>JAPXFQ010001391.1:0-600000 GCA_028564705.1 Apricaphanius iberus | reverse complement strand
CTCTTCTTTATGTGTCTCATTAACTAATTTCTTGTTTTCTATGATTCTACATTGATGTTTTTTTTTTTTTTTAGGTCAGATGGTCTCTTGTAATCACCCTAACCTTTTGCTCCCTGTGTTTTTTCTACACCGCTCAGGTCTTCTGGTTTAAGTGCACTCTGCGTCCCCAAACACAGAACTAAACACAGAAAAGCAGTATTACATGAATCATCTAATCTCGTAATTTCTAATGAAACTTCCACAAAACTGCAAAACTGCTGAAACATTGGGTTCCTTTAAATCAAGGCTAAATGCCCATTTGTAAAGAGCTGCCTTTTAATTAATGATCACTGGATCATAATAATTCTAGTTCGGATTTTGTCTTTTTATCACTGCTCTTTATTTTTCCAATGTAATGTCATTTTCTTGTTTGCTTATTGTGTTGTGTTTTTCATCGTTAAGGTACTTTGAACTGCCTTGCGGTTGAATTGTGCTACACAAATACTTGATTAGATCATATTTCAAACATTCATATTACTTCTAGTCAGAAGCAAAATGTTGTTAGTCTGCCTGTGGAAGATACAATTTCAACCAGCCTGTATTTCATTTTATTGTCCACAGTTTTTGTTGGATCTTATTGTGTTTCAATTTTCACATTTGTGATGTTTAATTTAGTGTCAAAAAGATAGCTTATAGTATTTTAGCTACAGGTACAGTGTAAACACTACTGTTAGAAAATTAGTATGGACACATTTTGGTGCTACTTTATTTCCGTCATATAGACCTTTTTGACAGCAGACATTTAAAAATGTCACATCAGGAAGTGCAGCAGTGCATTAATGAAGGCAGCACTCCCACCTAAGAAAAAGGCTACTTAGTCACTGGTGGGAATTTTTCCACTGTTAAAAATGATAATGTAACTGTACCTGTTTTTTTCATACTGTCACGCGTCAATATATGGGTTTAAATACTAGTATATTTTAATGATCTGAATCAATTCAACATTTGTTCAAGCACTGCACATGTAGTACATAACCTCTAATATTGTAACTAAGCTTATTCATACAGTTTGATTTAATCAGAGGATATTGTCTTTTAGAAGTAGCTGTACATTTGCTGCTTGTCCACACTGAGTGTTCAGACTCCCACTCATCAAAGTCCTTGTTCTCCAAGGGATCTTTGAAGTGACGTCTCAACAATAAAAGGAAACATCAGAGTTAGCAGATGCGGCTCCACTCAGGCGGTGAGACAACATGAAGCGGCAATATGTGAAAATGTGGGAGGCCTGAATTAATTAGCCATTAAATAAGACAAGCAGCAGGAGTTAATTTTAAGTTAAATGCCCTCAAGCAACCCAGATATGATGCGTTTTAAGAACTGACAGGAAAATGAAGTGTGGTTTTAAATTTTACTGTCTGAATGTGAGCAGCTGGCTGACTGCAGGTAGACAGTTAGGGTCAATGCTAAGTGATGGTGAAGTGGCTCTACAAACCATTTATACATGCCAGCTGGTGACTGACAAAGTATAAACACATCATTTATATATATATATATATATATATATATATATATATATATATATATTTAAGTTATTACCTCAGCATCAAAATAGCTAGACTGACAAAGGTTTTTATACCTCTTTAACTGTTTCACATTGTGTCCCTTTACAACCACATATGTCTGTGTATTTTCTTCTCTTGCTCAAAGGACAGATTTATTGAGTGAATGGCTTTGTCCATGTTACAGATTGTTCCCACCAGAGTTGTGGATTTTTGCAGCTCCTCCAGAGTTACCAAGAACCCATTAGCTGCTTCTTTGCAAATGTGCCAATATCCCTCCAGTTTTTGATGGACTGAAGACAGCTCTGTGAGACTTTATTTTGTTGTTTGATTCTCTGACAAACCTCTACGGCCTTCACAAAAAAGCTTGGTTTATTAGGAGATAAAATTACACAGAGATTGACTCTTTTTACTAATTAGATGACTTCTGAAGGCAACTAGTTGCACTTTATTCTGTTTAGGGGTATATAGTATAGAGGCTTGAAAACTAATGCATAATCACACCATTTTGTGATATATTTTTGGTAAAGTATTTTTTTAAACAATTTGTCTTTTACCTTGCACTTCTATATTTTGAAACACTTTGCCTCAATCTTTCACATACAATAACAATAAGATATATATATATTTGTGGCTGTGAGGTTTGAAAATAAGAAAAAGTGCAAGCAGTATAAATGCAGGGCATTGTTTGCATTTGTACATAAAACACTGGATCCTTTAATTACATTATTAGTAACTGGGAACAGTTTGCATCTTGGATCAGGAAAATCCAAATTTAGATGTTTTTATTCACTCATTTAAAATGTGAGTTTATAACTTCTGTACAATATGATCATGGTATGAAAATTGGAACTCAGTTTTCTGCAGTAGTTTGAAGATTTGCAATTATAACTTCTAAAGCTGTCTAGCAAGGCCTTATATCACAATTAGATCTTTTAAGGCTATGATATGTTAGCAATCATTGTTAAAGCTACTCAAACCTTGTCTCAGTAATCTGCAGCCATAAGCTCCTGGACAGACTTACCACTCTGAACATTAAAATAATAAATGCTGATAATGAAATGGAGCCTTAAAAAGTTCTGAAAGAACTAATTTAGATTGCTTATTCCGAGGCTTAAATGTAATTAAAAAATAGCAATTAATAGAAACTGTGAGGGTCAAATTTATGTGAAAGACAGAGAAACTTAAGAAAAGCCATATGTGAGATCTGGTATATAATCAATAAATGATTAAAGGTTGCTTGGATTTAGTAAAATGTAGTGGTGGTAAATTATTCCTCAGTGCAGCTTCACTTCTGTTTAAACCAGCATAGTGAATATTATCTCACAGTGTTGACCGTTTTTTTCCCCCTTTTTGGCTCTTTTTATCAGTGCCTTCCTGTAAGAAAATACCTTAATATCCTCCCAAAAAAATGTGAAAAAAATTATTGTGGTTTGATGAAATCATCCATTCTTAAATCCTTGCTGGCTCTGTCGAACCTGGCAGAGTTGCTGCAGGCAGAAAGCCAGACAGCGAAGCAGACACACTTTCATTTCAACATCACTGTAGTTAGCCAGATTCTGTCTGTAGCAAAAACACATTTAAACAAGAAAGTCATTCATCCACTTTTGTCTCCTCCAGTGCTTCTTCAACAAACACTACAAGATGTTGCTGTAAATCTCTTCTACTCAAATTGAACTAATCTGTAGGCATAAAGATGTCTATAAAACAACAGACGCTTCTCCAGCTCACACCTCTTCTGTTTTCCTGCACTGTCTCAGACACCAACAGAGGGTCATTTATTGGTCATTAACTGTTTCCTTGATCACTTTGTATTTAATAAGACCAAAATGATCAATGTCACACAGTGCAACTTGTCTCCACAGAGACACATACTGTATCAGATTATTCTGATTCTTTGAGTTTTTTACACTTGACCCCTACTGGATATAAAACATGGCGCTCAGGTTTCTTGTTGAGGTATGCAAATGTGTCACATTAATCTATGCATTTGGGTTTAGTTGGTTTCAAGCCATGCCCACCCCTGCTCTTCCTACTCTCCCCTGCAAAGCTCCCCTTTTTATCCACACCTCCCTCCTCCACCTTCCCTTTACCTGCCAACTGCCTCTAAATCAGGGTGCTCATGTGCGCAGCGAAAGGCTCCTGTGCCCACCTCCCTATCTTGTCCGTATGCAAATAGGACTTGTTTTAATTAAAAGACAGCTGCATATTTCATTAAAGTCACCAGTGGACGTGTAAAGAAGGAAAAGGCACATCTCCCCTGAGAGGTGAAGGTGGTTTAGCTGCAGTGAATGATTTGGTAGCTGCTGTTTGGTGTTTGTGAGAGGAACAAACAGGAGAAAGGGCTGCCCAGGGACTTCTTTGGGCTTTAATAGGACTAACTGGTATATTAGTTAAAGCTCACACGAGTTATGAGTGAATGTTTACAGAGTGAGAGCTAGAGCAAGAGACAGCAAAATATCTATGCAGCTGCCTTAGCAAAAGGTAGTTGAACAAACACAGAGCCTTGCAAACTGTTTTACTTCTTTTCCATTTTGCCATCTAATAGTTACAAACTTCAAATAATTTTATAGGGATTTTGAGTAATAGTCCAACAAAAAGAGAGCACAACTTTGAAACGAAAGGAACGTCATTTTTTATATACTGCTACAAATTCTCAATTAGATTTAGTTTTGGAATCTGACTGGCCCATTCCACACATTTATATGTTTTGATCTGAAATCTTTAGTTGCAGCTCTGGTTGTATGTTTAGGTTGGTAGATCTACTGAAATGTTAGTCCTCACCCCAGTGTCAGGTTTCTTTCGAATTTTGACAGGTTCTCTAGATTGCCCCATAACAGGGTACCTGTTGAAATAAACAAACCTTACAGTATGATCCTGCCACCACCATGTTTCCCAGTGAGGGCAGTTTCCGCTGAGTGAGGTGCTCTTAAGCCTAGTTTATACTTCTCTTTTAGCAAGTTTGCACCCAGATGCAGACATACTGACAGGGATGTTTTCCTTTTCTTCTTCTCTGCTGGTGTGTCAGTGTTGCAAAGCAATTCCCCACCAGGACAGCCGGGTGTGCTGACATTTTCTACCAGTGCTATGTGTTCTCTGGTCAACTATTTACTTCCTCAGCTTGTAAACACATTCCCCCTCAAGGAGCAATGGCAGACAAAAAGCTTTTTTACTAGAAGTGCAGCTCATATATTACTCTAAAAATGCATGTAAACAAACACAGCAGTCTGTTATGTTTTTCTCTACACCTCCTTGTGTTCACAGTAACCAAAAGACCATATTAGATAAACCGGCCTTGCAATATTAAGCATCTTGTGTCTCATGTGTGTGATGACGTGTGCAGTCTGTTGCATTCGGCAGATAGTAAATAAAAAATAAAAAACACTCTGTAGTAGTGTACTGTCTTGAGTAGTTGATGGAATGCCATTGCATCAACGGACCATCTACACAGTACACAGATGGAGAAGTATCAACCAGGCTTTAGTTGTCTGCAATCAGTATCATTTTGCATTAAGTGCAGAAAAGAAAAATGTTCAGAGTAAATGTGGTGGGACAGGAATGCACACCATACTTTTCCTGTCTTTGTTTGCAAACCAATTGTTCAAACTGATTTATCAGTTTCCTTCCCCTTGCCATTATTCACTACTTTGCGGCTATTAAATAGAATTTTGACACATTGATTTTTTGGGTTGTCACATCACAAAGAATAAAAAGATTCAAGGGTTAGACATATCTTGCAAGGCGCCATATATGATTTGCCACAAGGATACAATACTGTGGTGAAATAATGAGGCATCTGATTTTGCCATCTCTCTGTGTATTATTCAGAATATAAGATCTGAGGTTAAGTAATATTCTTTTTTATTTTTTTTTAAACATTTTTAAATACCAAACCTTTGCCTACTCTTCTCTTATTGGTTGAGCATGTGTACAAGGGTGAGGTGTTGGGGACCATTGTAATGGATGAACAGATGTTGGCCCTGAGCCAAATAAAGTGGAATTTGAAGACATGAGAAGGAATGGGAGGACAAAGCCACGCATACTCTGCATAATCAGTCAGAGACGATTGTAGATGATAGTGGGCACTCCTGCTTTCCTGACAGGACTGATTGTATTTATGCAAGGATGGAAATAAGGGTGGAAAGGCAGTGAGATGCTGGCAGGTGCAAGGAGAGCTGTAATGAGTAGCCCCCACTGCACAGCCAAGGACATATACCCAGGAGGAACTGATTGAATACCATGCCAATAGAAGGAGGCAGTTTCATGCACCATTGACCCAGTTGGCATCCTCACAGTCACACAGCGATGAAACCCCCTTCGAGGTCACCATAATATGAATTACATTTTGTTCTTCTGCAGCTTGTACTGCTCTGAGCTAGAATAAAACCAGACTCTTAAGCCAATTTTCCATTTCTTTTTCTTCTGCTACTGCTTTCTTTCTGGTGTTTTCATTGTATGTCAAAGCTAGGGGAAAATCAGATTGAGTGTTTGTTTGGACAGAAATGAGAGGATCAAATTCTGGCTCACAATAGGTTAGGGAAATAATCAGATCTGAGCCTGCAGCGTGCATACAGCCTGAAAGCTTGTCCTTTCATTTTTCTGTCTTGGTTGAACTGCATGTCCAAAAGCAAGGTAACAGAATGCTCTTCTTGGATCTTCTCAGCCATGAACTTTACTCTGTCTCAATTATATTCAGTCTGGAAACATGCCTTGAAGCTAAATAAAGGGTTTTAGCTAAAATAAATCCTTTGCCAAATGATGTTCACAGATATTAGATAAATTTTGTTTTCTAAATGCTCATAATTTTAGAAAACAACAAAGATTTAAAAAAATCAAAATATGTATTAGTGAATGTATTAGTAGTGCTAAAGAGAATGGAGGGATTTTCTGTGTAAACCAAATCCTAACCTTTGATGCTTGAATTATGGTATTCTAACTCTGCTTTCAAACAGCTTCAGATCTAAAAAAAACAAACATGTTGTAATTTCTCTATTTTATAGATCGCCTTACAAAATCTGCCTTTAGTTTCAATTTTATTGGAAGGCCAAATACCATTGGGAAATAATGCTCCTGCGTATGCTTGTATTTGCCCCTGTAAGTGTAAACAATTTGACTCTCAGATAAGCACCACTTGAGAATCAACAAAAATGCAACTCAAACATTGCAACAATAACCCAATAATCAAAATTTCTAAATTCAAGCTACGGTGTGCTGTCCATCCTGACAAAGATTCAATCACCTCCTCATGATGGATGCTTGAAATCAAAAGTGAAACTGATGGGTTGCTCTTTCTGAATATTTTGACCAAGAAATATCTTACTACTCATTGTACATTGCAAAATAACTCCCAGATGATTAGTTTTACAAATAAATATGAAAAATGCGTAAATTACATGATAAAGAAAGATACCGATGTTACCGCATGTTGCCCAGCCTTTACTGTATTGGTTTCAACTTGGATTTAGATCTGTTATTTAAAAGAATTTCTATCCAGTCAATCTAGTTCATTCCTCTGTGTTCAGTTTCTTAGCTCTGTCTTGTGTCTTGTTCTGTGTTCTTCAGTTTAGAGTCTTATGTTGGTATTAGCCCACAGTGTTTGTTAAATGTGTTTCCATTCGATTTGTCCTGTGTTGAATGATATGGCCTAAGTTAAATATGATATTTTGGACACTTCACCCTGATAACGATATGTGGAGGATAATTAACTCACAGCCAAAAAACAAAAGCTTTTCTTCTAGATGAGGCTTTGGCTTTTCCTCTCCATCCTCGACCAGCTCCACCCCCAACGCTTCAATATCTGAATCATCCTCCATTCATACTTGCCAACCCTCCCAATTTTCCCGAATTTCTGTGCTCCTCCTAAAAATCTCCCCGGGCCACCCTTCTCAACAATTTCTCCCGACTTCCACCCAGACAACAATATTGCTAAACCATTCTTGACTGGGCGCCATTTTCAGCCGGACAATAATAACGGTTACATCTCAAAGTCAACCATGATAAACCTTTTTCGGCTCATTTCACCCAGCACCATACACAGAGGTGGCACTGATTTCACTCAGTCACAAAATAAGTTGTTTTATCTTAAAAACTGAAAAATAAAAAAGAAATGTGCATGAATATTACACAGATCATTCTTTTATAAGTCACACAAACATTGTTCTTTACCTTGATCTTCCAAACCCCTCCTTACAAAGGGGGAAAAAGGCAGAAGCTGTCTGTATTCTGTATCGGCACACCTGTGGTGCATTCAAGGAACATTTGAAATGTATGGTTGGTTCATAAACGTAGGTCATTTAAAACTTATAACTAAAACTCTGACAAAATATCATAAGCAGTAAACTTCTGTTTCATGGTGGTTGGCAAGCACCCGGTGAATATTAAATATGCCATACTTTTTTTTTTTTTTCAACTATATATATATATATATATATATATATATATAAATTAAAAAGACACAGTGAAAATGTTTACTGTTCAAAACCTACTATATAAGTATATGCATGATGCATTTACATTTTTCAAAGAGAGCATAAAAGTTAACAAAGCACAAAGCTGAAAGAAAAAGCAATACCTCCATTGATATTGCAGTTGTTACATCAGATGGTTCACATTGTGATGACATCAAAATAATTTTTAAAGAAAAATAATGTTGCACAAAATAATCTTGGTTTGTTCATTTTCCATATGCCCATCGCACTGATCTCTTAAGACAAACAGTGGTTTGTTGGTAGAAATATGTTTGATTGATTTCCTGAGGAGAGATTTAACAACAAAGCAAGCAAAAAAAGGAAATTTATAAATTAAGTGTGGCAGGCACTTTGCAAAAGCAGCATGTCATTAAAGTGTGCTACTGATATTGCAGCAGTGGCTCCTGCTGTTTATATTTCAGTATATTATTGGAAGTTTGAGTTGTGAAATAAATAAAAATATTGTCCTCTTCCATTCCATTACAAAGTATAAATTCACAAGCATTCCTGTGCCCTTTCCACTCCATCCAGCTCTGCCCACTGCTCCTTTGTGTTATCAGTTCACTTTTTCTGCAAAAAAATAGAAGTTAAGCTCACCTTATTTACATTTATATGATCAGATTTTCCTCTATATGGAAAGTATGCAAATTTGCCCTTTTCAGGAGTCTTGGATTTGTATGTTTGTTACGAAGGGCGCGAGTAAAGTAATAGCAATACCCTCCAGGAGGAAACACACCCAAGTTAGGGTTTTTTGGACCTCATGAATTTTGTAATGATCAATTTTGTTTACCAAACCTTCTCCCAGACTTATCAAGATGTTTGAGCTGCAGGGATATGTTACAGGAGATTGATGTAGACTAAAAATGTCTCTTTTTTTCTGCCTTACAATCGGTTGTGTTCAGAATATCACCCTTTATTTCCTTCACCTGATGCCCTCTAAATTCCACCATCAGATTGTGCTTCTTGTGGGATGTGAAGGGGCAAGGGGAGGGAAAGTACTTGGGCATCAGACTTAAATCTTCTGTGTATAGGAGCAGAGCTGGGGATAAAAGGTAAATATGAGTGCTGGCTGGATGAGGAAAACCCTAGTGAGGCATAAAATGTGCATGAAGGTGAGCCTTCAGCTTGAGTAAAACTTCGGAAGCCCCCTCATAGATTGAATAGCCGAGACTTGCTCTTTTTTTCTTCTTTTTTTTACACATACCTGAGTAAAAGTGTGTGCATGTGTGTGTGTGAGAGAGATTGTGGTTGACAGTGTAGACCGAAAAGCACTTGAGCATATTGCTTTCTACCCGGCATATTACCAGCGCCAGTCCATATTCGTCAGAACTGCCATTACACGATTTCAAGCTGCCGGGTCGTCCTGTTGTCCTGCTTTAACACTATGTCCCTCTTTACCTCCTAGCAACCGTATTGATGAAATGCTGATGTGGAATATTCAACTGACACACCAGCTAAAACCCAATAATATAATCAGGTAATAAGAAATTAATTTTCTCCATGACTGCACTTTGGCTGAGGTGCTGGGATGGAGGAGAAAAATCAAGAGGCGGATATTGGCTGTGATGTTTGTGGAGGTGGGGTCTCTGGGTAACTTGGCCTCCTTTTCTCTCTGTGCATCAACATTTCACACGACACACTCTGACTGTTTGACAGCAAGCCCCCACTATCGCACAGTCCCATTCTCCTGTGCTCATACAAATTTGCAGAGGCAAAACCAGTCTCTCCAGACCACTGAACTGTAAATGACCAATGCATTGGAGGCCACATCCCATGGCCATAAACAAACGTACACTGTCAGGGGAGCAATCTCATGAATGCCAACGTCTGACATTGTGTGTGGCAGTGCAGCCATGCCCTGATGTAGTCTGTAGGATACAGTACTTTCCCTCTACCTTTAAATTGTATACTTTTTTTATTTAATCTAACACATCAATGTATTTTATCAGGGTTTTCCTCTGATAGGCCATTTCAAAGTAGTGCATACTTATAAAGTGGAAGACAAATTCTAATTTTGAAGGTCTGGACAAAAATTTATGTAGGTGTGCCAACCTCTGAATTTCTTGCAGACCAGGAGTTATCAATGATGATGATGTTTTATGACCGATATACGTATACAGGGGAATATCATGGATTGCCATCCACTTGTTTAGGAGACACGTGGAAGACAGTGGTTGGATAAGATCAAACGAAGGCAACTTTATGGCGTACATATGAAATGCTATAAAGATGAAAATATAAAACTCCACATTACCCTAGAAATACTACTGCCTCAGTAAAGCAGGGTGGATATTTATCTTCAGGATGGCTGATAAAAAGATGGATGGAGTAATATTAAGGTCATGTCAAGATTAAAACCTTTTTCAGACTGCAAAAGACTTGAGATTGGACATAATTTTATTATTCAGCATGTTAGAGGTAGGGACTGTTATATGAAAGCCACTCATAAGTTAAAGTCACCCAATCAAAGTCAAGACCCAAATTTAGTGGTGTCTTTTTGCAAAATCATCTAGATGAAAAATGCTTGCAGGCACAAAATTGTCAAAAATCTAATTATCAAAAATGATAAACACATGATACACATTTTAGCTGCTCATAACCAAACAACATACATAATATTTTAATGATATAAGAAATAAAATAGGTGAAAAAAAACTTCATATATTTTCCTCGGATGGTTGATAAAAGATTTATACGTTTTTTCTTTCCATTTTCAATTGTAAAAATGTTAAATGGTAATTTGCCTGTACTTCTATTGCGCTTTATGTAGACCAGAGGTCTCCAAAGTGCTTCACACTAAATTCAGTAATTCATCCACTCATGTATACATTTACATTAAACTAGGTTAGATCCAAGCAAAATTTCTGAATAAAAGCATTAAACTACATGATGTTGGTTGTATTAAACACTAATTTACGACAAATAGTTTTACAAAAAATAAATTCTGATGGCAGAGATTAGGTTTTTGGGTCCTCGCCTGGAAATCCTGTTCTCAATCATTTTTTAATTTTATTGTACTTCACTTCATTGATCATATGTGTACATGGTGCAAACATACTGCTTTTAATTAAACAATGTATTATCAGAGCTTGATCCTCATCATTTTGAAACAGAACCTCACCCTGGCAATGCTTTTTGCTTTGGCTGAAGCATATCTATAGATTTCCTTCAGTTCTCCCCAATAACTCATGCACTGACATGCACACCTAATCTCACAAGGGTTCTTTGAAAATTACACCAAAACTATTCCAATGGATCTCTTGGTGGCAGAGATATTCCTTTCATTATCAACAATTACATCCCTGCTTTAATCAAATAGGAAAAAATTGGTAAGTCTTAAAAATTGCGGTTTAGATTCTCTACATCCAGTCTGACTGATCTTACTGGGCAAAAATCTTTCTCTAGATGTTGATATGATATAATGTTAGTTTGGTAAAGGCCGACACCAAAAGACTGGCAGCTGTAATTGCTGCAAAACATTATTCTAGAACTGAAAGCTGCTTGCCACACTTTTCAGATTTTTTTGCACATGTAAGTTTACAACAGAAAATCCTCCCAAATTGCGTTGAGGTTTATGATTTAAAATAAGAAAAAATTAAAATAAATGTAAGCAAATTCAAACAGATGTACTGGTGACTGCAATGTGAAAGTACCAAGCCTTTTTTTCCCCTTTTCTTTCAGTTTTCTCCTCCAACCTCAATAAACAATTTACATTTTTAATCTGTCATCTCTCCTATGTCTTCTCCTTTCCATCTGCTCTTGCTCGTCATATAGTTAATTAGGAGGCAGAAGTCCATTGGTGTCAGTGCTCTTATGTTTTATTGTTCCTCTTTCTTGTCAACCAACTTCCACCACCCACCCCCTGCCCAGGGTGGGGAGTGGGTGGACATCATTAACCCTCCCCCACAACGCATAAATGCACACACATTTCACACAGAGTCTCCACAATCCATCCTGCTCTGGCCTGGCATAGCCATCCATCTCTCTCCTCAACCGCCACCCGCCCAACCACAGCAATCACACCATAACCTAACCTCCCCCTCCCTGCACACCACCCATCTACCTGCAAGAATTTGTCTTGACGTTGCTCTGTGAGCAGTGGCCGATGCAATGAAGAAAGACAGGCTGAAAGGAGGGGGAATAAAATCCCTGGCAATATGCAAAAATGTGAAAAGGTAGATGCGGGTTGTCCAGGCAACGGCTCTGAGGTTATTTCCAAGCGCTGATGGAAATCAATGTCATGTGCCAGGCAGGCAGGCACCTCCGTCCTCAGGAAAATTAGAAAAAGTGGGGGTTGAGGGAGGGAAGGATGAGGAGGGAGGGCTGGAGGGACAAAGAAATATGCAGAGGAGTAGAAATCAGTTTTATTTTTTTACTCTAGATGCATTTTAGTTTTAGTTTTGATATAGGTCGTGTTCCTTTTGTTACTACTCTAGCATTCTAAATAATCAGCATTCTGTCTCTGGCATAAGCCTTACTTTATTTTTAGGTTCAAAAGGGGAAAGAAAAATATTCTGTTTGAGATAAATCAGGCTTTTTGAACCAAACACTGTCATACAGTGTGTTTACATGCAGTAGCAGAAAACCAAATTACTGCCTTAGTCCGACTGAATTCTAACTTTTGAAATGCATCTATACCCCTTAGTCCTGGAGTCGAACCAAACTGGTCTGTAGTAATAATTGAGCAAATGAACCCAGATAATGTGGTTACAAAGCCACATTTCTCAGTAGGAAAACAGCATAGACAGTTTAGCCCAGCTATAAGCAGCCTGGGCATTCCCCATTTGGAAAGTGTCGGAACTGCAGAAGCGGGAAAAATAACAACGGAGCAAGCAACAACAACAGGTGCGACACAATCAAACAGTACAGTACTAACAAAATATATTGTGCTGCAGTGTTGTTGTCCATTTCTCTAGTCACTGCTCATATCCTGCTTTCTTTGCATCTACTGTACACCTGCCAGCATTTGTTTACCATTTATAAGATGCTATAGGCCAACTGGAAGAATGCCAGGCTGCATGTCGCCACCTAGCCTTGTGGAGGTGAACACACTTCATTCAATAATTTGATTTCCACAGTGACATGTAAACTGGGATGCTCTGATTCAGGTAAAGCTATTTGCTCAATTTTTTTGCCTAAAGCTCGTTTTATACTGTATGTGCATTTAAACATACTGACTAACTTATCTGCTTCAGGCTGGATAAAGACAAAAATAATGCTCTGTCTGGCAAGTCATAGTTACTCTGATTTATTTATCCTGAATAACTACACCCACCCTTGATTTGGAAAATTACAGCTAAGCATGACTGATTTTGAACCTTCTTTGTGTATACATCCTGTTCTGCTTACTGGCATTTTCTGCAGCAGGAAGTCAAGGAGCGTTCAAACACAGAGCCACTATCAGGAACTGAAATGCTTTTAAGCTTATTCTATAATACTTTTTAAAATGCCATCCAGTGATTTGTGATTCACATTGTTGACAACATATTTTCTTCTTAATCATTCTGAGTGTAATTCATAAAATATAAAAAGGCTTAAAATTGATGGAAGTGGTGAAAGACTTGCCCTCGCAAATTGCACTTGCAGATAAACAAAAGATCTTAAACTTGTGGCACATTATATCAGATCTGTGATGTATTCTTATTATAAAAAAAAGTTCATTATCTATTATGCATATATTTAACTTAATGGAGGCTTCAAAACAACTGAACAAAATAAACAGTGGATGGACATATCTGTTGAAGTCCTTAGAGAGCTGCTATGTAGCACAGTAAAACCATCATACTGTACTGTATGTAAAAACAGGCATGGAGCTTTTAGTGTTGTAGGAAAAATTAATATGGATCTTTCAATATGGATGTTTTAGTGTTGTATGAAAAATTAATATGGAGGATAAGGTTTATAGAGATTAAAGCCATTAGAGCATTTCATACCCAATTAACTAAAACAGATAAAAATTTGAATTAACATTACAATACAATAAAAAAAGTGGCATAGGGCTAAAATGAAATGAAATAAATTAACAGATACAAGTGTAGTTCAAGTTTTAAAAGCCGGTTTATAAATCCTTCAGTAATATTTTAAGTTTCCAAAGAATGAGAATATGTAATACTAAAAGGCAAACTGTCCTAGAGATTTCTCTCAGAAAAATCTCTGTCACTTCTAGATTTGGGTTTCGTCCTTGGAACCACTAATAGCATCTATAAGCTGGACCTCATAGTTTGGGCTGGAATATGAATCACCAATATCTTAGAGAGATAAAAGGGGACCTGGCCATTAAGATACTTGCATACAAACAGTAAAACTTTGAACTGGATCCTTCATATAACAGGAAGTCATGAAGTGCCTTTGGCACTGGAGTTATATGCTTGTTCTGTTTTGTGCCATAACCAGATAAGCAGCTCCATTTTTGACCAAATGAAGATGAGAGACAGAAGACTGATCCAGACAAACATAAAGGGAGTTGCAGTAGTCCAATCAGCTAGTGCCTAAAGGTGATCAACTTATTCAGAAGTATTTGGAGGAAGGTATGGCTTTACCTTTGCTAACTCCCTGAGGTGAGCCTGATTTAACTTCTGCACTGACCTGTGTAGTACTGTACATAATTTGAAATAACCATCGGTGAACACCCTAAGATTGTTAACATTTGTTTTGTTGTTCGTGGACTGACGGTCCAGGGGAATATTTAAGACATCTGGAGTGACAGAACTGGCAAAATAAAAATGTACTTTTTATTCTTATTTAGTTTATAGAAAATGTTAATGGAAATATATGTAACAGACCAACACAAAGTTGAAATTAAGTGGGACAGTAGATAATGCAGGTTTGGAAAAAGATTTTATAAGTTAAAATCTAAAATGTATTTGTATTCTCCCCCTTTTACTCTGACACAATTTTGTCTTCCACCAAGTCAGGAGATGCTGCTACCCCCTTTATCTCACTCTCCCACCTGTCTGTCTCTAAAAGTCAGGTGAAGAGGCAGTTGGAGAAACTGAACCGGAACAAGGCTGCAGGTCCAGATGGTGTCAGCCCTAGACTCCTAAAGACCTGTGCAGAGCAGCTGTGTGGGATTCTGCAGCACCTCTTCAACCTTAGCCTGACCCAGGAGAAGGTTCCAGTGTTGTGGAATACATCCTGTCTTGTTCCAGTTCCAAAGAAAACTCACCCATCAGCCAATGACCATAGACCTGTCGCCCTGACATCCCACATCATGAAGGTCCTGGAAAGACTCCTGTTGCCCCACCTGAGTAAGAGAACTAAAACCTATCAGGACCCCCTCAGTTTGCTTATCGCCATAGTTGGCGTTGAAGATGCCATCAACTCAACCTGGGTGAGTAGTGTCCCGTGTTTTGATAGTAGTCTGAATGTTGGGATGGATTTAGATCTCCCCCTTGGATGGAGGCGGGGAGATGGCCTTGTCCCCCATGGGGCTTGGTGGTGCCACGGCCGTGGGCCCCTACTTTGATTTGCTGGGGCCTCCCACCCCTGGTGGATCGTGCTGAACAGGGGTGTCTATTGGAGTCAGCAGGGGAGCTGGCTCCCTGGGGATGGCATTGTGTCACCCCAGTCGTTTCCTCCCCGTCCCCGGACGCCTCTATCCACCTGCTCCTTCATTATACCATTAATATAGGGCTTTGGGGCGTGAGCACGTCACTGGGGTGCGGGGAGGAGTTTCCGTCTTCGCTGCCTGGTGGCAGTTTTAATTGTACAACTTAGACAACTTGGATGACTCTGAATTTTCTGCTCCTAAATTCAGACAAGACAGAGGTTGTTGTCTTTGGACCAGAACCTTTAAAATGGAAACTGCTATATCAATCGCTTCATCTGGATTGCATTAATTTGGCCTCTGGTGATAATGTAAAAAACCTTGGTGTAATGTTTGACCAAGACATGACATTTAAATCTCATATTAAACAGGTTTCTAGGATTTCTTTCTTTCAACTTCGGAATATTGCTAAAATTAGAAACATCCTGTCCAGGAGTGATGCAGAGAAACTAGTCAATGCATTTGTGACTTCGAGGCTGGACTACTGTAATTTCTTATTATCAGGAAGTCCAAAAAATGCAATCAAAAGCCTTCAATTGATCCAAAATGCTGCAGCAAGAGTTCTGATGAATATTAAAAAGAGAGATCACATTTCTCCTGTTTTGGCTTCTCTCCAGTGGCTCCCTGTTAAATCCAGAAAAGAGTTTAAGATCCTCCTCCTTACGTATAAAGCCCTTAATAATCAAGCTCCATCGTACATCAGAGATCTGATTGTTCCATATGTTCCTAACAGAGCACCTCGTTCTCAGAATGCAGGTCTACTGGTAGTTCCTAGGATTTCAAAAAGTAGAATAGGAGGCAGATCTTTTAGTTATCAGGCTCCTCTCCCGTGGAACCAGCTCCCAGTTTTAGTTCGTGAGGCAGATACTCTGTCTGTTTTTAATACTAGGCTTAAAACCTTCCTTTTTGATAAAGCTTATAGTTACTTATATAGACACTAGACCTTTTAATCCCTCTCCGATTTCAAACAGTAATGTATTAGTTTACCAGAATAAAATGATTAGAGAATTGAACAAAGGTTGAATCATGAATCAGGACAGAAAAAGATTTACACCAGCTTTTAAGGCTAGAAAGTGATGGACAAAGATAATGCCAGAGTCTTCGGAAGAGCGGGCCTTTATCTACTCCAGTTATATCACTTACCAATAATATTATCTCTCTAATACATAGATTCTGGAGAGGGCGCAGTCCTAT
Organism: Apricaphanius iberus; assembly: GCA_028564705.1. Taxonomy (NCBI): domain Eukaryota; kingdom Metazoa; phylum Chordata; class Actinopteri; order Cyprinodontiformes; family Aphaniidae; genus Apricaphanius; species Apricaphanius iberus. The sequence goes on along the minus strand of JAPXFQ010001391.1, from coordinate 583,255 downwards.
GAGCAAGGAGAGATGCATAAGCACAACAATACTTACCCATTTACCTCCTTCTTTCCTCCTGGATTTCCAGGCAGGGAGTAGAGGGAGATGGAGTGTTCAGCCCGATCCGGCGAGGGGAGTATGCAGCCCGGTCCGGCAGCCGTCCTCAACTCCATCTCCCTCACACCGTACATTGCTAATAGACTTAAGAATTAGGGAAAAAAAATATTGTTTTTCAGACTCAACTGACCCTAACGCACCTTCTACTTTTCTTTTCTACTACTCTACAGATATATTTTTCCTAATGTTAATACAATTGTTAACCTAGTTTTCTCTCAGTGTTTTTCTCCCCATAGAAGCTCTACCCGGTGTGGTACCCTGCTCAGCTATAATGACCCCTGCTGGATGGGGAGCATTGGTCCAGATGATGCTCAAAGTCACTGAGCATCCTCCATGCTGTCTCTTCTCTGTCTTCTCAGACCCCCAGATGGTCATGGCAGATGACCGCTTGTACTGAGCCAGGGTTCTGCCAGAGGTTTCTTCCTGTTAAAGGGGAGTTTTTCCTCTTCATTGTCGCTACATTCTTGCTCAGTATGAGGGTTTGCTGAGGAATTGCTGCGGTTGGAGTCCTCAAGCTGATGACTCAACGCAATCTGCTGGGATTCCTTACATAGAAAACTTAACTGATTGGAATGTTTGTATAATTGTATTGAGATGACTCAATACAATTATGATGATGATGAGGTTGCTCTATTAGGGCGTCTATCCTTGGGCCTTAGAGTATAGAGTATGTAATGGGCGTATGAATGAGTCTACAGCGTCCTTTTTCGGGTGTCCTGTGTTGGTGAGAATGTGTGTGCGTAAGAGGGGAGGTACGTATGATTGTCTCTCTGTATGTCTATGTCTACTTGTCAGGTTGGGTCTTTGGCTGCCCTCTGGCCTGGCGCATCTCACGTCCCAAATCCAGTGGGGCTTTTTTCCCCTCCATCACTCCCTGTCAATGACAGATGCCCCTGCCCGCTGGTCATTGTTTAAGGTTGATGTCCTCCTTGGATTGACTGGAGCACCTCTTATGGGGGTGCCAGGGTTGAAGAGTAGTCGGTGGGTTGGTGGGGACCATGTCTGGTGCCCAGGCGTCCTGCCGGTTCTGTGGGCTCTGCTGCCCGGTCGGTTCATTTGGGGGGGTTGTCCGGCATTGGCAAGTTCACTGGTCTCGGCGCTCTGCGTGGAGCAGGATCTGGACCCGGGAGCTGGTAGATCTGGGTGTCCAAGTATTGGCTGGGCGTGGCCTGGGGAGGGTGTACATCTGCTGCGGCTTTTACTGTGAATCCCTGGCGTGTGGGGGAGGGGGCTGTGTTTGATGCCGGTGGGAATTGACCCAGGGTGGCAGTGGCGGGTATTGTCCGCCGGCCCGCTGCTGGTCCGTCCTGCCTTTCAGCAGTGGCGGGGAACCTTTGTCAACCGATCCCTGGACTGGGCCCTGCTGGGGGCGGGGCGCCCCTGGCCTCCGGGTCCTGGTCCGGGCCCTCCCTGGCATAGCCGGTTTCCGGCGGGGCACTTGGGCTCCTCCCTGCGACCTCCTGGGCCTCAGTATTGCGGCTGCCGGGTGTTCCCCTGGTGCTTCCATCTGTTCCTCTTTTGGTGGGTGGTCGGCCCTGCGCTGGTCCGCTTGTGGCCCCTATACTCTGGGGGGCTCTGGACGTATACGTCTCCGACCTCCTTCATGTCTGCGTCGATTCCTGTAGGACGGATTGACAGCTTCTTACACCAGCTATCAATCACTTGCATGGGGAAACCTTACTTACACCTGCATGCTCACACACACACATCGGTGTGGGAATATTGGTGTGTACGGACATAATCTTGAGCTGATGTTATCATCAGTAGATAGTTGGTACCAGGAGCTTACCAGAAACATTAGTGTTGCGTTCATTAATCCATTTTTGTGTGTGGTGAATGTGTAGTTCTTAGCTCATGTTACTAGATCTGTTTTGTTAAAGTTGTTCTGTTCTATCTGTATTTTTTGTTTGTTTTCTTTTTTCCCACTTCTCTGCCATCCAAAAGAGGTGGAGGACTGGGATGTTTTCTTGTGTTCTTTGTTTGCCTCCCTATGTTGCATTGTCAGTTCACACTAGGGCTGAACGATTAATTGCATATGCAATTAAATCGCAATGTGACAAAATGATATTTTCTAATCGCAAAGGCTGCGATTTGACTTGATGTATCAAGTCAATATTTGGTACCTAGGAGGAACCGTACATCAGTTGTGGGAAATTATATCGACTATGAAAACGTTGATGCTGCGCATCGGCAGGTATTATGCAGAACCAACCTTGCTGCCGCACGAGGTACACTGCGAACCTTTATCAACAACTAAGAACATCACACCACCGTATATGAGAGTTGCACGGCTAAAATGACCGCCACCAGTGTTTCAATTTCCAGTAAACAAACTTCCAGCCGACAGGGATCGCTGACCGAGCTGTTTGACAGAATCGCTCCTTACGAACATAAAAAAACGGCACACCGAAATAATTTGTGCATTAATGGGGTTCATAGCCAAGCGTATGCTTTGAAAAGAATGATGAATAAGCTGGGATTTAATCTTACACACACATTTTAGCCACGTTTGCATTTTTATACATCTGCGCTATATAAAAAATGCGTATGCTACAACTGACCTGAGATCAAACTGCACTACGGAGCCATACCAGAGTCTGTAAGTGCATTAGATCGATGGAGAATTAAAAATCAGAGCTTATTGCTTCAAACAGATAACCCCATGGAGGAAAACATTGCAGCTAGCCTGAGAGGGGCTTACCAGCTGGGATCAAAAGGAAGAAAACCTTGATTGCCTAACGACGGGGATCATCATCTAATGTGATGATTTAAGTAGATAAACTTGTTTATATTCAGCCATGCTTAATTTGCCTTTGCCTTAAAATAAGTCTAGCCTATGGAATAGAATAAATTATGTATAAAAAATCTATTTATAATACCAGTATTTTTGCATGCATAAATTAAAAAATGCATAACAAAAGCCCGATAACAATAATCGCAAATTATATCGCAATTGCAATACTGAAGAAAAAAATCGCAATAAGATTAATTTCCAAAATCGTTCAGCCCTAGTTCACACTTCTACCGGTTCCGTTTCTCTTCTTCATCTTCTTTCTTTCTTCTTTCTTATCTCAATTTCGTTTCCTTAACTTCAAGAAATTAAACCCACAGTAATCACAAAAAAAGAAGATAAAAAGAAGATGCCATCAATAAACTGCTTCAACCAATCCACTGTCATCTGGACAAGACAGGCAGCACTGTGAGAATTATGTTCTTTGATTTCTCCAGTGCATTTAACACAATTCAGCCTGATTTGCATCGTCAGAAACTCCTTAACACACGGATGGAGGCCTCAACAATCAACTGGATCAATGAATACCTGACAAACAGATCACAGTTTGTGAGACTGAAGGATTGTGTGTCAAACCAGCTGGTCAGCAGCACAGGAGCACCACAAGGGACTCTACTCTCACCATTCCTTATCACTCTGTACATCTCAGACTTCCAGAATAAGACAGAGACCTGTCATCTGCAGAAATACTCAGACCACTCTGCAATTGTCGAGTGTATCAGAGATGGAGAAGAAGCTGATTAAAGAGAGCTGGTGGACCGCTTTGTGACATGGTGAGGAAACAATCATCCTACCTTGACTGTGAATAAAACAAATGAGATGTTTGTAGATTTCAGAAGAAACAGAGATAAGTCAAAGACTGTCTCTATCAAGGGAGAAAGAGTGGAAGTGGTTGAGGAGTACAGATACCTCGGAGTTCACCTGGATTACAGACTGGACTGGAGCATCAACTGTGAAGCCGTCTACAGAAAGGGACAGAGCAGAATGTACTTTTTGAGGAAGCTTAGGTCCTTCAAGGTTTGCAGCAAGATGCTGCAAATCTTCTACAAGTCTGTGGTGGAGAGTGTCATCTCTTCGTCCATCATCTGTTGGGGTAGCAGGATCAGAGCCAGGGACTTAAAACAGCTCAACAACCTGATAAAGAAGGCTGGTTCTGGTGGGGGACACCTGTGGAACAACTAGAGATAATGATGGAAAGAAGGATTCTTCATAAAATTAAAAAGATTATGAACAACCCTGAGCATCTTCTTCATAAGACTATGCTACAGCAACAGAGTATCTTCAGCCAGAGGCTTCTTCAGTTTTGCTGCAACACAGACTGCTAAGGGAAATCCTTCCTCCCCACAGCCATCATGGTCTACAACAACTCCTTGAAAAATTAATTGGTAATGAGCTACAACAACACTTAATTTCCCTCTGGGATCGATAAAGTATTTTTGATTTGAATTGAACTTAAACTAAATTAGATACAATCTATTGCCTTCTGGAGTCACCTAAATATTACATAGGCTACCTGTGTAAAGTGCAACCTCAGTATAAATCCAGCTGTTCTGTGAAGAACTCAGAAGTTTTATAAAGAACGTTAGTCAACAAACGCCATAATGTAAACCAAGAAACGCAGCAGACAGATCAGGGTCGAAGCCATGAAAATGTTTAAAGCAGAGTTGGGTTATAAAAACACATTCCAAATTTGGAACATTAAAGAAAATGGTTAGAGCTGAACAGAGCTGTAAACCAACCAGGAAAAGCCTGTCTACCTAAATTAATTAAGTGAGGAGAGTAGTAATCAGACAAGCAGCCAAGAGGTATATACTTGGTCTGGAGGAGCTGCAGAGATCCACTAGTCTAGATGGAGAATATGTTTACAAGACTATACGATGCTCGAATCCTACCTTTATTGAAGCCATTGTTGTAAGAGGGATATTAGAAATTCCACGCAAGGAACACAAAAAAAAAAAAAAACGTGAATAAAAGTGCATTGGTCAAACAAGAACAAATTCAAAGAATTTAGGTCAAATACAAAAAAACAATCTGAAGAGGAAAATAAACACGAAACAAGGGTTGTGGCCACATCATCCTGCGGGGTGTGCTCTTTTTAACAGGGACAGGGAAGTTGCTGTGCTCTGAGGTGAAGATTAATAACACAAACTATGGTCAATCATGGAAGAAGAATCTGAGAAAGGTTGTGGAAGGCTTGACACTGGACTGGAGGGTAGCCTTCCAGAAGGACAAAATATTCCTAAAAATAGATGAGTCAAAGTTCAGACATTTAGGATTTTGTTTTGTTTTTTTATTTTGCAAGACCTGCATTGCCTTTCCAAATTAAATTCAATCCATTCTAAGAGTGAACAATCTTTTGTGATTTATATTGCACAAAAGAGAAATATTTATCCTACTAAGGTCCACAGAGGTTTGTGGTTCTAATAAGAAAAAAATAGTAATTGGTTTGAATCCAATGTTATCATTTTGACACGATTTGACTCATCAGTACACAAAGTAAAATATTAGCCATTGTGTTTTTAATTTCTCCTGCAAACAATTAAGATACATAGGTTTTTTTGTACATTCATCTACTGTCTGCCATATTTAGTCATGTACAACTCCTTTTTTGGCAGGAAAGAATGAATATTTTTTCCAGGTTTGATACTCTTAAACTAGAATATACAGTACAAACCACTGCAGGGCCCAGGCTGTCACAAAGTGTAACCTTAGCAGGCTGCTGTGTGAAAGAGATGAGTCGTGCTTGCCAAGCTAATGGGTCCTCTCTTCATTTGCATAGCTAACATGGCATTCACACTCTTGTTGACACATTTTCAACCCGCCACTTATCCTATTACTGGCTGTCCCCTGTCATGGCATTGTTTGCTGCATCTGCACTCTCTTCTACTGCCAGCTCAGTTCCCACAATTTTGTGTGGTGGGGAGTTCACAGGCTGCATGAATGCTGTATAACTTGACATAAGTCGGCACATCTGGAAACGCATGCTAGCACGCTCTGTAAGACAACATGCAAAGAGATATACATATCCTATACAGCTCTCTGTAATGCCACATGCATAGAAAAGGCTGAATGATACATTTTGTAAAATAGGAACACCAAACAAATCATCTGACTTAAATTGAACCATGAAATAACCCTTGTTCAAATAATTGTAAGATAGGATGTAACTCTGACAGTTTCAATGGGCCACTTTTTCAGTGAGAAGATGATGAGATTTTTCTTCAGACACTCTTGAATGCATGCCTAATTTCTTTGTTGTCTTGTGTGTATTACGCAAGTTTCCATTTTGGAGGTAATATTTTGTCATTAAGGTTTAATTTTTGTCGGCGCCTTTTCTCTGCATGTTTAATTTGAGTCTTAAATAAACTCCCCCGACCCTGCAGCAATTTCTGCCTCCATTTGCTCCTCTCCCTCCCTTCCCTTTCCCCTTCACTGATTCCCCCCCCTCTACTTTCCGTTTTTCCTTTCCCATCTTTTTAGAGGGCAGCATTGCGCTGCGAATGAAATGCATATCCTTAGGCAACAAAAAGGAAACACTTATTAGTGTTAAAGGGTGGGTTACCTTGTACACCTTCACCAACACCACAGGATATGTTCTGTTATCTCATAGAGCTGCAGTGGCATTTGCTTCATCACAGAACAGCCGAGTTAGAGTATGTCGTTCTACAGCGAGCCTTTCAAAGTTTCATGAATCCTTCAGCAGGGGGCCTTGGTATCTCTAACACAAGAAAACTATGGCATTTCTGTAGAATACTGTGCTTACATTTTTGTTTAAACTGACTCACAGCAACACTCTGAACTCTGCAAACCTAAACTCACTTAGCAGATTCCCTATGGTGGAGGACTTCAGCTGGATGCCGCTGCCACACACTGATCTTCTGATAAGATCGTTTTCCATCCTGCACATCCATTTTTGATGTGCTGTGTTAGTAGTCTATGGAATAAATTAATATTCATGAAGGTGCAGAGAGCCTATACATCTCACAGTGCTTTCCACCCATCAGGCTATGCAAATTATATCCACTTACATCTTTGTACCACCACAAAACCCCCTTTTCCTTTTTAATTAATGATCCTTATAAACTGTTTTCACTTCCAATGAGATAAGTAGAAATAGAACTGAAATGAACTGAAAGTAGTTATTAAGGACTAGTGCAGTTCCTTAAGTCATCAAGAAAAATGTTTCCTAATAAATTATCTTATACATCTTGATCTTCAAACCGATGTAATGAACCATGCAGTAGATTAAAATGTATTGATAAAATTTTGTAAAAGAATCTTCTGTATCTTCAGTACATTATGTTTGTTTTATTTTACACTTGCTAACAATCCCAAATACATATTTCTGTATTTACAGTGCCTGCTAGGACTTTAGGACAGTCTGTACTTTGATTGAGCAATTTTTATAAATGATTATGCATTTATCTATATCCATTGTAACTCTTAAATACTCAGGGTGGCTGTTTTGCTAAAGCACGGTTTCCCAATGTTGGGATTGAGACCTAATTTACAGTATCAAAACAAGTGTTGAAGAGTTGGGGGGTGTTTTTCCTCTAAATGTGAAACCGATGTAAAACTAGAATGGATAAAAAGCATTTTGGTTGTTGGTGTTGTCTGAATCACCTTTTGTTTAATTAGTAATGCTTGCATAATAAACTGATTGCAAAATTTTATTTTGTGGGTTTGAAGTCAAATGAGCTGTACTCTGAAGTGGCCTGGTAGAGTTGCTGGACAGGAGGGAGTGGTTAATGCATTATGATTGTTTTTTAGCTCTGAGGGTAAGGATATCAGCAGAAATACGAATAGTTTATCAAAGTTTGAAGAGTTGCTGGTGAAGCACTTTAGAACAAAATAGCAGACAGAAACACAGCAACCATCCCTGGATCTGCCATTGTCAATCTCTCTGTATTTTTGTCATTAGAGACACTATTCACAGCTGAAATGGTTGCGAGATCCAGATGTTTTAGCAAATTTCTTAAAGGGACAAATTTGTATGGGGAAGCAATGGCTGAGTGGAGTCGGCCAACACATTTACCCTATCAGATGTAGGTCGGAATAAAGTTATCTGAGAGTTCGATAGTAGAAGCACACCTATAATCCTTCCACCACTGTGTTTCGTTATAGGGTTGTTATATTCAGTTTTCGGGCACATATTTCTAATGTAGGTTAAAAAGTTCAAATTTTGGTCTCATCAGACCAGATTAAAACCTTCCACATTGTTGTTGTTTCTTTGTGTGGCAAACATCAAACAGGACTTCTTCCTATCATTATTTCACAAGTCATATTTTGAGGAGTGCATGACTTATAGCTGCCCTGTCAACATATTCTCCCTCATGAGTTAGGAATCTCTGTAGCTTCTTCAGATTACATGAGCATCTTGGCCTCTTTTCTGTTAACAGTTTTTCACATATGTTCTGACAATTTAGATATGTTTTTGCTTGTAAGCAACTGGTTTCACTTGGTTTTATTTAGAGCTATTAGAGAAAATAGACCGGATACAAATCAATTCAGTCTTTTTAGATTTGCATTTGTAAATAAATGAAAACAGTAAAAAATATATTTTCCTGTTTACAAATAGGCAACACTTTGTGATCAATCACATAAGATATTCCTGGGTGTCATGTTTGAATTTAACCTTTTGACCCACATGCAGAACATCAGAGAAACCATTGTAAACAGTAATGAAATTTATTAGAACAATGACTATTTGATAATGATGCAGGAGTGTGGCAATCGGGAACACTGAAGAGGAAAGGGGGAGGATATGAACTGCAGGGAGAAACGTCCAGAGGTAACAAAGGTTTTTGAATGAGGAGGTAATGGTTTGAACGTACTCAGGTGAGGCTTACCTGGAGGATGGTGAGTTTGAATGCCAGGGAGGTAGAGTCCAGGATGTCTATGAGAACTTTTCTGCTGAGCTTCTGGAGATGAGGAGATAGTGGAATCCGGGAACGAGGGTTGAGGACGGATGGTGGGCAGGCAGAGCACGTAGATGAAGCATGCACCATGGATGAACTTGGACCTTTGACCAGCTTGACATGGATTGTAGACCACAGCTTACTGAAAAGTTGAAAAACGGAGCACAATGAGTTTTCAACGAGGAACACCTTAGGAGTTGCACAGAGAAATCTGTAGGCTTCACAACACGGAAGATTAAATGCTGGAAATACAAAGAAGACTTGAAGTTACCATATGGCTTTAACACTCAGGAAGGGAAGGTCTGACAGCCCGCTCCTTAACTCTTCCACAGGTGATGAGCTTAACGAGCCGTACCAGGACAGGTGCAGCAGACAGGTGCAGCAGACAGGATCTACCTTTAGCTTGATGGACAGGACTTCAGCTCAACCGGGACCTCTGGTGGAACTCTTTAGAATAATGGAGAAAGAGCAGTAAGCAGGCAGAACAGGAACACGCACAGAAAAAACACACAAATACCACAGACTCCCAACACTGTGTTTGTGGCTGTTTTTTACAAAGTACGTCAGATTACAAATTTTCTGTAAAATCATTTGAGGACTGACAATTTTTTACTTTAGTAAGCTTCTAGTTCTTTTGTCCAATATTTTCCGTATTGTCCATTACATTTATAAAGTTGAAGCAATAATCTTGGCTCAGTAACACTACATTTGTAGTGATTATTAGGTTTGTATAGCTATAGAAGGCTCTAAGTGGCTGCATTGAAATCCAGCAGAGACCACCATCTCCTCCCACCCCCCGTCCCCAGTTTACTCTTGTACATGATAAAACACACCTGACAGTAGGCAGTTCTACAGAATTATAAGTCGTCCATTCGGCTCCTCGTCTGCGGCCAATATGGGCTACGAATCTCGTTTTCATCTTGAGAGATGAAAAGAAGATGGAGGGCAACCCATAAAGAAAAGTGGAGAGCAGAAGGGGGGGAGTAAACGATAAAGCTGACATCAGGGTCAAGTGCTTATCTAGCATCACATTTCCCTTTGAAATCCGTCTATATGAATACGCTCCCCTTCACACATTTAGAGGCTTTGAGTGCACGTGTGTCGCTCTGCAAGGAGAACAGTCACACGGACTAAAAGCATTTGAATAAAATTGGAGGAACATAGGAGCATATTGCTGGTTATTTTAAATGTGTGATGATGTGTTTGTGTGAGCAGGACAGAATGTATGTAGAAGATGAAAGAAAGTGAGAACCTATTCAGCATGGAGGAAGTAGCTCACTGACAGACTGCACTGCCACGCTCAGCCAGTTCATTGCTGTCATTCCTTACTTCTTTTGACATTTTCAATTATGTCTTTTACACATGGCTGGGCACTTCTGTTTTTTTTTATTTCATGCTCTCCTTATCATTATTCTTCACTTTTCTGTCTCACTCTTTTGCACCCACCTTCCCAGGCTATTCCTCCACCTCTCCCATTCCATTTCCTTTTTAAGTGGCCGCGCCCTCTTTGCTTTGTGTGCCACAGCTGTTCATATGTCAGGGGTCAGGTAGCCCTGCGATCCTATTACTTCTTCAGACTGCGTACCGTGGAGGAAGAAGGGTGAGCGGCAGAGGGATGAAAGGGATGCTGTCAGAGATGTCTGGGAGTCCTGTTCAATTTATCAGCAAATACTAAGGGGATTCTGATGGGGCAAGGTGCAGAATGCATGGAATAATTTGTGGGAAGTTTTCTATTTACATTTGGCCTTCTTCTGAGTGGAGATTAATATAAAAGTAACTGTATTAGGATATAGTTTCAGATTAAGTTGCATGAACGTTATATTACCCAATATGTGAATTTTACATTTCAATCTAAGATCAAATGAAGGGGGATACTTATTGTGATAAATGTGGTAACATTCATCACATTTATATCATAGAAGAAAAAGGTGCACCAGCAATAGGAATAACTGCACTCTTGAGAAAATTGTCAAGCAAAGTCCATTCAAGAATTTGATGAAACTTCATAAGGAGTGGATTTAGGCTAGAGTCAGTACATCAAGATAGAAACTTTCCAATGCTGCTCAGTTGTCCAAACCTCTTTTTCAAGATGAAAGTAAAGTTTACATTTCATTTTGAAATCAAGCTCCCAGAGTAAAGGGTGAGAGCTGCATTGAATCAGTGTAAAATTTCCATAGTCAATGATAATTAAGGGTACCATAACATCTGTTGTGTTTTCTGAAGTCTACAGGCAAAGCAGCTATCTAAAATAAAAATTAAGACCTCTGCATTCTTCCTTCTGCTGAAAAATTTAGATGAGATGAGAGATGTTGATTTCATTTACCAATAAATCTCTGTACCTGCCAACACTGCTAAAGGTACAAAAACTGGTTCAGTAACCATAGTGTTATTGTGTTTGATTGGCCAGCAAACTGGCCTGACCTCAACCCCGGACAGAATCTATCGGTATTGTCAAAAGGAAGATGAGAGACTCTAGAGCCAACAATGCAAATGACCAGAAGGGAACGAAAACCAGAGTGATTACGACCCCTCTTTGCATACAAGGAATCCTCAAACTTTCCTCAGAGTAGTTTCAGAGATTGGCAGATATAAGTTATTTAACAAAAGATATTTTTCTTAAAGGCTATAGAATAGAATAGAATAGAATAGAATAATCCTTTAATTGTCCCACAAGGTGAAATTTGGTTTTAACAGCAGTAAAAACAAAACAGAACACAGAACAGAAAAACACACAATTTTTACAGAAAAAAATTACATCATGGACATAGTTACAAAAACAGAGTACTTTTCAGTTGTTAAAATTAAAGTACATATAAAGTGGCACACCCAGGTTGTAGTGTGCAACAGAGCAGGATACTGAAAGATGTTTAAATAGTTAAAAATATTTAGAAATATGTACACAATGTGGATTGTACCTGTGCATTAAAGAGTAAATGTGTAACTTCTAATAAGTTAGTAAATATAGACTGAGAAAAATTATGTGCAAGTTATAGCAGTAGTAGTGTTGTTCGGTTGATTAGTGCAAATTACAGCGCTGGTGTAAACATCTATGTTTGTTGGGAGCAGTTTTGTTTGAACAGTCTGACAGCTGCAGCAAGGAAGGGTGCAGCAGTCTGTCACTGAAGGAGCTCTGCAGTTCGCTAACATCATGCATGGGGTGGGAGACTCTGTCCATCAGATATGTCATTTTTGCTAAAGTCCTTCTGTCTCCCACCACCTGCACTGGATCCATGGTGCATGCTAGATCAGAGCTGGCTTTCCTGATGATTTTATCCAACCTCTTCCCCTCAGCTGTCGATAAACCGCTGCTCCAACATACAACTCTATAAAAGATGTTGGATGCCGCCACAGAGTCATAAAAGGTCTTTAATAGCCTTACTCCAAAGGAGTCTAGGGAGAAAGGTGTTCTCACTTTTTCCTGAATAAGTTAACACATTTTTGTTCTTTCTTTTTTAAACAAGGTGTATGTTTAATTTTTGCATATGAAGAGACAGGGACAGGAACATATTAGACAAAGAAAAGAAAAACAAAATCACAATCTAATATTTCACTGTTGGTTCTATTATTTCTGAACTAACTGATGCAAATATAGAGTCATAATGAAAAAAAATATTTTTCTCAAATAAGTGCATCAAAAGACACCAATAACAGATCATCTATATCATAGGAAGACGGGATTAGTTTCCTTTTGGACAACTTTGATTTACTGATTGAGTGACCAATCATCTGCCTAATTAAGTAATGCCATTTTTAATGAGAAGAAACCCATTTTTCTCCATTATGGTAAACTTGGGGGAGGGGTCGTTATGATGAAATGTGTATATTCTAATGACCTCAGCATAATCACCACTGTGACACAGGCACTCAGCTTCCTAAACCACTTCATCATCAAAGTGTTGCCTACTCATGCCTACAGCCAGCACTCATTTACTCCTCGCTCCTCTTCAGCACAGTTGGCCTGACAGATTAGTCGAGCAGCTGCCAAATCTTTAGCCAAATCACAGCAACAAGGCTCTGTGTGATTTTTGGATGAACCAGAGAGAGAGACTGAGTATTCGATTAGAGCCTGCCAAACTGCTGCCCTTGGTTGTTCTGGCTTTCATCATGAGGTAGCCAATACAGCAGGAGGCCAGATATCTGTTTTTTCCAAGCAAATCAGGGTAGATGCTTGCCAGCTCATTTTGCCCCTTCATCCCCACTCTCCTGCTGACTCTTAACCCTGACCCTTCCAGTGGGGGTTTCCCCACTTGGCAGGAGAGAAGACGAATGCAGGGGAGACATTTTTTTTTTTGGAAGTCAGTAGTGCAGGCTGAACAAGAGGAATGAGGAAGTCATGGTCAAGGGCTGATTAATGAGCCTTTAATTTAATCAGTAAGTCCCATCTCACCAGGGCCTCTCTCCACGTGGCTTTGAAGCAGCTTATTATTTAAACAGGTCTTTGATCGCCCCTGCCCCCCATCCAGCTTGTCCACCACATTCTATCCTTTTCCAGCCTCTCTTTCATATAAAGCCCTTATCTGTGGCAGCATGAGGGATATGAATTGAGGCGAATGATTAATTGAGAATTAAAGACAACGAGGGAATGTCTTACTAAGCAGTATTTTATTTTCAAAACATGTGGTCAAATATCTAAACTAAAAAACTAATAACCCTGCCAACTGCCAGACAACAATTGTTCTCTATATTGCAGGTTGGCTTTTGTTGCACTAAGTATATTAATTTAGGTCTCTGTTCAATAAAAATCCCACGGTTTTATTATTGGGGTCAGTACCTTCTGTCTTTATCAAAAATATTCAACAATGTGATGTATGTACTGTGCAATAGATACATACAGTTGATATAAAAATGAATTCATAAAAATTCCATTACAGTCAAGTTTTTTTCAAGTATGTGAGCAGTTACTTAAGATACTTCTATATTAACAAACAAAAAAGATGCCCTCAAGATTCTAAAGAGCATGTTTTTTCTTCATTGTTCTATTTGTGTTTCTTGAACCGAACCAAATACTTGAGCTAACCAAAAACAGATGTTCAGTCCACATATTGATACAACCCTAAATCTCAATGCTATTACTGGGTTTTTATGTCATAGACCAACATAAAGTAGGCTAGTGCATATATCCATCCATCCATTTTCTTAACCGCTTAATCCTTAATGGGTCACGGGGGTGCTGGTGCCTATGTCCAGCTGTCAACGGGCGAGAGGCGGGATACACCCTGGACAGGTCGCCAGTCCATCATTGGGGAAGAACAAACAGGACAAACAACCATGCACACACTCACACCTAAGGACAATTTACAGTGATCAATTAACCTGACAGTCATGTTTTTTTGGAATGTGGGAGGAAGCCTGACCCGGAGCGAACCCACGCATGCACGGGGAGAACATGCAAACTCCGTGCAGAAAGAAAATGGAGTCTTTCAGCGTTGTCTTTCTTCTTGCCATTCTCCAATAAGGACCAGATTTGTGTGCCAGCTAACAGTTTTTGTCTTGACAGTGGTCAAGAAGGATGAATACTTGGAAGACATGTTAGTCAGGGTTTGAATCTGCTGCTTTGATAAATCATTAGACTGCATTTGAACAGCTGCAGGAGGCTTTTCAGGTAATCCAGCTGTGACGACAACATCTCCAATTAGTATTAAATGCAGATAAGTCTAAAATTAATGTGTTGGGTTCCTGTTACTGTGTGCTGGTGAGTGGGTGTTTTCCTACTCCTTCTGCAATCTTCTCTCTAATGCTTTCTGTACACGTAGAGACTTTAAAAAGATTTAGAAAAGACTATAAAGGATTATCAGCTCAGATCTCAAGACTTGGGTTAACAGTTTTTTATTCTCAGACTAAAGATTTTATAAACACTGAAACTTGTCGGGACTCTATTTACAAGACTACACCTAGACTATTTTAGCTTCCTGCCAAGTTCCTACCATCATGCTCAGCATTATACAGTTTCTTTATGTGAGAATGTTGTTGCATTCTTTGTTGAGATTGACACATCAAATAAAGAATTGCAATCAAAGTGGGTACCATATCAACAAGTAACTGGTTAACTCATATCTCAATGCAAGGTGTTTATGCTGTACCACTTGTACCACGCAGATGCACAGATAGCGCTGGTTTGTGTCTGTATTCCAGGGGGAAAGGCTGACATGCACTTTGTAATTTATGGCCCATTTCTAGGCCATTTTTAAGCCATGCTACACAAATATTGCATTTGTTGTGTATAGACACTTCCAGGCTCCTTAGGTGGCTACAAAACTGTTATTCATAAATATGACACCTTTGTTTATAGCCTACTTTCCCACAGGAACCAAAACAAAATGTGTGGAAAGTAGCAAAACAATGTCATAAACTGGATTTGAACACATGGTCACCTCAGTAAGAAAACTGCGCATAAACCACTGTAAAATAGCAGCAAACTATAATTTTAATCAGCAAGGATAAGTTATGAAGCGGACACGACCCCCTAACACGGTCACACAGTTGAATAAACGGAGGGCACAGATTATGACTCCATGTGCACAGTTGAATAAACAAAAGGTATGGATTCTTACCCCTCAAAATGTATTTCTGCACCTGACCCCTGTCAGACTCTGTAGCTTCGTGCTTCCGCTTGTGTGAGAAAGCTTTTATTGGTTGTTTTACGTCACTGCAACTACACTAGGACTTGGGATAATATCAAACATTGCTTGATTCAAAAGACTAGAGAAAGACTGACATAAATCGCGTAATTCAGCTGCAGATTATCACCTTACATTTAACGATCAAGACGACGGGAGTGCGCCAAAACTCCTGCAAGATTTCTATAGACTACCAGTCTTTAGTCTGAGACTGGGAAAATCCTTTGGTGTAAGGCCAGCGTAAGGTGTGGCAGGTGGCAACCACCAGGTGCAGCTGGTTCCATCTAATCACTCACCATCTTAAAAGGAGAGCGGAGTCTGCAAGCTGACACCAGATGGTTCTCTCCACCAGTGTGTTCTCTCCACCAGTGTGTTCTCTCCAGGAGCGACTTTAATGGCCCTCAGCAGCCTCTCAAGTTATTTTCTTCCCTGCTGTGGTAAGCCTCTGCACCGCTCTCCTCTGGTAAATCCACTCATTTTCATCTGCTCCTCTGCAGCCGTCTTGCTGCTCATCTGTCCACCCTCCAACCAACAACCGATCACTCTTCAACAAACAACCTCCTCAGTAAGTCTCCATTCTCTTTGGTAAACTGCCTGAACTCATCCACAACTATTAACTCACTTCCCAGCAGGAACTCCTTCAGTCCTCCACCTGCATGAATGTCATCAGAGAAGGTCAGGATACACTTACCCACTCCCAGCCAAACTCAGTCCCTTGAGCTTGACTCACCTCCCTCTGTTCCATCTCCTCAGCAGCAACAGTACGATTTCAAGACCCGTTTATCAACTCTGCTTTACTTAATACTAAACTGTCCACTTACCTTCCAGTTGATCGGCTACCGTCGCATTGTTCCTCCTGGTGTTTCCCGAGATGACCTACTTTCATTTTTTGCTTGTAAATATACAGTTAAATTTCAACTTAACCTGTCTCCAAGTCTGATGTGGAAGTTGTTCTTTGGGTCCTCTAAATACCAAACATGTCAGATGGTCCACACAGATTCACATATCAATTAAAAGAGCAACAATTAAGAACCATACAAGGTACAGTAATAGGATCTGTATCCACTTTACAAATATTTAGGAATACTTGATGCGGAACTTTCATTTAAAGAACATTTATCACAGTTACGAAATAAACTTAAACTAAACTTATTTTATAGGAACAGATCATTTTTCTCTTTCAAGGCACGGAGGACCCTGGTCAGGGTGACCTTTTTTACTAATTGTAGATTATGTAGATGCTGTTTATAGGTCTGCGGCAAAAGGCCAACTGTCAACTCTTGATCCACTATACCATAGTTCACTACGGTTTGCAACTGGGGCAAGACACAGTACTCATGAATGTGAGTTGAATAAGAAAGCAGCATTGCCGGTTCAGTACAATTATACAAACATTCCAATCAGTTAAGTTTTCTGTGTAAGGAATCCTAGCAGATTGTGTTTAGTATATTCTTTCCATTTTATAATATACATACGATGTCATTGGATCTCTCTGTTCTATTTGAAATGTAACTGCCCTGTGGGTTTGAATCATGTATGGTATCATATTGTCGCCTCAGGTCACCCTTGTAAATGAGGTCATGATCTCCATAGGTTTTTTTATCTGGTTAAATAAAGGTGATAATAGAATACAAAAGAAAATTTAACGCAGAATGTGCCAACATGAGAAAACACGATGTCAGAAAGTTGAGTCCCAGAGTGAAGGTTTCTTACAGATAAACATTTGGGTGTATAGATATTTTTTGTGATTGCCCAGGAGTAACCTCACTGTCACTGTTCTGTTTCCCAAATATTTAAAAAGCAGACCTAAACCCAGTAGCAGGCCCACACTGACATCACACAGTAACTTGTCCTTCCATCACTAACACAAGTTTTCACTCTTCAGACTGATCATGCCTTCGCTCCAGTTTTGGGTCAGATAAAACAGCACACACAGCACCTTTTTTTGCAAATGCAGGAGGCGATTCATTTATTGCCAGATAATTAGAAATGATGGCAAGTGAGGGGAAAAGATAGGGTGAAAGGAGTGATGGAATAAGAAAGGCTTTAGTGAGTCAGAATGGAGATGAGAGAAGCTCTTTAATTCCAACTCTGATTACTAAGTGGCTTCGTCCATTATCTTTGCACAGTGAATAGCAGAACACCATAAAAGTAAAATGTGACTCATCCATCCCTACTTGCTATCACACACAGCGGTGACGGGTGCCAGTCCTCCCCACCTCATCTACCACCTACCATAGTCCTTCAGAAAGTACAAGTACACTGTGTCCTTGGGTTTCTAAAAATAAAAGCTATTGTTTTTCACTTGGTGTGATAACCCTTCTGAGGCATTTAAATTAGTGCATAGGTGTGTGTTTTTCTTCCTGATTCGAGATGAAGTAAGAACAGATCCCCTCCTCTATTCACGGCTGTGGTTCTCCAAGAAGTATTGCCTCTCTTATTGCTGCTGAAAAGTCCCATCAGTGCCAGGTGCCCTGATTTATGTCCCTGATCCCACCACCTCTACCTCCTTTTCCATTAGGCTTTACAATATTCCCCCCATTGTTCAGCTCCCCACGTTATCAGCCCTGCCCAGGCGTGTCAGCAGTACCAACCTCGTACACAATCACGCTGAGGACGGATGGAGGGAGAGATCGAGGACGCGAGGTGAAGGGAAAGGGGGGAGGGCACCGGTGTTTAGATGAAGAGAGAGATGGAAAAGTGGGAAGCAGGGTTGGGAGGGTGGTTTGAAGTGGGGGGAGATGGAGCAAGAGAAGGCTGAATGAAATGAGGAAAAGGAGGTGGAGGGTAGCATGTAGAGGGATGTATAGGTATGGGAGATGTCCATCTAAGCCTTAGTTTTATTGTTCCTGAAAGATTGGAGGGGGTGAAGGTGGGGGTGGCTGTAAGGGAAAAAAATGTGAACAGACTGCAGTGATGGCATGGTGATGTCATTTAAATGCATTACTGAGAGGACATTCTTAGTGTACAATCATTAGGATATTGTCTTTATTGCCTCTGAACAGGCTGTGTGTTCTGCATGGTGTTGACGAGATAAGTTGTACGCCACTGAAGAAAGCTTTTTCATATGGATCCTGTTCCGTCAGTTTCAACCAGCTTTACAGACTTAAGAGAGGTTTGGATGAAGAAGCCGAGGTGCACTTTGTTAAAAGCGGGCACCTTTTAACTCGGAGGGTGTACAAAATAGGAAGGGCAGCTGTAACAAAGCTGCTAAGTGCACCACAATGAATGCTTAAAAGGCAGCCTTGAGAAAGGTCGAGAGGGGCGCACGAGTGGAATAAGAATGAATGGGAACAATTTAAAGAGCTTCAGGCTCAAGGTTTGTCTGTATATTGTGTGAGTAAGATTAAGTGCATGACAGTGACATTGAAGAGATTATAAAAACAAATTTTCCCCATTTCACAAATGGGGACAATTCTTTCCTAAAGAATGATATTTACATTTGCAAAAGTTAAGTTAGTGCTTTGTCATTGGACCAGCCATCTTCTTTACAAATATGGCTTCTTCTATCTCTAGTAAAAAACTAAAACTAACTAGCTCCTGTGGTGGAGAACTGCTGCAGCCAGTAGCATGATGGAGTCCTGTCTTGTTTGGTACTGGTGTCTAAACTGGGTGGTGAACTCCGTCTAAGCATAAATACCGGCACCATTTTTGTCCCATGTTACTGATTTTAGTAAACAGAGACAGTGTAAGAGTAGTGTTGCAGTTAGCCAATCAGAGGACAGAAATTTGCATGTCATTATTCTTACGGAGCAAGCCCCCACATCTTGCTGAGTCTTCACGCCCACTCCCACACTGAACTGGCATAAATTGAAATAGACTAGGAATGTATTTATTTTTTTGACAGAAACCCACTTAGATGGCATTCTTTCATACCGGAGAACAATTAAAAATTTATAAAAACACCAGTAAAGGAGAACTTTAACACCCATAATCTGTTGTTTGTGTGCCATTGGTAAAATTTTGAATATAACAAATGTAAACTAAAGACAATTTTATTCGTGATGGTTTATGCTACAATTTTAAATGCCAAGCGGGACAGCAAACAGTGGAAGCACCTGTTTTGAGTTCACACTGTGCCATTGTTGGCATGGTAAATCAAAGCGATCTTTGTTTACCACAGAATTAGCTCTCTCCCAACCGAAGATGTCTTTTGAGAAAATCCAAGATATTTTCTATGTAAACTGTGCAATCCGAATCCTGCCACAACTGACATGATCGTTAGCCTCTCTTTATCCAGACATGAGCACTTCTATGCTGTATCGTTTTTGTCTTTTCTTTCTCACTATTTTCAGCATTAGACTCTAAAAATGATTACATCTTTACTCTTAAGTTGCTGTCCATTTAGTAAAGGATTGATGTGTTTGTCACCTATATCTGATACAATTTTCCATTAGCAACAACTTGTTTAATCTGGCATCGTCTACTTTGAAATGGGAATTGTTATCATATCCCACTAGCAACCTATGACATGTTTAAGTCCTGTACAATTTTCAGAATTGCTCAGTGTATAGATGGAAATTCACCTTTATGGCTTCCATTAAAAAAAATTAAAAACTTTGTGTGACAAAGAACTAACACTTCACATCACCCTTAACACAGCATGTTTCCCTTGATGAAACATCATGGGGAGAACCACATCATGCAGGGACAGAAAATAATTCATAGGAAGATGGTTAGAATTAAATACAGGAAAATCCGTTAATAAAACCTGTTAGATGTTTTAAAAGATTTGAGACCAGGGGAGAGGTTCACCCTCCAACAGAATAATAAAACATAAAGCTGGAGCTACAATATTTCTTTAGATCAATGCAGATTCATCTGTTAGAATGGCCCAGTCAAATTCCTGACCTACACTGTATTTAGGTTAGGAGGAAGACTTGGAGCATTGCTACTGACTCTATGCTTGAGCTATTTTGCAACAAAGAACTATGAGGAATTTAGATGCCAAACTTTTCAGGTTTTTATGAGGGAATCAGTTCAGAGCTGTTATTGCTTCCACTTTGCGACTACGGGTAGATATCATTAAATTTATATATATATATATATATATATATATATATATATATATATATGTTATCCATCTGATGTAATACTGTACGGTTAATTGTAATCTATACTCGTGTTTTCGTTAATCCTAAACAGAAAATCATCATAACTAATGGAAATAAAGACTTGAAAACATCAGTCGGTGTGTATTTAATCTATATTATGTGTCTCACTTTATAAATTGAGCTAAAGAAACAGACTTTTCAATTATATTCAAATATTTTGAGCTTGACCTGAATTGCTACTTTTCATTGTTCTATCACATAGAAACACTACAAATACCTCAAAGTTTATTGTTCTAACTTGACACAGGTTGAGTTTTGAATATTTTTCAACTCTGTGTGTTTTGTTCCCCAAGTTGACAGTTCTGCATATGTCTGTTCAGACAATGACATGTGGAATTTTAAATGAGTTTCAAATCACCCTCATTTTGTATGCAGGGGGAGGCGTCCTTACTCCATTGAAGGCTGATTGCTAACCTTAAAAATACCTCTGACGCTCACCTTTTTAAGAGGAGGAAGATGAGAAAGCGCAGATGAAAAGAAAAAGGGAGAGGAAGGAGGTAAGCAGGGAAACCGATAAGCTTGCCTGCCTGCTTTCAACTCTGTAGAGGATAAGGCAGAAGAAGCTTTAATATCTCTAAATCAGTTGCACGATATTGAAAGTGTCATCTAATTGAAAATGATTTAGGACGGTGGGCCCGCCTGGCAATCATGTATAAATTCACTCCTGACACCAGCTCCAAACTCTCTCTATTTCTGCTTTATGAGTCATTTGCATGGTGGGGGCCTCGGAGAGTATAAACCATGCAAATTATATGGAGAACTGCACAAGGTGATGTATCCCCTCCCCTCCTCCAGCTCTCCATCTCGCTTTCATTCTCCCCCCCTAGCCTCAGGAGAAATGTTTTCTGCTTTGCTGCCGCCTTTGTCCAGAAAGTCATTTATTTCTCTTGTTGTTTGCTCGCCTTGTTATTTTACAGCTTGCTGCATAGGTTGGGGAGAAGGAGTCGGCTGCCGCCCCGTTCGACTGAATGACTGTCATCTTCCATTTGTAGCTCCATGTAATACGTGGAAGTTATTTCCTCATTTGTTGGAGGAAAATAGATAGAGATACTCACAAAAGAAAGTGTGGTGTATATCTGGCCATGGTAAATACAAATGAGTATCCCTGTACTTTAGTGTAGCAATGAAAGCTTTGGATCACATCCTCATGCACTTTAGACTTTAATTCAAAGAAATACCTGTACCTTCTGTAGCTGACCAGTAAATAATCATATTACAGTGTTTGAGTTGGCTTTCTTCTCTTTAAGCTCTGTCATTAGGAGTTTGCTTCTCTCAAGTCATCAGCAGGGAAACTTCAAATGAAGGGGGACATAAAAGGCACAGGCAATTGAAATAGAAAACATTGAGAGAAAAAAGCATTTGCAGCATGGGACAAGTGAATGGATAACAGTTTCCTGACTTAACACCTTTGCTTTGTAATGGATGTAGAGAGCAGCAGTGTGAACTCCGGGGAGCTGGCAGGAGAAGTTCCTTTATAACCTTTATGACCCTTATAAAACCTTTATGACCTAAATAAGTTATCCACAGAGAAAACTGTTTATTAGAGAAAGAGATGAGGAGGAAGAAAAAGAGAGTAACTGAAAGTAAACCAATCTGGAATTCATGTATTTTAAAATTTT
Source organism: Apricaphanius iberus (assembly GCA_028564705.1). Taxonomy (NCBI): domain Eukaryota; kingdom Metazoa; phylum Chordata; class Actinopteri; order Cyprinodontiformes; family Aphaniidae; genus Apricaphanius; species Apricaphanius iberus. Next base: position 561,097 of record JAPXFQ010001391.1, on the reverse strand, counting down.
ATAACCTTAGGGAAAGAAGCAGTTTCATCAAAGCAGTTTTGGTCAAAGTGAACAGTTGACTGGCACAGGTTGTGATTTTAAATATGTAGTAAAATATTCAGAGTTCTTAATTCTGATATAATTGCATAAGATTAAAAGTCTAATGCTGCTATCACACCGCCCTAAACACCAGAATCAGTTGCGGCAAGATTACATATAAAGACTATGGTCGAGTGCGTTGTGTGCGTTTTATCCGTCAACTTTTAAAGCGTTACTTGTGTTGCAAGCAGCAACATAGTAAACGCAAGCAATGCAGAAGTTCAGCTAGCAGAACTTTTCACGGACGTTACGCACTTGACGTAGTGCGTCAACCAATCAGAGCGTCTCTCTGTAGTGATGTCACTACACGTGTTTTGAATGAATCGCGGGAACGGTGAAAACTTTTTCAACCAACACATATTTAGAAATTCTGAAATGGCACTTACCGAAGACAGATGGACAGGCGCTCCTAAGGAGGAACAGAGCATCTGTAGCTGGTGTCCTGGTAGGAGGTTTGAGCTCCGATGCGGCCAAGGAGGTCGTAAAATTGGGTTCGGCACAGACGGAAGTAGTGCTGAAACCAAACCTCATCCATAGGCAGCTCCTGGAGCAAATGGTTAAGCTCCAAAAACTTAGAACGCATCTGAAGAATGGGCACTGATGCACCCGATGTCGATGTTGTCAAACTTTATCTAACAATTAGATACGGTGTGAACGCAGCATAAGAACATAGCTGACCCTTAATGCCATTGACAATTACAATATGGGGAACAGTCAGCTGCATCCAGTTTAATCAACTTCTTTAGGTTTCTTTTGGTTGGCAACTGGTGTAAATATGCATATCTGCCATCTACTTGACTACAGTGTAGAATAGCTGATTAAAGTAAAAAAAATATGTATTATTCATCCGTTATTTTCCATTTATCCAGGGTCTGGTCGCAAGGGCAGTAGTTCAAGCAGAGAGATCAAGACTTCCCTCTCATTTGCCACGTACAGCCCACAGTACCAATAGAATGCAGACATATTTCTGAACATTTAGCCTTTTCACATTCTGTCTTTTATAACCACACATTTCAATTTATTTGACTGTGTAGCAATGAATAAAACTGAAATGGGAGGTAAATTATTATTGATTTTCAAAATTCACCACCTTTTTTATGTATTCTCATTCCCCCAAATACAATCCAGTGCAACCATTCATTCCTCATTTTTTAATATAAACTCAACATTTTCTAATATAGGTACCTTTCTGCCTTCTGTCATGGGGTGGCAACAGGGCTAATAAAAGATTAAATCCCAAGTTTATATTGCTTATTTCCAATCAATAGTGATCAGTGATGGGAATCCAATTACTTTTGTCGAGTAATGGGTAAAGTAAGGGATTACAGTGGCAAAAATTAATTAAACTGCTATTACTTCTGTGCAAGCAGGCTGCGTTACTGCGTTAGTTAGTTGCACAGAACACGTCTCATGATAGTGACATATGCTGTGGGGTAGGCTACAGTTTCCTCATTCAGGATGTGGTTGGGCTTAATTTAAAGAAAAGCTCCAGCAAAATTCAATCACAACAAAAGCTCCAGCAAAAGGCATCTCTCTTCTGTCATTTTCGGAAAAAGGAGATTTTTTTTTAACCAATGTACTACTTAGACTTCCATAGCTCAGAGTGATGTCAGTCTGGCCATCTTGTTTTACAAGGATACTTTGCAGCTTGTTTTTTGTTGGACATTCAATTCAATTCATCTCCAGCACAAGGTGATTGCAATAAAAGCAGTTTTTTTTAAATGTTTTTAATCACTTGTAATTCCTTCTTACGAAAAAAAATTAGGTAGGCAAAAATTGATTAAAATCGGAAATCAGATTTGGATTTAATTTTTAAGTCATATCAACCAGCCCTACCTCCAAGTGTTTCTGTAAATATTCACCCTCTATTCTGAACCTTTAATCCTGTAAAATAAGAGGGGGTTGGCTCTTGTTTAGTGTCAGTCAGGGGAATCATATTTTGACACAAAAATAAATAGAAGAAATACTGCATTGAAAAATCTCAAATTAAACGTACTCCTCTGCCATTAAAATTGTGTTTTTGGTTTCATTTATTTAAATACAAAACTGGAAAAACCTAAAGCAATTTAAAAATATAATATAAATAATATCTTTTTTTTTAATCTAGAAAAGGTGTTTTTTTCTGAAACCAGGAAGAATGTCTGTGAACCTGAACCTATTGTAAAAAACACTTTCAACACTGCAGTAGCAGGACAGGAACCTCCAGCAATGGAATGGGAGTCACCAACACTAACCATTCAGCCAACATACAGACGTGGACAAAATTGTTGGTACCCTTCATTAAATAAAAGAAAAACTCATAATGGTCACAGAAATAACTTTAATCTGACAAAAGTAATAATAAATAAAAATTATATAAATGTTGACCAATGAAAGTCAGACATTGCTTTTCATCCATGCTTCAACAGAATTATTTAAAAAATAAATGCATGAAACAGGCCTGGACAAAAATGATGGTACCCCTAGAAAAGAATGAAAATAATGTGACCAAAGGGACATGTTAATCCAAGGTATGTCCACTAATCAGCATCCTAGGTGTCTACAATCCTGTAATCACTCAGTGGGCCTATATATAGGACTCCAGGTAGTCACTGTGTTGTTTGGTGACGTGGTGTGTACCACACTCAATATAAACCAGAGGAAGCAAAGGAAAGAGTTGTCTCAGGAGATGAGAAAGAAAATCATAGACAAGCATGTTAACTGTAAAGGCTATAAGACCATCTCCAAGCAGCTAGATGTTTCTGTGACTACAGCTGCACATGTCATTCAGTAATGTACGATCCATGGGACTGTAGCCAACCTCCCTGGACGTGGCTGCAGGAGGAAAATTGATGACACATCAAAGAGACGGATAATCCAAATGGTAACAAAAGAGCCTAGAAAGACTTCAACATAGATCCAAGCTGAACTTTATGCTCAAGGAACATCGGAACATCCTTCGCTATTTGAGCCAGAGGACAAATCATTAAAAAAACAGACGTTGCTGTCTGGAAAAGGCGCCCTTCAAACCGGAAACAACTAGAACAGTTTGCTCATGAGGAGTGGGCCAAAATACCTGCTGAGAGGTGCAGAAGTCTCATTGACAGTTACAGGAATCATTTGATTGCAGTGATTGCCTCAAAAGGTTGTGCAACCAAATATTAAGTTGTGGGTACCATCATTTTTGTCCAGGCCTGTTTCATGCATTTATTTTTTAAATAATTCCGTTGAAGCATGGATGAAAAGCAATGTCTGACTTTAATTGGTCAACATTTATATAATTTTTATTTTTTATTACTTTTGTCAGATTAAAGTTATTTCTGTGACCATTATGAGTTTTTCTTTGATTTAATGAAGGGTACCAACAATTTTGTCCACGTCTGTAACAACATGATTAAAAGTTTTGAGTCAATAATATATATACTTACAAGATCCCCATGTTGTTTAAAACTTATATAATTTGCGACTCACACTAATTACATTTTATTTTTTGGCTGCTTGCGGTTAAGGGCAGTGAGTTGTTTATTTGAAACTTTAAACTATAGCTTACTCTGGCACAAACAAACAGCTCCAGACCAATCAGCGGCTACACTTGCTGCATAGGAGTGAGAGGGATATCATATTACCGGACCAATCAGTCCATAGGTGGGCGTTTCAGGGCGCTTCGGCACGCTTGGAACCAAGGCAGAGGTATTCCGAAAAAAGTGGTCAGCTAGGGTCAGCTCGGAACGGATGCGGGTAATGGAAACACAGCAAAGCATCTCGTTCCGTACCGTACTGGAACTAGTGAAAATGGGGCGTTAATGTCCCATGAGAAAAAAATCAGCTGTAGTGTAGTGTAGTATTATTGACGCAAGGCGCAGCAGCCAGCTGCAAGTTTCCAGAACAGTCTTTATGTGACTGACAGAAGCTGTAGTTTCAATTACTTTTTAAATCCACCTAGTTATTAAAGATTAAAAATGTTTCAACCGACCTCATGTCTTGTTTCCTTTTATTTCGGAAGCACGGTGATAACTTTGGCAGCAGATTTGAGCAGTTTTACCCAGCTATTTGAGTCTGAGAATGCAGCTGGTCATTCTTTTTAATAGCCTAAGTTACAGTGTCAAAATCAACAGACTCAATAATGCCCTGAGATCAAAGTAAGGAAAAATACTTTCTCACTCTCCCGACACAGAGACTCTTTTGAGTTTTTAGAATGATTAATGAGTGACTATCATACCTGTCAACCATCAACCATGACTGCCCTTACTAACAATTTAAATTTCCCTTACTCAATGACCAAAAACTGTATTCGCGCCGTAAATGCCGTGTTTACCAAAGAACAACATGGAAAACTGCACCATCAATTTGCATTATTCAATTCTTTATTCAATACATCACTACCATATAATGATGTGTTCACATATCACACAATGCCCTTAAAAGCCTAAATGACATCATTTGTGATTGTTGTTGTACTTGGAAGTTGCGGCCTTTGCTGATTGCAACATCTCACTTGTTGGTTTTAGCTGATACGATTTACTGTCAGTATTCAGTTTTACTTGTAGTAAAGCTGTCAGAGTGTCCACCCCCATCGATTTCCTATACTCTGTATTGAGTTTCCTGACATGGCTGAATACTCTTTCACTGTCTGCGTTGCTGTGAGGAAGGCATAGCAAGGCCAAGAAAACGCTCTTCATTGCTGGGAACCTTGGCCCACCAAATGCTGTTCTCAACTCAAAAATCTTAGACCAAAATGTTTCTGGATGCATTGGTCCCTCTGTGGTGAATGGTGGCATCTGTTCGTCTGGGATCAATTGGAAGTCATCCCATTCTTCTTTGATGGCCTCTTGATCTAGATGACTGGGCCCAAACCGCTCCGCCAATCTGAGAATATGGATGTAGTCCAGTTCCTCTCTCCTTCGTGGATCCAGGACGACAAGATCACCCAGCACGTCATTTTCAAAGGGAAATTTGGCGATCATCTTTGCCACAACAGCCTCATAAAACAATCTCACTGAGGCAAAGAACTTTGATTGTATCTCTGGAGGGATACCTTTATCCTCATCCAAAAGCAGTGCTGTTGTTGTCAAACCAACAGCAAGCCTGTGGTCTTCGTGCTGCAGTGCTCTGTCTTTGAAGTCCAGCGTCAGGAGGTTTGCAGCATCCTTGATCTGCTTCATCTGGACAAACTTGAAAAGAAATACTCTCAACAGTCTATCCATCTCGGGTAATAGATCGCCGATCATTGCTCTCGTCGATCATCAATGTGAACGGTTGACTCCTGCAGCGTGCTATGATAGGATCTGTGTAGGCTGGTGCGAGAGACTCCTTGATAATCATGGTTGCCTTTGTCCTTCTGCATGCAAAATCCTGCAACATAGAGATTATATTCGTTACATGTGGATGTTTGAAGAATCGATGTTCAGAGTATAATTTCATAGCATTAAAAACTTCAACGCATGTAAACATCTCTGAATATTTTTCATCAAACACACTTTGAATCATAATCTGTTGATGATATTATCAGTTTGCATTGAAGATTACAGTCTTTAATATAAATCATCTCGATCTACATTGTTTGCATTATTTTCAAAAAGATTAATTGCTTGAGTGACAAAGAAAATTTTAATCTGTCTTACATACCTTTGCAACTTGTGAATCGATGAACATTTCTGGTACCAACTTGGTGAATGTATCTGCAGCGGCGAGTGGAATGTTGTGCTCGGCAAAAAACTGGCACATGAGGATTTCTGCTTTGAGCACCTTGTTGCTTTGTGACGATGCAGGGTTCGCACTGGCAAACTGTTGACTCAAAGGAACGTATGTCTTACTTCTTGCGACACTATCCACGTGTGACGATGTTTTGAAATGGCTTTTCAAGTCATAAAAACCACTGGCAGCAACTTTCACGTCTTTCCTACACGGTACACAAAACGAATATTCCGGGCCTTTGGACGAAGATTTTATCCATCCACTATACTCTCCTTGCAGATGTTCCCACACTTTCTGATGCTTTCCAGTTGACTTAACTTTCCACTTCTTTTTCAAGGGTTCAGACATCTTCACTGGTGAGAGTTTCGTGTTTAAATGATATCGATTTCCTCGTGTTGTGTTGCAATCAAGAAGGAAGCGGAAGTTATAAAGCGACGCATGCGTGATGGAGCTTAATTCGGCAAAAATACCCCGTTTCGGTCTGGGTGTTTTCCCGTATTATATGTTGTAGTACGCCGTATCCATTTAAAAGATAGCAAAAAACGTATTAAATACGGGCAAACCGTATCAGTTGACAGGTATGGACTATTCCTAAAGGTTCAGTGCTGCTGAGCAGGGGCGTATCCAGGAGGTTAATAAAGAGGGACTAAAAAGGGGCAGGGTGGGTCTGGGACTGTAGCACCAAAATAGTGGGAACCCAATCTTAGTTGGTCACATTTTTAGAGGTTTCATCTGTTAAAGTGATATTTAAACTCCTTTCATTTTACTAAGGTTTTTATGACAAGGTAGCCTGTAACTCTGATGCATTTCAGACAATTTAAGCGTTTGGCGAAATATTAAATACGAAAATAAATAAAAACATTGCAACTTTTCACATCAATCAAGCTTTTTCACAAAAAAGATTAGGGACTGTTTGATTTGTTGACTTGCATTATTGCTGTATAAATAATGTTAAATGAAAGTTTTTTGTTTTTTTTGTTTTTTAACACAGCCCCTTTTAAATGTCTCTCTAATTTTGAGGACTTAAGGATGGCAGGTATGGACATATAAGCGTGCAATGTCTGTGATAGAAAACAACAGACAACATTGGAGCACAGGACAGAGCGCGAGCATTCAGCATTTGATGGTTGGAAGTATCGGCAATCCTTTCAGTTTGATTCTGTAAAAACAACAAAAAAATTAGTGTCAACCTGACTGATATCACAACTGCCACTGCTAAAGTGTATTCTATGTTAGACAGCCCAACTGCTTGCTATAAAGTGGCTGTTGCATTCATTTATTTACAGTATTTTCTTGATGCAATGTTCATAAAGGAACAAATTAAAACCAATAAATACATTTAAGAATAGAATTCCATATGAATGAATTTTAGATGATTGAATATACTTATAGCATTATTAGGTTGTGTTTCATGTTTTTGAAAAGTAATTAGGTAATAAATTAACTAATTACTTTTAAAAATAAGTAATCAGTAAAGTAGTGGGATTAGTTTTTTGGGGAAGTAATTAGTAATTATTTACTATTTCCAAAAAAGTTGACCAACACTGATACTGATTGAGTAAATCTAAATTGGGAAGGGCTGCTGTAAGAAAATATGGCCATGCATGATTTTCATTGAGTTGATGACATTGAAGTTTGAATTAAACAAAAGGGCTATTTCAAATTTTTTAAGGAATTTAACACAATCTATAATACTTATACAGGTCAGACTCTGAGTAGATTATTTTTGGATGGAATATACATTTCTTAAGACAGTTTAAGATATTTAAAACTTTTGTTTTGTGAGAACAAAGATATTTAATTTTGCCCTTTTGAAAAAAAATCATGACCACCTTGGAATGAGACATCCGCAACAATTCTAACACAGGATTGTCCCGCCTGGGTTGAAATTGTCACGATTCTGAGATGTTTTTTTTTTGCATCTGTGTTTGTAATTTGATTATTTTACTGTTTATGTTCTGCCACGGTCTCAGTTTATTTTATTTCATTTCATTCCTTTGTATTCAGTTCTTAGTGTATTCATGTATTCCATTTGCCCATTTCCTTAGCTTAGTTCTAGCCTTGGTTATTGTTTATTTCATCCCCAGCTCTTCTTTTGTCTACTAGTCTCCTTTTCCTCAGTCTTAATGCCTTTTTGCCTCCTCTCACAGCTACATGTGGTTTGTAATCACCCACCTGCATCTTGTAAGCAATCAACTACATAGTATTAAAGCTTATCTTTTTTGAGAAACACTGCTGGAATCTATGTCTGTCTATGCTGGTTCACTATGCTATGTCATCCTGTTTTATTTATAAATCGTCCTTTCACCATCTACTTAGCTTCTTTAGCTCTGCACTTGGGTACTCTACAATTAACTCAAATCATGGAAAAATATTTTACATTTTTTTAGAAATTATTTAAAACATTTTTTTGTTTATCTTTCTAAAAGATGCAAAAATACTGAAAAGTGTCTACTTTTTATCTCCAATTTATACCTGGTAATTGATTTAAAATATTTTGACAATTCTTTTCAATTTTTGTTTTTTAATGTATCCAGTATTTGGTTATTTTGGAAATCGTTCTTTCACTTCTCTGCTTTTTTTGTTGTTTTGTAAAATCTATTCGGTTCATTTGGCTTGAGTCCCCAGGACAGTAGCAGTTATTAAGGTGTCAGTAAACATGCATAAGGGGAATATCCATGCACACTGTATGATCTAACATGCTGAGGCCTTTTGTTTCAGAAACTGAGCTAAGTAAGTCCTTTGGGGGCAATTTGTGTGTAAACATGTGTGCCCTTGTTTTTCCCCTGGATCTGTGGTTTTGCTCTATTTACCAGGAAGCATTGTGGTGTAACATTGTATGTGTATGCAAGTGCACACATCATCCTTGTTTTGTATGTAACCTATAACATTCTTTCAACTAATCAAATATGAATACCAATGCCTACATTACAATATTCTTTGTTTTATTGGTTTTGTTTGAGCCTATATGCATTGATAAGCATATGCAAATGTTGTGGCTACAAATATATATGCACATTCAGAAGCTGTTCAATGAATGACTGCAACACTAAGTGTTGCCTAGGGAGTCCCTGCATGCAGTGGCGGTCTTGTTTGTCTTCTGCTGCTGTTCAAACAATGGCTCCCCATGGGGCCACTCTCCACCTAATTCAGAGACTGCAGAGGGGAGAAGTTGATAGGAGCCAACTCACACCAGCTCAATTACACACCTATTCACTGCCATATACACACCTTCAACAGATGCACAAGCAAACACCAAAACATGCTGTACAGGAAGCTGCATAAGGCTCTGCGAACCAGTGATAGATTTACTGTGCAATTTCTTCTGTGCTTATACCCACACATATGCACACACACAGAATGTGAGAATTATCGTGGTGTGTCCTTGTCTGTCACTGTCTTATGAGGATAATTTGATTCTTGCATTTGATCTGTTGACATGGTAGTTTTCATGTTTTAATCATTACTGCAAATAAAAAACAATGACATCACTACTAAACACTTTAGCTCAATAGTTATATTACTTAAGTCATAGAGAAGTTCAAAAGCAAATAAAAAGTACAATCAGAAGAATCTACATCTGGTAAAACCATTGTTTTTAATTCCTTCATGGTGTTCACCTTGGAAGATCACAAGATCTGCAGCATAAACTTTGCTGGTAACTTCTGGGCCGATAGTTTTACATGTAAACAAATTGTCACCTGTAGAGAAAATTAGTAAAAATGTTTTGGGGAATCATCTTTTACAACTTAAGACAGATTATATTGTCAGTAGCTTACTTCATCTTTAAAAGATTTAGAAGATAACCAGGAGAAATTGACTCTAGATATCTATTTTGTACGTTATCTAAAATTTTCCTCCTGTTTGGGCTTTAGTTAACAAGTAAAAATGGCACAGCTATGAAACTTTTTTGTTCACTTTGAATTTATATTATTTCGCCACATACACCTTTAGTCATCATCTGTTGGTAACTGATGGAAATTAGAAGAAACAAAAGGATGGAGATCGTTAACTTTAGGGAGCAGCTTTGTACTCCTCTGCACACAACTCTCAGTTAACATACACCACTTCCTTCTTCTCCCTCACATGGGACAGCACTAACCAATAAAGGCGTCTCTCCACCGGTACGATTCGACTCGACTCGGATCGACTCAACCTCAGTACCTTTTAACCTCGACTGGCAGCGAATAGCCAATACTATTTTTCGCACCACCTCAGCTGTGGTTCCATCCGTGCTGAACTGGTACTTAAAAGCGACGTCAGATGGCTGTCGGTCACTGATTGGCTGGAGGGCGGAGTCACTGGAGAGTAACTTGGCAGCATCTTTTAACAACAAACCGACCGCCATTTTGAAACCTCACTACCAAACGGAGTTTCAGCATTTCTGAGTTTGTTGGCTGAAGAGAAGATTCAGTGTGAGCTGGATGGAGCTGCTTGCTGTGAGAGGATTATCAAGGAGGAATTGGAGCTGATCGTGGTTCATAGCCGATGGCTCTCACCTGCAGGCCGAAGCAGAGAAACTGAGAACGCCGAAGCGTTGAACTCGCTGTCTCGTACTCTCAGTAAGAAACAAATTTCATGCCGCTTGTATATTTTATTCACAATATTAACCTATTCAGCTGTATATTATCTTCAGTATGACAGTTCTTTTTAGTATCAATTATTCAAATTAGTTCTGATGCCGTTTTTTGTTTTTGTACTGTAAATATGAATAACCTACTTACGTTTTGTGCAGCACAGTGAGACGTATGTTTCTTTTCATTAATTTTAATTCTTAGTGTATGTTTTAAATGCACTGTAAGCATAATACTTAAAAAAATATCTGCGATCCGTTGCAGCGGGATCAACACCTTCTTCTGATGGAGCAGAAGCAGGAAACCGGCTTACGGAGGTTGGAGATGACACGATGCCTACAATCAAACCTTCCTGGGATGCTGCAGACTAAACCATGACCCACAGATATGTGCAGCTGGACTTTTGCTTCTGAACTTTTTCCATACCTGTCCAATAAAAATGTCCAAGCTATACGCTTGTATTATCATTTGCAGTTTCATTACACGCTGGTTGGTGGAATCATTTTATCTAATTATGTCTGGCATCAGGGTAAAAATCTGATAGCAACATTGGCTCTGGCTGTTAAAAGTAAAAAAGTCTTGCGCTGCTAAATAAGTAAATTGCACACATTTGAAAGCTGATGAAAAGCCTAAGCCTACTCAAAGATGGGATATCTGTAAAACATATTGTAATGGTGATGATTTTAAAAAACTGAAAACATTTTCAAAGCACACAGCTTTATTACAAAACATACAGTTGTGGTTTGTAATTCATAGAATTTGTAGCATGTATATTACAACTCCGTTCTTTAAGGGGACACATAGGCAAAGAGCTGCGTCGCTCCAGCGCTGGACGTAGTTTGCTGCACATGTAGATGAATTTGTTCCGACATCCTGAAGTTCTGCAGTCACTGAGCTTTGATGAAACCCAGAAAAACAACGTCTCATCACTGCAAGGCCCAGTTAAAAGACCAAACCGACGGTCGGCTGCGACAACTTCACAGAGCAGTCATCTGAAACACGCACACACAATACTTATTAATAAAGCCAACTTGTTAACATAGGCTTTTAAGCTGGGCTTTAGCGAAAAAATAAATACCAAGAGCAGATTTATAGCCCACCACATTGGGGTAGTATTTGCATCGGCTTACCCACACAAGCTGCCATGGTCCTGTCGCGTCAATCCCCTGCAGAGCTTCCCACACTCGTTTGTATTACTTCACCGTTATTTTCTTTGCAGCGTGTAGCTTTTCCGGGGTCTTTATTCTTTGATGAGTGAGGCTTTCTCTTCGACGTGCGTCTACAAACATCCACAAACTGAGCAAAAAGCTCAGGATCGCTAGTGAGCTCGCCATTGTTCTTCATTTTCTCCGAGCCTTTGTTTACTTCCCGCTACGTACTCTGGGGCCGCCCACCATATGACACACCCGCTCACTTGAGACGCTCTGGTTTGTTGCAACTGTGAAGCAATACTTAACAAGTCGAGCCGTGTCAAGTCGCGTTACCGATAGTAACGGTACAGTACGGCTCGGCAAAAGGTACTAGTAGAGAGACGCCTTAAGAGGCTAGGCTGGATGAATATGAAAACAAAAATGAGTGTTAGATGAATCAGATTCAACAAATTATTAAGTCATGCTTATGTCATGGAAAATGTGGTCGATCAAAGGTTTAAATATATAAACTTCCACAGTGAAGATATACATTGGTAAAGCATTAACAATAAAAAATATACTGATACACATTTTAGCTATTAACGATTTAAATCTAGATTAAATTAACACATTTTCCAGCAGTATCCCGAGCAATAAATTGGAAAATAAAAATTAATTTCCGATTCCTCAAACATTTGTAAAATAAGGCTTAAATCCTATGTTAAATAGGAATTTTAAATTTGATTCAGTATTATTTGCTAGGATTCTTGCATGGTCATACTTTCTTATAATCTCCCTAAGTTTGAATTTTGACTGGCCATCACAATGAGCAGCAGAATGTCAGTTTGGGCCAACACACCATATTTCTTACTGAAACATAACATATCTTTCCATGTGTAATTATGTGAATTCAAATGTTTTTGTTTCTCTGTTTAATGACTCTGACATTCACGACCTGGAAACATAAACATAGGACACAAGCAAAGGAAAAAAAGGGAGACAGCACTTGTCAGTACACCATTTTCGTGCTGAATAGTACGAATTCCATTCCATAATTTTTCATACTTTCCTAATAATTTGTTGCTCTATGTGAAATATAGCCTATATGTTACCAGCTCACAATTTATGTATGTATTGTAACTGTGTTTCTTTTTGGAAAAAATCTTTTTGTAATGAGTTTAAGTTTTTTATATATTAAGAGATGGCTAACCGGTTAGAAAAAGGCAGATTTTTGGTGCAGTGTCCCAACACATGACACACAAGGAGACAACCAGCACAAAGGAATCAGTTTTTGCAAATATGTGACTCTTTGTATGTCTGTGTTTTGTGAGTGTCGTGGGCCCATTACAGTGTAGGGCAAGTACCAGGAGAATAGACTGTAGAAACAAGTGGATTAGGACTTTCTAATAAGGACAGGCAATACCTCGTGATGGATGACGGCCTTCAAAGTGTATTGCTATACATGAAAGATGTGCATGCTGTGGGGGCTTCAGCGTATGTGTAGGTCTCCGTGGTTTGACTGTGTATTCCTTCATGTTCAAGTTTTTGTCAGTGTGTGTGTGAAATCCAATGAAATACTGATATGCTTGAATCTCAAATACCACTCTTTCCCATTCTTGCTTCCCTTTTTCCCGTTACGGCAGCCTTAATTTCCTGTACAAGGGTCTTTGAAGACCAATATAAATATTTGCCATTTACAAATGCTCAAACCCTACTTGAACAGTTCGGCTGTGCTCAAAGAGTATCATTGACATATTTACTTGGTAGTACAAAGGAGTCCTGAGTAAGGAGGCATGGAAGTGTCGGCTGCTTGTGTAGTCAATGGGACCCTTTTATAAGCTCTTTAGGAGGATAAAAAGCATCTCCTTTTTCAGCATGACACTGGTGTCAGTGTGTTTCAAAGGTGCTCCAGGGCCATTTAGAAACGGTGACAGTACCGCCTGCTTTGATTAAAGTGCTGCTCTGCAGAAAAGGAGAGGCAACTGTCTGTTAAGTGAATATGGAAATGACCTACGGCACTCTCTTTTGCACCCGTGTCAACCTCTTTTAATGCATGGAGCAGTGGTGTGCGTGGGAGAAAATGGTGACATGATAGGCTTTTTGGATAGGTTGTGACCAATTCAAGTGTTCTCGTTTTGATTAATTAATACATTTCCAGTGACTATGGGCTCTTAAAGACTGAGAACGTTGCCAGGGCTGCACTCATTTCTTCTCTAAAGCCTTTTGCTGGGTCATATTCACAGCACAGGAGATAACTAATATAGACATTCCTTACGCCTACAGTCACTGCTTGTGCTTTTCCCTATGTCCAATTCTTAGTCCGAGTTTTGAATTAATCATCAAAGATGAGCCGTCTAAATTCAACTCAACACTCTGCATCTGGGTCCTCATTTAACTCTAGCCTGACAGTACAAACCTGCCAGACCGACCCAGCAGAGAAGCAAGCAGCCAAGGAGCCTTGGAGGCCTCTGAAAAATGAGGCGATCCGCTCTTCTGCTCCACAATCCTCCAGCCGCCATCATCACCGTTCAAGGGCCGCTCCTAGCCCTTCCCAGGAGGGGCCGGAGAAGGTTTTCCTGGATTCCAAGAGGGCTTCCAGACATCGGAATGTCTCCCGCTCACGAGCTGCTCCTACCATTCTTAAAGAGGACCCGATAAGTGTTTTCCTAGATACCCAGAAGACTTCCAAATGCCGTGATGTCTCCTGTTCACGAGTCGCTCCTATCCTTCTCCCCAGATTCTCAGACGGCTCCCCATCACCAGAATGACTGTCAATGGCGAGCTGCTCCCAAACTTATTGCGGGGGGCTCAATCGATGACTTCCTGGTTTCCAAGAAGCCTGTCCAGCATGATCATGTTTAGGTCATCCAAGATCCTGTTCTTGTTCTACAGAGCTGTGTGCTGACAGCTAATGCAGTAGACCTTCCGGGGTTTCTTGCTGCACCCTAGCAGGCACAACGAAGTCCTTGTAGCGTTGTCATGGCAAAATCAGGTACCGGTTCCAGCGCCACTGCAATCTGATGTCCTGGTTGCAGTGCAACAGTGATCCCTAAGACTGGTCCCAGCACCCCGCATTGTTCGGCGTCTCCCACGCTAAATCCATTAGAGGGTGATGGGAAAGACTAATCTCTTTTTCCTCACCCAGTCTCTATAGGGGAAATTAATGCTGGCCCAACCAAGCAGGAAATGGCTATTGGGGCAGCTTTTCTGCCCACCAGCCACAGCAGCAGTTTTTCAGCTTTCTGCAGAAACTGATTATGAATCAGCAGAAACTGTTCCTGAAATTAAGGCCTGCTGGCCTTCACCCATCATAGACTTCAGCTCTGCCGGCCACCACCTAACCACAAGGTCCAGCTATGCCACTTCCCGAGCCACAAGGTCCAACTCTGCCGCTATCTGAGCCACAAGGTCCAGAAGTCAGCCAGCCATCAAGTCACAAGGTTCAACACTGCTGGTTTCCAAATCATCAACACCACAAATATTAACCCCCAGGACACAGGGTTCTGCATTGCCAGCCTCCAAAATACAAGGTTTTGCATCGCCGGCCTCCGAGACAAAAGTTTCTGCATCAGCACTCCCCGAGACACACGGTTCTGAATCACAGGCCTCTGAGACACAGGCTTCAGTACCTCAGGCCTCATAGACACAAAGTTCTGCATCTTTGGCCATTATTAAATTGTCCTTGCTTGATGCATGCCAAAAATTCAAAAATTAAACAAACTAACATCTCCACAAACATGGGCTGTGTCTTTCAACATGGTGGTTTAAGAAATGAGAATCTACTCATTGCATCAGTTGGGTTCAGTAACTTGCAGCCAGTTGAAAAATAATCAACTCTTCAGTCATTATCTAATTGGAGATTCATACCTATTTGCTTAGTTGAGTACAGGGTTTTTGGTGGGGGCCTGTCAGTGTATTGGAGAATCCCTTCAATTAAATTACCAGTCAGGGGACATGAAACACAGTTTCATTTAGCTGTACAAATAGCTGTATCTGCATCTACACACACCTGTATGTTTAACACGTTAGGGCTGGATCCTGTCAGAAAGTTAAATTGAATTTCATCTATTCATATACCAATGACCTCAAATCACCAGCTCTCTACCATCAAGGACTCCTGTAATTAACCCAGCACAACATAGTTGTCACCCAGTAATTGTTCTAATTGTTTGGCTTGTCAGCTTCCGTTCTACATATTAAGCATTTAATGTGTGGTGTGTCATAAATAAAAGGATCTTCATATATTCAGAGGTGGGTAAAGGCTATGTAGGCTTGCTTTTACTTAGATTAAGCGATGCTTGGCCCTCCAAAAGGTGCTGTATAACTCCACTTTTCTTTTTATATTTTAATAACCACCACATTTTTACAGGCTCTAATCCTCTAACAGATCATGAAACTTCCTTTTCTACAGCCCAGCAACACAATGTCATTTTATGTTTGGGATTTACAGGGTGTTTGCCCCCCCCCCCCACAATAGAGTGATGAGCCTGGAAAAATATGCTTTCTAGAAATTTGTTTAGCCATGATAAATCACATATCTAAATTCACCTTTTTTCAATACCATTTTCTTATTATCCTTAATCTACTGCCAGCGAGTGCCAACATCTGCTGTTAAACATTCCTTCCGGCTCCCATGTAGTTGCCAGTGTATAATTCGTGTGCATGCCCCTCTGTGTGTGTGTGTGTGTGTGCGTGTGTGTGTGTGTGTGTTTGTGCTGTTATATGGCTCTCGTCCAATTCACAACTGATTCATTGTGAAGGCTTACATACTAAGTAACAGGCCACCTCCAGGTGGCTATAAAAAGTATTGAACGGACACATTTTGGGATTTTTAAAGTAACATTGCATGCTGTATACATTTTCCAAATATTCCCATTCACATATTGCTTTTTCAGTTTTATCTATCTTATTTGGTGAAGCTTTTGCGCTGCAAACACTGACAGAATGTGTGCTCTTACTAACACACAAACTCAGCGCATTAATAAAAATAACAATAAAAAGGTAATCGAATCTCCAAAAACAATATGTACTTAATGTTGGTCTAATATCTGCTGCTAAAAGCCCACCTCATCAAACTGCAAATTAGTCTTGGCCATAACTTTATTATGGCCCAACTCAGAGACGGGCAGCCATAAATAATTCAACTTAACTATCTCTGGAAGCGGTGAGATTTAATTCTGAATAAAAGAAAATGTGTGCACATGCTTATGAGCATGCATGCCTGTAAGGTTTTGTTTGAGCCTGTGTGTTTTCTAAATTGGAAAACACTATTGTCTTTATGCACTAACTCACAAGAAAACACACACCCTGCTATCTCCAGAATCTTATTTTTTCCCTGATCCTATTGGTAGGCTGTTAGTTTTAGTCTCCTTTTCCGTAGCGTTCTCTTATCAAGTAGCGCCATGGCAACACACCCAGCTACATCCATAATTAGACTCCAAACTGAGCCCTCTCAGTTATCACCATACAGACGGAAAAAAGAAAGAAACACTGGGAGAACCACAGATATAAGATATAGGGTATTGGTGGAAAGGTACGAAGAACAATAAATAGCTGAAAGATGACTGGAAATTATTGAGAGTGAAAAATCAAAATGAAAGTTGACCAACTACGCTAAACACATTAAAGCATTTGGGCTCAACTCAATACTCCTGCTATCCTTTGACAATATTAAGGGTAGCAGTTAAATTTTTTTCATAAAGATTTTGTGATTGTAGTCCTGGGATGGAATGGAGAACAGAAGGAAGTAAGTCACAACATATGATTACTGCAGAATTAGGAATATGCTATATGCTATACTCCTACATTATAGTGATGCCACTATCTGGAACATATTAATTTTAAGCCAAAACTGTAACTTTTTGGGGGGAATAAGCCTGCATGATGTTCCTCAAAAATCTCAAATTATAGTTTTTTTCAACTTATGGTATTTTTGCTTTTAGGCTTTTGACAGTAGGGATGTTTCAGTCCATGGAATTTTTGACCAGAGTAACCTCATATATAAGCTTTAAACACACCAAAATGCTTTAACAAAAGTCTGTTTTTCCCCCCCACAAACCAGTAAATCTCATGTAGTTGTTTCACACCTAAAAACAATATTGGATGAAAATTGTATGTCATCACTTGCAGTGTTTTCATATGACAGCTATCAGCTATTCTCTCACCCATTTCTCGCTGTGTCCGAAATTATTGACTTTACACATCACAGAGCAGACAGCTGTGGTAAGAGCCAATACCTCTGGGCAGATGGAAGGTATCTGCTGCCCATGAAAATGTCATTACTGTACCTGCACCATAAATCTTCATTAACACAGCACAGATAGGCATCAGGGGATATGCCCTCACTTTCACTGCAATGTTACCCATTAGACTGGTGGGTGCACAACATTCAATTTCAATTCATTGTGTGTACAAGATGGGGCTATTAGTAGCATTTAGCTGATGTATGAGGTGGTGGAGCAGTGGGGCATATTACCAGGCTGTGGCATGTTCTGGAATCTGCATCCTGCTGTAGGTAAGAGAAGCTTGACTTTGGAGTCAAAGTGGGAGTGGGAGGGGGGTTGTGGGGTTATAGCATTGGTTTGCTGGGTTTGTCACATTACTAAAATTTCAAATACAATGCCAATAGTATTTGATATTCAGGATCAAAAAGAACAGGATAACAGATACAACCAGAAACATATGATTAAGTACAGTAAGATATTTTAATTATTTAAATAGGGCAAAACCAATAGCAGCCAAATGAACACCAATTTAGGGGAAAAACATACAAAAAAAATTTCAAATTGTATATCTTGGCGACATGTTATTCAAGGTAATACTTTGTGGAAATTGTAATATTTTAAGGAACCATTTTCCTTGGATTCAGTTATGTTTATTTTTGCACATTTTACCCCTTATTTTCATTATACAAGAAACACTGTTACTGGCTCCAACTTGTTTCTGTACAAAATATCAGCTTCAATTTCAGTGTATCATTTGGTAATGTTAATTTTTTTTCTGTTATTAGGCATGATAAAGTACTGTGCAAAAGATTTAGGCAGGTTTAAAAAAATGCTATTAAGGTTAAGTCACATTGATTCAGAGTGAAATGAGCAGACTTTACCAAACAACTGGCTATGTAAACATAAGAAGAGCTGTTCGCAAACCATTTAATAGCAGCAGTAAACACAGAAACAAGCCATGTTCTTACCCTTTCTAATCAATCCAGTCATGCTGAAACTATCCTGACACACTCAGAAAGAAAACAAATGTAATGTCCAACTCACCTTAGCTGCGCTCGTACATCCCCGGAAGCAGCATCTCGATCGAAAACAATCCTTTTACGTCCAGTTAGTATACTTCAATAAAGTATGTAGTCTGCAAGTCTTTCTCAAGCCAACTCTGTCGCCAAAAACCTTTGTAATTAATTTCATGTATTTCTCTGAATGTTTACATCATAACTACCAGTTAGCATGTTCTCGTTAGCACTTCTTCTTGATAATTATTCAAGGCAAGGCAATTTTATTTGTATAGCACACTTTCAACACAAGGCAATTCAAGATGCTAATGAAACCACATGATTACAAACAAAACATATAAATTTAAATAAATCAGCAATTCATTATATTATACTATGTGTAATATATAATCTGTTTAAAACAAATTATCTCCAGAAACTTTAGGGCATTTTACATGAACTTCTATTGAAAACAAATATTTTCAGAAAAAAAACTAAACATTTTTAACATTTCAGCTCTGTTTGTAAAGAATTTACTCATAAATGACATACAAGCTCTGTGGAAAAAGCCTTTATAAAACATTAGGGAAATTAAAAATAGGATTTTCAGCTTAGTGAGATGAAATGCATGTGTTCATTTGATATTATTTCAGAGTCATGAGTAAAGACTACCTCTGGCTATACTGCCTGTAAGCTATAGCACCCGCTGATTGTCTTGGGCCAATACATCTGAACGAGACATTGTGATTCGTCATGGGTGGGCCCGGCCCGCCCTGGCCCGCCCATGAGGCTGGGCCTGTATAGGGTACATATGAATATAGGCCGGATGTGTTCATGTTGTAATATTACATATTTACATCAGAAAGACAGTATTCTGAATATTTATTTTAGTTTTACCTTTACCAGGAGTTAACGTTTTTGTGCCCGTCTGTCTCTGTTAGCAACGTAACTAAAAAAACTATGGATTGATTTAGATTAAATCTCCACAGTGGGACAGAGAACAACTGATTAAATTCTGGGATTGATCCAACATGAAGTGGGTATCCACCCACTGATCAAGGGTGCTAACCTCGACTCCCCTCCCATGTCAAACTGCTCACAAGTGTCTTGCCTCACACAGAAGCCCCAAATCTGCTTTCTGCAGGAAGAGTTCAGTGAAAGCACAAAAACAGCCCCGCGTCTCATTAAGGGTGCATTCACACCAGCCCTGTTAAGTCCGCTTGAATCTAACTCTAGTTCGTTTGCCAGGAAAGTCCGGTTTGTTTGGGGAGGCGTGAATGGGCAATCGAAACCCTGATTGGGACCAAACAAAGAACTCTAGTCCGCCTAAAATTGTCGGTCTCGGTTTATTGAAATGAACTCTGCTCGATTGCATGTGTGAATGGTAA
Source organism: Apricaphanius iberus (assembly GCA_028564705.1). NCBI lineage: Eukaryota > Metazoa > Chordata > Actinopteri > Cyprinodontiformes > Aphaniidae > Apricaphanius > Apricaphanius iberus. The sequence goes on along the minus strand of JAPXFQ010001391.1, from coordinate 541,035 downwards.
ATGGACCAAAAGTAGGAAGAAGACTATCGTACAGGGTACCCTGGCTAAATATGATCTAAACAACCATGCATGCTGGATAGATAAATGCTGGATCTTGTACGTACCTTGCTCAAAATCTGTATAAGGAGGCCATCTGTGCTGGAAGTTGTATTCAGGTGGTGCTACTCATTGCACTCTGCTCATATGGAGCTTTCTCAGCCGTCTTGTATAAAAAAACAACATTCTCCATAGTCCTCCGCCTCATTCTATGTTCATCCTAAATTACTGCTTCAATATTTATCAGAGACATTTGCCAAACACAACAGTTAAATCCTAAAACTGCTACAATGTTCTGGTACTCCGTCTTTGTTTACTTTCAACTGTACAGGAAGTTTCCCCTGGCATAAGGAAGCACAGCTCTACAGGTGGAGAGGTGAAATTGTTACGGATTGGTACGGAGTACCAGAACATTGTAGCAGTTGCTCAAAGCTCTGGACTTTTTGATAATAACAAGCAAGAGTGACTGCAAGCTGCACCAGATAAAAACAGCAACAATGTTGCAATTTTGCCACCCAATAAAACCAACTCTACCGGACTATCAGGTGTGAATGCAGCCTTACGCTGTGTCCACACTGAACGCGATAGGAGCGACTAAAAAGCGCGACACACGCCTAGCTGTTCACGTGCACATTCGCACCTTGCAGCGTGTACAAAGTGAACTGGACACGCTTCAAATATTGTATTTTCACGCGCGAACTGGCCTTCAGCGGAGCTGGGGCTAGAGTGCAGCTGCCTGTGTATTATGGACCGAGCTGATGGAGGACTGCGTGTTCGGCCTGGGCTTAAGTGGCGCTAGGGCTAGAGTGCTGCTGCCGGTGAATTATGGATAATCGTCTCCGATCTGACGGAGGACAGAGTGGATTACTTGTTTGGCCTGGCCTCAGGTAGAGCTCGGACTGGGTGTTTGGTGAACTACAGATACAGTCTAGCTACGGCGGAGGGATCCATAAACACCAGCAAGCACCCTCTCATAAACACCGGCTCCTCGCCGCCTGGATAACGTGACCTGCTTGCCCAGTTTGTGCCGGGAAGATCCAAACTTCGCCTGCCGACACACCAAATACATTTCTGAGCAGCTGTTCATCCGTCTGCGGTTCATAAAAGTTTATAGTATTTGAGCAGCATGGGACGTTTTGTGGGAGCTGCTACCAGGAAACCAGGTGAGGAGGCCGTTTCAAGGCTGACTTCTAGGCCGAGAGGTGCTTTTACAGCAACAACAGCTCTTTTAAGAGCCACCCACAAACCTCTTAAGAGCATTCCTGTCTAAATAGTTTAACCTATTTTTTTTTTTTTATTTCTGTCTCTGTATAGCAAACTGCTTCCGTCATGTAGCTCGGGGTGATTAGCCACGGTGTTTATCAGTATTTCCTCCATGTCCTGCTGAGGCTGTCACAGCCTCCATGACAGTCACAGAATCACTGAAACTCTGTCCCCTGATTGGTTGTCGCGGCACGATTTGACGCTGGAGTTCAGATTTTTCCAACTCGAGCGGTAGACGAATGCACAAAATGCACCACATAAAATGCAGCACGAATTTTCCATCGCATCTGTAGCGGGAATTGTTCGCGCAAATCAGGCAGAAAAGCTTTTTTGCGCCGCAAATCTGCTTCTGAACTGTCCCGGGACCCCAAGTCGCGCTTCATCGTGCTCCTCCATTGACTTTACATGTAAACCTGAAGCTCTAGTCGCTCCTATCGCGTTTAGTGTGGACACAGCGTAACCCTGTGTCCACACCAAACGCGATGGGAGCGAATAAAAAGCGCGACTCGCGCCTAGCTGTTCGCGTGCACATTCGCACCTAGAGGCGTGTACGAAGCCAACTGGACGTGCTTCAAATATGGTATTTTCACACGCGAACTGGCCTTCAGCAGAGCTGGGGCCAGAGTGTAGCTGCCAGTGGATTATGGATTATGGTCTCCGATCTGACGGAGGACAGAGTGGATTACGTGTTCGGCCTGGCCTCCGATAAAACAGAGACCTACGCTCGGGTTTGGTGAGCTACAGATACAATCTAGCTACGGCGGAGGGATCCATAAACAGCAGCGAGCACCCTCTCATAAACACCGAATTTTTCATTGCATCTGTAGTGCGAATTGTTCGTGCGAATCAGGCAGAAAAGCTTTTTCGTGACGTAAATCTGCTTCTGACTTGAAGCAGGACCCCCTGCCGCACGTCATCGCACTCCTCCATTGACATAACATGTAAACCTGACTCACCGCTTGCTTAATTTGCTTTTGGTGTGTACGTACGGTAAGGGACATTTGATATGAAAAGTACCTCAATTTAAAATGGGATTACAAAATGGGGTTGGGTGTGAAGGTGAATGACTGGCCCTGGTGGAGGTCTGCATTCCCTGAGTGCTTTTTTTTGTTTGAGCATGTTTTTTTCAAACTATGGCTGAAATTCAGCAGTACAGCACCAATGCAATAGTAACATACCTAGGTAGAAAATAAGCATACATCAGCTTACCAGAAAACTCTTGGTCACTATTTTCATCTTCCTCTTTCTCTTGCCCATTAAAGCCAATGTTTCACCACCCATCAGCCTTTACTAAGGAAAGTGGATACATCTGAAATGATGCAGTTGTAAGGCAATATTAGTCACAATATTGACTGCTGTGGGAATTATGGACCTGAGGAAGTTTGTCTTCCTATCTGTAAAAAAAACAAGTTCTACCAAATCATTTATTTTCAGGTTGAACAAAGAGTATAAGGTTGCAGTAAAGGTTTATTTATTTTTAATAAATGAAAATGGGGAGTTTGTTATGGATACAGTGGGATAAAATCTAAAGAAAACAAATTGTCTGTCACTGTTTGTCAGTATTGTTCTTTGAAGCATCAAAAACAGTTTTTGTGTGTGCTTTAGCCACAACACTTAGGTTAGAAAGCAAAATCAGTTCCATCAAGCTGATGTTTCTACCCCACCCTCTCCTTCCCCTGGCTTCCTCCCCTTGTTGCCATCTCCATCCTGTGGCTCAGAACTTCTCAGCATGGATGCAGTGGTGCAAGCAGAGAGGCCAATATAACTCAGATAAAACCAGTATTAGCCACATACTGTGAAACTGGTCTCCGCAGGCCATTTTGGAAAGCCAGGGTATTTCACGGGGGAGGGACACAGCTTTAAACCTTAGCTGTGTGTGTTGAGAAGGTGGCTGTTCCAATAATATTGGATGTCTGAGAGATAAATGAGTGAACATTATCGTTCAGGCTTGAGCTTCAGCAGGTTCCCAGTTATTTACTGTCATGGCTGATTCTATTCCCTAATCTTATTTCTTATGACTTCTAAGCTGTAATTTATTTGACAGTGTCTAAAAAACTCACAAGAAACAAGCAATACTTTCAGAAACTTTCTTAAAAATTAGCAAATTAATAGTAAATTACATGACAATGTTAAACAGACATCTTAAATACTTTATTTATTATTGCTGTAATAAACTCATAATCTTTCCCAAAAATGAACATACATTTTATGAATCCTTACAGCCCACATCGGATCTGGGTGATCGAGGTCAAACATGAAAAGGTTGTGAGCAACGAATGCAGTAAGTGCATATTGTGTTCATGTATGGCTCTTATTTAATGGCAGCTATTTTTATTTAGTATATAAACTATTACATGAAACATCAAAATTTGCACATAGATTTTTCTCCTTGATTCCATGTTACATTTTAAGGAAATAAATTGACCATATTGTAAGACAGAAACGCAATATATATTAGATGGAATATATATTTTTTTCTATTTCTTTTTTTAATTCCTAGATGTTTTGATTTTGTTACAAGATTTATCGCAGATTTTTGTTCCAAAAATTCAGCTGAAACAATAAAGGATTTAATAAAAAAAAGGATTACCACAGCAACAGCAAACTGTATAGTCAGGGTTTAAACTCATCTAGCTCAGTAGGCATGTGCAAAGAGGCTCGTATTTGTATCTGTATTTATATTTGTTGAGGGGGGAATAGTATTTGCATTCCAAGAAAATTCTAAATAAAAGTAAAAATCAATTTTTTTCATGTTACACTTCTAATTTACATTGCATTTAATTAAACATTATAATAATTATTGATATGCAGTATTGGTTGATGGGTTTTTTTTAACCAGCAATGACCACATAACAAAAAATGTAATTGATAAGAACAATAGCCATTATTTCATCCAACAGGGGCAGAACATGGTAAATGGACTGAACTTATATAGCACTTTTTTCTACTCATACTGACCACTCAAAGCGCTTTACACTGAAGCCACATTCACCCATTCACATACCAATAGCCACATTGGTAGGACAATGTAGAATTTATTTTTGGGGTTAAGTGCCTTGCCCAGGGGCACATTGCCATGTGATTGGAGGAAGCTGGAATTGAACCTATGCAAGCCAACTTCTCTACCACTGAGCCACAGTCACCCAATGGCTCTGATGGTGATTTAGTACTTGTGGAGGGATTGATGCTTGTGGGGAGGGGGCAGACTATCAGGAAAGGATTCTTTTAGATGCACGTGATTATGCATCACACGTTGACAGTTCGATATCTATGCCTCTGCCGTCTGCAAAAGAGAGAGTGACTTAAACGTACCAAAATAACTCCCACAAGTCCACAAAATTTGACCCAAATACACCAGGCTTTTTTTAACCTTTTTAACCAAATGTTAACTCTGTCAACAGTTTATTGTCTAAATTATTGACCTAACAGAACTTCGTAAACAGAGCACGGACAGAACATGACAGCAGCCGTCTACAGAGTTAATACTAATGCTGCAATCAAACTCAGCTTCCTAGCCAATTTAAGGTAATCTATTAATCAAAAAAAGTCGAGTGCAGTTAAGTCATTTTTTCGATCAGCCGAGGTCTTCTGCTGCTTTGTGGAGCAGTAGCTGTGTCCACAACCCTCCCTACTTTTAAACGTCACTTACTTTTCATCTAAGGCGCATGCACTGCTGTCTCATGAGGAAATGCAGTTTTTTGATATAAAGTTTTTTCTTGCTCCCGAAAACAAATATTTTTTGAAGTATTTGTTTGAAATAAGTATTTGTAAAAAACACATTATTTGTGTGTTTACCGTATTTGGGTTCAGCTTTACCCCCACAGCTCAAATGACAAAATGAGACAATACACAATATTGGGTAAACCAGATGATACAAGATTTTAGCAATATTTTTAGAAAACAGACAACCCATATTTTTGTAACAAAAATAGAGTAACAATTTTATTAATCAATTACTGTGCTCTTAAGAATTTTTAAATTGTGTAGGATATACTTGCTTAAAGATTTTATATAGGTATTATTTTTAGGTATTTTTTTCACTCCTCTCAAATTGTGCTTTGAAATATTGTTATTAGTTTAGACTCATACACTTAGTTTCATGCCTTAAAGCAGCCACATAACAGATGCTAATTGTAACGTTACTGCCAGCTAATACACCTTTGTGAGTACGACAAAAACAAAAGAGAAGAGAAAGTAACTCAAATAAATTTAAGAGCAAGCAGAGATACTGACATCTATCAGTATGAAAAGAGTTTTAAAGCCTGTTTCTATGGCTTTAGGAGTCCAGTGTGGCAAAGTGAGAACTATGAGACATTGTTCCACTATCGGAACCTCAGGGTAATTTTACTGTGAAAATGTTTACAACTGTATAAAAAAATGACTGTTATATTTACAGTATATTATTGCCACTAGGCTTGCCAGCCAATTACTTTAATTTTTACGGTAACCCCACTGTAATTTTCTTACAGTTTTACTGTAATTTTCTTACAGTTCTACTATGATTTTGTTAACATTTTACTCTGATTTTGTTAATGTTTTACTCTAATTTTATTAAGGTTACTGTTATAGAATTGCAGCAACCTTGTAACAGAACTACATTATTTTATTTTAAATTGTACAGTCGTTTAGGAGCCCTACCAAAAATGTAATGTTAACAGTAACTGTGTGTATGGTTAAACAGCTTTTTAATAAATAGAAACGGCCATATGCTTCTTAACAAACTTCCCGTTTTATTTTCTCCAAGGAAATAAAATTTCAATATATTTCAGAGAGTCACTGACATCGATCAGTCTGGAAAGGGTTTCAAATCTGTTTCAGGAGTCCAGTGAGAACCATGAGGTGTGTTTCCACTATCAGAACTTCAGGTTCATTTTACTTGAATTTTGTGTTTCAGGGTTAATCTGTTGCTCTGCTCCTCTCCATACCAAATTGGCCCTTTAGAGAATTAGCTAAGATGTCTGCATATCTCAATCCTTTTGGAATTGAGTGTAACTGATCAACCACAGAAGCAGAGAATATCAAGAGATCACATGGAAGAAGCAGGGATAGCTGCCCTGTTTCTGTTTGCTTTGTTGTTATAAACTGCTTCACCAGCAGCTCTTCTTATTTTACAAAGTTGTTTGTTTTGTCTGCTCATTTCCCTCCTAGTTACAACCTATTGGCAGGACTTAACCACAGGTCCCTCCCAAGGACTCTACTGGGCCATTTAGGAGTACATACCCTAAGACTGCTACTGGTTTGGCTCCTGAAATGACTCAGAAATTGCCTTTTTAAGCTGGCCCCGTAAATTGGAGAAATGTGGTGGTAAAATAACCCTGAATTTCTGATGGTGGAAATGCACCAATTATCCACAATCGAGAAAACATGGAAGAGTGGTGAACTTTTCCAGGAATGGCTGGCAGATCAATAAATACTCCAAGACCCCATCTATGACTGATCCAGATAATGTCATGAGATCTCACTTCACCCCTAATGTGTACTTTAATCAGGCTTTGACCGCATCACCATGATTCCTCCAAAATGTCCCCTGAAACACCACATGAGACAATGACATTTGTAATTGGGATAGAGAAAGCAGAGATAGCAGTCAATTCCCTGTCACAGGAAAATAAAATATAGTGGAAGAGTGCTGAAATATATACGGGGGCTGAATGTGGGGCATTCAATCTTTTTTCTTGGTCACTATGATGAACTTTATTCTTCCTAGCTATAAATGAGCAGCACAAGAGATGCCCTGAGGGTACCTTCCAAGACCCTGCAGCTATGGTTTTATTCCAACTACATACCCTTCAAGAAGCCTCGCAGACTGCATCAACTAAGATGAGTACAGGACTAAGGTTTGCTTTTAAAGTTAACGTTGATGTTTAGTATGAGAGTTTAAAGTTCAGTTTAGGTTTAAAGTAAGGGGAGGGAGATATATTATTAATAACAGGTCCACAGAAAGATAATGTTCAAACCAGATAATTACCTATCTGGTGACCAAAATCATTTTTAAAAAGTATTTTTATTATGTATTTGCATATAGTAGAATAATAGTGGCATTCTTAGGGTCATTGTTCGACCAAAAACTCATTTATACCTGAACTTTATCCTCCTGGCTGATGTCTTAATATGTTGTCTAAATATTTCCATATGCTGCTGTTTGATTATGATCCTATCTATGTTGTCAGTTCCTCCTGCAGCAGAATCACAGAAACCTGATGTTGTTGTCTATACTTCACCAATTAGGTTGGTGTTCTCAGACTTACAAACTCTTACTTTTTCCTCCAAATGTAACAACGGCCAGTATGCCCAAACCTGCTATCTAAATTTCACCAGAACTCAGGAAAAGTCTCCCAAAATTATATACTTTGTCTATAATTGAATTATACCTGAATGCATTTCAAATAGCAACCTGGCTTTTCCTATTTCTTTTGAAGCTTGGCTTCTTCCTCTCTGATTGCATGTTTGTACAATACTCATTTTACTTTGGATGAAGATGCATATAGCTCGAAACATATTTCAGCAGGGTTGCATGTGCAGACCAAACATACAGAAAGTGTTTCTCCTCTTTTGTACAAGAAGTGTTATGTATTAAACAGGACATTTAATGACTTGTGTTTCAGCTGTAGCTATCTGTTCTACAGTAAGAGCTGTCTGGAGCATTTTAGGGCATGATACAGACAGGGAGCTGCAGCAGCCAGTTAAATATCTAATTTTCTTTGATAATATTCTGGTCTAATTCAGAAGAAAAAGGCTTTGCTTTGATCAGCAAAATTACATATTGTATGATACATTTAAGCTAGCAGAGATGTGACTGTGGTTGTAAAAAAAATACATTGGCTGTGCAAAGCATGGCCACAGGTTATTTGCGGTGTGGCAGACAAAATCACAGAAAACAAACCTACAACAGGTATTGAGAGCTGGCTTTTATTGAGGACTCATAATATCAATCTTTTAAAAAGCTATACTCTATATCCTGATCCAGCTGAGATAATAGTATATTAAAGTCAATCAATTTTGATCAAAACTAGGTTTTCAAAAGAGGGAAGTTTACTCTAAATATTCCACCAACTCAGAAATAATTATCTTAGGGACAGAACTAGTTTAAAAAAAATGTCTTTAAAGAAAGTTTCTCACATTTCATTTTATTGTAATGAAATTTCATTTTTGCTTTAACTCAATATCTAGCTGCCTGACTCTGAGATGTAACTCTGACTTAACCAGTTATAATTTTACAGTCAGGAAAATACTTAAAGTAGGCTACACCTGAGTACCTTGAGTAGGTTCCTATGCAACATTTCTTTTTACTCTATATTTTGTGAAACCTTCAGAGTTGCTCTGATTCTAATATTTAGAGAGATTCTTCCCCATGGAGCTGCTCATATTGATGACTGTGTTGTGAAATGGCCGTCAGTACCAATTCCAGCAAGCCATTTGGGCTCAGGGGTACGCTGGTTTGCCAGTTGGCAGCAGGAAGAGTCTGCCTGCATTGATAACTGTAATCAAATACTCTAAAGGATGTGTAGGAGAATGAACAAGAAGTCTGGGAAGAGTGAAAAAAATATATCTGGAGTCAAATCAGGCAAGTTTATTTTATTTATTTTTTATTTTTTTTTACAAAAGGCAACAGAATCTGCACCCTGTGTCACTTCACTACACACTCCCATTTAGATCAGTTAATTAATGCGAGCTTGCATGGAGGGAGATTGACGGGTGTGTTGCCATGAGACGACTAGGCTGCTAATTAAGACAACCTCTGGGAGGGCAGAGGATGACTCTGTGTGACAGAAAGAGCGCACAGTCGCATGAATAACCTTTTGCATAAATCCGTGTGCATTTTGCATAGTTGCGCATTTATTTAGTCACGTGTAGTGAAGACATAAATGTGATTTTGGTTATACAGAGGATGGGGGCTTGCAAGGTGGAGGAGGGGGTTCATGTTGTTCGTTGTAATATGTGGTTGGACTCTTGTAAGACATGTAAAAAAACAAGACAGAAAATTTCTGATTTGATGTAATTATCTCATAATTGTGTCTATGATGGTCGCTGATTGCTTTGTTTATAGTAGATAGAAAGTGAAGAACTTGAGGTGGGTTAATTTGCACTGGCTTCTTTTGGTCCCACTGTCTGTATTTCTTATTTTTTGTGTTCTTTGTGCTGCTGTGTTATAAATCTGGAAAAAAATATGTAAGGTACAGGGTCTCTTAGAATTATAAATTTACTCAAATGATTGCCGTGCTAACAGAAAATAAGATGAAGTGTTAGATGAGTTCTAATTACACAGGAGCAATCTGTAACAATTTATTGATGTAAAGTGGCTTTCAAAACTATTCAAACCCTTGAATTAATTTCCTATTAATTCATATTATTTCCTATTTCCTATTGAGAAAGGTAACCCTAACCCTGATTTTTAGAGAACATTACACCCTCAGAAATTAAAGTACAGAATTGAACTTTTAGGGGTACAGTGTCTTGTCACTGGGGTGGTACCCTCAACCGTAGGTACCTACAGTTGGTGCAGAATGTATTCAGACCCCATTAAAATTTTCACTGTTTGTTTCATTACAGCCATTTGCTAAAATAAGAATTACAAAAAATATTTCCCATTAATGTGAACTAAGCACTCCATCTTGACAAAAAAAAACAAAAATTTAGAATTTTTGGCTAATTTATTAAAAAAGAATAACTGAAAGTCTATCACATGGTCATAAGTATTCAGACCCTTTGCTCAGTATTGAGTAGAAGCACCCTTTGAGCTAGGAAAACCATGAGTCTTCTTGAGAATGATGCAACAAGATTTTCACACCTGGGTTTGAGGATCCTCTGATTGTCTCTAGTTCTATCAGGCTGGATGGTGAATGTTGGTGGAAACCCATATTCAAGTCTCTCCATAGATGCTGAATTGGGTTTAGGGCAGGGCTCTGGCTGGGCCAGTCAAGAACAATCAAAGTCACAAAAATGTACTTTTTAGTACCTGCATGTATGTTTAAGACAATGAAAAAGGGACAGATAGCTACCATGAGGTCCATTATTTGTCCTGACTATGTTAATGTTAGTTTTGTTCCTTGCTGCACCGTAATGTACCCAGTGTTGCCTCAGTTACTTTGAAAAAGTCATATGATTAGTGACTACTGATTACTACTTAGTTAGATTACAAGTTACTTTATTAGTTACTTTCAGCAGCTGCCATTAGCACTTCCCACTGCCTTAACGTAGAAACAATAACCAGTTTTTCCAACACTCTCTCTATTGGAAATACGTTTTAACAGTAGGCTAAGGCCAGAAATATACTTGTTTTTTAACCTCACGTTGACACCAGTAACTATGAAGCAACAAGACGTGTCTTGGGCATGTACTACTGGAGAGTTCCACTAGGGGGCAGTTACAGAGTAGAAAACCTCAGACTCTGGGAAAAGCTAACATGTCAACCATAAAGGAGATAATCAGCTGTTTCAAATTGCAACAGAAAAAGACAGCAGCAGTGTTGTTGAAGGTATGTAAAACCATATTTACCACTATTATTGCTTGTTTTCCTAAAGCCTAGTTTATGCTTCTCTGACGGCAAATTTGCACTCAGACGCAGACATATTGACGGAGACGTTTTCCGTTTATAGTACCTTGCTCTTCCACTCCATTCTCTATTGTTTTTTCAGCGTTGCTCGACCAGGACAGCAGGGAGTGCTAAGTTTTCAGGCCGTCTCTGCCTACTATCACACAGCGCCGCTTCTGTTTTTTTCTAGGCTTGTGAATGCATTTCTTCTTCAAGGAGCAATGAATGACAGAAACTAAGTCTTGATTAAGCTGTAAAGATTTTTACTAGAAGTGCAGATTATAGAATACCTTAGAAACACATGGAAACAAAACACAGCAGCCGTTTTTTGTTGTTTTCCTACACCTAATTGTGTTCAAAATCGCCAAAGGAACAGATTAGATAAGTTATTCTTTCAATATAAAGCATATAGTGGCCAAACGCTGCATTAACTACTGATTACAGCGACTATAGAACCCAGTTCTGGTGAAGCAATCTCTGGCTGTTACTGAAACTGACCAATCATATCAGAGATTGGTCAGTTTCAGAGATTGGTCAGATTTGTCAGATCAGAGATTGGTCAGATTGATTAAAATCTTGGCCTCTACTCTGTGCATTCTTGTGTAGGTGACGGAGATCCCTTGCATTGACGGATAATGGTGTTGCGTCTATCCGTCTCCTTCCAAACGCAGAAGCATAAACTAGGCTTAATGCTTTTGCTGCCATGTACCAAATATATCTTTTTGCTTAAGAAAATTACAAAAATAGTAATGCATAGTGGCTCGAACAAGTAACTTTAATCTTATTACGTGTGTGGAAATAGTAATGCGTTAGATTAGTCGTTATCAAAAAAGTGGTCATATTAGGAGTAAATCATTACCGACATCACTGAAGCTTTCCTCTTTGACAAAGCTTACAGTTAGAGATATGTTTATAGGTAGTTAGAGTCAGGTCAGACAGGTAGATAGGAAGAGACAGGTTAATGTTAGTAGTCAGGCAGAGTGTCAAAAGTTAGGAAGAGATAGGAAGAGGTAGAGTAGCTAGGTAGAGATAGATTAATGTAAGCCAGGTAAAGATCCGGAGCCGGTCGCGGCTTACCGCCGCGGAAGAAATGCGCCCCACAGGGGCCAGCCAGCGCCGGAGAGAGGTCCCTCAAGGGGATCCTCCCGCACAGTGCGGCCGCCCATTACCTGCCGGGTTGAATCCCCTGGGCAGACTGTGCGGACCCCACCCGTTTATCTCTTAAACGTTTCTCGCCCTCTTCAACTCTGTCCTCTCAGTTCTGTCTATTTTTCCTTAAGATAGTTGTCGACTATCGGTCTCGTGCCGGTATTTAGCCTTAGATGGAGTTTACCACCCACTTTGGGCTGCATTCTCAAACAACCCGACTCCGAGAAGACCCCGGCATGACGGGGGCCGTTACCGGCCCTACACCGTCCACGGGTCAGGAGGACTAAGACAGAGTGTTGGTAGCCAGGTCTCCTAGTAGCTAGGAGACAGGTTAATGTTAGTAGCTATGCTGCTTTAGGCTAGGCTGTTGGAGGACATTATTAGGGTCTGTGACTACTTTCTCTCCTACTTCTCCCCAACTGCATGATGTGCTGTCAATTCAAGCACTAACCTGTTTTCTATTATAGTAGGTGCTCCGGATTAGCCCTGCTTGACGACCCTGACTAAGATGGCATTGCAGTGACGGAAAATTCTCCACGTCCTGCAACAAACTTGTGCATCGGTTCTGTTGCTCTTTCTGTGTCTCTGTTGTGTATTCTCCAAGCCACAGACGGTCGCGGCAGATAACCGCTTGTGCTGAGCCTGGTTCTGCCGGAGGTTTCTTCCTGTTAAAAGGGAGTTTTTCCTTCCCACTGTCGCTGCATGCTTGCTCAGTATGAGGGATTGCTGAGAATTCCACGACGCAATCTTCTGTGGTTCTGTAATTTCTACACTAAACATTGTATTGTAATAACTCTTTTTGTAAAGTGCCTTGAGATGACATCTGTTGTGAAATGGCGCTATATAAATAAACTGAATTGAATTGAATTGAATGTACCCCTTCGATACCTTTATTTCTTACAGTGTAGTGTAGTGTACAAAGAGCAACATGAAGACCAAGGAAGATAGCAGACATGTCAGGGAGAAAGCTGTGGAGAAAAAGCAGGATTAGGTTACAAATGAGCATCCCAAACTTATTCCACAGAGCACTGTTAAAGCGATCATCCCAAAAATTGAAAACGTATAGCCCAACAGAACGCTTAGCCAAGCAGCCAAAAGGCCCAGCTCTGAAACACAGAATTCCCCACTCTGGTGGATGAATCTGTCCCCAGCACAAATATTAGTTATCTATAATTATTTATTTTTAATGTATTTGTGCAGGAACACTACATAAAATAAGTTACATCTAAAAGAAACAGTTGTTTCATAGACAGGGTATACAGCCAAAGGCAAATTCACAAATGTAGTTCGTGGTTATGCTTGTTTTTTGATTAAACTTTAAAACTAATAACACAAAGAATATATTTACAACTATGTCTGAGATAGGACCTCAACTATTGTGGCACTCCACAAATGGCTTTTATGGAAAATTGGAAACATTAGAAAAATGTAAAATGGAAGTTCTCCAAATCTCCAGTCAGTCTGACTGAGCTTGAGCTAAGACAATTTCAGCCTCTATAGATTTGGAAATCTGTAACTACTGACTATTTTTGAACCAGAACCTATTGCCACAGACTTTTTATTACTTAGGATAAATAACACAGAGGTTGACTCCATTTACTAAATAGGTGACAACAGATTTCACTAGATTTTATTTAGGAGTGTAACAGTAAAAGGAAATCTGGGTTTATCAAATAAATATAGTTGTCATTGTACTGTGGATATTTAAAATTAAAATGATTTGTATCAATGAAATGACAATAATCAGTACAAGTAAAAATACTTACAGTGGGAGCCCTTTGTAAAGGCTGCCAGAGTGATAATGATCAGGAAATGTAACCTTATTCAGCTTAACACTGATTGGTCAAGTGGATGACATTTAATTCTGTATGCGGTCTCGTACTAATTCCTCTCATAATTCACATGTGCCTGCAGTCAAATGAGTCACTGTAATAAAACGTTGGCATTTTGCTTTTCTGAAATCCATGCTTCTACTTTTTTCTCAACATACCTGAACCTAAAAATCATTACCACTTTACTGGATGGTTCATAGTAATATTCTTTCCAGCTATGAAAAGGTAATTTTTTAAGATCCTTTCCCATCTTTACCCAACATATCTATTTTAGTGTTTACTGCAATATGAGAGACAGTTTTTGGTCTTAACATATTCTTTCACAAACTGTCATACTCTCTTATATACACTGTTATAGTCTTACTCTCACACAGGCTATGTCTGTTATGATTCTTGGGTGTTTTGTGTTTTGATAACTTCTGACTGCTTTGTTGTTGTTTAAAACCTCTTGGTGTATTCAGGGCAGTCCTTTGTATTTAGTTCCTTAGTTTATTCTTATTATGTGTTCTTTGTGCATTTGGATTTATTTATTAAAGAACAGAGTCATGTCTCCTTGTGCTTTTGTTGTTCATCAGTAAGATTTCAGCTCTTTGCAAGTCATTCTCTTCACTTGGGTCATGTCTTAACCCTCAATCAGGACATAAAGAAGCAGTCACCTGGACCCAGCAGAGCTTTTTGAGGAGAGCTAATAAAAAGTGGAACTTCTCGCCTTCCTTCTCTAGGCTTATTGAATTTATTGGAGCGGGATTTGAACCAACAGACTGCAGAGATATTTCATAAATGACCTCTGTCTCACCTACAAGCTCCATTCTCTTCTACCCCCAACCCCCATCATCTTCCTGCCACCTGCTTCCAGGGCTTCTTTGCAGCCAATCTCCTGGTCACCTTTCACAAGTCTCCTGTCAAAGCCACAGTCATTTCAACAGGGCCGTCTGAAAGCTGTTTCAAAAGGCATCCATCAGTGAACCATTTGGTAATTCATAAGTGTTCAGTCTGTTGCGACAATGTGATCAGGTGCTTTTCACAAAAGATTATGTGATGTTGGATGGGGGGGTGTCTGGGCATGGACTTTAGAAGAGTCCATGGTAAACAGACAGATTAGACTGAACGTAACTTTTTTTTTACCTCGATTGAAGCCTTGCTCCTCAAGTCTTTTTGTCAGTTGCTCCAAAAGGTGGCTGTCCTTCATAGTCCCTGGGAACTGTCTGGTGATCTGGTCTTCAGCTCAGCTTCGCTGTTTCAACGGATATAGTTTACAAACACTATATAAACTCCCCATGCTTTCTTGCATTTTAAATGTCGCCGCTTGGCTCAGGGCACATTCCACACATCCTCCTGACATCCCTCTGTTGTGCCAAGCATGATTTTCAGTCATAAGTCCAGCATTTTTGGCAATATTGCAACATTACCATCAAGCATGCCAGAATGAATATATTCCCACTTGGCCATGCTGCCATGGCGTATTCATAAGAAACACCATGCTGGGAATTTTACCCTAATATGCTACTATGGTGTGCCTTTTGACAATGCCTTGAGGTGCCTTTGCTGCAAACAATGCCAGCTAGGGGTCAGCCTCTTTGGGATGACCTCAGGGTCACCTGGCAGAAGTCAGGTTTTTATTCCTTATGCCAACCTCCTAGGACCCCACACCCCTCAAAGGCCCCCTCCATCTTCATAGTTTGAGTTTTTATTTTCTTTTTTTCTGACAACTTACATTCTTTCATTCTTTTTTGCTACAAAAAGCACAACAACAAAGGTGTAAGTTTTGGGTCAACTAATCTGCTCACACAGGTCTTTATTTTGCCAACTTAAATCAAATAAACAATAGTGCTATGCGACTGCAAAAAAACAGATCACAAACCTTGTGCCGCTTTGTTATGGAGGGTTTCCTAAAAATGAGTCATAAGGTATTTGTGCGTGCAGCCATAGTATACATGGTTCATCTCATTAAAAAAAATTTGTTTCTAAAACATACAATGGGATGTGCTAGAGGCAAAGTAAATACACTGCATTGCATGCAAAAGGAACAGCACAATTATGCTCAATTAAGGCTTCCAAAAATAATTGCTTGCTTTGTGTCTCCTCTTCTTTTAGTTTTGTATGTACTTCATTTCCACTCCTTGAGATGTGCTCAAACAGAGAGAACCAGATGACCTTCAACCAAGCCTCTCCTCCACTCTTCTTCACTTATTTCCGTTGTCTTCTATAAATAGACCCTCCTCTCCAATCACGAGCAGAGTTTTGCGACTGGCCCTGTGGGTACGGATTTTGGTACAGGGTGCCAGAGATGAGCCTAATTAACTCACTGGGAAAGGACAGAGGAGGAGAGGAAGAGGTGGTGAAGGAGGTATAGTGGTGAGGTAGAGAAAGAGGGACAAAGGCAGGGAATGACAGTGATAGAGGGGGCAAGATTGAGTAGTGAGTAGAGGAAGCATGGGGAGGGGGGTTCAAATAATGAGAAGATGGGGTCAGGAAGAAGAAACTGGCAAAACCAGATCTCTAGGGCAACGATATAGTTCTGAACAAGGTAGATGAAGAGTGATGGAGAGGAGCACTAATTAGTCATCGGAACAAATCCTCTCCTCATTTTAAACAGCAATAGAGAAAGCGATGTGGGTCAGGCAGCTGCAGTGCAAGATATGAAAAGAAAATATGGAAGGCATGAACTAAGTGATCGAGCAATCTAGCCGAGTCAATTAGCCCACATCTATAAAACAAACTGCTTTTAATTAGCTCTACCAGGCTCTCATAAGCAGCAGGAAGTTGCTGCTTCCTGCAGGTAAGAGCTAGCGCTGAGGTGAGAGATAACAGCAAAGACGAATTGTCATCAGCATCATTTCTACTCTCCTTATCTGATATCCACTCCTTCTATACACTGCACACTTTTTAATTGCATATTATCTCTTCCTTTGGCACTCATTTCACTGTCTCACATGACGTTTTGAACTTAGGTCCATCTATGCGACTATAATGTGAATTTTGTTAATCCGTTATTACATTTTATTTTAAATATTATTTTTCCAGAGCGGGACCATCGCACAACAACCACCTTCAGTGATTTTTAAAAGCAAATATTGAATCCAAAAGATTACATTTGCTGTGGATTTCTTTTAAAATCTTTTTTTCTTTGGATTAAATTCTCGTAATATTATATAATTATTTAGCTGTCAAACGCTAAAACTTTTTATTCAAATTAATTACATTCCAGACATTGACTAAAAAACAAAAATTTCCGGTGCAAAAGGACAAATCCGGATGCCGCTGTTTATTTAATGAAATAAAGGAGAGATCAATAGAACTTTTGGTTTGAATTTCACAATCACATTCACGCATGGCCCTATTTATCTTTTAGCCAGTTTCTAAGACAAACTACCTGATTAACATTTTCTGTATGTAAAGCTGACCGTTTCTTTTTTTTTAAATGTTTTTTTTCCCACATTTTTTCCCATTTTTTCACCCAGTGCTCCTACCTATGTACAGTCCTGGGCATCGCTCTTCCCCTGCAAACCCCGGGAGGGCCCTGCACTGAGTTCAAGCCTCCTTCTTTGGTTGAGGAGTGAGTAGACCCTTCTTTTTCACCCGACAGGGCAGGTTTTCCCCAGCTGGACGTAGCGCGTGAAAGAATCCAGCCAGATCCTTCCCACCCCATCGGGCACCCCGGCCTGCCAGGAGGAAGCAGTGTATAGCCCAGGACTGGTGCATTTTTTTTGTGAGAGTAGCTTATATGAGCTACCCAAGGGAACACGGGGAGAACATGCAAACTCCACACAGAAAGGCCCTTTCGCCAACCCCACCCAGGGTGTGGGTGCTGATGATGTGGAGGAACAGACACACCCTCAGCACCCCCGGCGGGAATCGAACCCAGGACCTGTGAGGCGAGCTGTGCTACCAGCTGCGCCACCATGCCCCCAAGCTGAGCGTTTCTTATTGATATTGGAAAACCTAAACATCCTCTTTATGGGACCATCCTACAACAAGAGTGTTTTCAGTCAAAGGCTTCCACAGTTTTGCTACAAAAATTATTGGAGTCACCTCTTCAGATTAAAGGTTTTTTACAGGTTATCAAATTGACCAGAGCTTGGTTTTGATTCAGATTTAAAGATTTAATTTGATTTGGATTCTCAAGAGTTAGAATCGATGATCTAAATCCGCTCTGATCCAATTAGTTCCAGTTTGATATTGATAAGGGACAGTGCTATTAAAGACATTTTTTGAGCTGTTCCTTTAATTACTAAATTTAATAATTAAATAACAGTGGGTGGGGTTCACTAAGCAACTTCTAATCTCTCCTTACTTGTGAAGACCCTGTCCTCTGTGCTGCTTGTCTCTGGTCTTATTTCTCCTCATTGACTCAGATTTTTTTTATTATGGTAATGAAGATATGAAAATGCGGAAAGGAACATTTTTGAAATAGACCTGTGATTTGTAGCAGTGGAAAGTAGACTTAAAGTCCTTTTTGTGGAATTTATATTTTTTCTAAGGGCGCTTTCACATGGTACGGGAGTCCGTACTCGGGTACGGTATTTGGTCAAAATCCACTTATTTCGTACCATGTGAACACAGACTGTACCGTGCCAGAATACGGCCAGAGAGACCTGCCTTGGAGGTAGTATCCGAGTCCAGGTACGAGCGGCCACGTATCATGTGAACACAACCCGTACTCTGGCCGTACTCAAGACAATAGACGCGCTCCATGCGGAAATGACGACACCGCCGGCCGAAATTACAGAATCACCTCGCGACCATACAAATACCAAAACAACGCGATTCAAGCATCCCACAGCAACACAGCAGGTTACAAAACGGCGGGTTTACTACAACACTCACCCTGTAGATGGCTTCAGGTAGCAGCTGACCAGTAGACCAGTTTGTTTACATTCTAGGCTGTCGCTCGTTTTATGACGTCGGTACTTCTCACTCCCTTGTTTGTTGGAGAACTAAGACTTATTTGTATACCGCCACCTGCTGTTTATTTGTAGTAAAAGACTGGATCGCAATACGGGCAGAGATCCGTGACATGTGAACAGAAAAAATTAGCATTTTCTCTGGCCGTTTTCTGGTACGGCCACACATGTGAAAACGGCCTAAATCACCTTAATTCTTTTCACCCATGCAGACCTTCCCAGACCTGCTTTGTCTTTTTTGACACTAAAGATGTCTTTTAGATATGTGGAAAGCAATAGTGCGCTCAAGTTCTGCACCAAAATAAAACAGGGTTTATGAACTGACTAGTAAGGGATATAAAGTAGGCGATATTAGTATTGTTAACTAACCTAACATGACATATTGTCATGTAATAACTAGTCATCATTTTGCTGAAATTATCTGCATGTAATAGCATAACTCAACAAGTTTTATTGTCTTCTCCTGGCTTTCGATGGTTTCCTGAACAAGATGCTCTGCTTTCCACAGGGGCACCTGTTTGTCAATCACTGCTGCCCGTGTAGTATGTTTAAAGCATAATTTTATACATCACTGTTATATCGGGGTAGATATCGCTTGGGGAAATTGAAGAGCAGCGTTAGCCCATCAAGTGGTGTGCCTGGCCTGGTCAGTCCTGCCTCTAGCACCAAACTTTTCTCATCAAGCCCCAAAAGTGTTTTTTCACCCCAGAAGCAGCAAGTTTACATTGACTGAGCGCTTTATGACGTTAACAAAGAAGGCAGTTTTGTAAATTCCTGGCTTCAGTGAATGCATCCGATCACTATATGACCGATCAGAGAGGATTTGCACAGAAAGGGGAATCCTTTGTGCGTTATTGGCTTACATCCCATTGTTTAATCTAAACTCTTATTTGAAACGTTTCTGACAGAGAACGGACAACAGATTTTTTTCTTTTCTTGACATAAATAAGTGGGGCAATTCTTTAGTTTTGTTGGCTGGCAGTGGGCCGCAAGGCTCTGGGCCAAAACAAAATACAGGTAAGCAAACAATTAATTTAAATGCCGTATGTCTTTGAGATTAAATTAACATTAAGTAGATCATTCCCAACAGCAGTGTTTGCGAAAATGTTTCAGTTGGACATTACTGATCAATGTCAAACTTGACAAGTGAAAAACTTAAAATTGTCGGACATGTTGACTGACATGCTTCATCTTAAAAAATTATAAAAAACAGGTTTTTCATCTGTCTGTCTCGCTATTGATCGCAACAGCTCCTCATCCCCAAAGTTCTCATTACAAGCTTTCTCTTTCGCCAATAAATGGTGGCTTGCTTTTTGCAGCACCAGGACTTTCTGCACAAAGCTCTAAAACAGGCTTGCTTGTATTTTATTTTTGTATTTAATTATCTGATTATGTTTCTAAAAAATGGAGCTTTGCTCACACATCTGTGTCACAATCCACTCAGCTGTTCGCACCATGGTGAAATATAGTCAAAACATTTTCATAGTCTTTAGGTATGGGGAGATTTTTCAACAGAAAGAAACAAAATCTTTTCCAAGATTTTGAATCAACAATTGTATTTATTAATGCAATTCAGACCCCCTGTGTTTAAGCATAAGTGAGTTTAATTCAGTGTGTCATATTCAAGATGATTATAGGTAAGCCTAACAATACTTTATTAAGTAAGGGTGTATCTAGGAAGTTTCTAAAGAGGATTAAATGTGAGTCAGTGATCATAAGTGAGGATGTCACACTAAAATAAAACCAGGGCTGTAATAAAACAGGGGTGGGTTAATACTCAACAGGTAGACTAGTTTGGCATACTATTTGGAGAAATGTATTTCAGATTACTGCTAGAAGTAGTTATCTATGTCTATATTGTAACTTTCCAGGAAAGATTCACTGTTGTGCATGCATTTTTTTTTTCAAAAAAGTGGAAAGGGCAGTTCTTCCCTGAAATTCTGAAAAACCCTCCGCTTTACCTTTAAGTTTTTAAATAAATACATTTTGAAATACATATGGCGGTATTTGACTTTGAACATGGTGCCACAATGCTCAAAAAAGCTTTCAAAAAAGCCTTTTTACTTCATAGGTTCCCCCAGATTCCTCTATGAGGATGTGGGCTCAGCCCTCAATTTTTTTCATGTCCAGGCAACGCCCCTGGGCCCATTCATCACTTCTGCCCTGGAGCAAGGACTGTTACTCACAGATGATTCAGCAATCAACAGATCTAAATGAAAAGGTCCATCCTTGAAAAGGTTGGTATTTAAAACAGTGGGTGATGAGCCCACCAAACATGCCAAAATATTACTTTAAGGTGTCACAACACTTTTTATTCCTTTTTATTGTACGTATATCTGCTTAGGTTTTTTTAACAGTCTGCACTCTTTCACGAGGTCATGCATCACATACCACCTCAGCCATATGCCATCTCACTCCCTCTATCTTGCACTCAGTGGCCCCTGATGAGTAGCTTGGCTCAGACTGGCTGTGATTACTAAGCAGGGCAAGCATGTAGTCTAATTAACACATTAACAAGCAGCATCCAGCCTACAAGGGCTTACAGCACCACTGAGTAAGGGTCTGACAGCTTCATCCCCCATCTGTCACCATTGGCACACAAAGACAAGCTTCATGTGTATGTTTGTGTGTGTGTCTCATGGCATAGAAATGGGCCCGCCCCTCCTGTGCAGTCTTTTCTTCATGAAGCCAGGGGCAACCTCCTGATGCTGCCGTGTCACAATGCAACGAGACCCTGCCAAGGCAGGACTATACATAGCTGCTGGCATCAGCCAGGTGGTCTGGCTTTCTCTGTCAGCTCCAGTAGTGCTGTATCATTCTGTGGGGATGGTCATCTGTAGGAAGTTTCTCTTGTTGGATTTTGGAACAGCTAAATACTGTGACAAAGCATCAATTACAGCCACAGACACACACACATTTAGTATTCATTTGAGATTATCAAATCCAATATAATCCGTATTTTCTGTTCTTGAAACTGAGAGATTAAGAGGCAAAGTCCAAACAAGCTATACTCCATCTGACGAGTGTGTTCATTGCAACTACAAACTTTTTTTTTCAAATAAAAGTCTGAAATATGTATTGGCTTTAAGAGCTATTTTTGCTGCAATCATATATTCAGGTTTCTTGAGGTTTGCATATTCAGGTACATTTTCCCTATTCATTTTAAAATGGTGCAAGCTCAGTCTGATTGGATTTGATTTTTTTTTGTGAACAATCAAGTTTTTCATTTTTTTTTTTTTTTGCTGTTGACCTTTTTCATTTCTTTTCATATTTTCAATTAAATTTAGATCTGAACTCTAATAGCACCATTTTATCATGAATATGCTTTGATTTAGCTATGGTTGAGTTTAGGTTCATTCTTGTGCCAAGAGGAGAGTGTCAGCCTCATTAGTAAGTCTTTTGGAGCATTTTCATAGAGAATTTCCTTGTATTGAGCTTAATCTGTCTTTCTAAAGCCATGTATAATGTCCATTCCATAATTTCCTTTGCTTTATTTTTCAGTCAAGATAGTATCTTCCCCATGAAAGAGGGCTCAGCTGGTCATGCACACAGCAGGGAATGAAGCTCCAGTGTCACAGTCGTAACATTCCTGTGTAGGTTTATTACATTACATTGATTTAGCAGATATTATTATCCAAAGAGACTCATAACTGAGATGTGTTGAAGAACACTGCATGGGATTGTGACAGGCATCCAAAGAGGTTTGAACATCTTTTTGGGCTTATTGCAACAGCTAAATGCTATTAGTATGTATATTAATACTTTAATATAACCATGATAATAGGAACATTAGTCATGCAAATGTGCCAAGTCTCCACAGATATGATATCTACTAGATTTATGTTTTAATTTTGTCAGACATTAAAAAATTCATAAAAATTAGTGATATATGTAAACAACAAGAAAATGTGCTTGCATGTTTTCAAAACCACAGATTCTTAATTTCTTCTGATAATAATTCTCTGTTTGCCACTAAATGTAATTGGCTTCTTTATAAAAACAAAAAGCCTTCAGTTATGAAAGTACATTTTGTAAATAGTTTTGATTTTGTATCTTTGGCATCATATGCCAACTACTACACATTCTATGCAAAGAACATTTTTCCATTGTACCATTGTTGTCTAAAAGCATCTTGTTTTGGTTTTTTTGGCCTGCAGTATGCAGCATCCGTCTCTGCAAATAACACACTATCAACAGAGGCACGGCAATGCATCACATCCAATTTGTTTGATTTCCCCTCTGTAGGAGTGGAGGCTGGATTTCCCCTCTACCCATCCCCCACCCTCGACCCTCGAGCAGTGATGCAGATAGTCTCTTCACGCACAACAGAGACTGCACAATTCTCATTCATCAGCTTGTGTATTTGCATTTTCAATTAATTGCCAGCGTCTCGCATAGCGGCCCGGAAAGCAGCCCCAGCTTTGTGTGTGACCCTTAATTGCAATCATTGCATAACACAAGTAACCCGCCTGCTCAATCGTACACTGGGTTTAATTATGGAAAGTGAGTTAAAAGCATTACTCAGCAGTCTAATAGACCAGAAATTGGAACGGTTTGTTCTGAAAACAGAATACAATTATGCTCAAATGCTTGAATGATAATTACTGAGTTGTTGCACATTTGCACATTTAAACTGCATGTGTATGCTTTTTACATGTCTATACACAATACATGAAGGAATTATTCTGAACGAACATGAAATATTTGAACCATAAAACTTTATTCAGTTTTTCATGTTTCAGATCATTACTTTTTTTTTTTATTCATACAAAGATAACTTTTCCACAACATGGAAAAAGCTGTGAGACTTCCCACAAAAGGCCAGCCTTCCACAAGTACACCAAAAGAGCCTTTTTTTGGAATGTGTCGCTTTCTTTGCATCTGGTATTAAACTAACTGTTAAGGTGGTGGTAGTGTGATGGACTGGGGCTGCTTTGCTGATTCAGTACTCTGGATTACAGGCTACAGTAATTAATGAAGCCATGAAACTGCTGTCCAACCATAAGACCTACTATGTCACCTTAAGCACCAGAGGACTTGGGTAACACAGCAGGTAAAATTATCCAAACAGCATCAGAAGGCCACTTCTGAATGGTACAAAGAATCCAAATGAAAGTTTGGTTAAAATCTGATTGAGATGCTATGAAGTGACCGTAAAAATAATTGTTGATGCTTTAAAGAAGAACGGGCCAAAGTTCATCCGAGATTTCAAATAATATTTTGTTACTGCGAAACTTGAAGGAAGTTGATGCAGGCAAAAAGGGCTCAACAGTTATTAGATTTAAGGGGCACAACGTTTTTACATAGATAACATTGCATTGTTCTCAATAAATAAAGGATTCCTTTGAAAACTCCTTTTTGCAGTTTTGTTAGACACAAACATTCTCAAAGCTTTCAGTTTTTCCCTCTAATCTAGACTTCATAAAATGCTGCTATCACACCAAGGGCAAAAAAAACAAAAAAAACATGTATCCAAATTCTTGTTGGGTTGGCGAGTATGGAAATATTGGGGTATACAAACAAGTTCTGAGTCTCATATTCATCATAGACACATAATCCCACTCAGACAGACCCAATCTAACTTCTTCATATGCATGCGGACACATTCTCACTCTCAAATAGATTTCACTTCTTGTGTGTGAGCGGCTGGGAACAAAGAGGCAGCATGAAGCAGGGGGATGAAAAAAGCAATTATTCTGTGCAGGGCTTTGTACCTGGGGTTATAGCCCTGCCTCTGGAGTAAATAAGTCACTGTGAGCGTGTGTGCTCACACTGCAGATCTAAGGCAGGCAACCGTTTGTCTGGATGCTCACACACGTTCACACACATGCACGCACGAACACTCGAAGAAGCAGAATCACACAAATTCAATCTTGCATCTTGCTGCAAATGTAGATCACACATGTCTGCGCTCTTTTCGACGCACTCACTCCCCCATCCTTCTTCCTGTCACACAGATAGCCATAGCGCTCCTATAATGAACCTCTGTGTGCTGCATTCACACTTGACCACCAAGCCAATGTCACAAAGACTAGAGCGGAGAACCCCCACCCTCTTTCTCCAGTTCTTGCTCTACCTCTCCCCTCACCCTCTCATACTTTCTATCCTTGCTTCTGCTCTCTAAAACCCTGGGGGTAAAAAATCCTCATGTCGAAGGAAGCAAGGAAAATTTGACTTAAGTTTTGGACAGAGGGTTAGAGACAGCAAGATAGGATGAGTAAAAGAAAGACAGAAAGGGAGGAGGCAATTGTGTACATGTCAGAGTACAGCTGTAATCTCTGATATAAATCTTAATTTCCCATTCAGAGCTTTTCTGTATTGTGGACCCTGATATATTAGAGGGGCTTCCCCTTCAATTAATCAGAATAAAGTATGAGCTCAACGTTGTGGCCAGTAGGGCAAATTAAAGCAAACAGAAGATGAAAAAGAAGGGGTTCAGAGACAGGATCCTTGATGATGTCTTTCATTTTCTTTTTTTTTCTTTTTTTTACACATCTAGTTATGAAACTATTAAGCAGGTGCATCTGTCTGGAGTCTTAAACTGTTCCTTGAAGAGAAAATTATCTAATCAATGAAGTGATACTCAGGAATGCCACTCTAATCACCACTGATAGCACTTCTAACCAATACGGACACATAGCAATCGTCTGAACTGAGGCTGTCCTGAGCATAGGGATGGCTGTACAACACAGCATACAGTTGTTGTCATACTGTTACCTTGCCATGCATGCTTGCATACTAAAAAATGTGTGACACATGGGTCTGAATGGGAAGAAACAGGGTTCCTAGAGGGTCTTGAAAAGCCTTAAAAGCCTCACATTTATGAATCTGGAAATAATATTGTAAGAGTACTGTCGTCAGCAGCTAAAGGTAAAGATGACATGCGTACAAGAGGTGTCTGAGGGTCTGGCTAGGGATGTGGGCATGCTGGCTGAGGAGGATGAAAGAAAGGCACGAAGCAAGACATCTAACCTGATCTCCAGGTCCAGCTGCGGAGAAGCCACAAGGAGTAGTTGGTGGAACTGGCTGTCATGATAAGGAGTAGGCTGCCATGAGTGAAAAGCTAAGCAGTTGACTGTGTTCTCAATTTTTTTTTCATTGCTTAGATATGACTTTTTATGTTTATTGTCCAGGGGTCTCTCTATTCCCCATATTCCCAGCATAGAATAAGTAGCTTGCTAAGGCAGCAAAAAGGAACTACAGTGCAAAGCTGAAGGAGCGTTTTTCTGCCAACGACTCTTCTGCAGTTTGGAAGGGCCTGCAGACCATTACCAACTACAGGAGACCATCCCCCCACCCTGTGGGGAGCCCCCGCCTGGCTGAGGACCTCAATGACTTTTTCACCAGGTTAGAAACAACTTTCACACCTTCCACCTCCCCCACCATCTCCGTCACAAAAGGCCTAGCATCACCCCAAACCATCCCCATACCTGACCCCCTGCCTGCGCTGAGGAGCTGTGAACAGGATGTGCGCCAACTATTTCAGAGACAGAGGATTAAGAAGGCATCAGGTCCTGATGGAGTGTCTCCGTCCTGTCTGAAAGTCTGTGCTGACCAGCTGGCTCCCATCTTCACTCAGATCTTCAACAACTACCTGGAGCTGTGTGAGGTCCCCTCCTGCCTCAAACCATCCCGGTTCCCAAGAAGTCCCCTGTCACAGGATTAAATGACTACAGAGCAGTCGCCCTGACATCTGTGGTCATGAAATCCTTTGAGCGACTGGTGCTGTCCCCCCTGAAGGACATCACGGATCCCCTGCTAGACCCCCTGCAGTTCGCCTATAGAGCAAACAGGTCAGTGGTAGAACAGCTGGTCCTCTGGTGGAGTCAGAACCACCTGGAGCTAAACCCGCTCAAAACTGTGGAGATGACAGTGGATTTCAGGAAGAGACCCCCATCAACATCTCCTCTCATAATCACCAACAGGTCAGTCCCCACAGTGGAGTCTTTCGGGTTCCTAGGATCCACCATCACACGGGACCTGAAGTGGACCTCCCACATTGACTCTATTAGGGAGAAGGCCCATCAAAGGCTGTACTTTCTGCGTCAGCTCAGAAAGTTCCACCTGCCTCAGGAGCTGCTGACCATATTCTACACAGCAATAGTCCAGTCTGTCCTGACCTCATCCATCTCTGTCTGGTTCGGATCCGCCACCAGGCAAGACAAGGACAGACTGCAGAGAACAGTCAGGTCCTCAGAGAGGATCATAGGTACTGATCTTCCCTCCATTGAGGACCTATTCCGGGCCAGGGTCAGGAAGCGGGCCAGAAAAATCACCACTGACACCTCACACCCTGGCCACAATCTGTTTAGGCTCCTCCCCTCAGGCCGGCGTTACAGAGCGCTGTACGCCAAAACCACCCGACACAAGAACAGTTTCTTCCCCCAGGCTGTCGCTCTGATGAACTCTGAATAGTCACAGAGTGTGAGTCCATTCACATGAACAATAAGCTAAAACTCTGCACTGCTGTATATACTTACTGTACAATAACCCCGGTTTGGTGTATATATTATCCTTTATTATTTATTTGTATATATTTTAATTTCCTTTTTAATTTAACTTATTTAAGTTCTGTACTGGAGAGAAAAGTTGCCGGAGTCAAATTCCTTGTATGTGTCATACTTGGCCATTAAAGCTGATTCTGATTCTGATTATAAAGTAAAAATAAGGTAACCAATGTTAAAAAACAACTTTAAGAGTGTTAGGCAAACTTTCCTGTGGCCTTCTGAAATGTTCTTTAGATTTTTCCACACCTCTGCTTGGCTTGTTGTCGTCTTTTACATATTCCACATGCTGGTAAGGCTGTGAAACAGGTATTCATTTTTCATAGAAATGGTCTTAGATAGACTTTGATTTAACCTCAAGAAATCCTGAAGAAAGATTTTTTAAGTATGTGTCCCTTATCATGCCCTCCTTAAAGCTGCACTCCAGAGAATGTATTTCTGAATAAATTTTTCAATTGATATTTTGGTTCTATACTATGATATATGGGTGATGCTCCACAAGATTTGTTATTCTTCTTAAGTCTGTCCTTCCTCCAACAAACCCCTATGTAATTCACACTGAACGGCATTTTTATTTATTTTTATCGGTACTAAAGAAGATGTTGAAATGTTTGTTTGCACTTGCAGAAACATCTTAAAACAACTCTTAAGCTTTTCTGTCATTTAGATGGTCATTATAGATTAAAGACAAGAGAGTGGACTTGCTTACCTTGTAAAAAAATAGAAAAAATAGAAAGCTAAAAATAACGATAATGGAATGCAGTTCTAATTACAGTAGTGCATAGTATTTACCATTTCAGGTGAGAGCTCAGTTAAATTGATTTGGAACTTTGGAACTCCTCTTCTTTTAGAGGACTACTAAGATCTGTAAGCTCAAGCTCAAGCTCAACAGCAACATAATAGAATAGTTGCATGTCAGGAGTCTGTCAAAAACCTCTAAACCATTATAGGCTGTTAAATTCCTGCATTCTCAATATTCTGATATGAAAGATCACAGATGTTCTGATTCTAAAGACTGGATGTAGATTTGGTTTTGAGTTGGCCGATGAATTAATCATCAAAATAAATTGCTTATAACTTAAACAATTTGATTACTTGTATTATTGTGAAAGATTGTGTTTGTAATCTATAGTGATGATCATTTTTAAAGGTGTCCACATACGGAAAAATCTGAAAAATAGATATATTGTACAGGTTTGTATTTGAACAATGCCATTCATTTTTTTTTTCAAAAGGACTACATTTATGAACCATTCATGGTTCTGTTTTTACTTCTATTTGATATTAAATAACCATTAAAACCAATAGCATGATAATTCAGCCCTTTGTTGTTTTCGAAAACTACTCCAATTACAGGGGTAGGTCTTCTGTAGTTGGAAATTGTGGGTTCAATTTCAGTTTCTTTTGGGCGAGGTATTTACACCTAAATTGGCTCCCAATCTACATGTTGAAGTATGAATGAATGTGTGCTTTCGTGTGTTTGTGGCCACTTGACTATGGCTTTTACACTAAAGCCATCAGAAAGATTGACAAAATAGCTAGGGCTTTTTTTTGGAAATGCAACAGCAATTACTAGTGCCATCTAATGTTGACATGTCATTTAATATCTTGTTTATCAGAATAAGACACTTCTAACATATTTTTTTTAATATATGCAACCATTGCTGAGAAATGACACCTTTCTTGCTGGGCTGGCTGAGACTGAAGTTTTGCTTCAAAGTAAAAAGGTCCTTTATTGTGTTAGTTTAATATAATAATCTGTGACAGTTTTTATTTTAAATTTTTAGTGTGCCTTGATTTTAGAAAATCAGGTGTTACATGCAAAAAC
Source organism: Apricaphanius iberus (assembly GCA_028564705.1). Classification (NCBI taxonomy): domain Eukaryota; kingdom Metazoa; phylum Chordata; class Actinopteri; order Cyprinodontiformes; family Aphaniidae; genus Apricaphanius; species Apricaphanius iberus. The sequence goes on along the minus strand of JAPXFQ010001391.1, from coordinate 511,987 downwards.
ACATCCAACTTCCATTTAAAAGACAAGAATGTATGAGGGATAAATGCCCAAATTTTCTCCATCACTCCTTCCTTTCTTATACTCCACCTCTTTACTCAATTCCAATGGACTAATCTTTGAGTTTTATGTAATTGTATGCACATGTACAAACCAGATATATACTAAAAAGGTAATAAAATGAAAGATGTGCCTGCTTGGAATATCGCCTTCTGCATAATTTTGCACTCGCTGTGAGGTTTGCACATGTGTTAACAAGTGCAAACCATTGATAAATCAGGGCCATAGTTTTTGAAATCACCAAACATTTAACCAATTGAAGAGATCAGAATATGGCTTTTCTTTTTGCTTCAGTGGGAGGAAATCTCCCTGTTTGCCCTGTTTTTGCATCAGTAGTTAAACTATCGCCAGTCTGTGTCAGGTGTTGCACCTCCAATGCAGCCAATCACAGATGCACTCATAAGCCTGAGTAATTCTTCAACTCATTGTCAGCTCCGGGTTTGCAAGATCATGGCAGTACGGTGTCCAGGTCTGAGATGATGCTCTGATACTCTTTTGTTTTGATTGATTTAGTTACCTATGTACTCTGGTGCAAATGAGCAGACCTTTTCAACATTACGGACAAAAGGTCAGGGATTTGAACACTAATCTGTCACAATGACCAATGCGCTTTAGATTTTTCCATCCCCATTTAAAAGAAAATGATTTGGTTGACATAACCACTGATTGAAACCAGAAATGTTTACTCATCTAATGTCTGCAATAATCCAAATAACACACCTTCCAAAGCCATTCAGTAAATGTAAAGCCAGATGCTTTCTCTTGGAAGCTTGTGGTTTTGTGTTTCATGGTTTTGTGTTCAACAAGCAAATGCACAGATAGCCCAATGAGAGGGTGAGCATGGGAATTAACATAGAAGACAATCAAAACAAACAAAAGAAAACAAGAGATGATGTAGGGCTACAAAGAAGTGATGCAAGGAAAAAGTCAAAATAAGCCATGCAAATTATATTCATCTTTTTACAATAGACTCACTGATTTATTTGTTCCTATCTGAAATGCTTTTTAAGAAGAACAGACTTAATAAAAAAAAGTCCTGCAGGCGAGACACAGTATTGACTTAACCCACCAATCTGTCAACTGTGAAGTGACTGATCAGAATTCAATGGTGAAAGGGCAGGATGAGGTCACCAACCTTAGCACCATCGGTTCGACCTTTGACATGTGGATCTGGTCAGGCGTGAGTCTGGCATAGGGACGCCGGATTAATCAATAGCAGATGCAGTATTTTATAAAATAAGGGGTTCCCAAGGGAAATGTTGGGGGGCAGGTCTCAAACAAGCTGTAAATGTTCAGAATAACCAGGCTGCCTGTCTGTCAACAGACAAAGCTCCTGTACGTCACCATTCTTCATCTGACATGCTTCCCTGTGTTAAGAGCATTTCCATAGGATGAAAATATGTTTTAGAAAAGCAGAAAAAATTCACAATTTCACAATTTATTTAAACTGCATAGCCAAGTTTATTTGTACACTTTTACACCACATGATAAAATAAGGTGAAATTGGCTGTTGAGATAAATCGGCCCTTTTTCTAAACGTCCTTGACTGACCTCTAACCTTCCTCGGCTTAAACTTCCTCCGTTTTAAGTGTTACAGATTCTATCTTATTGAAAAATATGTTTCTGTTTTCAATCGGCACCAAGCTACACACAAAGGTGCACAGAGTGCACCACTCTGATAAAATGATTTCCACATATAACTACTGTGTTTACGGTTTTACTCAGCTAACTTTTGTTTCTGCTCTCCTCGCAGACATTTCAATCTTATCTTCTCTTTCTTGACGACCAGCTCTCTGTTCGTCTGTCTTTTGTCTTTTTGTCATTGAGGTCTCTGATGGGAGCAGGGAGGTGACAAAAGTGTGTCCACATCGCCTGGCTGTCTGCCTTTCTAATGAGCCTGAAACACAGGGGGTCAGCTTATTATGGAGATGAGAGAATCCGGGAGGGGCAAAAGGTGACAGACCCTGTTAATAGGGGCTCTCATTTTTTGCTCCAGCTTGCTCTTTCTGTTCTGTCTCATTTTCTCCAATTTCTTTGTGAATAACTCTAACAAGGTGTACCAAATTGCTAAACAGGAAGTTTGGCTTCCTTCCTGCTCACCTATCTTTCTGTTTGTCTTCATCTTTTCACACCAGGGGATACTTGAAACTTAGCCCCTTTGTCGTGTTGGGTTCAGTTGCCTCTCCTTGCCCAGGGCCACTTCTATTTGTCCGTTCAGCTTTATCAGGCCTCCTTTGTAGCCAGGTGTCCTCAGCTGGATCCTACTGTAGAGGTTCCTTCATGTGTGCCTGTGTATATGTGAGCCATATGTCTTAAGCCTTTTTTCAAACAACGTGCAGTCATCCTTCTGCTTCTTTTGAAGCTGTACTTCTGTAGACCTGCTTGTCTTTGAAATGCAACCTGAACTCAGGGACAAAGCGATGACGAGACAGGGCACGCTGTCTCTCAGCGTTTTATTTATTGCTTCAAGCAGTTTGAAGCTTGTGGTGGTGAAGAAGCAGGTGCTTCAGAAGAATCAGTTTTCTTTAACTTGCATGTTTTTCCGTCTTTTAACAGTGCCACTAAAAGGATTTGCACTTAAATTTTTCTTTTCTATTTTCGCATTTTTGTTAATTAAACATTTCAGCTCAAACTAATTTTAATATCAAACCAAGTTAACCATATTCAATAAAATGAACCACTTATTTTTTTTTTGAAAGCTTTGGAAAAAATTACCTGTCTGAAAACATTAAGTAGGTTAAAAGATCTGAAAAAGCAGACTTTCAAGAACAGATGAGAAAATCCCTGACATCTTACACTTCGACAGTACCTATGATATTTTATTGCATAGGTAGTTCTTAGTTGGTTCCATTTATGCAGGACCTCGTCAGTTATTACATCATCTGAAGCATTGCAATACAACTTTACGCCCTGACTTGGGGAGATGAACAAAAGAAGCACACAAATGGAGAGTTATTTTACAACAGAGGAGTGTATCATGCTCTTGCAAGTACTCCATTTGTGCTTCCACTGCGCTGTATTTGTAAAGATGTTTATGTAATATGTTGTTGGTTAGTTCCTTTATCCATTGTTACGAATGTTGTTTTTTTTGCAACACTACACAAACGTTTTGTATTCTTGCCCCCACATTTTGGATAATGCATCAGCCTGCCGACGGGGGTTTCTTTTCTGGCCCAGCAAGGAGTTGGTCCAGGGCTAAACACTGGTTTTGAATCAATTCAGTTCTATTCAGTTTATTTATATAGTGTCAATTCACAACAAATGTAATCTCAAAGCACTTCACAAGAAAAGTCATTTTAATACAATTATACAAACATTCCATTTAGTTAATAATTGTAAAAAAAAAACAAATTTGACAAGAATTGTTTTTTCTAACTCACTCATTTTCAAAGTAAAACTAATTAAACTGATATTTGCTTTAGCTAATGCATGTACTGTATGTTAGGCCGTTTTCACATGTGTGGCCGTACCAGAAAACGGCCAGAGAAAATGCTATTTTTTTCTGTTCACATGGCACGGATCTCTGACCATATTGGGATCCAGTCTTTTACTACAAATAAACAGCAGGTGGCGGCATACAAATAAGTCTTAGTTCTCCAACAAACAAGGGAGTGAGAAGTACCGACGTCATAAAACGAGCGACAGCCTAGAATGTAAACAAACTGGTCTACTGGTCAGCTGCTACCTGAAGCCATCTACAGGGTGAGTGTTGTAGTAAACCCGCCGTTTTGTAACCTGCTGTGTTGCTGTGGGATGCTTGAATTGCGTTGTTTTGGTATTTGTATAAATACCAAAACAAATAAATGGATAAATGGATTTTGACCAAATAAATGGATTTTGACCAAATACCGTACCCGAGTACGGACTCCCGTACCGTACTTGGTACCGTACATGGTACTCGTACCGTACTCGGGTACGGTATTTGGTCAAAATCCACTTATTTCGTACCATGTGAACACAGACTGTACCGTGGCAGAATACGGCCAGAGAGACCTGCCTTGGAGGTAGTATCCGAGTCCAGGTACGAGCGGCCACGTATCATGTGAACACAACCCGTACTCTGGCCGTACTCAAGACAATAGACGCGCTCCATGCGGAAATGACGACACCGCCGGCCGAAATTACAGAATCACCTCGCGACCATACAAATACCAAAACAACGCGATTCAAGCATCCCACAGCAACACAGCAGGTTACAAAACGGCGGGTTTACTACAACACTCACCCTGTAGATGGCTTCAGGTAGCAGCTGACCAGTAGACCAGTTTGTTTACATTCTAGGCTGTCGCTCGTTTTATGACGTCGGTACTTCTCACTCCCTGGTTTGTTGGAGAACTAAGACTTATTTGTATGCCGCCACCTGCTGTTTATTTGTAGTAAAAGACTGGATCCCAATACGGTCAGAGATCCGTGCCATGTGAACGGAAAAAATTAGCATTTTCTCTGGCCGTTTTCTGGTACGGCCACACATGTGAAAACGGCCTTAGACTAGGTTAAGGTACCTCCACTCACCCTCCAAATGGCACAAGAGCCTCAGCAGAGACAAAATAATGTTAAAATGAAGAGCACTTTACTGCATGTACTATAAACGTACTGTGTGTTACGATTGGGGGTTGCTTTGCTGCTTCAAGATGAGTCGCTGTAGTTAAGGAACCAAAAATTCTGATCTCTGCCAAAAAGACCTGAAGGAAAAGGTCTGGCCATCAGTTTACCACTTTGGACAATGATCCAAAGGTCACCACAAAGTTCCTCTTTGAATTTATATATAAAAAGGAAATTCTCCAAAGACCAGACCAAACTTCTTCTAAAGAAATATAAAAGACCTTGGGTATGATTTATCAATATTCCAAATAAAGGGTGCAAAATCATGTGCACCAAAAAATATTTTGCCACAGACGTTTTCCTGATTTGCAGGTGATCTACTTAGATGGTGAAAACAAATCATAACAGGCACAAAAAGCAGGGCCAGCTTGGCTTTTTACCCTTAATAAATCAAATCAAGATTTAAAAACTGCTTTTTGAATTTGCTCTGGTTAACGTTGATTGATATTGAGTTTTAATTTGAATGCAAAATATTCCTTTACAGCTTTATACATTTCATCATGCAATCTGATTTACATTTAATAGGGTAAGAATGAAACATAACCCTCATGTAAATTTAAATCAGACTCTGCTGGTGTTTAGCTATCCATCATGAATCCATGGCTTTGTATTTATAACAGTCTAAGTTCAATAGTAAACAGCAGGCTCATGCTGAGTGAGCAAGTCATTAAAAATTTAAAAAGGACCTGCAAATTTGCCTTTTTAGCTCTTTCCTCAACATTTGATCTTATAATATCCCAGGGATATATTCTTCTTCCCACCCTTTTTTTTACTGCCTGTTAGTCATAAACTCACCGGGTGCTTTTGGTTGCTAGGTCAAATGAAATGATTACCCAGGCAGCCATTCATTGGTCAGATCAGGTGGCATGCAGATTACAGCTGCCATGCTGTTTCAGCACAGGGCAAAACAAAAAATCTCCTGCAGGCATGATTTTGAGATTGCTGCTGCTAGGAGAACTAGAACTTTTGAGGTTGTGGTGATTATCTCTTTAAGCCATCCTTTGCTTACACTTATTAAGATATGGTCGTCGACCAAGCAAACAGGTCAAGCAAGAGGGACAGAGAAGCAGCTAAGATAGTCATGGTAGTTCTGAAGGAGCTGCAGAAATCCACAGGTCAAGTGGGAGAATCTTTCAACAGGAATACTATTTGTTTCTGTTTGTTTATAGATCACAGTAATATGTTGAAGAAGGTGCTATGGCCAGATGAGTTAAGGGTTCCACAAGGCAAGGCAATTTTATTTGTATAGTACAATTTCAACACAAGGCAGTTCAAGGTGCCGGAGTAGCAGTTCAAAAGCACGGAGTACAAAAGTAAGAAAGGAAAAAAAAGGAATAACAGTTATAACAAAAAGAATAAAAGACAAAATCATCAGTTACTCATAGGCTAGTCAAAATAGATAAGTTTTTATTTTAGATTTGAAAGACTTCAGTGTATCTGCAGCTTTGCATTCATCTGGCACAACAGTCACTGTAAAAATATGGTGGAGGCTTCCTGCTTTGAAACTGCTTTTCAGCAGGAACAAGGAAGCTGGTCAGAGTTGATGAAAAAATTACGGTGCTTACACACTGAACGCGACCAACGCAACCAGAGAGTCAGGTTTCAATGTAAAGTCGATGGAGGAGTGCGATGAAGCGCGACTGGGGATCTGGTGACAAATCAGAAGCAGGTTTGCGTATCGAAAAAGCTTTTCTGCCTGATTTGCGTTACCAAGTATCACAGCTGGTGCGTTTCAGGCGCGACCGAAAAATACGCGCTGCATTTTACGTGGTGCATTTTGTTGGAGAAATCTCAACTCTCGCTTCAAGTCGTGCCGCGACAACCAATCAGCTGACGGGTGTCAGTGCTGCTGTGACTGAGTGAATGGAGTCACAGCATCAGCACCAGCTCACCCCGAGCTGCAAAACACCAGCTGTTTTCTATACAGAGACAGGAATAAAAAAATAAACATTATAAAGAGGTTAAACTATTTAGACAGTAATGCATTTAAGAGGCTTGTGGATGGCTCTTAAAAGAGCTGTTGTGACCGCAAAAGGCCCCGCTCTCCATCGAGAAGTGAGCCATGAACAGCTTCCTCACCCGGACACCCAGGCCTGTCTACTAACCGCAGACAGATGGACAGCCGCTCAGCTTAGTAGTCGGAGTGTCAGCAGGCAAAACGTGGATGTTCGCGGCACAAACTGGGCAAGGAGCCGGGGTGTTTATGGATCCCTCAACCACAGCTCAACTGGTAGTCCAAACCCCCACTGCACTGTCCCAGCTTTGTGGGAGGCCCATCAGCTTGGGATAAGGAGGGATGGAGGAGGAGGCCAGCAGAGTGGTCCTGGTCAGGGTCCTCCCACAAGTTACGTAATTCCGCTTCACGTGTGGGAAAATAGCATGTTTTAAAGTGCGACTATTTCGCTTTGGACATGCTTCAAGGTGCGAATGTGCGAACAACCAGCTAGGGGAGTGTGGTGCTTTTTGGTCACATCTATCGTGTTCGGTGTTTAAGCACCATTAATGGATCTAAATCCAGGGCAATCCTGAAGGAAAACCTGTCAGAAGCTACAGAATTCTCAAAACTGAGAGGTCCACCTTCAAGCAGAACAAAGGGCAGAGCTGCAATGGGATTATTTACTTTAAAGGAGGGGTACTCAAATAGAATTCTTAAAGGGCCACAAAAATATTTTCAACCAGTTGAGGTACGTATATTGTCTTTTGTCAGTCAAATCAATGTAAATTCTGTTTGTTTATATAGTGTCAATATAAAACACGTCATACCATGGCACTTTACTGGTCATTTCAATTCCTTTCCTCTGTTCATCCCTCCCTCAGATAAAGAGTCTGGTTGTCATACTTCACAATACACTCTCATTTCAGTCTCACATAATTATCACCTGTTTTGCATACTTCTACTTGCACGGCATTAACCGACTGCGTCCTTTCCTTCTTCCTCATGCTGATGCCATCCTTCTCCATAGCCTCATCACTTACCAGATAGACCATTTTAATCCTCTTCTTTTTGGTCTACCCAATAAATCCCTTCATAAACTGTAACTCCTAAAGAATTCTGCAGCTCAGATTACAACTACGACTCCCTCAAGAGAACACATTACCCCAGTTCTTCAGCAGCTTCACTGGTTGCCCATAAACCCAGACCTACTTTAAAAATCTAATTCTAATATGTAAGGGTATGCCGTATCCCTCCTTATCTGTCTGACCTGTTTCAAATTGCCTCTCCTTCCTGTTCTCTCACATCTTTGTCAGCCATTCATCTTGTTGTTCCTTTTGCCTCACTCGTCACTATGTGGAGCAGAGCTTTCAATTGCTCTGCTCCTCAGATATGGAACTTGCTTCCTTCTGACATCAGAAACATTGAATTTCTTCCTTTACTTAAATCACAGTTCAAAAACCATCTGTTCAAACAAGCATATTCACTTTAGACACTGATTTCGGTTGATTTCCTGTCTATTTGCTATTTGATTAATTGTTTTGTTGATTGTCTATGTATTCTTTTTCTGTTTTATCTTTGCTGTAAGATGACATTGTGTTTTAGAAAGGTGCCTTAAAAAAATATATATTATTATTATTATTATTATTATTATTATTATTATTATTATTATTATTATAATACGTATGTTTGAAAGGTACATCAAGAAATAACACTAATAAGTGGGAAGGACAAAAAGGAAACTAAAGTTATTAAAATGTCACATTAAACATCAAATGCAACTTTTGAGACAATCTAATGGAATATCATGAATAAAAAGCTCTGTTTGTTCACAATATCTCATTGCTGGTGTTGTATTTTACTTTTTTGGGGCTATTTTTATATACAGTTAAGCATTCAGAGGTAAAAGTCTGTTCTATATTATTCATGGTTGTAAAACACATTGTTTACCAGTATTTTAATTGGGCACCTTTTGAGGAACATCAAAGCCCTTGTGTATGTTGGGAGTATGTGTGACCTTTTGAGGACCTCTGAGACAAAGAGTTTTATTGCAGGCTGTAAAACCAGGATGTCTGTAGATTAGATGTAGGGGAGGAACCGGGACCATAAAACCATAAAACTCAGAATGAACTTTTGACTTGGACCCAGGAGGAGGACACTTCCATCTTATGAATGCATAATTCTGGACGGACAAGTGGTTGTCAAGACACTTTTTAAAAACATTCTGATTGGAGCAGATTCCGAGGGAGAAGAGACGCCCAGATCCTGGGAAGTTTTTGGATGTCTATAAAAGTTATGGCATGAAACCATTCGTGGTCAGATGTCTTTATCTGGCCCAGAGAAAATGGGCATGTTTCTCTGTAAACTGCATTATCTTAATCTGTTTAAAATAAAACTGAGAACTGGAAATTGGCTCCATTTTGTCTCTGCTTGAACATGCACTGAATTATTTTTTTACAAAAATTTTATTCTACACTGGTTGCCGGGATTTTGTGCTTCTGAGGGAAGATTCGTGTTATAGCGAAGAGGTGGTCCTAATGTTTAGCTCCTATTAGCATCGGCTCTCATCCACTTCTCCTTGTTATCCCATTGCATGAATTTAATGATCCAAGAAATCCAGATAACGATTCACTACATAGATTAGCATCTGCCTTTGCTGTTGCAGCAGAGCACACCAACATATGGTGTGCATGTGAACAGAGAACTGTACATTAGCAAAAGATTATACACAGTGACATAAAAATCCAAAATTGAACTACTGTCATGGTTTAGTGAAAGGACTGTTACTGTGATTGGTTCTTCTAAGAAACTAATCAGGATCTCTGGCCACTAAAACATATCTTAATCTTTAGGAAGAAAAAAAACATGTTTACAGTTTTTGAGATTTTTTTGGTGTCACTCTTAATAATTTCAGACCATCAGACTTTAACGTTAGACAAAAGTAAATATAAAGTGTAGGTTTCCTAATTGCCTCCCTTCATTGTGGAATTGCTTTAAATCAGCCACATTTCTCTTTCTTTGAACATTAATAGCTTGTTTAACGTCATACTACAGAATCTTAAGTGCACACATTTCAAAAAGGTTCCACTTTTGTCTTGTTAGGCCAGAAACTATTGTTATTATTGTCATTCTTTTAGACTCATTTCAACACTGGTCGCATCTAAAAGAGACCAACACTGCTTTTGTGTCTGTGTTTGTATGGTGTAGATATATCAATGTCTTAATCTTTTGAGAGGATCTTGTGCCACTGCTCATGTATCAATGTTTAAATTAATGTTTGTGAATACTGTGTATACTGTATGTGCCTTGTGGATGTGTGCATGAATGCAGATTCCTCTGTGCAAACCCTCCCTGCAGGGTGCCAGAGTTGGCTGTATTTCAGAGGATTTTCTGGGCTGTTTGTGCTGTCTATAAAGAGCACTCTTCACATGAACTGTACTGATAATAGATAGTCACTTATGCTGCAGCTGACATCCAATCTGGCACCAGCGATTTTGAAGCCCTCACCCCTTGATGTGTTTCTGTGCAGCCACTGGACCCCCCTCTGCTCAAACACAGAAATCCCATTTTGTGTCACAGGGCAGTGAAGGGAAGCCATGTCTGGGTATGTCTCGGTTTTTTAACAGGTCCTGTGTGGTTTTCTGAGAGTCCACAGCCTGAATACACATGCTCCACTGTTTTTGTTCTTTTTTACTTTTTTACTGTGTTTCTTATGTTATTTCTCGGTTTGTTTTTCAGTCTCTGTTTATTTTTCTATTTTATCGTGTTTCTTATTTTACTTCTCTGTGTATTTTTCATTTTGTTGGAATGATTACAGGTCTAGAGCAAATAAATGGCTCCGCCAACCTTCACATTCATCTTTGTCTGTTTTCACAGAAAGACACCTGCTGATTTATACAATTTCTTTTTAAGCTGAACAAAGTACCCTGCAAAAGCTTTATCCTAGTTTCTTTTCTCCTTTGTTACTAGGTGTCTCTATCTTTGTCCACAAATTTGCATCTCCCTATTTCTATATGCCTTGTGGTATTTTTTTCTGTCATGACATGTGCTTGGGTTCTTTTTTATGCCTTTGTGTGACTGTGTAATCAAATAAGAAGCAAGATACGTGCACACTCTAACTGTAAACATATGTAGTGCCTTGCAGAAGTATTTACCTTGTCATGTTAAAACTAACAACTTCTGAGCATTTCATTGTAATTTATATGATAGACCACGGGTTTAGGAGAACATTTTGCTATGTATTTAAAAAATATTGCGTCTGAGAAATTCCAATGTCTGCAAGTTTGGCAGGTGTAGCACAAAAGTTTTTGCAAACATTGCAGTGTAAAATATCAAGGTCACTACAATACCCATGATTAAATGGATCCAAATTTGAAACACACAAAAAAAATGGTATGCTTCAAAAAGTGCAGATGTGTGACACTCATATCTGCCAGTGAGATGTCAGGGTGGGAGTTTTGCGAGTTGTGTAGTTCTTTTGTGAGCTTCAATCTTCCAATTTTTTTATTATCATTATTTTTTACTGTTAGATAATGTTATTTTTCTCACTTTTGCTATTATTTTATCACAGTTAATCCTGTATTGATTTTAAACATGTTTCATTTTTATTTCCTTCAATTTTGTTAACATAGCTTGTTAACTCCATTGTGTTTGATTGTGAAAGTTTCCTTTGGAAACACGTGTAATCCACACAGCAGCACACACTTTTATTTGTTTATTACTGCATTACATTTAGTAATTTCCTCAAAACAAAAACTGGTTTAGGCTGGGGAGGAAGGTCGGGGCTTTTTTGAGAGCGTGTGCAAGAAAATGTTTGTCAAGCATTGGTTGCTTAGCAGTCTTACTGTGACATTAAGTCCTTTTTAAACTCTTTAAAATGCACCGATTTATAACACCAATTTACTAACACTAATTATTAATTGTCTTTTTATTGTAATTGGAGACTGATTTGAGAATGGTTGTTAACTGTCTACAGCTCCAATTACAACTGCACCAACAGCAAAGGTTAATTTTATGAGGATACTGCACATGGAGTTGCAACAGTAGGCACAGGTAATTTTTTATTTATTTTTTTGCAAATATAAACATCCCCCATCTGTGAAGTTCCGCAGTGAAGCTTGGAAAAAAAATTATAAACTGATCTTTTCATATATCTGCATAGGGAAAGCTTACTCATACAGGATATAATTTGATACTTGCAGCAGCCTAAAAGGGTTATTTTGAAGAAAAAATATCTGATTATATTACAGATCAATAATAAATTCACTAAAGATTATTATCCAATAATTCCATAATATTCTTCTCTGAAGCTTGCAGCATTATCAGTTTCAGCGAAGAAATCGTGAGTTTCACCCAGCCTCCTGGCAAGAACTGTTTCTTTTCACTGAAAGGAGGGATTGATTGAGCTATTGTTGCACTTCTTCTATGTGTACTCTTTTCAGGGGAAGTAATGTCAGTCCAGTACTGTGTAAAGCACATTTCTTCTCATAGAAGGTCATTTACAGAGCTTATAGAGTTCTTTCTTACTTGCCCTGGGTGAATTCCACATTTTGTTGTCCAACACGTGGCAAGATTTTATAAAGTTCTTACAGGGTCAACAGCCCAGGACCCCAAGTTTTGGGTTGACCAAAAATACATTTCCCCCCTTTTTTTTATGAAAGCATGTTTTGCAAACTTTCTACTCTATACAAACCTCATATACCCATGTCAGCTGAGATGTATTAATGTTTTAGAATTTTTATGAATACAAACAATAGTCAAGTACTTGACTATTATGGTGTTATAGAACATTTCTTTAGGAACAACACAGAGCTATTGGTCTGAAGACGTATTTAACCTAAATGCAACAGTTCATACCTGATGGTGTTTAGGACAATCTATCATTGTACTATAATGTGCGTTAGTAAGAGATAGGGAACCAAAACAAGCTCCAGTCCAGGGGCCAACATCCTTGTTAATCAAGTCCTTGCCCCACACACATCCTACTTAAAGTTCCTAACAAAGTCCATAAGTAATAATAACACAGAATTGTATTTTGTTTTGTGACTTGTCCACTGTGGGTGGAAGACCATGTTTTCCCAAATAAAATCTGCCGCGTGTGTGTTCTGTTTTTTAATTTTTTTATTTCTTTGTAGAACATTTGCCTGTTTCAATGCCTGTATGTTTCTGTCTGGACAAAGTAATATTGAAACAACAGAAAACTTGTGCATTTGGGTATCAAACATTCTGTTTCTGGGAGAAAAAACAAAGCAAAACGATGACTGCTGAGGTTTAGTGGTATGTGGTCCAATCATCCTGGGCTGTAACACATGCTCACAGGTAACAGAACATGCGTGATTTCATGCAACACAGATTTGAAACAGTTCCTCAGAAATATTCAATATAATAAATACATTTTAGTGATTCAAAAGAAAACTGAAAATTAAAGCATGTTATAGTTTTTACAATAAATGTTTCAGATTGTAAAGTAAATGGTGATGGATTTTGGAAAAGCCTGATATTTCTTTCAATAATTTATTTGATTTGATTATTATTATTATTATTATTATTTAGGTTTTCTATGTCTATGACTGTGCTTAAAAACGCTCTTATCCGGTTACATCTGGATAAGGATTTTTTTGTTTAAAGCTGAGGAAACTATTTGTTTTTTTTCTAAACCCCAGCTACGTGTGTACATGACTGCTGCAGATGTTTTTTATTGTTTTGTGGCTACTTCGGTCAAACTTTTATCTCATCCAAACAGTAAATGTTTCTCCATTGGCCATTTAACTTGTACATGTGGGCACCATCAAACTTGGTATGCCCCAAACTTCAATCCTAATCGTAACAGTGTCATTTTATAGGCACACCTGTAGCCCAGGGCAAAAACATGCTTTATACTTAATGTCACCATGCAGACACTGAGAGGAATAAGAGTGAGCGTAAGCTAGAGAGAAGGATCACTATCAGAATGAGAGGAGCAGAAAATTGGATAGCAGTTTAAATTGTGTGTTTGGTCTCTGTCTATTTTAAAGTTAGGCTTTGTTAGCGGTTTTTGAACTTGTGACTTTCTCTGAAAATGTCTGATTTGGTGTAACTTCATTTTTTTCACTCCACAATCCCTCTTAAATCTGATTTGTCACCCGTTATTTTCCTTTGTGGCATCCTGATTACAGCGTTCCGGAAACAGACATTTTCATCCCTGCTGCCCTGCGAGCTCCACAACACTCCTGCCACAATGGCAACAATATAGCTAATTGAAAGTGTTTCAAGGAAGCCATAAAAAAAGGCTTTCAGTAGCTCCCCTACTCTTTCTATTGAAGAAAGCGCTCCCTCTACACTTTCCCACCTTCATGTGATATTTTCAAGCTCACCTCTTTGGAAATTGCCAAGACATGACTAAAAAGAACATCAAAGCTGGGATGTTGTGGGCTTAAGTAGCTGGTGGTAATAACACTGCACTGAGTCACTAATGGATTTTTTTTAGGAAAAAAATGCTTTCTATTCGAAAATACACCTTGGCCCCTGTTTCACTTCACCTTTTGTCAGTTGGGGTGTATGATGCATTTTTTTCCTCACATTAATTCAGTTTAATTTTACAAAATCCAGTGCATTTTGTGCCAGAATTAAGATAATTTTTAAATTAATTCTAAGATATATTTTTCTGTGCTAAGAAAAAAAAACTTTTTGCATTTTGTTTGAACAATATATTAAATAGAACTTTTTCTATGGTAAATACAGTGAGACAACTGATTATCAATAAGTGTTTGGATGTTGCTCTTTCAATTTAGAGTACATGTAATGTTTTATGTTTTGCTGAAACAATTTAGTGTAACAAATTGTGACCATTCTTCTAAATCATTCAATATCAATGTGATGAAGAATCTGGTCAAAATTAATATTTAACAACTAAACACATTGAAAAGGGGATTTTGTGGGAGTTTTGATTTAGTGGTCAGGGCTAATTAAGCTGAAAACTATCTTGTTCCGGTCCCAAGTGAGATATCTAAAAAAGAAAAAGAATTCAGGTGAAATAATTGTTTTGGAAACATTATACTTTCTACCAACCAGTTGCACTAATTTCCATTTTTTTCCATTGACAGTCTTATGAATCTGCATCAAATTTGAAATCATCAGCTCTATCTTTTCTAGTGTTGATGAGGGCTCATTTTACAAAAATACAACTGCAGTTATACAAGTGCAAACCGCTTAAAGATTTAACCCAATCTACCCCACAGCCTCAAAGATGGGACACTTTGTCCTATTCATGCCAGGAGCTTGGAGAGACCCTGGGGCTTAAGAGGTTAAAAACTCAAACCTTCATTAACTGATTTCCATGAATATATTGTGTTTGCGATGAGACAGAAACAATAGCACTGATTGATAAAATTGGGCTCACACAATGAAGAGCTTACAAGAATCCTACACCACCAACTAAATGTATTCTTTTCTGCCATCACAGATCACTCTGACTGCCTCATCACTGTCTCAAGGGCTCTGTTTATCCATTATTTTTCGCAGAGGATGGAAGATGAGAGGACATGTGAGGACAAATGCACAGTTGACGAGTGAGTGGCAAGTGTGCTTGGGAGTGTATGTTTGTTTTGATCTCCATAGTTAATGCATATTTGTAGGGAGAAAGTACTTCTTAAAAAACAAAACTTCGTTGCGTTATGCAAATTCTCCTCATAACTTTCTCCAGCTGAACAGAAACAAAACTGAAGTAGTTATTTTTGGAACTAAAGAAGAACAATCAAGAGTCGGTACACAGCCTAAGTTAATAAAACTAGAAATTTCTGATCAGGCCCGTAATCTAGGTGTAATAATGGACTCAGACCTGAACCTCAAGGGTCACATAAAGGCAATAACAAGGTCAGCCTTCTGTCCCATGCAAAAAAATATTTCTAGGATTAAAGGACTAGTGTCACAAAAGGACCATCCTTTCATCTTTAGTCAGATTGTCTACTGCAACATTATCATCACAGGTCTACCTAAAAAGTCAATAAGATGCTCAGATGCTTTTTTGCAGGGAAAACAGCAACCACAATGACTACCGGCAGAGACTCAAAGATTAGTCCAACACAGGTGGATGAGTCAAAGCAACACTTCAGGCATGTTTTTAATTAGAGAATAACATGTTATCAGGATGTTACGCTTCGAAAAGTCAGTTTTGAGTAATACCCCCCTTCAATGCCCCTTTTTTGGGAACACTTAAGCTTCCCGGTGGAGGAAGGAATAATGTTAATGGATGAATGGCTATCCACTTCCAGCTGTCTTGGTGGTGGTTGATAGCAACCACAGATGTTAACTAAGCAGAAGAAGAGTGGTTAGCTTTGCGCATTGGCATTTTTCACAGCATAGCAATGAAGTATAATCAGACTGGACATATGAATATAATAATGTGTGTTAGTCAGTGACGTTTGTGATGGTTTGAAGCAGAGCTGCCAGAAGATGAACAGATGAAGCAGCGCCCATCACAGTGTCCCACATCATTACTAAAATAAAGTTATTTATCTACCATTCAACACACTTATATAATGCATACAAAAGTATATAAAAACACAAATAAAAATACATTGAACCAAGAGAAACTTCAGGGTAAGAAACCTAAGGCTCCTCTAAAAACAGGAACTCTGAAGCTGTGATTAAGCCTTCAGACTAGCTCAATTCAATTCAGTTTATTTATGTAGTGCCGAATCACTACAGAAGTCATCTCAAGGCATTTTAGAAGAAAAGTCATTTCGATACAATCATGCAAAACATTCCAATCAGTTTATAAGTTTTCAATTTAAGGAATCCTTTCAGATTGCATTAAGTCATTGGCTGGCAGCTGTGCCCCTGTTGATGCAGAGTCCAACCTCAGCAATCCCCACCTGCAATCCCTCATACTGAGCAAAGCATGTAGCAACATTGGAGAGGAAAAACTTCCCTTTAACAGGAAGAAACCTCCAGCAGAAACTGACTCAGTATAAACATCCATTTGTCATGACCGTCTCGGGGTTTGAGTAGAGAGAGACAGAGCAGAGACACAGAAAGACAAAAAGAACAAAAATAATTGATGTAAGAGTAGTTCCTACATTAAAGAAAGTAAAAAGTTGATAACATGACATGGTAGAGGTTCAGTCACTAGAGGCATCATCTCAGTCGATACCACCCACCCCCCAAAGCTACAGGGCTTTGTAGTTTAGCAGTATACCAGACCAGGAGAGAATAACACTGACTACGTTTACGTGCAGCCAATCTTTGGATTATGGTCAGGCTAAGATCACTATCCGGGTTTCTGAAACATTCAGAAAAAACAGTTTATATGCATGAGCAGTGAGATTTAGAGAGAGAGAGAGCTGAGAGAGTTGCTCATGTAAACATGGAATTTGTATGCGCATACAAGAAAGTCCTCCAAGATTCCTTACGAATAGAACATGCGCAGAACAAAAATTAATGTTCCTTTTGATGGGGATATGCTGATACACATTTACATGACCAAATATTCTGGTTAGAAAAGGGGTAACCCATAGCCTGGGTGCCAGCCAAATTTAGTCCCACCCACAACATGGTCTGGAAGTTCGGTCTGGCATTCCTCCGTTGAGGAACAATTATGCCCTAACAAGATCTGTTCGGACCAAACAACAGTAACGTAATCAACCACGTCACCAAAGAGCGCCCGGGTTGAATTTGTTTACAACAACGATGGCTGCCACTGGATAACTGAGATGTGTAGATTCTGCCATCGAGTCTGGTCTAGAAGATATCGACAGCGCATTAATTGTAAAAGAGGAATTTTAAGAGAGGAACAGATAACGTCTGTTGCTCTGCAGAGCAACGTCATACACTTCCATCACTCTGATTGGTTATAGATCTGTCCAATTGAGTGCAGAGGCATTTTATCCTGGTTCGGTTAAAAGACGCCAGATAATCACAACCGAATGGAGCAGTACCAGACTAACATTCTGATTACAATTAAGTATCGCTACATCAGGCTACGTAACCCAGGGATCATATATGTGTTTTTTTGGAAATCAGATTATGAGCATGTTTGGGTTTTTGCCGGTGTTTATGTGGCAGTATATGACCGTGTTATTGCTAAAATTCCGGTTTTGAAAGAGTTATTGGGTGCATGTAAATGCTGTCGCTGAGAAAAATGCAAAGTCTAGCAACCAAAATAGCAGCAAAAAAATACAACTAGAGAGTAGAAAAAGATAAAGATAGAAGAGTAAAGAAAAGTGGTCAGTCTTTCCTCCAGCAGTCTAAGCGTATAGCAGCATAACTACAGAGATAGCTCAGCTACGTTAGCCCGGTCTTAAAAGCAGACATAGTATCTGCCTTAAAAGAGAGGAGCCTGATACCTGATAGCTTTGAATTGTATTTAGTGGAGTTCCTAATAGTAAAATATGAGTCCGGCCTTGAAGTAACAAATACATTGACTAGATTCTCGGCATCAGTCCTGGACAGGATGTCTCTAATTTTATAAATATTCTGGAATTGAAAGAAGGAAATCCTACAGTAGAAGCCTGCTTAATACTGGATTAGAATGTTATGTCTTGGTCAAACAAAAACCCCAAGGTTCTTTATGTTACAAATACAAATCATACATGAATATCCTCTAACATCCAAATTATTACCTAATTTGTGTTAGCAAATCATACAAAATCACGCTACAAAACAATAAAGTTTCTCACTGTTGGTATAATAAATGTTTAAAGGGTGCAGTATTTTTCAAAGTAATCAAGGTATTATAATTATTATCGTAGGAGATTATGGTATGGAGCATTTTTAAAGGAGATATATCATGCTTTTAAATCCTTCCTTTTCACATGTAAATCATTCACTTGTGGTCTATTTTAAGTAGAACCACAGTGGTTTGGTCTGAATTCCATGTTATTGTAGCCCCACAGACCCTCCTTATACCGTTCTGAGGAGCATCTTTAGAGCAACTCATTTTCGTGCGGTCCCTTTAAATGTAAGCGAAACATTTCATGCCCCGCCCCCTCCAGGTTACAGAGCGTTCCTCTCCACCCCGTTTGGACATTTTTATAGTCTGATAGCAGCGATTCGATTACTACCGGCAGATAAACTTTTTATTGCGAAGCGATCGTCGCTAAATTCCTGTACATCATGTGTACCCAACGACAAAAACTGGCAAAAAAAGCCCAGTCATTTTATTCAAAGCCTGCAGTTAAGTTATATCCGCAGCTAAAAGCTAGCACACATCGCTAACAGCAGCAAAATGTACAATGCTACAACTATCAAAACAATCACCGTTACGACATATCAACACACAACATTCATGTCTAAAATAAAGTTTACTGTCATTTTAGTGTTATTTGAAGCTTACCGCTTTGCTTTGTCCGTCGTTTCCGTGGAGAGAAGGAACTGACCCCTCAATCAGACAAAGTCTTTTTGGCAAATCCCTCCTGAAGCACTCGTCCTCGAAGTGCTCCGCGCAAACGAGGAGAACTTTCCCCACGGATGTCGGTATATTTCCACAAAAAATTAAATTTAACCAGGCACTTCTCAGAGGCTCTGATGCTGTGGGTCGATGTAGGGATTTGTGTGGGTTAATACACCCAATAACTGAACATTTTGACTTGCTTTCGTGTAATTTCGACATGACTGACCTTGGACTACAAAATCGCTGTGGGGGAAAAAAAATGCCGGCTTCCCGAAATTGGTTACCCGGAAGTCCATTACCTTATTTGGCAGTTCAACAACAAATGCTGTGACGTAATAGACAAGAAAACGTAACAGCGAATAGAGAAAACTAAACAAACTGAAAAATAGGACCAAAAAAGAATGTAAAGATATAAACACAGCACCAGAAGAGAATAAATGTAAGTTGTCTTCACTCCTAAACACCCAAAATACACATTTAAATGCATTTAAGGGCTAAAAAAGTGGATTTTCCATGATATGTCTCCTTTAAGAGCTAACTCGTTAACTTTATCTTTTTTCTCCTAACATATACCTGGTGTGTTTGGTGCACAATCACAATACTTTTAGAAAAAGAAAAATATATGTGCTTAAAGTAAGTTCTGTAGGCAAGCCAATTGTATCATCAAATCTCAAGCCTGCTGAAAGATAGGTAATTAAATTTTCTGACATGTTGAATCCACTCAGGTGCTCTTCAATAAAACTGAGTTTGCTGAAAACAACCATGCATTGTGGTTTCATCAGCCCCATTATAGGTAAGTGGGGATAATGAAAACTAAGTGTGTGTGTGTGTGTGTGTTTGAGAGACAGTATGGGTTTATGATCATCTAAGTCCTCTTTGCTCTATGGTCTGTGAAATTGGCCTGCTCTAGAAGGACCTCAGCCATGTAAACACTCACATAGAGTGTACATACAGGCACGTGCAAACCACATACTGCACATATATGTACAGTCAGTCTGCTGCTGCTCACGGAATCCTCCAAGGAAGGGACTCTCTGCTCTGTCGCTGTCTCTCTGCTGTGATCAAACACTAATTCCCAGCCAGTGGTTGCAGTGATACAAAGACAGGAGACACAGGAGGGGAGTCTTCCTAATTTGCCCACACCACAACATGGGTGTAGCATCTTCCACTCTACCAGTGTACCTGCTCCCCTTCTCTGTCCTTCCCCATCCTTTCCCCTCGGCTCCAGCTAGATACATCCACGTTAATTAGATAAGCTATGACAGTAATGCTCTATCAGGTCCCCAAAGTACAAACACCCACTAATAAATTGTGTGTGAGAGAATTAGAGCTTTCTCCAACATAACGAGATTAAAAGAGATCATGAGTGGCAGAATTAAGTGAGTGTGAGAGCTCCTCAACGAAGGAGGAGCAGGTTGCTGACCTCAAAGATGTGGACCAGCACCATGCCTGGACACTCAGACTCAGTAATTAGCCTGCAGACTAAGCAGCACACCAGCAGTCAGCTTAATAATAGCATCATTGCTAATAATAATGAGAGTGATAACAACATTTGCAATTATGATAGTCGTAATCATAATGTTGTAAATCATGTTCCGACTTAGCACTTTAATCGTGTCTGTGTGTGTGTGTGTTCGTGTGTGTGGTTTTGCAGGAACAACATGAAGGTGATGGATTAATTGAGGATGTGTTTATGATTTAATGTCATTAGGGCTCAGTGTGTGTTCATTTCATTAGCGTTTATGTAACAACGGCTTTGTTGTCGGTGCAATCTGTCATTGCTGAGGCATTGTTTGATATTTTGTCCAAAGCTTAAAAATTATCCTGCTCAACTTTTAAACGGTCCACATTTCCATCAGGCAGTTCTTTACAGAAAAGTTAGAAGAATGTAAAGTTTTGTATCTAAGGAGATGAAACAGATTGCATTGAGACGTTGACTTTCAGCATTTATTTCTCTTAGATTAACATGAGACAACAGTAGACAATCGCCTGCATTGGGTTGTTGACAATTTTTCATAGTGGGCATTCAAGTAGCTATAGTGGACAGGAAAAACTCCCCTTTTGCAGAAGAAGTGTCCAGCAGACCCTGGCTCAGTACGAATGCCCAAGTAAACCTGCATAGGCAAGGCAAGGCAAGGCAAGGCAATTTTATTTATATAGCACACTTTCAACACAATGAAATTCAAGGTGCTTTACGTGATTCAGTGCCAACAAAACCAAATACACAAAAAATATGAAAATCAAAACAGATCATCATCAAAAGAAATAGTAACTGAAGCATAAAATAAAATAACATTTATGTGAGAGTATGAAATTCAAAAACAAATAAAACAAAATAATCCATCAATAAAAAGAGAAGGTATAAAGAACAAATTTATACGAAAGAATATAGATTAAAAACAGATAAAAACAGAATCAGTTAATAAATAGGAATAAAAATCAAACCATGAGAATCAAAGAGTGATAAAAAATGCTATTTAGGACTCAAAGGCAGATCTGAATAGTAGAGTTTAAATCTTTGATTTAAAAGAGCCTAACAATTCAGCATTTTTGCATTCTTCTGGAAGTTTGTTCCAGATTTGTAGAGCATAGAAGCTGAAAGCTGCCTCTCCCTGTTTAGTTCTAATTCTAGGAATGTTTAGTAAGCTACCTTTGGAGAACCTGGGTTGTCTGCTGGGTTGGTATAGTGACAGCAGATCTCCAACATACTTTGGTGCTAAACCGTTCAATGATTTATAAACTAGTAGGAGTATTTTAAGGTCTATTCTCTGAGCTACAGGGAGCCAGTGTAAGGACTTAAGAACTGGGGTGATGTGCTCTACTTTCGTGGTTCTAGTGAGGACACGGGCAGGAGCGTTCTGGATCAGATGCAGCTGTCTGATTGATTTTTTTAGGTAGACCTGTTTGGACGCTGTTGCAGTAATCAATCCAACTAAAGATGAACGCATGGATCGTTTTTTAAGGTCCTTCTGTGACATCGGTCCTTTAATCCTATAAATGTTCTTCAGGTGATAGAAAGCTGAACTTGTTATTGCCTTTATGTGACCCAGGAGGTTCAGAGTCCATCATTATACATAGAATATTGGTCTGATCAGTAGTTTTTAGTTGTATCAGCTGAAGCTGTGTGCTGACTGCTATAATCTTGGTTAGTGGGAGCATATAAATATTGAACAGGAGGGGTCCTAGGATGGAGCCTTGGGAACCCCACATGTGATTTCTGTTACTTCTGATGAGAATTTTCCGATGGACACAAAGAACTTCCTGTTCTTGAGATAAGACACAAACCATTGAAGTGCTGTACCCATGAGTCTGACCCAGCTCTCCAGTCGTTCCAGTAATATTTTAGGATCAACAGTGTCAAACGCTGCACTGAGGTCCAACAGAACCAGAACTGTGGTTCCGCCTCAGTCTGTATTTATGCAGATGTCATTGAAAACTTTGACGAGGGCAGTCTCAGTGCTATGATGGGCCCGGAAACCAGACTGAAATTGATCTAAGGAGTTGTTCATTGTCAGGAATGTATTCAATTGTAGAGATACAGCTTTTTCAATAATCTTACTGATGTATGGGAGATTAGAGATTGGCCTGTAATTCTGCATCAATGTATTGTCTTTCTTTTGTTTTTCTTTAATAGGGGTTTGATAACTGCTGTTTTGAGGGCCTGGGGGTAGACACGTGACTGGAGGGATGAGTTAACTATTTGCATCAGATCAGCCTTAACGACACGGAGAACTTTCTTTAAAAAGATTTTGAGGCAGCGAGATGAGGAGTTTAGCTGTTTAATAATTTTATCAAGATGTGATTGATTTCATATTTTAAAATCAGACATTTTCTACATTGTTTTTACACGGGGATGAAATGGTGGTGGATTGGGTGCTGGTTTACATTTTGATCTTCTAATTTCTAAAATCTTTTCACTGAAGAAGTTGGCAAATTCACTACAGGCCCTAGTATAGTGTAGCTCAGGGGCTGCTCCGACTGGAGGACTGGTTAGTCTTTCAACTGTTGCAAATAGAGTCTGAGCGTTATTATTGTTTCTGTTAATGAGTTCAGAGAAGATAGTTTCTCTTGCAGTTTTCAAAGTTAAGATATATTTGTTCAGGCTGTTTTTGGAGATGTCATAGTGAACCAAGTCGAGTTTTCCTCCATTTTCTCTCGGCCTGGCATAGAAGGCAAAAATATTACAGCAGTTGGACTGAACTCTGTTTTGTTAATATTTATGCGTCCTTGCTTTTCTGTATTCAGCTATATAGTCTGACTGGAAATGTTTTTTTCATGTATGGTTCTCAGCACACATCCCACTGTAAATATGCAAAATCTTAGGTAGCACACAGCCCCTTACCTCCATTTCCTGTGTGAATATGTATTAGTTCCTCTGTAAATAACCTTTCAATGTGGACATGGTAACAATTTAGAGATTCATAAAATAATGTTTGCTCAAACTGCTTTGATAGTGTAGCGTTCTGTTGCAGGCATGAAATTAACCGAAAATTCAGATGGATTTGCAAGCTGTCATAGTCAGTGAAGGGGCTAGCCACTATCAGTAATTCAAGTCAATAACAATGTAACACATGTTAAAAACCACATGTTGTACAATACTATTCAAGGTATTTTACACTGTTGACAAAACCCTTTCTTACTGAGGATTATATTACTTTCCATACAAGCTGGAACCATATGAGAAATTTACACTGACTATATTGTTAAAAAGATGATGCGGCATATGTGTGGTTTTTAATGCTTAATATTAATCTAAAGTTTAAGTAAATATTAGAATTTCATGTTTTTTATGTATAACTAATTTATCAATGTATTTTTGTTAGAAGCTATCGCAGTTAACTTTACCCTGGAAATTAACCTTAAATTTTGTCTATTCTGTAACCACCAAGATAGAAAACGTGATCATGTACAAGCTTATTCCCAAACCTCAAATTACTTCCACTGTATCCCCCGATTACATATTCATCAAGTTGCTCCCAATTTTCATCAAGCACCACTAACCTGCTGTTTTTCACCTTTTGCTACAGTTAGGGAGCATGATGTTCTCATCTTCACTATATTATTTTCTTCCCGTGCAAGTAATTTTTACTGGTGCACACCGACCTTTTCCCAGTGCCTCTCCTCATTGCTTCCCCTTGACCTTTTATTGGGTTGTGGTGTGTGGTTTGTCTTTTTGCCTCACCCTGAGGTAATAACTCACCATACTGTTGGATGATTTATTTAGTTCCTTTGCAAAGGGCACAAGTACACCACATCACACATTCACACCCTTTCTGTTCTTTAAGTCTCTCTTTCCATATGCTGGTCTTCATCCCAAAGGACCATACACTTGCGTGTATGCGTGCATCAAACTGAAACTCAAAGAGGTACAGAGATGCAGATTACTTTAGTGTGGCCTGCCTAAAAGTAGGTCTCTTGTAAAAAGAGAGATAAACAAGTGCAAAACACTGGCCTTTAGATCACACAGTGATCTATATAGTGTTTTACCCTCAGAACTTTTTTCACATTTTAATGTTTTAGAGCCATAAAATGTAATATTTTTTTGGAGTGGGCAGTAGAAAGAAAGGGATTTCCACAAAGTTTTACTGATAAAAATCTGACCATTTTGTATTTAGTTTGAATTACCCTGATAAAAATATGTGCAACCAATTGTCTTTATAGGTCACCTATATAGTAAGTCGAGTCCCTCCGTGTGTATTTTATCTCAGTAGAAATGAAGATGTTCTTATAAGGCCTCAGAGGTTTCTTGGACAACGCCAGTAAACAAACATCATGGAGATCAAGGAGCACAACAGACAGGTCAAAGAGAGGTTTCAACCTGGGTTAGGTTGTAAAACAATATAATGCAAATCAATTTCATGCCTTAAACCTCTCAAAGACCTCATTTCAGCCTGTCATCCAGAAATGGAAAGAATATACCACAACAGCAAAGCTATCAATACATGACTGTTTGCCTAAACTGACAGATTAGGAAGATCAATCAAAAATCAGACAATCAGCCAAGAATCCCTTATTGTTTCTGGAGGAACTGCAGAGATCCATCCATCCCCATTATGCAACATGGTAGTGGCAGTATCATTCTGTGGAAATGCTGCTCTGTGCCTGTTGTCTTACTGGAAGTTTCACTTTCAAGCAGGGCATCAACTATAACTTAAAAATATAGCCTGAGCAACACTGGAATATATCAAATCACATGGGCCTATACCGCGTAGGCTCGGTACAGAACAGTCTGGTTGTGTTTCCATTACCATCTCAGGAACATGGCAAATCGACAGTGGGCGAGGACATGGGCAGACTTAGCTTAACAAAAGCTCCAGCAAACATTAGTCAGAAAGTCATCATGCCCATGCCGATCGCCTCACATGTTAAAAGATTTATTGACCCACCTCACTCTATGCATGCCTTGAAGATCCTGATTTGTGTTCTTCACGACACTACTGATCTAACCATCCAGTCTGTCGAGACTCCAACCTTCATAGTTAATGCATAGTTGTAGGTGGAAATTACTTCTACTACTGCGTTGCAGTATGCAAATTGTCCTCATAACTTTCTCCAGCTGAACAGAAACAAAGCTGAAGTAACTGCCTCCAACTGCCTTCTAGCCCGATCCAGCGATTCTTGCTCCCGCTATCTGATCATCACAGACACCTCCTGGTTCTCTGCCGCTACCAGCTATCAGCCTTCTTCCTCTGCGACACTGCTGGCTCACCTCGGCTTCTCCCCACTGTTACATGCTGACTTTGCCTGCTCTACCGATCCCTGAGCGGAGACTGCTCCAACCGCGTGTGGAACACGAAAACAGCCTCGATCAGAGCTCCATTCCTCTTGGCGACCTGACAAAAATCAGCTAATACTCACAATTTTCTGAGATTCCAGATTCTGAAACCGGTATTTAGCATGTTCTCACTCCCCCTGCTTGCTGGCATTTCACCCTACATGCATTTCCCTTCTGCAAAGAAATTTCATTGTTTGCAGTCTGCCCCACTCCAGCGGTTCTGGTCATTCATGGCCTGTTATTTTCGCTTTAATTTCTGTAGTTTCCCCCAGCAATATTTTGAACTTGCTGGAAGCAATTCTTCCCCATTCTGAGACATCACTTCAAACAAACACTGCCAGGATAATCAGTGGCTGCCAGTGCTAGGTAGGAGTGAGAGTGACATCACATTACCAGACCAATCATTCCATATATGGGTGTGTTGGGTTGCTTCGGACCACTTTGGACCAAGACAAAGGTAGCCTGGTCAGAAAACAGGGGTCGGCTCTGTCTCAACAAAGGCAATGGAAACGTGCCAAAACGGGCCTGAATCTAGCCGTTCCAGACCGTGCTGTCCCTAGTAGAAAAGGGGCATTAATGTCTCAGAATCAAAATTTAAATTTAAATCCAGTTGTGAATGTTAGACAAGATGTGAAATGTGAGGTTCCCAGATGCCCTCCACCCAGTCTTACAAAACCTGAGTTACTGTGCTTTGAAAAATGGGTGAACATTCCAGATTCGAGATGCACAAAAACCAATAACGACTACAAGACTCACTGCTGTAATTGTGGCAAATGGTGTTTCTACACAGTATTGACTCGTGCGGTGGGGTGTGATCGAAAATGTGCGCACTCCTGTAAGATTTTTTTTCTAAACATTTTAAAATCATTAAATATTTCCTTCATCAAAAAATGCAGCAGTTAGTGTTGGTTGGTCATATCAAAACCTAAATAAAATTCATTTAAGTTTCTGCGTGCAACATGAAAAAATATGCAATTCCAAGCTTTTTGCAATGCCCTTTTTTGTAATATTTCCTTTGTATTCACTTAAAAATGTCAACAGAGTTCTCAGCTTTTACAGAACTCTTTATCCTTCAGGATGCAGGGAAGATGAAGGAAATTTCACAGTTGACAAATGCTGACAAATAAGTGACTCTTCAGATTTTACCTCCTTCATCCCACCCCTCTAATCTAGGGATTCGTGTCTCTGTTTCAGCTCACTGTAAGTCTAACTAATGTATGATTGAGGTTTATTGCTGTTGATTTAGGAACCTCTTTTCCCAATGGCCGGAAGCTTTTTGTCAGCTGCTCTCTAGCTGAATTCATTATCAGGTGCAAACGGAGGGTGCATTTTTGCCGTAGGTGGCAGCAGCTCTCATGCAGTAGCACTGCCAAAGTTGGAGTTTGCCTATGGGGCACAGTTCAGCCGAAGAAA
Source organism: Apricaphanius iberus (assembly GCA_028564705.1). Taxonomy (NCBI): domain Eukaryota; kingdom Metazoa; phylum Chordata; class Actinopteri; order Cyprinodontiformes; family Aphaniidae; genus Apricaphanius; species Apricaphanius iberus. The sequence continues at coordinate 484,840 of JAPXFQ010001391.1, read as the reverse complement.
TTATTTGCTTTGATTTCTGAGAGCTGATTTGGTCTGTGGTTGAACTTCCGCACTGAGTTTCAAAGATATCTCTTATAAAACAGCAATTTACCATCAAAGAGCTGCCAAAGCAAAGTTAAAGTTGCTGGAGATATTCAAGAATGTAACACCATAATAAACCATGTGTAACATATATACTAATAGGGGTGATTAAAAAGGGTTCACACATTAAAAACTCCAATTCAGCTGTCTGTATTTGATATGTGACTTGCTCTATCTGGCTCCTTGTTATGTCAGTCATAATCACTTTTTTTAACATTCAGATGTTATTTATATAAATAGTGGCTTTACAGGCATGATTTTCAATTCATATATTTACTATTATTTACTAATATTTACTTGATGAATTGATTATTTATCAGGTATTTTTCCGGTATATGCTTTTACAAGATTTTAGTAACTACTATAAAGTAAATTCATGCATGCACTTACATAATACATGACAGTCAATGGATTTTCATCCTCCTAAATATCTCTCTCATTTAGACCAATTCTCTATCCAATTTAGGAGCAAAGCTTTATTGAATAGCTTTAATCATGTGGCAAGTCAGTGTTCTACAGGGAATAAATAAATAAAAAAACTAAAGTTTTTATAATTACGGAAGGGCATTAATAGTATTTAATCTTTATGACAGGTTTGCCTGACAGGTTTTGCCTCCTCCTCCACTATGTTTTAAACTTATTTACCCTGTAAAATGTTTGTGTTTTTTTCTCTGGAAGTAACGTAAATAAATTCTGCTTCTTTAACATGTTGGCTACTTTGTTGTTGGGTTTTATTTCTGTAGGCTCATATGTATAAGTGTGTGATGATGATGATGATGATGATGATGATGATGATGATGATTATGAAATAACCATCTGCCTGTGACAGACAGGAGTGAATCCCAAATGAAGGCTAGCGTTTCACTTCAATCGAAGCAGGCTATAAACTGTAAATCAACGGAGAGTCTTCGTACCTCCAGGAGACTCAACCTATATCAACCTATGCTGCAGTGGTCAATTACTTCCTTTTCTTCAGTTTAATCTCTTCTTATCATTTTCCTCTTCCGTTTCATTACGTTTCTCCCTGATCTCTCTTTGAAGATGATACCATCAGAATTGGGTCAAGACGGAGCAATCTCAGCTGTTTTTGAATGCATGTGTGTGGTAGGGATGATGTGGAGTCTGTGTGTGAAAAAGATGAAGAGAGGAATTTACATTGTGTTTGATGTGGCTGAGCTGAGCACTGTATTCATTAAGGTGCTCTCAGGGCTTTGAGTATGATTAGATGATCTGATGATAATAATCTGGCCCTAATAGTTGATGGCAATTTAAACTCCTCCAGACAATTTGTGTCCATTAGATGAGCTACTCCATGAAAGTGAAAGAAAAGAGCTAAAGACCTTTTTTCACACCAGAAATACTTAAAGCATCTTTATTTCTAAACCCTTGGAGAAAAATCACGGTAGTTTGAGAAGCAAACAAATTTTGAATCTTTGAAAACTACATTTAGTCTACCATTTGATCTGAAAGAAAAAGGAAGAAGCCTGGCTGCAGCAGGAGGATTATGTCTGTATAAATTAGGACGAGGAGAAGGAGTAGCAATCACTTTTCATTCAGATTTATTAATTAATCCCAGACTAGTTAATAGCCAATAGTTCTTTTGAACATCTAATGCTTAATTTCTCTCATCTAAACTGAAAGCACTAGAACCATTTTTGATTGTGGTTTTGTATCGTCCACCAGACATTATCAATTTTTAGATCAGATCTCAGATTTTTCAAAATCTGATTTACTGTTAATTACTGATACGTCATTATAGCGGGAAATTAAAATATTCGTGTTGACATCACAAGTGATATCCTAATTGCAGCCTTCAATTATATTTTCGACTTTAGATATTTTAATTGGCTTTAGTACAGGGAATCACCTACACCGGTCTTAACACTTTGGACCTTGTACAGATATATTTGCACTGAGTGTGAAGAAATAACGGCACTTCCACATAAACCTGTCCTCTTTGCTAATTTTTTGATAACCCTTGAATTTATTTTAACTGATCACCCCAAACCTGAAAGAAAGAAATCATTGTAGTAGAGCTTTATTAGACAATGCTGAAACAATCATTATCTCAGAGTAACCCTAACTTTTCACTAGACGCATAAGCAGGGTGTAACATCTGTGAAGCTAATATGCAGCTAATAGCCACCATTATAGCCAATGGGACAGTTTCCACCGGCTGCAAAGCACTGCGATTTGGACACATCTCAGAAGTCTTGTGTTGCTCCCCCTCTTACTTTACATGGTATGTCCTTTTTTTGTCATTATGCTTCTAAAACCCATTAATGTCACAATTTTAGATTACACCACTCAGGAAATCAGACACCCGGGGCAAAGTGAAGCATCTGGAAATATGTGTCTGAACCGTGTCTGTTTGGAAGGGACGTGCTGGTATATTGCAAGTAAAATATATCTGTTACATTACTTTCTCGGTGGAAAGCAGGGGTAACACAGTGGAGGACAGCAGTTTCATCTATAACCCTTCACAAATTGATGGTCTTGTTCACAGTGTTACTTTCTTATTGCGTCTAGCATTAGACGATGTAGCCCCCTTAAAAAAAAGTGTATTTATCCATAGGTGGTCTGCCTTCTGATTTAATTCAGAGCTGCATACTTTAAAGGAGAATGCTAGGAAATTTGAGAAAAAATGTTGCTCCACACACCCACAGGATTCCTTTTTAACCTGTAATGCAGTCTACTATTAAAACCTTTTGACAAGCTAGAGCAGTGTACTTTTCATCTTCAACCGAGAATAAAAATAATTTGTTTTTTTTAGTAGAGTTAGCAAACTTACTCAGACTCATAGTTCTGCTTAGTCAACTATTCCCCCAGCACTCGATTATTTTATATGTAACTTTTTATACATAACTTTGTAACATTATTAGCAGAGTTAAGAGGCTACATTGTCACATAAACCTTATCAAAATAAAATAACTTTACAGGTAAACTTAACAGATGAAAACTTTTAAATGTGACCCACTCAGATTGGATCCCCACTACAACAGCGTCTCTGCTTTTATTTTGGTGCTACAGTCCAAGATCCACCCTCGCCCCTTTTAGCCCCTCTTTATTAACCTCCTGGGTACGCCCCTGCTCAGCAGCAAGACCATTTAGGAATCGTCGCTTTTTAATAATTTTTTTTTAATTACACAGACAGAGCAAGAAAGTATTTCTTTCTTACTTTGGTTACAGCACAGCGTTGAGTCTGTTGATTTTGACGCTGTAGCTTTGATTTCTTCCCGATCATTCAGAAGAATGACCAGCTGTGCTGGAAAAAGTGCCTTGATCCACCCCGAAATTGCCATTGCACAGCCGAAAAAAAGGAAACAAGACTTGAGGTCGGTCAAAGCTGTTTTTAATCCCTTGCATGTAAAGGGTGTATATAATATATTGATTTCACTGTTTAAATTGAATTGTCGAAATAAATTAACTTTTGCATGAAATTCGAGTTTCACCTGTATACTTTCTTCCCGATTCACCATTATGAATTACTTTTCACTGCTCTATCACATAAAATCTCAATAAAATCATGCTAAGTCTGTGATTGTAAATTAATTTCTTTGTAAGGTACTGTGAAAAATGTACCTTAAGTAATGATTATGGAAGGAGAGTCTATATTTGTGTGTCTCGTCTGGTACATCCGTGTGTGTGTGTCTGTTTGTGTATGAGTGTGCCTGTACACATACAGTAGTGTAGACAAGGCCAACAAGAAAGCTCTCAGACACAAAGGGGCTAATATATGTATAGAAGGGCCTCTGTGTCCCAGTCTTATGGAAATATGGTCTAGCTTAGTGTCTCCATACTTCCTGGTAATGCCAGCTGCTAAACCCCAAATGGACCATTATGTGTCTGTAGAATGGGAGGTCAAGAGACCCTGATGGAAATTGGGGAAGGGGGTGGGGACAAATTAATTCAACTTAGGTTTAGTGATAGGATATGTGCATTCTGTGAAGCGCACACCTCAGAGATGCATATATCCACTTACGACAGCTAAATATGCATTCATGTATATGGGGTGGACATGCGCCATGCAGGGTTGTTAAATGCAGTGGATTGGATTTATAAATGCAGAAGAAAATGCACATGGATCTACACACATTTATTTTGGACTCAAAAGACAACAATAAAACTAACTTCATCCCATAATCTCGATCCCACGCTTTGGAGATCCCTGCAGTGATTAAACCTTATTTGCTCCAGTCTGACCTTATTTTCCAGACTTAATAAATTTTGCACGATATAAATGAAGGCTGCTGCTAGAGGCTGTGGATGGAGGCAGGCTTTTGAGGAGGAGTGAGAGAATGAACTTTGCAGCGCCACTCTTCATAGAAAGAGATAGGTGTTATAACAGATGTGGACAGACTTATACTGTCAGCGATATGCACTCAATTCAGCTGCTCATCTCCTGCATTAGCGGGTTCCTACCAGCCTGTCCACCCAACCACCCCCCATCCCCATCTCTCTCCCTTTGATAGTCCTTTGTAACCTTTTACTGTCTTTTGGTGTCTCACCTCCAGCCTTCCTCTCCTTTTTTACTACAGTTCTCTACTACCACACCTCTTCCTCATTCTTCCCATTTCATCTTCCTCTTCTTTTTTGCCTCTGTTTTCATTCTTGCCCTTTCTCTCTGCAGTGGTCCCTCGCTCAGATCTGCATATCTCTGGTAGTAATTGACATTTTCTATTTGCCAGCCTCTTTTTCCCATAGGCTGCCATCCAGCGTCGCCAAGGCAACTGGGATAGGTCCATGAGCCTGGTGAGAGAGGGAGATGGGGAAGAAATGGGGAGGCAATGTAGTCTGGTCTGCCTCACAACTGGCTTCTCATTTCCTTCAGACATGCGCACACACACACACACACCATTTACACACACCGCTTTTGTGACCTCACACGACCCACAGCATCCCACTTAGGGAATAGTTAATAAGCCAAAAATAATCACGAGGGTAGTGTTCAATAAGCGCATTTGAGCTAATTTAGGGAATTAATGAGCATTTTATGATCCCCTCAGGCGAAAATGGTTGGTAAGAATGGCCATGAGCCCTATGTACACATATGTAATCCTTCAATATGTTGTGTCCACATGGATTATGATACAGAATACCTTCAAATATAATGGTGTTTAATGTAGCTTTGTGATGTGTTTGACTGTAGATGGTGCATCGCCTTATTGTTCTTTAATTTGAGATGTTCCAGAGATGAACCTATCCAAGTTTTGAAGATTTCATGTTATTATGATTTTTTCAATTATTATTTATATTTGGACAAAAGATGATGGCACAACATGTGGCTGTGAGAGGAGAAACATGGTTTCATAAATTTTAAACAAAAACTAAGTAACTTAGACTTCACATTTTAGGGTGTGTTTAGTAAAAATTAAAGAAATTAGGATTATTTACTGTATTTTGAGCATCCTTCTCAATGTTCTCTAAACTCTTAGCTTTACTATGAATTTTCCAAAATGATGCCAGCATTACAAAATAAAGTATAGTCTAATAAAGACAGCATGATAAAATAGAGAAACTTAGATGTGATAGAAAAAACAGTATTATTGTCAGCTACAGTTAAATTTGCTCAGAAACCTCTGTAAGGTCATGCTTAATTGGTGTTTTATGCCAGATTTCTTTCACACCTGATTGTTTCACGTACAAATCTGCAAATGCAGAAGGAGAGAAAAAAAGCAGCACCTGCCAAAGTCAAGCTCTCTTTAGTGGCAGGTTGAATAAACAGTAAAAATGGCTTTATAGAAAACAGTTTCAGTTTTGCAACCATTCTCACTAAACGATTTAGAGGGACCAGGATTCAACTGAAAGATAGTTCGCAGGCAGGTCTGAAAAGTCATCTGAACTCTGTAGAGGTCTTAACAAGTAAATGCTGATCCACTTAAAAGCATGGATCTTATTTCATTGATGCAGTTTACTTACGGAGTGAACTCAAGGAACTAACATAGAGTATAAGTAAACCAAAGTCCGCAAGTGACGTATGGTATATATATGACCTAAACCCAGTTATAGTCTATACCTCTCTGCTGTCTTCTTCTGATGTATACAGAGCAACTGACTGGATAGCCCACTGCTTCACCAGTAGCTTAAGCTGGGCAGCTTCTTGTTATATTGTCCAGGGGGTTTCATCCACTTTCAACAGGGCAGTGAGAAAGTTAATTAAATTAAGTAAAGGTGCGATTTTTTTTTTTTTTTTTTTTTTTGCTGTCCTCACCCTTTCATACCAGAAAAACACAGTCTATTAACCTCTCTGCTTTCTCAGAACCACCTCACCAACTTTGAGTCTTTCTTCCTTAGGAACAAATTCCACACTGAAGAATATTGCTGTTAGAAAAACATTTAGTGTTTTCTCCCTAACCAGAAAAAAACATCAGATTTTTGAGTTTCATTTCAGCAATTAGAACAGATTAGTATTAAAATCTACCAATTTGGACCTGCAGCCAATCCCTTTGCTTATTTCTTTGTCTTAAGTTCTTTGTGTGAGTCTTACATGTTTCTGTAACTAATGCCCTGACATACTCAGTGTGTAACTTTAATTACCACATTTTTTTAAAAGCCAGAAAGGTAAGTCTTTTGCCAGTATCCCAATCCCCTTCTCTATAGAAAGCTTCCTAGGAAAAGCTCATGTTACACAGTAATCAAACATTTTAACTTTTTTGACAAAGACTGAGGTCTTTTGTTTTCCCTTCATTTTTAAGCACGATAAATATGTTTGGAACAAACAAATAAATTAATTTTATCTGATGTGATTAGAAATAGAATAGAAAAAAGGTGCGATGATTCCCACAGCAACAAAAAGAAAAATTAAACGTTTGGCTCAATTAAAGAGAAAACGTTCGGTCTACATTGTTTTCAAAGCTCGCTTTCAGTTTTTATTCTAATGATCTGCCAACCATTAACGTGACCAGGTTTTATACTGAGATGAATACAGAGGCAGAGACGAATGATGATCAGTGAGAAGTACAGGGTAAGATGCTGCTGCAGTCTTTTTTTCCTCCTTTTTTTCTGAGGTTATATGTGTATAACATATTTCTGTCATCTCACATTATGCCCCTGGACCAAGTAATGAGACAGTGCAGTTGACATATCTGCCACCTTTCCCTGTCATTTAATGCGCATTCTCTTTTTCTTCACTCATTATTTTGTTTTTTTGCCTCTGGTTATTTTTTCAGCAGCTTGTTTTTGTGACCTTATTCTTTTTAGCCAATATCCAAGGATCCCCATGTGAAGCTGACTTAAAAAGTGTTTCCTCGTCACCATAAAAAATTTTGTTCTTACAAAAATAGTATTATCATTATCGCTATTATATTTTTTTTATTTCTCCATTTTGCCCTAACTGTCACTTAAAAATCTAATTCTGAACAGCAGTTTTTCAATTCTGAGGGAGTCATCCACAATTTGGTCTAGACTGGATCTTCGTTTCATCCTACAACCATGCATGTAACATCTAAAAAAAAAATTATAATGTGGGGGGGAAACTGTATTTTTTTGTGTGTGTGTGTGGTTTTTTTGTCATTTTTATTACTCATTATTAAATATTTTAAGCCTTAATTTTTTTTGTAATGTTAAACATTACGGCTTCCATATAATGAAAATCCAATCTTCAGTGTTTTAGAACATAATAATATTTTATAATAAGAATATAAAAGTAAAATACTGGAAACACATCGTGTCTCACCCTAATCATCTAATTAACTAAAACTCCTGTAAGTTTCCTGAGCCTCTAAATGATATATCAGTCTGGGTGAGAAGGCCTCGTCATATCATGAGGAAGTGTGGCATACCCTAGCCAAAGTGGCTGGAGAAGGGCAGTAAAAGATGTCATTGAGAATAGCAGGTGTTTTTTTTTTCAGGAATCATGACAAAAAAAATATTAACTTCAAAGTTAATATGGCTCAAATTAATATAATCAAAATTAAACCAACCACAGTTAACAACAAAATGGCTTGGTTCTGTTCTACTGAACAACTAAATCCTTCTTTAAATACTCTCAAGCAGTTCTAACTAAATGGTATCCATTTCAAAATTCCAGCTAAGATTAAACAATACAGCCGTTCATTTATTGATGCTTCTTCACACCAGCAACAATTAACAACTTGGTCACCTCCTGTGACATCAGCATTACATAGGAACCAATTAATACAGGGAGAGAGGCAACAACTTTTTAGCTCCTGGAACACATGCAAGTGAGGTATGTTTCATAAACATTAAGCAAAATGCAGTAATTTTCTTTGGAACACAGAAATGTAAACTTGATGTGAATTGCACCAATAATTTATTGAAATTGATCTGTAAAAGTGCAAAATATTAACAAACCAAGGCTGGTGAATGTTTGCAGACTACAGAATAAATAAAGGTTATGGCTAAATCAAGCAAACAAGAATCTTAACTAAAATGATAATAAACAGACCTGGTGATAAATTAGAAAAGCCTCAAGACATTAAAAGTGATAATTTTATAGTTCACTCACAGATTTCTCAAAGATGTTTTTAATAAAAATTGAAGTACAACACTTGGACTTTTCTATCAACAGAAGGAACTGAACATTGTGACATCACATAGCAATGTGTTGTATTGTATCTGTATTGTATTATTGTTGTGTTTTTTTACATTATGTATGTTATAAAGTCAACAACAAATCTTAGCCCCTTCACAAAGAAAAATTAAAAACTGCTTTTCCTCCTTACCCATTTTAGCTATGTAATTTAATTAATGAAGGTTGTTAGCAATGTCTCACTGACAACTTTTTAAGGAACATATTGGAGTTATCTGCTTCAAGATGTTTGCACTGACAATGCACTAATTGGTACTTGCTTTTAAGATGTTTCATACCCACTTTAATATTGAAGATTTAAAATATATTACTATAATCCACTCATAGTCTACTGTAGGCTATGTGTATTAGCATGAAGTTATGTAAAATTCATAGTATGTTTCTACACCAGGACAGGATCCCTCTCATTATCAGGGACATCACATTTTGGTCTCTTTTATTTTCATATTTCAAGATTAACTGAGCTTTTGGAGAAAAAAAAATAATGCTCAATGAGGAACCACAAGTATCCACATCACTGAATTATTCAGAAAGTTGACCAGGCTCTCAAACAATTGAGCAGACCAATATACATGAATCTTCTTTAGTGCAGACAGAGCATTTGGATAACATTACATCAAGTTACTTTATTGCTGTCATTGCTGCACATATAAGCTTCACTTCCATTAATTCCACTGTTCGTGTCCTGAGAAGATTTAGATTTAAACTAATTATTTATTTTCAATGACATTTTTGTTTTGACTGGGATTAAGAAGCCTGCTACTGCCTGCTCCTTGCTGCCATTAAGGCCTTTTCATTAGAGCCAATTCATGAGCAACCAGGAGACATTCTTTCAACTTACAGAAGTAGCTAAATACTGGCCTGATCGCCTCCCTTGCCCTGGGCAGTGTTGTGCCAGTTCATACTTAAACAGAACTAGCTCAAAGTTCAGTTCACACAGATAATAATGAATTAGTTCATGTTCATAGTTCATTTTTTAAAGAAATGAACTAAGTTCACATTTCTAAAAATGAACTAGTTCATGTTCATTTGTTTTTTTTAAATAAGCCACAATCTTACTCAATAGAATGTCTTTACCATCCATCACCAGCTGCAAATCACTGCCTATTCAAAACTAATCAAAATTATTGTACCAATAAAGCATCAGAGACAAGTGACAACTATTAGCCTATAGCCAGGAGAGAAAAAATATTGAGATAAGGAATATATTTACCCCTTAAATAATGTGTGATCAGGAAAATATGTAGAACTTGGAAAATGCAAGGTGCAGTCAAGGTATACTGTATGTTCAGTGAAACCTTTATTTAGCCAGCATGAACCAAATTACCCAGGACTTCAAAAACTTGAAAGGTACATTTAGGTTCATGGGAAAAAGATCTGTCCACTGACAAAAATCCCGCATATTCTGAACGGCAGTAACTATGTAAACCAGACAAAATTAGTGATGTACTGTAATGTAAATTTAACTTGGGCTTACTCTGCTCAATGTGCAATACTCAACCAACACATTTTCACACCCTCAAAAGGAAATAAACAGTGTGTAAAGAATGAAAATGCCATTTATATTAATTTATAATAGTAAAAAAAAAAAAAACTTCCTGATCATATTTGTCTAAAGAAAATGAACAGCTAGCAGCTGAACAACCTAACTTAAGATGAGCTACCTCTGCTCATTGTGAAATACTGGACCAGCTAATAAATAAATAAATAAAGTGAGCTTAACTTGGGTTGGTGTGCTCGGCCGCGGCGGTCCTCTCTTCGTTAATGATTTCTTGCGTTCATCATTTAGTCGCAGATATTTGGCAAGATAGCTCGGATGCTTTAACTCGATGTGGCGCTTCAAATTTGAGCTCGATGTGGCTGACGTACGTACTTGTTTGTTTAGTCCCGGTGGGCACAGTTTGCACAAAAATGTAAGGTTTTTTCTGTCTGCGTCTTCATTTGTTTGTACATAAAACTCTGCCAAGTGCTGTTCAAAACTGGCTTCAGTAACAGCTAAGTCTGTATCACGTGAACTAGTACTAGCACTCGCCATGCTGGACCGGTATCTAGGTGTTTGTTTGCCATAAACAGTGTCGTAAAACCTGACTTCAAATGAGCGTGAACGTGAACTGTGCACGCGCTCAGTCCTGGCAGACGGAACGCCGCTCTCGCTCAAGTTCATTGTTTGAAAAGTGATTCGTTTAGTTCAATGTTCACCAAAAATATGAACGTGTTCAGTGAACGTCGTTCATTGAACGCGTTCAAGCACAACACTGGCCCTGGGTGTGGTCCAGACACCAAATCCTTTGGAGATACCAGTTCATGGCCAAACATCATGAACATGGTGAGCTGTACAGACAGGGTCTGGTTGAAATCTTCAACTGTGAGGCTACAGTGAGGGGAGGAACAAGGCTGGTAGCCTGTGCAAGCAATAGAGAAGCAGGATGTCTCGGTGGTGATCAGAGAGCTGGAGCAAGACCAGCGCTGTTATCTGCTTCCTTACACGGATTGGAGCAGTAGCAGGCGAAGTTGGTGTGATAGAACGGAGAAGCCTGCAGCAAGTGACCGGTGTCTGGGAGGGAGAAGCCGGTGTAACAGAGAGGGAGGAACTCTCCGCGGTTATCAGAGAGCTGGATTGGTTGCAAAGCGGCAGATTTGGAGTCTCAACAGACTGGATGTTAGACCAGTACTGGCATAATGACCACAGATCAGGAGCTGGAGGTATGAACAGATCGATGTCTGAGAGATTTGAGGTGAGTCAAAACTCTTTTAACTTTTGAGAGGATCTGTGTTGTCATGATGACTTTGTAACAGCTTTTTGCTGAAGTTTTTGTTAAGCTAAGCAAGCCCATGTCCTAACCCACTGCGGTTCTACAGAGATGGTAATGGAAACACAACCTACCTGTTCTAGACTGCAACACACTCCCAAATGGGCTAATTGTCAGAACGCACCGCGCAAGGACAAGGTTCGGGTACTGCTCCTCTCTGGGACTTAGTACTCTGCAGATTGATTCTTGTGGTATGTAGAGCTGCTGTTTGGAGGACTGTCAGGTACCAATTTTCCACCTACTGACACTAGCGACAGTTGACTCCTACAGCGCATGTCCAGCTGGACAGGGCATCAGCATTGGCATGGAGGCACCCAAGGTTGATGATTTGGAAATCATGTTCCTGCAGCATCTCTAAAAACGTCCAGCTCTCTGAAGTTCAGCAGCCAGATCATGGATGGATGGTCAGTATTGAGGAGAAATCTTCTGCTTTAGAGGTAGTGCCAAAAAGTGTCAAACACCCTGGACCACAGCCAGCAGCTCTCTTCAAATGACACAGAAGATCTTCTGTCGTCGGCTGAGGGTGCAGCTGTAAAATGCAACATCCCACTCTCAAGCCTCCTCTCCTTAAGAAAGTACCGCCCCGATGAAACTGTTACTGACATCCATGTCATAGTGAAGGTCTAGTTGGAGTCAGGGTATTGCAACTCCAGGGCCTCGATAAGTGCTGTTCTGAGTGTGAAGAAGGGAGCAGTACAATGTTCATCATAGTCGGAAGTAAGAGGATGGTCTTTTTTGTGGAAAAAGTGGCACTGCCATAGGTGGAGTTGGAGGCAAGATTGCTGAATGGCCTCAAGCCCTTCCTGGAGGTTGGTCAGGGCAAACTGGCCGCGTGCACCAGGAGATCATGCAGGTAGACGATACAACGATTTTGTGGGACATGGGCCAACACCTACTCCATAAGCAGTTCAAAGGTGGCAGAGGCATTGCAATGGCCAAATAGTATAACTTTAAATTGCCACAGTCATCGGTCAATAGGAAATGCAGTCTTAGTCTGTCTGTGGCCAGTAAAACCACTGCAGAGGTCAATGCTGCTGGCCCAGCTATATCCAGTAATATAGTCAAGAATGTCATCAATGTTCAGAAGAGGTTAGATGTCTTTCCGAATGCTTTCGTTCAACTGCTAGAAGTTGACACAGAACTGCCAGTCTTTGTCTTTCTTTCTCTGCAGCACCACTGTTGCAGCCCTGGGGCTGTTTGAAGGCTCTGTGATGTTAGCGTCTAGCATCTCATTAATCTTTTTTTCTGTCGCAGCCCAACTTGAAAAAGGCAGACGACAGGGCTGCAAATTGACTGGCCTTTTATCTCCTGTGTTGAAGTTATACTGGACCAGATTGATGACAAAACATTCCTAATGTCTTGAGTCAAAAATTTCGACATAGCCTTCAGCAGATCTTGTAGTCATTCACTTTGCTCCTGGCTCAGCTCCGTTGGCACAGCTCACTAATTGTATTGTTTCTGCAGAAGGCAGCCCAGTGTGTGTTTCACCCTTCTGGCTTTTGTAGAAAGTTGGATGGTTTTGTGACCCAGACAGAGTGTGGCCATGACAACATTAATAATGCCTCCCTTTGCTTCCAGTAGGGCCAGTCGAATTTTGCAGGGGTCTTAGATGTCCACCAGCCATATTAGGTGCTTTCTATCCTGACCATCTACCTCTAGGACCTGCCAGGGTCTCATCCTGGACCGTTCCCCAGTGGTTGTGATGATGCACCTCTTGGTTGGGGCCCTACTCTAGTTTCTACATGCCTTGGTGCCAGGTGGTATGCCTGATTTGACCAACACAGTAGGTCCAGAAACAATCAGGGGATGGAGAAAGCCTTTTAGCCTAATTTTCACATACAGACCATACGGCATGCTAAGCCGGCCCAACAGTGACCTGATAACAAGGGTGTCTTCTGATCTTTTTCTCCTCCTCATCATCACTTTAAACACTAGTGTGGGCTACATACAACCTTGTGCTACATATAACCTTATGCCTGTGCTGAATGCCATACATGCCACTCCACCCGTTCTGCCTCCACGATGACCCCTGACCAGCTGCCCAGACAAAGGAAACAAATATGCTCACACCAAGTTCTTTCCTGCACCTCCATCTCCAAAGCGGGATAACCTTACTGTGTCTACAGCATGATGTCTATGGCATAGGATCCCAGGGTCTCACCATCCCAGAACTGGTGGCTAAATCCTTTTTTTTTAAATAATGCCTCTTAAGAGCCTCCTGGACCAATGGCCAGTCATGATGTTCTCCTGCTCATAGGACAGACAGCATCTAGAGGAAACCTCCCACCAACCTCAAGACAGCAAGCAAGGCTGTTTCTTCAGCAGACCAGCCACACAACGTAGCAGCCAACTTGACTTGGATGAGGCAGCCTTCAAATGCAGTATGTTTGTTACAGCCGGGAAGTTTGGGCAAGGCAAGCAGGTTATGGAGCTCTGATATCTCAACGGTAGCGATCCTCCCTTTGTTTGTTGCATTGCCATTGGTGGCTGAGAAGCCAGAATCTAAGCATGTACCAACCTTGAAAAAGGTGCTCACAGAAAGCACTGGCTCCATCAAGCTGACTGCTGGTGGCTTGCATACTCCTCCTGTTCTATTCTTCAGCCTGCCTTGATATACACAACTCGTTTTTCACCTTCTCTCTGCTGTAGTTAACGTGCCTAGCCTCTAAAACACTGGCTCTATTTGAGCCAGAAGCTGTTCAAATTTTCTTGCCTGTGTCATCATAAAGCTTAGATATAAAGTTTAACTTCTGACACCAAGGTTCCCACTGTTAGTTTGGACTCAAAAATTACACCAAAGTGTAGAAAAGCAGAACAATGCATTATTAAAAACACACAAGAGTCATCATAGTGCCAAAACCATGCCCCTAAGCACCCTGGGAGATGTAATAATTACATCATTCCTAGCTACCTTAACAATATAGTATAATGTTTTATTTGCTGTTGTACACTTTTATTCGAGTAGTAATTTATACAGTGAAAACTGTTATCATAGACTAGAAATTATTGTACTTTCCTTTATGTTGTTATATTACTCCTGGCTTTATTTTCTGTGTGTTCAGAGCTTCACAAAAATCAGAAAAACGAAAATCAATCAAATTACATGTACTAATCTGTTAACTATAAAACTGAATAGCCACTTAAATCTAGTGAGGACAAAACAATCATAGTTCTGATAGTTTTTCAGAGATTTTTTAAAAGGGCATAATTAATTTTTAAAATGCCTTTCTTAATCAAAGGTATGCTACATATTTATTTTTTTTCAAAATTGACATTACTGTTGTATTGTTTTATTGCCTTTTGAAAGGTCCTGATCTCATTTCCCATCAGAAACAAACTGTTTGGTTGAATGAAAATAAGTAAAAATCTCAATTTTGGGCTTAACTGTGGGTGGTATATGTGGCTTTTAGGAGGTGTGATGCTCGTGCCAGCGACTTTCAGCATGCATGACAGCCTGGTTTAACTTGTGATCAAAACAAATGCTACAGTCATAAATGCATTTGAAGATGATGGTGGAACTTTATCTAGGACACCGTAAACCCAAACCAGCTACTTAATAGTGTGATGGGGATAATAACTTGCAAACTAAATGTATTAATGGTTTTTGTGAAAGTCACAGACGAGAACAACTTTCTTCTCTCTTTTGTATTTTGTTATAAAATGTAAAATCAACAGCACTGTTACTTTTAACTTGTAACCGAGAGAAAAGGTATCTTCCAGGGAAGTTGCTCTATAACTTCATTTTGTTTCTTTCTGCACTCACACAAACACGAGCACACTGCTTCATTGCTTCCCTGCCTTCCTCGAGGCTAAATCTTTCTATCCTAATGAGCTGCTAAATTATCTCAATTAAAGTGTCACCTGTCAGTCATACAGCTCCAGGTGATATTTTGTAATGTTGAGCTAACATCTGAAGCCCAACTGCCAGTGGAATTCATTTCAATCATCTTTGCACTCCATGGGTTAAACCTAGGGACTCCCCGAGCTCAGATGCACACCTCGTTGCAGTGTCTTACCTCCACATCCACTGCTGCTTCATCTCCCCCCTCCTCCCCCCTTACATGTACCCCACATCTCCTCTCTTTAATTAGCTACGGATTAAATTAAAAGCTATATGCTGGCGTTAATTGATTTATCTTGAGACAAGGTCTATAATTACAGGTTCTCAGTAGAGAGATCTACCCCATGACGCTAAAGGCTTTCCTCGTTTCATTGTCTGTCTTTGTGTGTGGGTGTGTGCACTGTAAGTGTATGTGTGTGTGCTGTCCTTGTTTTTTCTTCTTTTTTTTTTTTTTGCTTTTATGTGTGTGTGTGTGTGTTGCTCTACCATGAGCATAATAAGCATTGTTAAAGCCAGGCAGAGGTTAGTGAGCAGACACCACTCGGTGAGCAAGGAAATAAAAGATGATGCAAATAGATGTCGTCTCGCCGTAATGAAACACAATTACAGCTTTATTAGAAGATGTAATTGCTTTGTTAGAGCATCTCTATTTTCCTTGTAATGCGCTGTTTACTCTAACCATTATACAACACGCACGCTCATCCATACTTGACCTTCTTTGTACAATGTGACACCCTTCTTCTGTTATTGTTTTGCAAGAATGGAGAGCTGTCTTTGTTTGTTGTTATAGAAATGAGGGTAATTGCTCTAGTATCATGTGCCTTGTTTTTGAATGGGTTAGAACAACTTCATGGTCTTTTGGCGTTTCTCCATAATTATGAACTTTTCTCAAACTCACACATTATCACAGCACCTGCAAACTATGCTGTATTTTGTAGAGATATTATGAGACAGATCAAGACAAATGAGTGATTGACACATACATTATTGCCCTGAAAAGTAAAAAAGTTATCTAGTGTCAAGTCTTCTGCAACTGCTTCTATGTTTTCTTCTAGGATTACCTCACATCAAACTCTGTCTGCCCTCCTATTAATAATGATCAGCTTCCCTGTAAATGTTAATGTAGATAAATAAAAGCATCCCCACATGTACTAATAAGAATAACTATAAACGAAACTGATTGCACTGGATTTTACTTTGTGATGTTATAATAAAAGAGGTAAAATTCAAATGTGAAAGAAGGACATTTTAATTTGTGGATCTTCCACTGCACATTTGTGCTTTACTTTGAATTTGTCTGTCACAAAAAATTAAAGTAAAAATATTAGGTTTCTGATCGTTATGTGAGAAACTGAAAACCTTTAAGTAGTATGAATGCTTTTTCTACAGCACTGTGTACACAGCCACATACATTTCGTATTATCATTTTCTTCATATCTAATCTATTATGCATTCATTAAAAATGCATACCCAAAAAAGTTTTCTATGCTTGCAATAAGCTGCTACACTTCAGTATTCATTTCCTCTCCCTCCAGTTCTTATTTCAAATCCACAGTATGCATCCAAATCAGAATAAAACTGAATGGCAAGAGCAGTCTGCCCATCAGTTGTTACACCATAGGAGGGCCAATTGCTGGCATCAGGCCTAGAGTAGTGAAACGAGCCCGCTGGGGGCTGTAGTCTGGCATTAGTCAGGTCATCCAGAACATCATGGGACAGCGAGAGAAACAGGGCGAAAGGCGAAAAGCAAGTGCTGCAAGGTGTTGTTTGAGAAACGAAGTCGACGAGATGGGAGAGAACAAAATAAGAGAGTGAGGCGTAAAAATGCAGCAGCAACTGAACTTCAGAATCAGTGTGCAGGAAAAAAAGAGAGGAAGATGGATGGAGGGGGAAGGACAAAATATGGAGAGACACGGCTCATCTGCCTTTCCTTTCAGGCTGCTCTGAAATTGCAGGATTTCCTCGATCAGCCAACTGTGGAAGTGAATTTTTCCCAAAGCTTGTCTCCTCTAAGTCACTCTCCTCTTCCATCTCTCTCCCTCTTCCTTATTGTACTCACTATCTAGTCTCTGAGCGATGGATTAAGCTCTATTTCTGATTATACTGCCTCACTACCTGTCCTCTTATTCATCAATGCTCCTATACTGCCACTTCTCCGGCCGAGTGTAGAGTTTATTGGAGAAGTACATTTGATCTCTAATATCACAGCTATCGCAAAGTTGCATTATTTTAAATACACAGCTACTGCTTATCAATTTTTCATGTACAAGTTTTTATGAAACACATATATAGCTCTTCAAAGAGAACATCCTTATTTTAATTAAATGTCAATACACTTGATTTATATAGCACCACTCCCTAACAAATCTAATCTCAAACCACTTTACAAAAAAATACATTTCAGTTCAATTGTCATAGTGTGAGGTTCCTGTCACTATGATGTCACTATGACTCCGATTTATGATGTGCTCTGGCTGTTTGGCAAAGTTGATATACCTTTGGCTGAATGGTTAGCGTGCATGACTCTCACCTGGGAACTGTGGGATCAAATCCTGCCTGGGCCCTCGTGTCTTGCCACACAGTTACAGATACTTTCTAATCAGTTTAAAGTTTTCTATTTCAGGAAGCAGATTGCATCAAATCATTGGCTTGCAGCATTCACACCTCCTGAACGAACATATGGAAACATAAATACATACAGCGACAGTAGATAGATGCACTAACTCCAGCCTCAGTTCACTCCTCATGCCCAACACTCCCCAACACTTTTGATTGGCCTTTTTCCTGACAATCGTCTGCAGGTTTTGGTCATACCTGCTGCTTGTGCACTTTTCCCTTCCATGTGACTTTCAATTAATATGCTTTTTAAATACAGTACTTTGGGAACATCTAACTTCTTTTGCAATAACTTTTTGAAACTGCAAAACTATCAGGTCAACAGTCTACCTGATGATTGTGATTCCTATTGAACTAGACAGAGACCATTTAAAGGCTCTGGAGCCCTTTGCAAATCTCTTGGATTAATTGGCGGATCAGAATTGTAAGGCTTTGAGCCTAAAATATTGAGAATTTTCACAATATTGAAATTTTCTGAGATTTTTAATTTTGGGTTTTCATGAGTTGTAAATCATAACTAGAAAATTTCAGGAAATTTAGAGAAGGGACGGCCACGGTGTGCATGCTAATGCTAACTAGCATGCTAATGCTAATGTTAGCTAACATGTTGGCATTACTATAAACCCATTCAGTACCAAAATATAGTCAAAAAGCTAAAATTAGCTAAAATGCTAACAACAGCTAGCATGCTAATGCTAACTAGCATGCTAATGCTAGCTAACATGTTGGCATTAGTATTAGTAGGATTAGTATGAAAATATACTGGAAAAGCTGAAATCAACTAAAATGCATACAAGTGCAATGTATTACTGTGTATAACATAGGGATTTTGGTTCCAGCTTTCAAACAAGAAAACAAAATTTTTTGCTCCCACTGAGATTTGAACCCACTACCTCTTGCATTGTATTCCTGTTCCTTAACAGTTACACTACAACATCAGTTAAACAACAATGAGTTTTAGGCAATATAATCTGTTGTCTCGTCTCCAAGTTCAGCTTTCAGCAAAGAAAAAATATTTGCTGCTCGCTCCTGGATTCGAACCCAGTACCTCTGGGATGCCAACCCTCTTCCTTAACCATTACACTATCACATCAGTCATATGTTCTGTTGTCTCGTCTCCATGTTCAGAGTGTTAAACAGCTGCGAACGAACCTTTCCCATTCGAAAACTATAGAAGCTATCTGTAAAATTCCTGGAGTTTTAGCGAGATTTATCCTTTGTGTTAAATTATTTAAAAGCACAACTCTCTATCTTATTCACAGATGAAATGGTACAGGCAGACAGGGGGACTGAGAAAGACAGAGACATGGTCAGAAAGACAAAGACAGATGGACTGACACATGGACTTGTTTGTAGTACTTCTCTCTATAGTACTGCATAGCATAACCTGTGTTTAAGAGGGGTTTAATAGGCCTTCAATGTGTATATACTGTGGAATGAACTTTAGTGAACTCTGATCAAAGGTGCTCCGTTTCCCCAGCAACAAGTGTGAGTGAAAACTGCAGCAGCTGCAGACACTTTAGAATGATTAACAGCTTAGATTTAGACTTTTTATTAAAAAGTGCGCCGAATAAATCGTTCCCATTCGAAAACCGTACAAGGTATCGGAAAAATTCTTGAAGTGTGAGCGAGATTTATCATTTCTCTTCGTTCATGCCAAAGCAGAAGTCTCTACCTTATTCCCAGGCCGAGAGGGAACGAGAGAAAAATGACTAAGAACATCTCTCTGGCTGAGATAATCCTGACCAGCCACAATGATAAATTATAGGAGAAAAGCCCTAAAACTGGGTTCCACTTTGAGCGATCTAGAGCTCGCTGAGAGAAAACCGTGCGACATAGGGAAATTTTGAAATGACCCTGAGAATCACAAAGGGCGGCTCTATTTCATGACCGAAAATCATGTCACTAGTGCGAAATATGTGGCCGTGACGTCGAGTTAAATTTTTATGAGGACCTTCCAAAAGTTCATCACTCCACACTCTGCTTAACGAGCTGCTCCACTCTAAAAATCATCATTTGTGAAAACTTTGGGTCGAACAAAGTCAGATTGCGACAAAACCGTAACAGCTATCGACATGCGGTCTTCAATGCTGAACACAGCACGGACGTGGCTATAATCTGAATTATTAATGGATTTTTTAGGTTATTGTATGGCTACACAGTAAATCTTCAAAAATAGTGGATTTTCATGATTTTTGGCCGTTTTTCCATTCATTTCCTATGGGGATTTTGGGCATTTTTTGGCGTGGTTTTTCGCTTATTACGTCGCCATGGTAACTCCAATCGCCACTAAAAGTAATAGCTAACATCACGCGATCGAGCCGGTCGTTTTGATGTATATATTGTGGGGGTACACGCTACGGTACGACCCGCATTAACGGTCGCGGAAGAATAATAAATATTAAGAGTCCGTTTAGGAGTGTAGAATAATAAGGGACTGCCCATGCAATTGCATGGAGGCAGTGCAATACATTGCTTTGCAATGGATTTGCACTGCCTCCATGCATTGCATTGGGCCGTCCCTTAACTAGAAAATTTCAGGAAATTTAGAGAAGGGACGGCCACGGTGTGCATGCTGAACAGTTAGCATGCTAATGCTAATGTTAGCTAACATGTTGGCATTACTATTGACTTGATCAGGACCAAAATATAGTCAAAAAGCTAAAATTAGCCTAATATTGACTAACAACAGCTAGCATGCTAATGCTAAACTAGCGCTAATGCTAGCTTAACATGCTGGCATTACTAAATCCCATTCAGTACAAAAATATAGTCAAAAAGCTAAAATTAGCCTAAAAATTCTTGACAACAGCTAGCATGCTAATGCTAACTAGCATGCTAATGCTAGCTAACATGTTGGCATTACGATAATCATTCAGTCAAAATATAGTCAAAAAGCTAAATTAGCTAAAATGCTAACAACAGCTAAGCATGCTAATGCTAACTAGCATGCTAATGCTAGCTATCATGTTTTGCATTACTATAACCCATTTCCCCCCCAACAAACCCCCACACACCCCCCCCCAACACACCAAAAAAAAAAAAACCCACCCCCCCCCCCCCCCCCCCCCCCCCCCACCCACCCTCAACAGTACCAAAATATAGTTGAAACGCTAAAATTAGCTAAAATGCTAACAACAGCTAGCATGCTAATGCTAACTAGCATGCTAATGCTAGCTAACATGTTGGCATTACTATAAACCCATTCAGTACCAAAATATAGTCAAAAAGCTAAAATTAGCTAAAATGCTAATTTTCAACAGCTAGCATGCTAATGCTAACTAGCATGCTAATGCTAGCTAACATGTTGGCATTACTATAAACCCATTCAGTACAAAAATATAGTCAAAAAGCTAAAACTAGCTAAAATGCTAACAACAGCTAGCATAATGCTAGCTAACCGGTTGGCATTACTATTAATAGGATTAGTATGAAAATATACTGAAAAAGCTGAAATCAACTAAAATACATACAAGGCCTTGCATGCTGCTCCTTAGTACCTGTATATTATGTAAAGGGTGTGAAGACTTTCCTTAGGCTGATATAATGGTCAGTTTCAAAATGCCTGACAGGAACATACATAGAAATGAATGTGGGTTCTGAAGCATTATGGGATATGGAGTTGTTCTGGAAGCCACACATGCTGATTCATAGACAGACACACAGAGAGAGATGCAAAGAAAGGAATGCAGATGAAAGGGTAGAGATAGACAGGGGGACTGAGACAGACTGAAAAAGAAAGACAGAAAAGGACAAAGACAGAGACACTGTCAGAGAGACAAAGACAGATGGACATGACACATTTAATAGGCCTTCAAAATATATAAAGAGGGTTGACCTTTGGTGACCTCTTATCACAGGTGCCACACATGCTGAATCATAGACAGACACAGAGATTAGTCTGATCTAATGGTCAGTTTCAATATGCCTGGCAGGAACATACATATAAATGAATGTGGGTTCTGAAGCATTATGGGATATGGAGTTAGTTGTTCTGGATGCCACACATGCTGATTCATAGACAGACACACAGAGAGAGATGCAAAGAAAGGAATGCAGATGTAAGGGTAGAGACAGACAGGAGGACTGAGACAGACTGAGTAAGACAGACAGACATGGTCAGAAAGATCAAGACAGATGGACTGACACATGGACCCTTTTGTAGTATCTCTCTCTATAGAACTACACAGCATCAACTGTGTATGAGTGGGCTTTAATAGGCCTTCAATGTATATACTGAGGGTTGACCTTTGGTGACCTCTTATTACAGGTGCCACACAGCTGATTCATAGACAGACACAGAGATTAGTCTGATCTAATGGTCAGTTTCAAAATGCCTGGCAGGAACATACATAGAAATGAATGTGGGTTCTGAAGCATTATGGGATATGGAGTTGTTCTGGAAGCCACAAATGCTGATTCATAGACAGACACACAGAGAGAGATGCAAAGAAAGGAATGCAAATGAAAGGGTAGAGACAGACAGGAGGACTGAGACAGACTGAGTAAGACAGACAGACATGGTCAGAAAGACAAAGACAGATGGACTGACACATGGACCCTTTTGTAGTATCTCTTTCTATAGAACTACACAGCATTAACTGTGTGTGAGTGGGCTTTAACCTTTCTATAGAACTACACAGCATTAACTGTGTGTGAGTGGGCTTTAACAGGCCTTCAATGTGTATAGACTATGGGATGAACTTTAGTGACCTCTGATCAAAGGTGCTCCGTTTCCCCAGCAACAAGTGTGAGTGAAAACTACAGCAGGTGCAAACAGTTTCGATAATTAACAGCTTAGATTTCAACTTTTTTCTCAAAAAGTGCTCCGAACAAATCGTTCCCATTCGATAACCGTACAAGGTATCGGAAAAATTCTTGAAGTGTGAGCGAGATTTATCATTTTTCTTCGTTCGTGCCAAAGCAAAAGTCTCTACCTTGTTCCCAGTCCGAGAGGGAACGAGTGAAAGACGACTAAGATCATCTGTCTGTTGGAGAAACTCATGAGGAGTCACAATGATAACGTATAGGAGCAAAGTCCTCAAACTGGGTTCCACTTTGAGCGATCTAGAGCTCGCTGAGAGAAAACCGTGCGAGATAGGAAAATTTTGAAACTATCCTGAGAATCACAAAGGGCGGCTCTATTTCATGACCGAAAATCATGTCACTAGTGCGAAATATGTGACCGTGACGTCGAGTTAAATTTTTATGAGGACCTTCCAAAAGTTCATCACTCCACACTCTGCTTAACGAGCTGCTCCACTCTAAAAATGTCGATTTGGGGCAAACTTTGGGTCGAACAAAGTCAAATTGTGACAAAACCGTAACAGCTATCGACATGCGGTCTTCAATGCTGAACACAGCACGGACGTGGCTACAATCTGGATTTCGAATGGTGTTGCTAAGTTATTGTATGGCTACACAGTAAATCTTCAAAAATAGTGGATTTTTCATGATTTTGGGCCGTTTTTCCATTCATTTCCAATGGGTGTTTTTGGGGGTGGTTCTTCGCTAACTACGTCGCCATGGTAACTCCAATCGCCAATAAAAGTAATAGCACACCTCACACGATCGAGCCGGTCGTTTTGATGTATATATTGTGGGGGTGCACGCTACGGTACGACCCGCATTAACGGTGAAAGAATAAAGAGTCCGTTTAGAAGTGCAGTGCAATACATTGCTTTGCAATGGATTTGCACTGCCTCCATGCATTGCATTGGGCCGTCCCTTAATCAATAAAATTCTAACAAATAAAAGCTTGAAATATTTCACTTTGCATCTAATGAGTTTATATCATACAGTATATCAGTTACACCTTTTAAGTTGAATTACTGAAATAACTTAAAAGGTTTAACTTTGCAAAATACTATTTTTTTTTTCCACCTGTATGTAGTACGTGTGCTTAGGCAATAATCTGGGATCTTCCAGAAAGAACTGGGGAGAGAAAAGAAAATGTCTGGGTTTTGGTTCTCAGGATCAAAACCCTTTCAGTGCTCCAGTCTCATTCTGTGTTCATTAAAATGCCTTAAATATTACACATTTTCCAAAAAAAGAGCTTTATAGTATTAAAATTATTACCTGAAGAAAGTACAAACCATCGTTTAGCTACAACCATTTCATATCTACGGTAAGAAGCTGTCAAGAACTGAAAGCCAGAGGCCCATCTAAATTACAAATTGCCAGGGTCCATCCATCAATCTTTCCCTCCTTTTGAATGGATGGATGGCAGATTATGGTTGCCTCCACAGCAGTATGTTGTACCCCATCCAATGCTAAGTGACCTATGATTAATTGCACATTATTAACTCAACTGAGATTGTTCTCCAGATTCATAGGCATCGAGAATGTCTGATTTCTTTTTAATAGGCCACTTCTGACAATTGTCATAATGTGCTATTTGCTGCAATTTCTCCCTAACGTATTCAAGCTTTGAGAAAATTCCACCAATTTAAAAAAAGGAAGTTGTTTCGGGGGGAGGGGGCTTTTGGGTTAGTGGACACTTTCTTGCTTTCTTGAGAGGACTGTAGCTTTTACCCTCCAAAATAGGGTTTTTCTAAAGTGCTCAAGCCAATTATTATTTGTTTCCTTTTAGTATCATGGATACTAGCCATATAAGTTAATGGACAGTGCAGTCAGGGGCATTAGGATTGTTGCTGCTTTGTATTCAAAACATACAAAGCTTCTGTACACTCCCAGGTTTAATGCGAGACATACTATTTCACTACTTCTCTGACCTTTAATCTGACCCTAATCGATAGCAAATTTACAGAGTAATACTCATACAACTGTTTAGGAGAACCTTATCCTCCTCCACTTTTCCTAATTACAATATATCAATATATTATGGGCATATGCTTTTCACTCAGTTAATCAATTTTCTTTGATTCCTCTTGTATCTGCACAAGGTGTGTTTAACTGTTTAAGACCATGTGTTTCTCTTTCTACGTATATAAACTGGATTTATCTTCTGCCCATGCACAGGCTTACCATGCAGTCCAGGCAAGTATAGATTTTGATCACTTTTCCAGGTCTGGATAAGTATGGAAACAGATGATAAACGAATACAAAGATTTTTGTATTTCCCAACTTTATTCGGTATCCAGTTGTTTAAATATAATTTAATACATCCTTTCTTCCTTCCTTCCTCCTAGGTTTGCCATAACCTAATAGTAAAGTTTAATACATTTTAGGTTAAATAAACATTTAGAAAGTTGAACCTGGAAAAGTCTAGAATTTTTTGAAATAAAAATGTTTTCTATTTATTTTTTATTTTCATTTTTAACTGGTATGTGTGACAGGATACAAACAAAAGTGAAGTCTGTCTGGCTTTGCACTGCATTGCACTGCATCACGGCGGTAAACACTGCACCACTACAAAGAGAAAGCCCTGGCCACCTGCCCGCCAGCGTAAATCCCAGTGTTTTCACCAATTAACACCAAGGACTAGACTCGATTTGTGTGTGCAACACCAGTCAGTTGATAGAGAGAAGAGACGTTGTGGGAGAGGAAAACGTATTGCTCCTCTGTATGGCAACCGTGGCGCAATATGTACAGGCTGACGTTTACGACTGTTGAGATAGCCGTATTCACAGCAGGCGGTGAAAGTAATAATGCCATGTTGACATTAGCCCAGGTGGGAATATGTCAGCACTGAATCATCGCCACCTAATTGCCACTTCTATTGTTGTGTAATTAATGCTTAATTAGGAGACTTGCTTCAATCAGCCATGGGGTTGTCGGTAGAAGTGGCACACATGCTAAAAACAAATGTTACCTTTGCTAATGCAAATGTAGCTGTTTTTTTCCCTCTCTCCCCCTCCCCCTCTAGTCTCTATGCCCCATATGTTTCCCCCTGCCATCAAACATAAAGTGTGAGTGCACTGAAGCATTTATGTGGACTTGGCGATGTGGGTTCTGTTGTTCTTGTGTCTTTGCTTCTTTATTTCTCCTAAGGTTGCTCAGATGTGGTTTCTTATGTTGTCTAGGTTGTTACTAAGAGTATGAGAGAGAAAAGATAGGCGGGAAAGAATAAAAAAAAGGGTGTGGGGTGTTGGGGCTCTGTCTTGGGAGAAAGTCTTCTGTTTGTATATTTAGGAAAAAGAGAAGTATGGTTTGGGGGAGGAGAGGCAGAGAGGAGAGGTTAACATGAAATGTGCAGCTGAGAGAGGCAGAGAGGAGTGAAGGCGTGAAATTGGCACTGCACCGTCCGCCTCTCACATCCCCCCTTTAGTCTCAACCTACTGCCCGCGTTCCCGCTCAAGGAGGGGCTGTGTAGTATGAACGACAACAGCGACAGTACATATGTGTATGTTTGTGTGTCTATTGCTCACAAAGCTTCATGGGAGTGGTCAGTGGACACGGTGAAATCGAGCTGAGAGCATAAGCAAGCCTGTGACAGCAGTCGGGGGAGAACAGCTTCCTACACAAGAAAAAAACTGAGGATGCATTTTGAAAAAAAAAAGAAGAACAAATAGACATGGAAACATATGGCATTTTAACAATATCCTTTCATATCAGTTTGCAGACATTGTTACATATACCCATATCTGTATAGCAGTTTTGACAACACAATGATACCTTGTTGATGTCAGAGGAGAATGGCCCGACTGATTTGAATGAAACATATCGAACCTTGCAGCCCATGAGCTACAGAAGAAGAAGAATGGTCTGAGTCTCACTCCTTTCAACTAAGAACAGGAAGCGAGGGTACAATTCACACCAACTCACCAATATTGGACAATAATAAACAAGAAAACATCAAGATGGTGCAGTCAAAAATAAAATGTAAACAACACAAAAGCAGAGATACATTCTGCCTTATATAAACAGCTCAGATTGTTACCAATTGACCAGCTTATTTGAGTATTGATTTTAACCCTGCCCATACTTCTATAACCAAAGGATACTCATCTTCTGATGACTACTTCCAGGAGGATAATCTTCGAATAAAGTAATAAAGTTACTGCCCTCCAATTGCATCAATAGTCACTCAATCCTAAAGAGACTCTAGAATATGGTGAAACAAATGTCCATCAATTCTATCTATCCAGCAATGCTGCTATCTCAATACAGACACTGATATTTCAGGCTAGATATTGTTCTCAGTGACTGTTCAGTTCTTTGCATTTGAGCACTTAAAGGAAAGTCCTAACATAAATCTGTTGCTGTGTTTGAAATGGTTCAATTGTAATATGAGTTTTAAGAAATAACAACAGAAGTAACAATGTATTACTGTATCTATAAATATGTGTTATAGATGGGTCAGTCTTAATGGATTTTAAAGTTGGCTGGTTTTCGAACCTCTAACTTTCCCATTTGAAAATCTTACTTTAGGAGACGTTTCGCTTGGTTTTTCTGACTTGGAAGTCGAAAGGTCTGTCCTTGGTCTACAGTACAACTAAAACAGACACCTTTAGATCCCAGGATACATTAACTGAACATGCATCCCTGACAAATCCCTCCATATCTTTGCTGGTAAGCAACGTATTCTGCATGTAGACTGAACACTTGCTCATTTCCCACTTATGCCCTTATTAGCTGTTCATGAAAAATCACATGTCTGAAGGAGCACTTTTGTCTGTGCAACCTCTCCATAGCTGTTTGTTAATACCAAGGACTTTGACAGTGCCCATAAAATGTTTTTTTTTACATGCATGTCTTCTGCCAGTGTGATGTCAGACCTGAATGTGTGTCCTCACACATACGCACTATTCCTCTTTGGATAGCCTTGTTAATCAGTGTCATTGTAAATCAGAAGCCTGGTGTGTGAGGGTAGGGGCCATAACAAGCTCATGTGCTCAGTGAGTAGTTTTTCTCTGTTGCCGTGTTGACTCTTGTCTCTGGTGATTAAACCAGCAGCCACAACTCTGCTGTCCAGTTGCCTTTGAGCCTGGTATTGTAGTTCCACTAATAGCTGTCCTGGAGATCCTGCAGATTTGTTGACATGCCCAAAAGAAAGTAGAAATGAAGCCAATTAACTGCAGTGGGAGATCACTGCAGGTAGCTTTTTGTGGCATGTCAAAGGATGCAAATAGTGTAATGGTGGCAAACAAGAAATCCCTCATGTATGATGTTTATAAGAGTAGATTAGTGGCAATGTAAAAGCTGTTTACATAGTATTATCCTCTTTGTTGAGGTTAGAGCTTTCTACATTATACTGCTGTTTTGAATAATGAAAGGACCAGTTAAGGGATTAATCAGCCCCAGCCGAAACGTTTAGATAGGGCTACTAATCTATTTGAATAATCAGGCATATTAGTCTGAACTCTTGAGAAGTGCTGGAAGTTGAATATACAACTGCATAGACTTAAATGTAAAGAATAATTGATTAATCAGAAAAAAATAAAATTGACATGGTTTCATAACATTTCTTTGCAGATACAGGGAAGGAAAGTGCATGTCTTTCAATTTTTGACAGCCAATAATATAAAGAGTGTGATGTGTGTATTGTTCCCTTAAATCTGATACCTCATGAATAAATTTGAGTACAACCAAGAGCACAAGTCACCAGTATATCCCATCATCAGAAAAGATCAGAGTACAAACAGCATCATGAATATTACTGGTGCATTCACACCGCCCAAAACGTCAAGGCCCAGAACTGCAATATTCCATGTTAAGTCTATTTTTGAGGCCGTCAGAGAGCAGTCAGAGTCTGTGCTGTGCTTTGTGTGCTTTGGCCGCAACAATTTATGAAACTTTTACTGCTTTCCCAGCTTCAAAATTTCAAAAGCCAGCAATGCAAAAGTTGAGATAGCTGAACTTTCAACGCTGTCCCCTCAGCGTCAGCCAATCAGAGCGTCTCACTGTAATGTCGCCCGACGCTGTCTAAACAGCCCCAATCCACCATTGTTTCAAACAGAAACGTTTGCAGAGAAAGCCCTGCCCTGCCTTAAAAATGTATTGGCTTCAAACTATTCACTTTATGAGCATTTTCTGACAGCGACAAAGCATCCGGTGTGAACGCACCATGAGGAACACAAAACAGACAGGGCCAGAGAGAAAGTTGTCTATAAATTACAGCAGTGTTGGGTTATAAAACAATTTTCCTAGATTTAAACATCTTACTGTTCAGTCAATCCATCCACACCGGGAAAAAGTATCACACAACTTTAAACCTATCAAGGTATGGCTATATACCTAAAAATCTGTTGACAGAATAACCATTAGATATGCACTCCCAAACATCTGAGCCTTGTAGAAGTGTAGCCAGAAGAAATTAATTGGTAGGACAATCCAGATAAAATCTGCTTTGCAGTTTTCCACAGGGCACATAGGGAATAAAGCAAACATAAAGTAGAAGATGCCCTGGTTAGAAAGATCAAAATTAAACCATTTAACCTACAAGCAGAACTAGATCTCAAAGAAAATCTCTTAAAGGCTGTAGAAGGCATGAGAATGCAGGGGAGTGGTTTAGATCAAAGAATATTAATTGGTGGAAATGGCAAAGCTAAAGTCCAAATATAAATCCTACTGAAAATATGCGGCAACACTCGAAACTTGATGCTCACAAACACTCTCCTTCCAATCTGACAGAGCTTGACTTTTTTGAAAATAAGTATGGAGAAAATGTCTGTCTAAAGATGTGCAAAGTTATAAAAAAATGCCCTGCCTGGAAGGGGTGTGGCACAACTGCAGACCTACCAAGATACCACCATCCACCTAAACTAATGACTGTAGGAGCATGGTCATACCTAATGAAAATTGCAACCCTACTTTCACTGGAAGGTGATTCTCTAAATTATTTACTAAAGGAGCTATATTCTCACACTTGCCAAACTCTTCATTTTTATATAATTTTCTGAAAAAAAACGTAATAATTTTATTTCCACTTCACAATGTGCTACTTTGTGATGTTGGTCTATTAAAACATAATGCATTGAAGTTTATGGATGAAAAATGACAATCAGAAGGAGTGTGAAAGGTTTTGTATGGCACTGTATGACATGTGAAAAACTCTGGACAAAGATAAGTCTAGCATGAGTCTTTGTACTATCAAAGCTTGCTTAAGTTATCAAACATATGTAATTTGTTTTACAATCCAGACCCTACCTACATGTGGCTTTCACTGCTGTATTTACATAAAGCAGCTCAACAAAACTGGCGGATAATGTTTCTTTCAGAATTTCCTTTAATCCACTAATGATCATTTCAACCCTGTCCCCATTATGGGGCCTCAAAGTTGATTTAATTTATGCTGTCTGTAGTTTCACTCACCTCCCGGTTCTTTTACATAAAAACTAATATAACCCTATCCCCTTTAGGCTTTTTTCTGGTCCCCAATAAATGACAGTTTGTGTTGTCAATCCTAAGCAGACGTTATCTTTCTAAAAAAAGGCCAGCTTTGAGGAACCAAGGCATCTGGTTGTTAACTAAGTGCTAAATATCAAAATTGAAGTCCAGTGCTCCTTTCTTGTCTCAGCACACATTACCAAAACCCATCCAATAAGTATTATTGGCTAGACCTGGAGAGAAATGAATGATAAAATGAATCACTGCACAGAGTCAGGTGTTTTCAACTGGTATTACAACTAGCTGGTGGAATTTGCATTCCATTGTTACCTACAAACTTGGCCTACCATTACTTAACTTGACCTTTACACCATTTACACCACCTTGCTCAGATTTACCAGTGGTGGTTTGACTCCCACCCCTTTTTGTCACTTCAGTCTTTTCAGTAATTACTCAGAAATACCCAGAAAAAAAACCAAGGTCCTGGTTTGAAATGTGTTGAGAAAGAACCTGACATTTAACCTTTAAAGTCATTTTTGTTCTGAAAATTGTTCTGTTATAGAAGAGCAAAATTTTGAGAACATTCCACTACAGTGTTGCTGAAAAGCCTGTCAAACTTTAGAACTAATAATACTAAGACATCTCTAAAGTCAACTGTAGCATGAGTTTAATACAATCAAGAAGGTGACCTGCACACTAATATAAAAAAGGTTATTTAAAACTTAACAAAATAATAATAGGTCAAAAAGAAAAAAACTGTGCATACAAGGTGTTGAGCAGCGTAAGCAGCATAATTTCAGTCTTGACATATTTTTTTGTCTCTGTTTGAGCCATGTTTTCACATGACCTGTAAAAATTCTTAAGTTAGTCAATTATTTGTTTACTGCAGCTAAAGTATTCAAAATCTGGATTCCTTTAAATGAGAAATATTATTTTCCAGATTATGTTTGGCATTTTACTGAGTTGCAGTCTCTGTTTACAGTTCTTGTAAAGACTTCTGCTGGGACCTTTTGTGACAAGTGTTAAGGAAAGGACTAATGAATGAACATCGAAAACACATCCATTAACTATGCAGCTTGTTCCAAATCTGTTATGCAGTCCCCCAGACAAAACATAAAAGTCTGTAGTCATCAATGGTTTGAAAAGCATCTAAACTTTAGGAGAGTTTGCTAAGATTGATAACTTTGCTGTAAATGCCCATTTGTGGAAGAGTTGACATTCATTTCACATTCCATTCATTTTTCTGTGATTCATTCAGAAACGGTAGTGTACAGATGTTTAATTCAATCTGACATTTTTAGCAGTTGAATCCTGTAAGATTTGAGGATCTTCTGTTTGTTCTGCACAACTAAAAGTAGTATGTGTACTTGGCAGTTGGTTTTTCATTTTAGCACACTGTCTCCGTCTTTTCATCCTTTCTGCATATTATGCCCCGTTGCTCTTTTTTACATGCAGCCACTGTTACATTTTAGCAACTAGACTTTCATTTTGTTGAAATCAAACCAAAGCTTTGAATGAATATTGATCTACCCAAAGCTTTCCTTCCAGCCATCCTTAGATCTGAGTAAAGTCTCTCAACCACTAAACTTGCTCTTGTTTCGAAAAGCAGCTTCATTGGAGTCTTCTTTGCGGTTGATGATCATAGATCAAGTTGGAAAGGTGTAATTTCTCTGTCTCTTTATAACTCTGTGGTACAAATATATGATGTTGGTTTGTTTACTATCTACTCAGCCTTTTATCAAGAAGGCTTTAGGTCTAGATCCCAGCTTGACTTCACACACTGTATTCTTTCTTTGCATGTGGGTACTGTGCAGTATGTACCTGGTCTCTTGCCCATTTACCACTGGAGACAGGCACCAACTCAACTGTGACCCCACAAAGATTAGGTGGAAAAATAAAATGTATGGGTGGGTTTCTCACTAGATGTCAATGACATTGTATGTCCTTGAAAGATAAGGTATAGAAACTGAGAAAATAGTAAACCTCTGTGCCTCTTTAAATCAAGCTTATTGTTGTTTATCTTTGGTGGTTGTGATCTGACTTATAAATACTGTTATCTGTTGAGTTTTTGGAGCTTCCTGTTCCATTGTCGCTCTCAGCGCATACAATCAATGACATACATGCACAAAGTACACCTCTAAACATGTACATCTGTGGCTAGTTATCACAGACTTTGACAGAAAGGTACAAATTAATAAACTGTCTCCAAAGTCAATGATTAAGCAGACTGAGAGGTATGAATTGACCTTAAAAATATATAAATTGTCATCCAGACTGAATACATAAAGATAATATTAGAAGTGACTTCCATCTCAATCTGGATGGTCAGATCAAGCTTCAACGCACATGTTGATCATGGTGAAAGTGTTTTGACCAACAGATATTGAGTTTTTGACAGATTAACTGTATGTTTAGTTTTCATTCCTGGTCAATCTTTCACTATGCATTTGCAAGATGTAAGTCTTGAAAGTGAAGACCTTTCAAATTCTGTCTTTTAAAAAGCCGTTGCATCAGATTAAACCATTAAAAAAATTCTGCTGATCCTCTAAGCTTAGAAATATTAACATTGAGTCTCATTATATGCCTTTATATATTTGTATTTATATTAAAGGATATACTGTGTTTCGTAATTAAAAGTGTGCTTCTCTCAAACAAAGCCAGTAACAAGACAATCCACCTCTAGCTTCACCCGCCGTGAAGAGAAATAACCCAAGCTCTCCATTGTTATCTCTTCTTCCTCCTTTATCCTTTCATCAGTGGTCACAAGGAGGAAAGTAATTCCAGCCAGGTTCTACTTAACACCTTCAATTTGTCTTGAGCTGTTCCAGACCCCCACGCACCCTCCTCTTCTCCTTCTTCCTCCTCCACCTCCACCCTCCATCACAATGCCTGTCTCCCTCCTCTATCTTTCCATCTCTATGTGTCAGTCGCCTTCTCGCTCTACTCCTCCCGTCTCCCTCTTTCGCTCTCTTCTAGTGATGGCTTTCCCTCTCTCTCAAGGTGATGGAGGCGGTTGTGTGTGGGTCTCAAAGAGCATGCCTCAGGGATTATACAGCCCGCTTGCATGAAAGATTCATGATTCTCAAGAGTGTGTGTGCGTGTGTGTGTGTGTGTGTGTGTGTGTATTGCTGAAGCTGGGGCAGTGTCTGGAAAAAGGGAACATGGAGAGACAGAGAAAAGAGAAAAAAAGGTGGGGGATGGAGGGCACAAAATCTGAGACAAATTGATGGTGCACAGCTTGACTAACTCACCATGCTGCGATTAAACCTCTGGCTTCTCTGCACACTCTAACAGGCACCATCTTGGTCAAGCTTGCATTAAGTAAATGACCAATGAGAAAAGTTAGGAATGGAAACAGATTTGTGCTCACTGTTGGGGTCCCTTAAAGAACATTCAGAGTCCAAATTTGGATCTGCTGAATATAAAATCAAATGAAGCATAGGAGAGACAAATTCTGTGAATTTTTTTTTAGAACAATGGAAAATTGAGGTTTATTATTTAATTACAAAAATAAATGCTGTATTAGGAGGCATCCTTTCCAGTGTGTGAATGGGTGAATGACTAAATGTAGTTTGAAGCGCTGTGGGTAAATCAACCCATCCATCCATCCATTCACTCCTCCATTCATCCATCCATCCTTTCCTTAATACACCTTTTTACTCAGCTCTCTCTCCACCAAGACAGACTGGTTTAACACTCACATCACTGTAGACGCTGCACCAATCCACTCCACTAGGGACAGGTCCTAGTCTCTGACCCAAAGAAGGAAGGAAGAAGCCATTTAGGGCTGAAGACCATGGTCTCAAATTTGGAGGTGCTGATTTTCATTGCGGATGTTTTACACTAACAGTGAAGGCTGGAGATCCCAGTCCAATAGAACCAACAGAACTGCACCATCAACAAATAGCAGAGACCCAGTCAATAGTTAGGTTGTACAAGGACCAAACCACACCATATCAAAGGATTTTTTACCCCATACTCCTGGAGTATCCCCCACAGGACTTTTTGAGGGACATGGTCAAATGGCTTCTCCAAGTCCACAAATGTTGTTTTTCTTGCCAGACAGTCATCCCAGAAACACATCACAACTGATTAAATTTATAAAGTAAGTTAATAAGTAGATTCAACCTACTGCACAAATTCTTCTTTCTTTAAACTCATTAGGTTGCTTGCTGTATAGTGTCCAAATCCATCTTTAAAAGCCCCAATTTAATATAACATTCAAGCTGATGAGTGCATGTAAATCTTTAACTGGTGCAACTGATTTTGGTTAAATTACACAAAGCAATTTAAGTTTGTGACTTCATGCAATCTGCTGGGATTTCTTAAATAGAAAACTTTAAAACTGCTTGGAATGTTTGTATGATTGTATTGAAATGACTTTTCTTGTAAAGTACCTTGAGATGACAGCTGTTGTTAATTGGGACTATTTGTAAATAAACTTAATTGAATTGAATTATTGAGTCAATTAATAAATGGTTTCAACAGCCATCATGTTTTTAACTAATCTATTCATACCAACTGCTTTTATTTCTTCCAAAAGTCATGGTACTATTTCCATTGGATTTCTGGGGCTCGTCTCTAATTGTACAAGCTGATGATTGCTAACAGTGTAACAATATTCTAATAAACTTGTGGCTGCATTTGGACTTTACCAAAGCGATTTTCTATTTATCTATTTAAATATAAATAATCAGATTATGAAATGGGCACTGGAGTTTTTTTGTGAATGAGAAGCCAGAAGCAGAAGAAAGTGCAAACAATCCAGGTTTAAAAACAATTCCTGAGGAACATGCATAAAGCTTTGAAATTCAAACTGGGAGCTTGATAGATGATG
Source organism: Apricaphanius iberus (assembly GCA_028564705.1). Classification (NCBI taxonomy): domain Eukaryota; kingdom Metazoa; phylum Chordata; class Actinopteri; order Cyprinodontiformes; family Aphaniidae; genus Apricaphanius; species Apricaphanius iberus. Next base: position 449,873 of record JAPXFQ010001391.1, on the reverse strand, counting down.
GAAGTTTGCAACATGTTGTAGCATGAAGAACTGACATCCAGCCAGGTGACATCAAGTTCCAATTTTTACCAGACAATGGCATCAGGCAGTCATCACGCTGTGCATGCGTGCAGATACAAAAAGGTCCATGCGAATCCAATCTGGAGTCACTTTTCATAGAACTGTGCAGGCGTCTGGTTAAAAATAGGCCTCTGCTTGAAATTACGCAGACTTTATATGTGTTGGTGAGTTTCTACGGGTTCTGCTAATGTGGAACAAAATGTGTGGGTTCAGCGTGTTATAATCACAAAGGTTCATAACATGAAAGACAGCATCCTTTCACATCATGTTGCGGTTTTCAGATACAAAAAAAATCAGTTATCTCATCAGACAAGCTAAGGGCAAGCAGATATAAAATTATGCATGTTTTTTTTATCAGAGGCTTCTCTTATGACGTTAATCATCTGTTAACACAAATTACTTTCTAAAAAATATGTACTCAATTCTCCTTTTTTTTCTAGGCTGGAAATACCGACTTGTATTTCGGGACTTGTAGGGAGCCTCTCCAACAGGGAAGGAACATGATGCCAAGTGGTTCTTGTAATGCAACAGCTCTAGTTATTTGCCTTCATCTTGGCAGAGGTAGAAGAACTGGTATACAATTGTGGCCAACAGTTTTTGCACTGACTCAAATCGGATTTGTGACATCAATATTTTTTTTTATTTGTTTCTGGCAGGTTTTTAAGCTATGGGTGGAGACATTTTTTCCAACATTTCAGAGGCTTTGTGTGCAAATTCATGAAGGTTATTCGATGGACATTTTGCTTTATGTGCAGAGCATCTTTTTTCTTCAACATCTTCTTGGCTAATTCCCTAGCAATAGTCGTCTATTTTATTCTTATTAGTGCTGGGAGTTCATCAAAACCCTTTGATTTCTGTTTGACTTCTTGTATTTGGAAGTGAACCAAATAAATTAAGGGATGTATGAGTCATTATGCTGGTAAAATCACCAAGATAATTATAAAAATAATTATTGGTTGGTTGATTTGTAAAAGAAAAGGTTCTGGGGCTGAAATGAAAAAAAACAAACAAAACGTTTTAAATGTTCCAGTTAAAAGTGTTTATAAAAGACTATCATTGCACCGATAGTCTACTGTCCATCCTTGTACTTCCTGCAGTTTTGTCTTGGTCTTTCGTGGACAGCAGTGGAATATGTTACCCTTCTTGTAAAATGGAGCCTTCTAGCTTGTTTACCAAGCTCTGCACTGGTGAAAACATTATTCTAAAGCACATTCCTCATCCACAGTTCTGGCAAAAGCTGGATTTAAAGTCATTAATGTGTGTCATTGATTTTTCAATTCAATTGAGTTCAGTCTATTTATATAGCACCAATTCCTAACAGACATCATCTCAAGGCACTTTACAAGAGAAGTCCTTAAAATTAAAATCTTACATTCTTACAATTCTTCATACTGAACAAGCATCTTTCAGGTACATTATTCTCTAAAGCAATTTTCTTGCATTTGAGGCCATTTTGGCACAGAGTAATCATTGCGGCACACTTTTCTTTGGTGATAGATATTGCTAACACAAGAAGAAAACTACTTTAAGCGGATCTGTCCCTGTTTTATTATAATACATATGCTAATTATTTAATCTCACCTGCATAATTTCAGTTTCACCCTTTTAATCCATTTAAACTCATTTAATCAATTAAAATCCCTTTAACAAATTAAAGTATCAGGTAAGTAGAGACTAGCATGTTAGGAAATATTTTTTTAACAGTTTCTTATATATTAAGTTACTTATAGCAATTCTCTGATATTGAAAAAAGCTAAATTCAAACCTTCTTGCTGAGACAACAACTTCAACAATGAAAAGGGTTGTGTGGAAGTGCAATGTGATGCTTCTTAGGTATGGTGACTGGAAGAAGATTGGATTTTTCTGACCATCAGGAAAATACAGTGTAAAACAGGTTTCCAGTACAGAATTTGCCAGTGGATCTGGATCTTTTTACGTTTAAAATAAATATTTCACTAAATGTTGAAAGTCTGAAGATTTTTTGTGTCGTTCTTTACAACTGTGAAACCTGGAAGTTACTAACATATTTACATTTGAGTTACTGGATCTGTCAGGATAACTTTGGTTAATCAGGTATAAGCATTGTTTATCATAATTATTAGGAAGGTTAAAAAGAAATACATGCTGCATGCAACATTTAAGATTACCAGCAAATATCTCAGAGAAGTGTTTCCTATTCAGGAGCAACACAAGACAACAACACTTTGCGACATTATTTTATTGATTGCATATTAGATTCCAGAGAGCGGGTGGCAAGAGCAAAAGAGTCACACAAAAATAAATAATGGAAGAGATAGAAGAGGATGCAGGGGGAGAGGAAGGACGGATGAAGGGGAGAGAGGAAAGTGACCGACAGTAGCCAGAGATGAATGAGCAAAAGAGATGTTACAAAAAAAAAACCCAGACAGACTGCGAACTGAAAATGGAGGAGAGAACTCTGAGGGAGCAGATTATACAGCCGTTACACCCTTACCCCACCCACCCACCCTCTGGAGACATAGCGAACGGGAGAGGCTGAGTACCCACTGTTCAAAAGACCTTGGAGGTCACTTGGAGGAAAGCAGCATTAATCAAACTGACGCTAGGGCTCAGGCGGATGATAGTAGGCAATAATGCTCAAAATACACCCCGCCACCCCCACCCCCCCCCAATCCTGCAAGCACACTCACACACCAAATCTACATTACCCCCACCAATCCTTCAACACCGCCAATCATCTACATCCCATCACCTTCATTTCATTTTCTCGTCTTCCACTCTTTTTATTTTCCTGTCTTTCCTCCATGTTGTCCATCTCTCTTTTTCCTCCACTTTGTATGCGGCAGAGTCCCTCCAGATCTGGAGCCGCACGCACCGAATTAACCCATAACCACTCTCTGTTAATGGACTTCTAAATATCAGCCCCTGCCTGTAGACATGCCGCCCAACAGTTATACCACATGTGGGCTTGTAGCCCCCTGGCCATTCGCAGACGTATAGGTATCAATTTATTTGTTTTGCTCACTGCCTTAGTAAATGCTTTGCATAAGCGACTGGCTGAGCGCCAGATGCACATGTTTATGAGTTTGTGTTTGTATATGGTGGTGTGGATGTGCAGACGTTTAGATGCACTCATCATGGCTGTGAATGTCACAGTAACTTCTAGCTTTTTATGATTTATTGCAATCATATTTTCAAGGTGGCATCTAATATAGCATAAAATATCAGTAAGTTTTAAGAACAAACATTTGTTATATTGTAGATTTTCTCTAACACACAGGATCAAATGTATGCATATATCCTCACTAATATTTGTGTACATGTCCCTTAGTGTATTTCAGAGAAACCTAGCCCTTTCTGTTGCCATCACAACAGTACAGGCAAATTGTTGGGTTGTCATTATAATTTGAATTTGGTTGATTCATTCTTTAGAGCCAACTAGGAACCCAGTAAACATACTGCAAATATTTCCAACAGGGTTGATCTCAGGGTCATTGTAAAAACTCAATATTGGCCTACCTTCTCTACTACAGAACTAGTTATGATGTATTTTTGGGATTTATAGCATCCCTAGTAGAGATATGCAAAAAATGGCCAATTGTGTCTAAACTTTCATTGGCTAGCTGGGATCTGAGGTATATTTGATGGGTTTAGAGCTCATTATTCAGTCTACTTTGTGCAAAGCAGCAAAACAGGCCACACACATGATGCTGGCAGCTCCTGCTTGACAGTTGGTATGGTTTTTGACTGTACCAACAGCCAAACACTACACTGTACTGTAGCCAAATAGCTCAGTTTCTGTCAATTTTGTATTACAGTTTGTTAGTGATTTCAAGAACAGCCTGGGAACCATCAATCAATTAACCGGAGCTATGTTTACATCAGTAACTACTAAGAAGATTTCAAATAATTGAAGTTCTTTGTGCACAAAAAACAAGTTCAATGTTTTCAGAAAAGATGGGTGGAAAAAAATAGGTACTTGATCAAAGTGACAAGAACAATGTTTGGAGGGGTCAAGGTGATTCTTTGAACTTTAAATCTGTGTTCCATCTATCAAGAAGGTTTGTGTCTCCATCATGCTGTAGATCTATTTCACTGCCAGGGGTACAGGTGCCTTGCACAAAGTGATGAAATATGGAAGAAGGTGTGTTACTGTTAAACTCAAATCACCTCAAATTAGTAGCTTGCTGCTCAAAACTTGGACACAGTAAAGTAGTCAAACATGACAATGATCCCAAAAACATTAAGCATCTGGGACATCCCCACCTAAATGGTTTTGTTATTGAGAAACCATGTAATACTTGTTATCTATCAATACAGTCGGTCACTCTGAGTTGCATATGTATGCTTCACATAAAAAACTTTATCCAACCCCTATTGCCTGCATTACCCACAGAAAGGAAATGGATGGCAAGAACAAGTGAGTCAGAAAAAGCTTAAGGTGCACTGATCGGACTTTTTCAGTCCCGATACCAATGCCTGGATTTTGTATATCTGTCATTAACCGATACCGATCCGATACTATTGTTAAATTTTTAAACTTCCATCTTATACATTTCTTGAAGAGACTAAAGGCACCAAACTTTACTAACTAAACATAACTAAAAAAAAATAACAGATAGAAAATATAAAATTACCACAAAAATAAAATGTCAATTGAATAATTAATCTTTTTTATGAATTTATTGCAGATTTATGCCAGTCCCTTCTAAATCATACAGATAATTTGTATTATTGGTCTTGCATATATTGGCTTGCAACCACCCATTGGAAGGCTGTATTTATTTTTCGGCCAGGAGAAAGCTGAATAGAAGCAAAACATTAACAACACATTTGTGCTTGTGTTATCTATAGACATAAAACATCAGCTCTGCATTTTTTACCAAAGAAAGAAGAGCTGAGGAGGAAACTGTTGGAATTTCTCTCTGAACCACCAGTTGCATTAGTGTTAGCCAATCAGAGCTGTGATGTTAGTATTTCCTGAATATGAAGAGTAACATTCATAATGCTTGTTTTTCCCCCCACCCACTGAAACAGGAGCACAACTCACAAGGTATTCATTTGTACTGGAGAGCACATAAAGTGTACTTTAAAAAATGAGTCAATGAGACCTAAAACAATATTGAAATCTGGGGATTTTTTTTTTCTCCAGAAATTACATATGTGCCAGGAAACATTAGCTCTATCAATTCTGATAAGGAAACTGGATCCATATCCAGTAAAGAGTCTGTTGGTTGATCGAAAAGATGAGGTTTCTTTGCAAGTTACAAAGGCTCACTTACCCAAACACTAGAGTGATTAAATTTATATATTTGTGTGTGTGTGTGTGTGTGTGTGTGTGTGTGTGCGTGTGTGTGTGTGAGTAAGCTACTTCTCTAATGTCAGACTCAGCAATACAAAAATTTAACAAACTAGAAGCTTCAGTATATCTTTTTGTCCTAAACAACAGCTGGTACCCAACAGACTGGATGGGACTCACCCATGCTCGAGCCTATCAGTAGAAAATGAAGTCAACAAGCATGTGCACGCTGTGGTTCAGCATGTCAATCAAGGAGAAAGCAATCAATACTCTCAGGACCCTAACTGAATAAGGTGTATATACGAGCATGTGTGCCTGTGTGTATATTGGTGCATAGTGGATGGCTACAGCAGGCCGGGTTAATCTGACAGCGCTTGTCTGTGCTGATGATAGTATTGATCTCATGAAGACCATCTGAAGGTCAGGATGTGTTGCCTTTGTTTGCGCTACCTTGATCGAGATACACTGCTCATGTAGAACAGCTGGGACTATGTCTTCTTGTGGAAAGGACAAATATTACAGCAAATGACGGTTCTCCTTCATATGTTTCTCGTGTTCTTCGGTTGATCATAAATTACAAAGCAAGTTGTCAGGTCCAGAAGCATTTTTAATTTTTTGATTGACACTTCCACTACCATTTCACTTCTATGGGTTATTACCATTATATCGGAACAATAAAACACAGGCCAGGCTTGTTAGCGCTTAATTATTCATTTAGATCCATAAAGTCAATCAATTAAGCTTAAGTGTGCGGTAAATCTGATTAGCCAGTCAGTTCCTGGCTGAATACCCACAAACACACAGTGAGGAACCACAACACAGGTTGACGCTTTTTTTTTCCCCCAGCCGATAATTTGATGTATTAGCTATGAGGAATGAAAGATAAGCATGGCTTAATGTATGCTAATGTTATAAGGGCTGTGGCTTGCAACAAAATAAAGCAAGGTCATCAAGAAAAAGCCCACTCGTAATTAATAGTTGAATTCATTACAAAAACAATGAGTCGGTTCAAAAAAAACCTCATTAACAAGATAAGGCATTTTGAAGTGAAAATAGAAACGTTAATGTGAAGACAATGAGAGCTGCTGTGTTCAGCCTTGAGATACTGTTAGTGCAGTCAGAGCCCATTTGATCGGGCAAAGCGACCAGTCTCTCCTCCGCCGCCGTTGTATCATTCCTCATTATTTTCTGCCACACTCGCTTCCTTCTGCTCGTCCTCCCCACCTGGCGTCCTCCCCACCCCACCCCAACCCCCCCTTTTTTCCGCTGGCCTTTACCTGCTCGCTTGTCTCGGGGGAAATTACCAGAGCAGAGAAACGCTCTCCTACTCCCGTCTTGCTCTGCCGCCATCCAGTCATCCACCACACTCATACAAACATTTTGCAAATACCCTACCATTTAGCATGGACATGCATGCATGCTTGTTTGGTAAAACACCTAAACAACCCATTTAAACAATGTGTTAAATGTCTTTGAAATAAAGTATCATTATTGTTGATATTTCAGCATTCAAAACCTAAAGGAGAAAAATCCTACCTTTAATTAATCTCATCTACTGCCCATATGTGCAGATAAAATCCCCTTTTATGCAATGGGACAACACAGAGAACAATAGCCATTGTTCCTCTTCATCTTTTTAGAGTTGTTGCTCCCTGCTTATTTCTGCTCTTTTCAGATCATCTCACAGGCCTTCAACTGGATTTAGGTTTGGGGACATGTGACTCCAATTAACTAAATGAGCTGCAGAGGTCTGAGAGCATGAACTAAACCACTCAGGAAGAATGACAACACATGATAAGATATAAAAACTACTAAGGAACACAGTATAAAATATGGGAAAAAGCGCGATGAGCGTGATGAGTTAAATACTCATGAAACAAAGCATAAGTAAACATCAGGATGTATTAAAATATAACATCCTTCAGACTGTGAAATATTTCAAGAGTTTGTGATGTTGTGAACATACGCACAGCGTCACTGACCCTACACCATTCATCACAATGGGCATGAGTTACTTTTTCTGATATGGATTAGTTGCTTTAAACAAAACCATGTTATATGTTTGCTGCCCAAAATCTCAGTTTTTCAGCCACAGCACAGAGTGCAGGTTAAAGGACCAGTTCAGTTAAGTAAACTACAAATGTTTTCATTTATGGTAGTATAACAGAAAAAATGTCTTTCTTTTGTCATAACTCAACAACCACTTGGCATGTAGGTAGCTTATTATGGTTGTTATGAGCAGTTTTCCAACAGTGAGGTTTAGAGATTGTTTTTACCATGGGTACCCTCCTGCACACTGTTTGTGCTGACAAGGTAAATAAAGGTGTTTGTCCAGCCTAGCAGCCGTTAGAAAGGGTCCTTGGTGCCCCATCATGTTTATACTCAAAGGAAACAAAAGTTATGAATTACTAATTAAACACATGTTAAAACACGATCACATTTATTTCTAAGGAAGTGGTACCAGGATTTATAAGAATCATTTATTTGCATGAGATTTTCTTAACATGTATTCTAAGGCTCTTTGCACATCTCTACAAGGGATGCTATGAATCTGTCATGGTCTGTACACTGGGGCTCCACTACCCACTTCCAGCTCCCAAACCAAGGGTCTGGAACCTGTGGCTCTGAAGCCACAAATGGCTCTTTGGACATTCCACAATGGGTATTTATAACTTTTCTCAAAAATTATGGTATCATCATATAATATTGCATCATCACAGGTGGAGGCCTCACCAACCAGCTGGATCAATGTCTACCTGACAAACATACCACAGTTTGTAAGACAGAAGAATTGTGTGTCTAACCAAGTGGTCAGCAGCACAGGAGCACCACAAGGGACTGTACTCTCACCATTCCATTTCACTTTGTAGACCTCAGACATCCAGTATAAGATAGAGACCTGTAATTTGCAGAAATACTTAGACGACTCTGCAGTTGTCGGGTGTGTCAAAGCTGGAGAAGAAGCTGAATACAGAGAGCTGGTGGACCACCTTGTGGCATGGTTTGGAAACAATCATCTTACCTTGAATGTGAACAAAACAAAGGAAAGTATTTTAGATTTCAGAAGAAACAGGGATAACTCAAAGACTATTTCCATCATTGAAGAAGAGGTGGAGGTGGTTGAGGAGTACAAATACCTCAGAGTTCTGGACAACAGACTGGATTGGAGACTCAACAGTGAAGCCATCTACAAGAAGGGACAGAGCAGACTCTACTTCTTTAGGAAGCTTAGGTCATTCAAGGTTTGCAGCAAGATGCTGCAAATCTTCTGTTTGTTTGTTTCTGCTTCAAGTCTGTTGTGGAGAGTGTCATCTCTTCGTCCATCATTTGTTGGGGTAGAAGCATCAGAGCCAGATACTTAAAAAGGCTCAGCAAATCTGATGAGGAAGGCTGGTTCTGTTCTGGTGACAACTGTCAGAACTAGAACTAGAGATGATGATGCAAAGAAAGATTCTTCATAAACTAAAAAATTAAAAATATTGACAACCCTAAGCAACCTCTTCATGAGACTATTCTAGAGCAACAGATTATCTTCAGTCGGAAGCTTCTTCCGTTTCGCTGCAACACAGACCGCTACGGGAAATCCTTTCTCCCCACAGCCATCATGGTCTAAAAAAACTCTTTCAAAAATGATTTTGTTATGAGCAACAACACTTAATTTCCCTCTGGGTTCAATTAAGTATTTTTGAATTGAATTGAATTGCATTCTGGAATAATTGCATTGAATCTACACAAAAGAGTGACACAAAAAGTACCAATATTATTTTTTCAGATCTGTTTTACTCCTCATTATGTTGAAATATGTTATCTGCTTTTTCAAAATAATTCCCCCCAAATACCAAAATCATGTAAAAGAAATGTGTATATCATCTTTTTTGCTAAAGTGTGTTTGTCTTCATTTTAAAAACATATAAGATAGAAATAAGGTGACAGTTCTTAAAAAAAATTCCAATACATTTCCTGAAGTGACTGGACTTAGGGCATTAATGGCTTTTAGTATGGTAAAGCTTGCATAGGCTACCCCTGTGTCAAACATGCAGTTGTGCATCCTTCTCTGCTTTCCCATTTCTCTGAAACAAATACACACACGGTCAGGTAACAATTGTTGCTAATTTGTTCACATCATTTGAGTGCATGAAATTATCTAACGGGATTTTGATTTCCATGAAGAAATCACAAATGTGTTTGCATTTTACTGCTGTACTGCACAGAGTAATACACTCTTTAGACCTGATTGAAGTTAGTAAAAATGTCCCCCCTCTTGCACCACCATGCCTTCAAACAGATCCCAGTTATTTTTTAGGAAATCTACAGACCTTGAAGATGAGCAATGAGTAGCTCAGCAGGGTTTTACCATGCTGCCATGTTATTTAATGGATAGGCACTTCAATCACATTGGTAATCAGTGAGACAAAATCACAATGAATGTTTCTAGCTCAGCTGCAAACCTCCTACTCATAAGACAGTTGCAGTGGCACAACTGGGAGCGTTTTTGCTTAGAATCCTTTTTCGTGTGCAGCTAGGATACAGTTTCTACCTGCATCCAAATTAACATCGGCTGTTTCTTTGCATATGTCAAGTCATGCCTTTGGAAATGTCACTTTGAGCGAAGCGGCAGCAGCTCGCTGTCTGCATTTTGATTATACACGTGCATTAAGCAAAGACTGTTGAGGAAGAAAGAGGAAGTAAAAAGATAGGTGTCAACCATCCCTGTTTCTTCCATTTTATGTCTCATCTCTCTTTCTTTTTGTTGATGTCTTGTTATTGTCTGTTGCTGTGGCCGCAGTTTGTGGACGTCTTAGCAAATTCCTCAAAGAGCCAATTTTGTATGAAGACATAAAACTGATAGGACCAGGCCATCTTATTTACCCCCTCAGTTTTTACACCCTAAAAAAGTCCCAGGATGTGCCTAGTGGAAGCAAGCTATAATTGCTTTTGGAACCAACTCCCAGTGGAGAAAAAGAGAGGTGATGAAAGCTTTTCTTCTGAGAGAAAAAAAGCTTCTTCTAAATCAAAGTAAAATCCAAATTGTACACATGCCTTAGTGTTTAGATCTCAGAGAGAAAGAGAGAGAGACTGAAAGTTTTTACAAAGTTACATTCTAAGCAGTTGCTAGCACCATAACATTTCAGTAAGAAGGTCCCTGGTTTCAAATACTGGGATCTGAATTGAGTTTACAAGTACTTCCTTTGCATGCATTGATTCTCTCCGGGCATTCTCCTGCAATCCAAAACCATGATTATTAGTTTAACCGGTCACGACCCTTGGGTATGAGTGTTCATGTTTGATTGTCTTGTGTGTTTCTGTGTTACCCTGTGACAAAGTGGTGACCTGTCCAGGGTGGACCCCACCGACCACTGGAGATAGGCACTACTGCAACAACCCTGCAAGGACAAATGGGTATACAAGATGGATGGATGAACCTCATTCCTTTTTTATAACATATGTCATTTAAACTCTTTGATTAGAACAGATTTCTTCTTATAAATATCCCTTTTTTGTTATGACTTATGACTTTTTATAAATATAAATAATGTCATACTTTTCTGATGATCCTGTATTTTTTAAGAGCGCTACCACAAAAATGCATTGGTTGTTTTATTGATTGAAACTTTAGTTTTTTGCTGAAGTGGTTGTCGTTTGTCAGTGGCTGTGGTTTTTGAAGTTAGAGATACTTTCTCTCATACAGGAGATGATTAAAAGCTAAAGCATAGCCAATGAGCAGATGCGTATGGCTGTCCAATGTTTAAGCATTATAGTTAGATGAGACAGCTCCTGCAATCGGAGGTTTTGTGTGTGTGAATATGCATTTCTGTACAAATCCGCAGCCATGAGCGTGCAGACGACTTGAAATTAAAACCTGATGCGGAACAAGAAGCATGATTGGAGTGGAATTAAAATAAAACACAAGAAGAGCTCTGAGAATAAGTGGGGACATGTGAAGAGGGAAGAGGGGGTTGGAGTGAGCGATAGCCCCTCACTGCAGTCCAACAGCTAATCTCCGGGTTGCTCCTTATTGGAATGTCAGTCGAACCTTTTGCTGATGATTCGCCCCTGTCTACAGCCTGGTTATATGTGGGACAATTAGGGAAATTTGCAAAGTCAAAGAAACGTCCAATGACATCAGAAGCTGAGATGAGCCAGAGAACAGATGTGTGCACTCTCATCTACATATACAGAGCCTTAGGTGTTCATAACTGGGATTTTATGTCATAGAAGAGCACAAAGTAGCACACACGAAGCAGAAGGGAAATTATTTATTTTTTTAAATACAAAATCTAAAAAGTTGATTCCACAAATGAAGATTTTTGCTTATTCAGCTTTGCAAAATAGCTGAAATTCAGTCTGAATGGATAGATAAGTCTCACCACACTTACATTTAGGTCTGGACTTTGATTGGGCCACTCAACTGAAAACTCTCTAAATCATTCCATTGTAGCTCTAGTTGTATGTTTAGGGTCATCGTGTTGCTGTTGGATGGTGACCCTCCTTCCCTTTGCAAGTATTTTGGAGCCTCCTAAAGACTTTTTTCCAGGGTTGCCGTGTATTTACCTTGATCCATCTTCCCATCAACTTTGAAGCCTCCCCAGAGCATGATGCTGCCATCTTCATGTTACATCATGGTTTATTTAATATGAAGTTGTTGCTGACCAGAGCACCTTCTTCTACATGGCATGACAAACTGGACCGGACAACAAAAACACACAACTTTTCATATGAATTAAGTTGATCCAGATGGATCAAGGTCTTTTTATGCTTTAAGACTATGTAGCTTAGATCTTGGAATCAAAGGCTTACAATTCATAATATTTACCTGAGTAATGTGTGATGGATTTCCTCCTCATCAGACTGAGCTCTGTGTTGTAGTCCCTCATCCAGGTGATCTTATTGCTCATCAACAAATTGCTCTAGTCAGAAGCACATGGAAAACTCACCTTTGAGTAAATTGTGAAATTTGAAGAACACATCTAGATCACAGAACATGATGATGCATGTCTTATTGTGACGCACACATATGTTTCCTGTCTTTATTATCCACATTTTGATGGCTATTCTCGTTATTTCTGACATCACTTCAGCCAGTATTTGTCCCGCTTGCGCTATCCACAAATCCCCGTCATCTCAGACAAACTTTCCTGTCCTTTAGTGAGCCCCACAGCATGACGCTGCACCTGCCATGTGTTATTATGGGAATTGTGTTCTAAGGGTGATGTGCTTGTCCTAGTTTTCTACCACACCAAGTGTTTTTACATTTAGACCAAGAAATACATTTGAAAACCAATGTCCTTATCACAGGAAAGATACTCAAACAACTAGTCTCTCTCGTGTCTTCCACTCACACTTTTGCTTGCCCTGCTAACAATTTCTTGCATTACTTCAGCTAATAATGACGTACTTGACTTTGCATTGGATAATGAATCACAAATTTAAACATAATGGATAAAAAGTAAATACCTGCACCCTATTCTGGCTTCAGAGTCAGAGCCAGAGTGAGGTTCATATCCCCTACAGCAGGATTACCCAAACTTTTTCCCTTAGAGGGCCCTAAATAAACTATCAAGGGGGCAGAGGGCCAAATGTAACAATTTAGTTCAAACACAAATACCAATAGTAAAGAATAACAAAGTCTTTTCATTCATTCAAGATTCCTTTCCGTGTAAATAACAACAACATTACAAATAAGTCATATTTAATATATCTAAACTTCCTTATTTGATGGATTTAGCATTGATGTCAGCGAAACAATACTTTTCCTCCCGTCTGTATACCACTGATGATGATGCACCATGTTGATAATTGCTGCTTAAGATAGCAGCCAGCTATGGGCACCCCTGCCTTACAGTGCTTCTGAAGCAGCGGGAATGCTTCAGAGCACTGTAAGGCAGGGGTGCCCATAGCTGGCTGCTATCTTAAGAAGCACAATTATCAACATGGTGCATCATCATCAGTGGTCTAACATACGGGAGAAAAGTATTGTTTTCGCTGACCATCAATGCATATAAATCCATCAAATAAGGAGAGTTAAGATATATTAAATATGACCTTATTTGAAATGTTGTAGTTTATTTATCACGGAAAGGAATCTTGAATGATGAAAAGACTTCGTTATTCTTTACTATTGGATTTTTGTGTTTGAACTAAATTGTTACATTTTTGCCCATTTCACCTAAATAAACTATCAAGGGGGCAGAGGGCCAAATGTAACAATTTAGTTCAAACACAAATACCAATAGTAAAGAATAACAAAGTCTTTTCATTCATTCAAGATTCCTTTCCGTGTAAATAACAACAACATTACAAATAAGTCATATTTAATATATCTAAACTTCCTTATTTGATGGATTTAGCATTGATGTCAGCGAAACAATACTTTTCCTCCCGTCTGTATACCACTGATGATGATGCACCATGTTGATAATTGCTGCTTAAGATAGCAGCCAGCTATGGGCACCCCTGCCTTACAGTGCTTCTGAAGGCATTCCCGCTTGCTTTCACCTCTCTTAACTGTGAGCATGAAACATCTGGTTTCCCCATTTAGAGGGAGCTTGCTGCTATAATAGCTCTGGGCATAATGCCTCGAAAACGAGGGGGAAAAAAACTTTTGGCTGAGCCCCTTCAGCTCTCTCATTTGTAGTCTGTACCACAGATGTAAGTGAGCATTCTCCCTGGTCAGTCTTACTCTTTGTGGAACACAAGCTTGACCTGTTCCCAGCAAATTGAGTGTCTATCTGTTGAGTGTCTGTCTGTGCACCGAGGGGTCATTTCCATGAGAATGGAGTGCAGAGAATGGACAGGGGGCCACATTTTATATGTCTGAGGCGGCTGCAGATGCAGTTCTGGGGTGCACAAGGGTTTACGCATGTATCATGCTGTGAATGGTTGATATCTCTCCCTGTTTCTGGGATCGTGTGATGGAGAGATTTTTTTCAGTAAAAGGTCAGGTTTTGTATTAAAGCCCAAGCAACCTCCACACAAGCCAATACGGTATATTCAGTATGGGTATTTGCATGTTCTCCCCTGTGCATGTGTGGGTTCTCTCTGGGTACTCCAGCTTCCCCCCACAATCTAAAAAAATAACTGTTAGATTAATTGGTCTCTTTAAAATTGCCCTTACATTTGGGTGTGTGTGTGGTTGTTTGTCCTGTGTTTCTCTCGTTTAGCGTAAAATGGAGTTATAGTCTGCCCAGAGCGAACTCCATCTTTTAGCCAATGACCGCTGGAGATCAGCACCAGCTCCTCAGCGTCCCGATACGGACAACTGGGTACAGACAATGGACAAATGCACATGTCATTGGCTGTGTGTGGGACTGTCTAAGGAAGGGCTTGCCTAGAGGACCATACATGGTGAAATAAAAACATAGACTAAAGCTAAATTTGTCCAAAGAGCCCGCATACATGACAGAAATAACACAAACATATAAAAATTATGTAATTCAATACATAAATAAGTCAGGTCGTTTGGACTATATTGGATTGGCGACCTGTCCATGTACCTCCCCTCTCACCCAAAAACGGATGGAGTTGGGCAGCAGCCCCACTCCCTGCAACACAAAGGATAGATGGTGTAGATGGATGGATTGATGGATAGAAAAAATTTGGAAACACATATGTTAGTAAGTTTAGAACTGTGTCTACTATGTTTTAAAATGCTTTATATTTATTTTGTTTTGATCATTTATCAAATACACGTTTAAATGAAGCGTAAAAATAACTGTGTAAAACTTGCAGGCATTATATTTCAAAAGAAATTACAGTTAACTATATCAACAATAATTTATCTGTTTATAGTTTTGTTTTGCATGATATTATTCGAAATTAATTGTAGACTACTTCATAACCTTACCCATTAAAGTCATTATAAACATATGCTACATATTAAACTCCAGTCTGTAGTTTAGCAGTTGTGCAGATTAACCAATTAGCTGTTAAGTTCTGTTTTTCAAAATCTAATGACAGTTTGAATTGCTTCAAGATGCACTGGGGTACACGAAATATGGAATCACTAAATGCTGAAATAATAATATATTATTTAAAAAAGGGATGATTCAAGGTATAGCCTAATTAAATATAATATGTTTGCAGTGTAACCTATTATATTTATTAGTTTTTTTATTACATAGCGTCATATATTTATTTTCTTTTTTCTAACCAGATCATCTATTCCGTGGGCATTTCGGGACTAAATACATATATTTCGCTTCATACTTTACTGAAAATAGAATTTCGACGTCTTTACAGCTTTCTGTTTGTGCCACTGAAATGTGAGCTGCTTGGCTCCATGCCTATCTCCGGTTGCTACCCATACCGTGAGGTCCACACCGTGTGAGCGCTCCGGGGCTCCGAAAAGCACGAGTAGGTGGGCCGGACGGGCGGAGTCAGCGTCCGATGCTCTGGTTGGCCCAGAGTGACGTATCGGGAACCACTTCCCTGTCCGTGTCTCTCACTGGAAGGAGGAGAGGCAGACTGCGGTGTTGTTAGTTTGAACAAAATGGCTGAAAGACCGCTGTCACCGAGAGCTCACTGAAAGCCCACCGCGAGTGTCCGCTCCGTCGTTTGGATTGAACGCAAAATGTATTTTCCCCGGAGCCGCTGCTCGCTTTGCATTTGCGGCAGCCAGCGCGTCGCTTGGCGTCCAGCCTACTCCTTAAACTGAAACATTTATTTTGCACTTTAAAACAACTTGGCTTGTTTGCAGACGTCGGCTTGTTCTGAGAGAGCTCTCTTCTCTTCGGCAGTTTCCCCCCCTTACGAAAACTGCCTGAATTTTTCCCGTTTTTGCAAAACCTCTCAACAGTCGACGACTGATATTTCAAAGCCAACCAAGTTAATTTCTACTATACATTTAATCTGCTTTTTAAATAGTGGTTTTATTCGTGTTCAGTTATATTTTTGTTTTGTTTCTATTATCAGTGGTGTTTCACCCTTTTCCCCAGCCCTCGTTATATCGTGACGTTTTAAAAAACATTTTTTTTTACTCAGTTTAATCTCAACACGTGTTTTATGTTGAGCTGTTTTGTGTTTTTAAACTCAAAACAAAAATCACCGAACTCGCTGTGTGTATATCTGGCTGCGTAGCCGTTGTTTACCTCGGTATCCTGACACCACAAGCTGCTTCAGCAGCAGTCGGCTTATCTATCAAGTTCGACTTTAATTGCGACTAAATCTCTGCACCGACGCTTTACGGGTAACTTTTCGAAAAAAAGAAAACTATAAAAAAAATCAGACATCGGAAAGTGCTTTTTTGCATATTTTCCTGCCATGCATCGATTCTTCACTGAAAGCGGCCAAAGCTGTTATAAACTCAAGGTGAGTTTCAGATCCACCATATCTTATCCCATGGTGAATTTATGATTATTGTTGCTGCTAAATGTTTTATAAATAAAATCAAAACGTAGGAATTAGACATAATTGATTGCAATACCCGATTAATAATACTTTTTTCTATGATGCACTCTTGAGGAGGAGCTGTAGTATTGGAACTTCTACAATTGCCAGTACTGACTCACTTTGCTCTTAAGAAAGCATATAGGAAACACTGATCATTAGGATCGCTTCTCCCATAGTTACTGTGGGTTAACCCAGTGATGGTAGTGTCTGGAATGTATATGTACATGAACAATAATGGTGTTATTGTCTTGAAATTATAGGACACATTTATATATGTACGAATAGCCTGTAGTGTTCTAGAGTACAGGTGCATATGTAAATGTTTACTATGATTATAGATGCACAGATTAGGGTTTTCTTTGGTAATGCTGATTTTTGTTCTCAAGTTTGATCCATTGATTCAGGACTGTGAAACATCAAATGGAAAATGCATGTTACAGATTTTTGGCTTATAGATTTTCAGTGAGTTCTGAGTCGTACAGAAATGGATATCCTCATTCATACATAAATACATATTGACACTTATCTCAATTAAATAAACATTGAAAAAGTGTGTCAAATTTCATGCTGTCCAATGATTTTCTTTGTTATGAGAAAGAAAATAGTAGGAGTTCTTAGTTTTGATTTATTTGATTTGGAAAAACATTTAAATTTCTCTGTTTTCTCACAAATTTCTCTTGTTTATTAATTGATACTTTTTTGGAATGACTTGAGATAATTCCCTGGTAAAACTCATTGTTATATTTTAAATATGATAATAAAGAACCAACCAATTGCACTCTTACCTTCTAAGTTAATTGTTAAATACTAGTATTTTAACAGTTTTGTTGAGTAGTTGGATGCCTTTTCTTGGGCATCTAGTTGTTCCAGGTGTAACAAAGCTATTTATTTTCATACATTTTAAACGTAATGTACCGCCTGCTAGTGCTGTGTTGAAAAAATATGAAGAAACGATTCTTATCCAAATCTAATGAATTCACAAGTTCAAATATCAATTTTATTATTTTAGAACAGTTTGCTCTTTTTACAGCTAAAATAGGAAGGACAAGTCAACATGGCCATTTTAAGTTTTGTGTATGAAAGGGTTAATACAGTTTCCCCAGGTGAACTGTTACTCACCCAGTGTTGGGTCATTGAATTACAGGCAAAATTCGCGTTTAATAGCCCTGAGCCATATCAATATCAAACTGGATCTTATCGAGTCGGATTGGATCGGATCGTGATGATCGATTCTTACTCTTAAGAATTGGAATCAAAACGATTCTTGAAATTTCAATCGATACCCAGCCCTATGTACTGCTCATTCAGCCACTGATCAGAATTGGAAAGTTTTCTCTTGATCAGCTTTGATCAGTGATCAGGAAAGAAAAAAAATCCCTATTTATTGTTGCATTAAAACTAAGATATCCCACAATATTCAGTGTACAGAAACCATCAAACAACGTGTAGTTTGTTTCATGTTTTTGCGTATGAGAAATATCAGATAACGGCTAAAGAGTTTTGTTTTGATGCATCAGTGCAGATAGTCTTCTAATTGCTTCGTACTTTTTGGATTTAACTTCAGTGTGGGAACCTGTAGCACAATTTCTTCCATTTCCCATCTTACAGGCTTTAGAACAAGAAGAAGTAGAAAATCCATATTGGAAGAACTTGATTGGAGCATTTCTGATTTAAGCTCCCTTTTTTCACTGTCATTCAGTCTGTGATTTATTCTCTAAATGTATCACATCATGTATCTTGCGGACTATTGCACATTCCACTACACGAGTAAATTATTAAACATAGCTGTCCTGTCTCCGTTCCCTCCTTCCCCCCCTCCGTCTCGGTATGAAAGCCCAGGATTCTGATTGAACTGTCGCCTCTTATTGCGGCACCCCTTTTCCCTGCATCCGATCCCTTAGGCACTGGAGTATAGCTTTTAATATCTCCGCCTCATGTCTTAATTGAAGTACATAATTTCCTGTTAACCCCCCCCCCCCCTATTTTTTTTTTTTTTTACCACTGACATTTTTGTCATCCTGTTTTATCTATATCTGCACACACCAGAGAGGTGATGGAAAGGAAAAAAAACAAAAGACATGCACATGTAACAGCGCCACGCATGCATACTTGCAAAGCATGCACATTTGTTGCTAAAAGCTTGCTTCTAATTGTATGTGTGGTCTGCCATGAAAAAATGAAATGTTTATGTGAATCACTTGCTGCTTACATACGACCAACCACTGCCTTTGTTGCTGTGGGACTTTGCAACCATTCATAGGGAGCTTAAAGTTTATTTCCCTATGGTTGTGTTTGAGATCTCATCCATTCCTCAGAAACTGAGCAACAAGGACAACCCTGTCTGTCTTTCCCAAAACATAATTTAGCAACAAAAAGAAAGAAAAAATGTGTATATGTTGGAGCTGATGAGAAATGGTAAAGATTTAGTTGGGGTCTTGTAAAGGAAAGAGGAAACAATTAACTGGTAAGAGGAGAAATGAGTTTTCATGTGGCCTTAACTACAGGGTGGCTAATTAACTGTACTAGACACAAGAGCCCTATAACTGTAGCATATAGGTATCTAGAGTGCTCTGAAACGACAAAACTGGGGTCAATGTAGAAGTTGCAAATCAAGTAGGGTAATGCAGGAATACAGAGCAAAGATGTACCAAACAATCTGTAATCGGTTGTTGTCAGGATTAGACTCTATTCCTCTTGATCAACTCTGCTCAGTGATTGAAGAATTGTTTTATATATGCTAAATGCCTCAAAACAAACATTATTTTACCTTTTTCAGACTAGACTTGAATAAAAAAACAGATAAAGGTTGTTTACATATGATTTGAGCCTTTAATCCTTTGAGCCTTTAAATTGGTGTTAGCCAGGAAAAAGTCGAGTTGGCGCATCTTACATACATTTATTTATCTGTTTTTTTCTCCCCCAAGTGCAAAGTCATTCACGTTGAGAAATTACAAGCACGACTTAATGAATTAGTTTACTACTTTGTGCTTTTTGGCTGTACACTTGAAAGCTATTATCCTCATTGGCTCTGAATCGAATCAGGCTGCAGGCTTTTGGCATTCAGACGTTATTTTGATTAGATTGTATTGTAACACAGCCACAAGGACGAACCCTGGCTGCAACCATCTGCAGCTCGCCTTTATCTCTGAAGGGCGAGATTGTTTATATAAAAGGGAAACCGAAGGCTTGCTTCCTCTTGTTCGACCCTTTATATACAAAATATAAAGACCCATGGGTTTATTAGCCTTGTTTGTGTTTTGTTCATTTGGTCCCCCTGGCATGCAGTTTCATTTCAAATATTATTTTGAATTTCTGTGTACTAATTAGTCTTATCCTTACTATCAGGTAAAACAAACAAAACGTTTTAACTCCTTGCTGTCTGTATGGCTTTTGTTGTGTGTCCCCCTTTCTCTCCCCCATGAGTGACCTTAGCCAGAGCCCTACTGTGGCTATCACTGAACCTGTGATTATCAGGCTTTTCAAGACAACTTGCACAGTCCTGATGGAGAACATGCTTAGCACCGCCGCAGGGTGCTGCTCCAGCAGGGGAGCGTTGACAGTAGATTCAGCTGGATTCCACTGGAGACTGCCAAAAGCCATTATCCTCTTTCCTTGTTCTCTTTGTGACGTGTTGAAGTGAGGTTAAGGGCAGAGATGCGGGTTAACCGGGCGAGTGTGTTTGATCTGCTCATGTTGATCGGTAGATTATGTTAGGGTGTGCAAACATTGAGGGAGACATAAACACTTTGGGGCACAGGTTATATTTTTCTACAGTGGAACACATTGCTCAAAATAAGAAAATGGAAGAACAGCGCAAGATGTGATATGACATAGAAGTTAAGACCTTGGAATCATACTGAGAACTTTATCTTCAAGTACTTTTGGACATAAATTGGGGTTTTTAGTTTTCCAAATATGCTAAAGTCGTAAATTGTACTGTGATTTTATATAGTAAAGCATACCACCAGAGTCTCAGATCTACTTTATGTACAAAGAGGGGAGCTTGGTCTGTGCAATGTCCTCCTCTCTTTTGAGTTGTGTGCCAGTGGAGGGGCCATGGGCGAAGGGGGCCCATCCAGGGGTCAGTCAGTCCAAGCCAGGGTGGAAGCAGGGGGATGGGTGGGGGAAATGAAGCCAAAACCACAGTGCCGCTGCCTGTGTGACTCTTGGCGGGGTTCCAGGGGAATGTTCTGTTTGTGGGGGGCCCCCGTCCTTCCCTCTGCTCAGCTAATAACAGGGATGTAGAGCAAAGGAAAAGGGTATCACATGAAAACGGACAGACCCTATACCCATGCAAGACCTTGAGCCTGCATTGTGTCCCCTTTTTCAGCCTCGTGTCACAGACAGCATTACCTCTAAGGACTTAGCAGGACTTCCCAAGCTTTAAGTTAAAGTTTTGTAAATAGCACCGGCATGCTCTGGCTGACCTTAAACTGGGGTCATATCTCTGGGTGGTAAACTCTGATCAGCTGGGCCATTACCTGTCTTGTTAATGACCTTACTACCAAGTTCAAGTGTTGGCTTGTGTAGGATTTCTGACTAGATTTTTTTAAAATGGCTTTTATAAATGATCAGCAACAATTTGAAGTTCAAAATTTTACTCAGAGTTTTTGGACTACTTGTATCAGTAGAAGATGTTAATGTATTTTTCAATAAACAACTCACTGAGCAGTGCCAGTTGTGCAGTGGATCCCTGGAGAAACGTATGACAACTGAGCATGAATGAAAGAGTATACTTACTAAGTTATATAAACAGAACTATCGTTTTTCATTAGATGAAAATTAATTACCCAGACAGGGTTTTTAAAACGTAGTGATAGTGGTATCATGCTTTGTGGATGATATAGTTCTGGAAATATTTGATGATTTACATATGTGAAAAATATTCAACACCTGTCCTCGATATCTATCTGAACCATTATCTGTGAGCCAGTCAGCAATAAATCCTCCTTGTTGCCATGGTATTAAGGCTTTATTAACAGGCAGCAGAACTTGCACAAGCAAATATAATTACATTTGGCTCTGAAAATATCTAAATAAGTCCATATAAATAAACGGGAGGCAAGGACTAATACTCAAAGTTTTCTTGACAGCTTCTTGTAGAGTTCTTAGCTTTAGCTGCTGTGATGACAGGGAGCAGGCTTCCTTGGTCTTTCCCGTTGTGCTGTTTTCCGATTTAACGAGCTGCCACTGTGTTCAAAAGTTCCAGATCGGCTTTGACACAGGAACAGTTAAGACTCTGGGAGACTTTTTTTTCTTTTTTTTTCTGGAGGACTTCTTCTTTATAACATTCTGGCGAGGTTTTATTTTCTCTTCCCATTTGCGATCATCTCAGTCATTCTTTACCACACACCTGGTGGAAAGGAGTCAGTTTGTTAAATGAGAATATTTGTGCTTCATCTCATAGAGGTTGTCTACTAGCACTGTATTATTATTATTTTTTATAATGCCACCTGCTTTTAAGTAAAGCTGGTATCCACAGACGGCTTCTCATTCCAAACCTCCAATAGGTATGTTGGTTAGTTTGAAGGAAAATACAGCAGCATTGTTATTGCTGCTTATCGGCTTTAGAATTCACAAGCTTACCTCCCAATGCATTCGGACTGAATAAACTTTACTACATTCTGTGGTTTTGTTCTGGCCGTCTTATTAATTATTATATTATTACTTGCTGGAAGAGCTGCAGCTTTGTATAAAGTCAGTTGGTCTCACAGCTGCTCACAAGATGGGAGACTGAAACGTTTTTATTGCCCCCCTCCTTTTTACGGTTTGTTTCTTCCTCTGTCTCTTTCTGTATAAAATGCAGCATTTAGGCCTTTCTAATTTTCTATCAGCCTTAATTTATTCTTCCCTTCACCCCTCTGCGTATTAGCCTTTTATAGACTACAACATCAAGATGCAGGGCTATTGCGGCCCGTCAGCCCTCTTGTTCTTTTTTGTTACGTTTTGTTTAAAGTTTCCCACTTTCTCCACCACGTTTGCTGCCTTGTTCTTCTTACAGTATAGTTCCCTTCCTGGCTCACTCTCTGCCTGGTCTGGTTCTCTGCTGACTGTCGTTTTTAATTGGTATTGCTCTGCGCTGGCTTCCATCCTTTGCCTGCTTGCTCCCTTTTCCCTTGCTGCCTACCCCAACTCTCTGCACCCACTGTGCACACATGAGGCAAGACTTGAAGTGTGTTTTTGCGTTGCCGTTCCTGTTTGTCCTAGCTTGTTTCTTCATTCCCCGTTTGTGTGCTCATATTCTTACCTCGCTGGCTTGCATCCTCCCTTTCTACCAAGGCCGGAAGCGCTGTTCAGTCCAACTATGAGCACAAACTTCCGTTGCTAAATCACGCCTTTTCAATTTTCCAAGACCTTTTCAGCTTGACCGGCCCAAGATTTGCGCTTCGACTACAGTCTTGATCAAACGGCCGAAACAAAAGGACCTCTCTGTACTAAATGGAGTTATAGGGAGTCACAGTGGGCTGACGTAGGAACTAAATAAAGGAAAAAAAATTAACTCTTTTGAAACATCCTCTTAAAAACGAAATAATAAGAATAAATGAAAAATTACATTGATCAACGTTTTGGGACCTGTTTACGATCTGTGTTTTATGAAGCTTCAAGCTGGTAAAAGTCATTTTTGGCCGATTCATAATTGACGTTAGGGCTTCTTAATATCCAAAAAACATGTAATTCAATGCTGTTCCAAACCATTCCAATGTCAATGTTGGTTACAATGAACTCGATTATTCATAACTTTTTATTCTTTTCCATCGTAATAATCTCCCCACCATTTTCTGTGTGAGAAAGCCCCTAAGGCACTAAAAATCTACATATGATTTATATCAAGGGATGATATCCAATTGTGGTATTGCAAATTATGATTACAAAATAACTGGTAAAACTATTTCATTTTACCTCACCCATCCAAGTGAGTGTTATGGTGGGTTCACACCGCACACTTTTTCAGCGTCAACAACGCTCACAAAGTGACTAGTTTGACGGCTATACATTTTTAAGATGAAGCTTGCAAAGCACGTGGGCGGGCCTTTCTTTGGCGGATATTTTAAACATTAGCGGATCAGCGACGTCAGTACAATGAAACGCTCTGATTGGGTGACGTGCTGCGTCAAGGGTTTTAAGAGCTGACTTATAAAACTTTCTTTAGCTCCTTTGTTTAGCCGTTTACACAGTTATCTTATTAGCTAACAGTGATCATTAGTCTCTGTGTATTTCCTAGGGAATGTTGATTCTCACCTAAACTGTGGTTTCTACAAACACTAAACACTTACAACACTTGAAGTCTTAGAACAATATCAATGAGTAACTTTGCTGTAATATGTTAACCCTTCCTGCTATTTGCAGAAGCCAGCTCCAGATCAATTCTTTCCTCCCTCAGTCTGACCCCAAAGCCTCACAAACATTGAAAAATGTTTGTACTAAATATCAGAAAATGAAAAAAAGTACAAAATGGTGAGAGAACGTAGGCCCAGCCCTGAGTGATGGCAGTAAAAGTTGTTACAGCTGCCATGCCTCAGTAGTAAATGGTTTGTTTTTTATAACTTTTGTGTTTCCCAATAAAAGTTAGAATCGTACATATAAAAGTTAATGCGTGTAGGTGATGACAGAGGTATCTCAAAAAATGCTCTTTGGTGGAAAAGCATAAGCGACGTCAAACCAGACATTCCAGCCTGAAACAATTTCATTCCAATAGAAACCTGAGAACAGGTTCAGTTTCAGCTGTAAAAACCCACCTGGTTACTGGTTTATTTCGGTAATTGTACATGAGCTGTTTAAACTAAAACCCTTTAACATGGGATGACATGTTGTGAACCTGTTGAATACCTGTAGTATTGGTAATGATAAAGTCGTTAAACTGACAGAGAATATGATAAATCTTTTAATGCTCATGTGACTTGTTTTGTTTTTCACCCGATTGAGTTATAGTATTTGTGATTCAGTCTATAAAAGTAAGAAATTTGTTTTTAAGGTTTGAATTTGTATGAAAAAAATACACGTTTCCAGACTTTCTCTGACATTCTTTAATTATTGTCTCCTACCCTCCTAATTTTCCACTTTTTTTCCTACATTCCTTCCATTTATTCTTTCTTGCTTCATCCTTGACTTGCTCTGTCTTTTCCTCCTGTCCTTCTTACCTTGCTCCCTTGTGTCCTCCATTCCTTCCCCTTTCCTTTTCTTCCATTGTTTTTCATTGTTTCTTCCTTCCTTAATTTTTTATTTCCATCCTGTCTTGTGCCGGCCCACTGCAGAAATAGCTGCCAAAAGTTTAAAGTGAGCTTTTGCATTTTACATCTTGAGATGCCTCTA
This sequence comes from Apricaphanius iberus, assembly GCA_028564705.1. Lineage (NCBI taxonomy): Eukaryota > Metazoa > Chordata > Actinopteri > Cyprinodontiformes > Aphaniidae > Apricaphanius > Apricaphanius iberus. The sequence continues at coordinate 424,837 of JAPXFQ010001391.1, read as the reverse complement.
AAGGACTTAGAACCCTGGAAAGTTGATTCTGGAAAAAGTTTAGTACTTTTACCTGAAAAAAGAGTAGTACGACAGATGTGAGTATAGTTCCTTCTTCTTGTGGACAGGCTTCCCTTTTTTGCAAGTGCCATCGTTGAGGCTTAGTCCTTCACTCCCTTCTAGATAAACCTTGTTGGCGGTTCACATGGTGTCCAATGTTCCAAGAAAGGCTGGATTGGCTCAAAACTGTGGAGATTAGATGAGAATTGTGCTACCCACACACAAACTGTGTTTGAATGCTGCAGATACACCTTCTATCTATTCTAGTTTACTATGCTATTTATTACCTTAGGGTGGCCTTCCCCTAGCTGCTGAGATGGCACAATGTTGCACGCGTAGACTCTGTGTGAAAAGTTAGACTCTAAGGGAAACAAGGCTGCGGAAGTACTGATGGAGGAGGAAATAAATGCTGGAAATTCTTTTCATCTTGCAACTGCTGTCATTTTTGTGATTTAGCATTATACTGATTAAACTAGTCAAAACTCCTTCTATTGCGTTTTGTAAAAAGCAAGATACTTTTATGAAGTATTACATTTTGAGTTTTTTTTCTTCTGTAGATTTGTTGGTGTTTTACATAAGTTTAATGTCACCATAATGCTGTTGATGACGATTTTCCACTTGACTTACTGAATAGTTAAGTCAAACACGGAGTCCCTTTAGTCCCAGTTCATAGCTCAAATGTTTCTTGGAGCTGTCACTAGTGCTGCTGAGCCAAAGGAAATAAAAGCTCAAATGAAGTACTTCGTCTCATCTGGCCCTGAGGCGAGCTATCTAACTAGTCTGACTCTCACCCACTCAAAGAACGTCTTTGTTAAAAGGCCTGGTGTCGAAAAGAAGCTTTCTCCGCAGTAATTTTTATCCTTATCTTTTTATTTTCTTTCCGTTTCCCTTTTTCTGCCAGACCTTGAATTGCTTGTATTTCCTTTTGCTGCCAGTTTTCCTAATTCTACTTTATTTGTTGTGGTTCTTTTTATTCATTGTAAAAAGCATGTGGACATCATTTGTTCATTTTGTTACTATTGAATGGAGCTCCTCTGTGACATATTTTTTTCAATGATTTGCTGGCACACTGAATCCATATCATTTCTATGTTTATTTGAAGGCAGTTTTTTTTAGGAACATTAAAATGATACATTGTGCAATTTAACTGCACAAAGGTCGTAAACATAGTCAATGAATATAGGAATATGTTCAATCAGAAAAAGCTGGCATGAATGATGTCTGTTGAAAAAAAGGCTTGGGAATGATTTGTGAAAAAACCTGTAGTGACTTCCATCCATCCATTTTCTGAAGGGGTCGGGGGTGGGCTGGTGCCTATCTCCAGCTGTGGGCGAGAGGTGGGGTACACCAGTCTATCGCAGGGCCACACAAAACGAACAACCATGCATGCACACACCCACACCTAAGGACGATTTAGAGTGATCAATTAACCTGACAGTCAAGGAGGAAGCCGGAGTACCCACGCATGCACAGGGAGAACATGCAAACTTCATGCAGAAAGGCCCTGGGATACGAACCCACAGCCTTCTTGCTGCAAGGCAACAGTGCTAACCACTGAGCCACCGTGCAGCCCCGTGTACTGACTTAATAGTTAATAGTTCTTTGTAGAAAACTGGTGGAGAAGCTAAGCACATTGGAGAACAACATTGAGCCTGACAGGAGGGTTTCCTCTCATGGTTGTGATTTAGCCGATCTGGTGAAAATCTTGTTGAAGGCTCAGGCAGGTACTAAAACAAGTTTTTTTTCTCCATTCTGTCCATTACAAACAGCCTTGCACCATTACACACCTCTTCTTAATTGGCATAAAATAGAAATGATATTCTGGCCGATGTATACAATAAGATAAAATCTTTTTTTTAGTATTGAATTGCTGATACTGATTTCAGCCGATTCTGATTTTTCTTTAAAGAATAGTAATTATTATTAACCTTAAAAGACATATATTTATTGGTCTTGCTACTATCAGTGGCCCTTAAATATTTATGTTATAAGCAGCAGGGATTTTGGATTGTAACATCCCAAAAATTATGTTAACTTAGTCAAGTCATACAACTGTTTATTTATATTTTAAAACAAAAACAATAGTAGATTATGGGGTCAGTATTTTTAAAACCGTCTTTAGTGTCGTATATTGGTGAACAGTGGTGCTATCGGGATTATTGTTAGTAACTGTTTATTTACTTAGTTTATTTATTTGAGAATGTAAATGTGGTAATTGTGATATTCCAAAATTCTGGCAATATTTTCAAATCTAGCATCCCTCATGACAGAACAACTTTGCCTTAAGGCCATTTAATCCTTAAGTAAGAAGCCTAATGGAAAAGATTCATCTTTAGAAAATATTGTTTCCTTTTGAATAGCTTTTTCTCTGTTTGTTCTTTCTGCTAGTTTATTTTTAAACGCCTCACTGATATTAAAAATAGCCAACTTAGAGTCTTCTTCCTTCAGTACCAACTTCCTTATTGACAAGTGTTGTTAAGTAGTGTGGATTTGCTGATTGGAAAAAGGTGAACTTTCTAAATTTAAGCTGACCATAGTTACCAGCCCCGTTGTGCATTTTTAGCAAAACACGTTTTGGCTTTATGAATGTCAGACATTCAGGAAGTTTAAAGCCATCATTTTTAAATACAAAAGATCTGAATGTTACTGAATGCACTTTCTGCCTCTAATAAAATGTTTATTAGAGAACAGGCACTTACATTTTATATGCAGTGAATTGTGATTATGATAACTGACGTAGTCTTGTATATTTACATAATATCAGAATATCTCCTTGCCCTGATTACATAAACCTGCATATGCATGACATGGATTTTTGGAAATCTCAAACTTAAAACATAAATTGCTTCAATTTTGAAAAAAAAACCTCAATCCTAAAAGTTTTTTTTTAATTACATCTTGTTGAAACTTGACTTAGAAACCTAAGTGAACAAAGAACAAAGTTTAGAAACTTCTGACGTGTTATTTGTCTGCCATGGTTTTATTTACTTCCTCTGGTTTAAAAATAAGTCATATGTAATTCATGTAGCGATAATATGGTTTTCATGCAACCGCACATATGCACATTGTATTTAGTGGAGCTACGTTCTCTGCCATTTTCCCTTTTGTCTGACTCACCACCTTCTTTTTCCTTTTGTTGAACAGCTGAGGGAAGCAAGTGACACAGGAAAGAGAACCGTTTGATGGAAGAAAAGAGAAAGAAGAAGCAAGAAGAAAAGACCAAGAAGGACACAACTCAGAAAAAGGTGATTCTCAAAAGTATTTGATGCTTTTTCATGTAAAAAATGCCTGTTTTGCCACAATTGCCACACAAATAAACATGTTGATTTGTGATTAATTGATCTGAGGAGAATTTGGTGAAATATTTCCAAAAAACAAATATTTTCTTTTAATTCCCAATGGCCTTTGGTATGAAGATTACATCATTTAATTAACAATAATTATTTTGTTATTGAAAAAGACTTCTGTGGCAATGCATATGAATTCCTTTTTAATTTATTTTATTTTTCTCCTCCTGTAGGCTACTGACCAGAAACTCAAAGGTGAGTGTCATGACCAAGTATGGTTCTATAACACTGCATTTCAACTACTTATATACATAAACCGTGGTATGAAAGAGTATTTGCCCTGTTTAGAGTTTTGTTTTAGCTTCTTTTTTTTGTCACACTTTAAGGTTTCAGATCATCAAACAAACTCTTTTATTAGACAAAGATAATCAGATAAAATACGATAAGCTTCCATCTAGTGTTCAGGAATTCATGTTTGACTGTTATGCTCTGTTCACACCAGATGTCATGTGACTGTCACCTTCAGAAAGTTCCTCATTTGTCTCATCAGTCCACAGAATATTTTTCTAAAACTCTTTAGGGTCAACAAGATGTTTTTTGATAAATATGAGATGGAGCTTGGTGTTCCTTTTGATCAGCCATGGCTTTTTTTTATATATATTTATTTCTAATCAAGACTTGCAGTGCTTTAAATGTTGTTCTGGTTCCTTTTTTGGCATCATTGACCAATCGTTGATTCAGTCTTAGATTGATTTTTGTCTACAGGTTATTAACCAAAATATGATTGTCAATTAATTGATTACTTCATAAGGGAAGAAAATATTTTTTCACAAAAGTCCAGATTGGTTTGAATAGCTATTTCTCTCCATAAATAAAATGATCATTTGAAAACAGATTTTGTTTTTCTTTCGGTAATTCTTTCTGTAACTGCCTATACACAGATATAAAACTCTGATTACTACAGACTTATCTGTGAAGACATTCCAACACGTTCATGAATTTTTGCATTCTTCCACACAGATGGACACCCGCATTAAACACATTCGTTCACAATGGTGGAGCTTGACTCTGTCCTTCTCCGACACAGGCTCACATACACATTTGGAGCAAAAACAGGGCAGAGTAATGCAGAGTGACGCTCAGTGCACCCACTGTATCAGGCAGTGACGTGCAAGGGCAGCCAGACAGCTCACCCTCTGAGATGTGGATAAAGAGATGAGAGGGAGTGAATGAGTTGAATATAAAAAAGGAAAGGCAGTTGAGCTGTAATGCAAAAAAAAAAAGAGGGCGACTAAAAGAACACTGTCCTCAGACGGCCTTTGTTTTTTCTGCTAAAATAGATTTGAATAGCAGTAGACCTTCTGCATGTTGATTCTTTTCACTCAGATTCATGTGCTTAAAATAGACGCCGCTAATAAGGCTTTGTTGGTAAGTTTACACAATTGTTTTTGTTGCATTGTGTGTAATCTTGGCTTGTTAATCTAGTTTCAGTTTCACACAAGGCAATATTCTGTTCCTCCTGTAAAGGAAGAAGAGTTAACGTTTCACCTCCAGGGTTAGAATGTAATACAAAAAGTAAATGATGTAAACAGCCGTAACGATACACATTAGAGAAACGGCAGGTGACTGTGCAGCATCTATTTTTCATTATTGGGTACACAGAGTAGAGCTTTTTCTCCAACTTGTTTTACTTTGACATCTGTTGGCTCCCTTTACACCAGCTTCTCACCTTTACTGATGTGCTTTGGTTTTATTGCTTTTCTCAACTTGTTCCTGATGGTATAAGCACTTCTCTTTGATCACACAACGTGTGTTTGGCATCTCTACTCTGAGAAATGTTGGAGTCTATTTGCTTTCTGTTGAAATGCTTATTAATTGTCAGCATACATCAGCCCACACTTGGTGGTTTTCATTTTGTTGTGAGCTTTAGCTAATTTATCTAAATATTTGGATTTCAGTTGCTTGTCTATATTCTACAGCGCTGAAATTTTTTTCACAGTACAATAATTAAGATTGTTAGAGAACTTTTAATACTGGACTAGCATTTTTTTTTTATTCTGGTTTCATTTGATGAAACTTTCCAACTTTGTGTGACAAAGTATTTTCCCTCTGAACCTAATTGTGCCACGCTTGAAGGCAACAACTGTTAACAAGCAATGACTTGCAATTGGTCCTTTATTGTTATAGAAGAATTTTGGCCCACTCCTCCTTGCAGAATTGTGTTTAGAACATTACCAGCACAACCCAAAACCTTCTGTCTTTTTTTTTTTTTGAAGCCATTAAAGTGTTTGTGAGCATTGGATCATTGTCCTGCTGCTGAGCCCAAGTATGCTTAAGCTTAACATTCTGATTTCTGCTAGAGAGCACAATTAAATGTTAAATCCGTTATAATAAATTATCCAAGTCTAGAAGGAACAAAATGGCCTCAGACCATCAGGCTAATCTTGGTGTGTTTGACTGTTGCTATGATGTTTTTATTTTATTTTATGAAATGCTGTTAGTTTTATTCCATTTGTAACAGTGAGTTTTTAGCTCAGGGTCTTATAGTCATAAACGCCAACCTTAACTGAAGCCGTCAGTACTTTAGATTATATTTTGGGGGTTTTCTCCCTATTCAATTCGTTTATGATATATATTTTTTGTAAGTGCTGATTAAATTTCAATTGAGATACTTCAATATTGCAGATTTTCAAATCACTATTGTATTGAAAAGATATATAAATTCTAAATGCTCTACTTGTCACATAGTAAACCGTTACAACAGAATGAATAAAAAGTAAAGACGTTCTAAAAAACTGCTACATACTTAAATATACTTCATAATAAAGTGAACTTAAACTTTTTTTTCCAAGCCTGGGCTGCCGGTAAAAAAAAAAAAAAAAAAGCATTTAAAAAAAAGATTTGTTAAGCAAAGAATAAAGATTTTTTTGTGAATCATTTTTTTCGCCCCACCTCTACCTTAGTCCGATTAAAATTCGGACATTTCAAATGCATGTATAGAGCTTAGTCTGACTGAAATTGAACCTAAGGGGCCTGCTATTACTTGAGCTAAGATACCCAGATAATGCAGATGAAAAAAGAATCCCACAGTATATGAACAACATCCCAGATAAATCGAGCCATTACTGGCCTGGGTGCTCCCCTTTCCAGGAGTCACGAGACTCCAGAAGCTGGAATAACGACACTTGTGCGACAACAAGGCAGCGGCAACAATACGTATAACACAAAAAGAACAGTATAATATTTATGAAATGTAATGTGGTGCAGTATTGTTTTGCGTCTATATCTTCACTCATTGTGCTCATTGTTTAATTGTTTCCATGTATACTCAGATTGAGGCTCCCATGCTGGTTGGGCACTAGTTTGTTTATCGGTAAAGTTTGATTTAAATGTTTATGTAAACACACTGACTGTGATTTACTGGTGTCCCAATGCCTTAGAATTGCTCCTGTACCCCTTTCCATATTCATTGTTTTTTGATTTACCAGATCTAGTAGTTATCAGGCCTGGATTTGACTATTGAAACTGGTTGTTACGCATTGGAATTAAGACAAAGGATGGCTAATGACGTGGGGATTTGTTATAATATCATTAATGAAAGACAAAGATGGATTGGCAAAGCGATTCTGAATGTGAATGCTCTGTGGACGCACATACAGACAGAAATAAAAAGAACATTGGAGACAGAAGTCTGGTTTAAAAACTAATCACTCTGAGAGCCAGCAGGACTCTTGGGAGGTGGCCTGCAACCTCCCATTTTCAATATCTTTTAAATGGAAGGTGGCGTCAGCTGGACAGAGATTGCTTTTTATGCATGGCACTAAATAATAGAGGTGTATGTGTATATTTATATAAGCAGGAAGAGAGAAAATCAGTATTCAGCAGTGATTTGTGTTTTTCCATCCATATCAGTGCGTTTCTGCCATCCTTATACTCTTTCAGGAATTCATAGTCTCATCCACGTTGCACCCCTATCCACCCCCCCGCCCTCTTTCCTCTCTACAGGCCCTCCTTGGACCCAGACATTCAATTTGTTTGCGGTAATCGATCTCAGCTTTATATGTATGAAAATGAGATAAAGCTTCGGCACACTGAAATTAACTTCTCTGCCCCCTATTAGGCACGGCGCTTCACCAAATGCAGGTTTCTGGAGGCAGCATCCCTGATGCTCTAGCCCCCTTCCCCCTCTCCCTCCTGCACGCACACATTTAAGCTGGACCTCTGATTCAGACCCCCCTCCCATTCTTCTGGCAAGTCTCCTCCCTGAGATTCTGGTTACTCACCGACAGCATACAGCTGCTTCTTCGCAACCTCTGCCACCACAGCAAATAGAGTTATTTAGCTGATGAACTTAAACATGCAAACCACTTTTGACCAAATAATAGACATTAAAGTATGGTGGAGTTTATAAGCTGTGTATAGGTCTACCTGTATAATATCTTGCAAAATTATTCATACCATTGTTGTCTCATTAAACCCGGGACTGTTCAATCAATTTTAGGAAAACATGCAATGTTAAAGGACGTTGCAATAAGGAAATGATAAATATGTACCATGATTTTGCAAGGTTCTGCAACCCTAGTAAAAACCACAAACTTCAATTAACGTTTATTTTGGGGTTTTGTGTGATAGACCAACACAGATACGTGCAAAATTATGAAACAATGATGGCTTTTGAAACTTGTAGTGTTGTGTGGCTTTGGAATTGAACTCCCTTTACTCTAATATTCTGTGAATAAGTTTGAAGTGTCCCTTTACGCTAGTCAGGAACTAAAATGTGACTGCTTAACCTACACGGAAAATCCTGTGCGTGGTAACAAAATAATGCTTTGCATCACCGGAAATTAAAGCTGGTTAGTTTATTGGAATACGGAGGAGATAAATACAGGGCAATTAAGGGAGAAAACCTGTTAGCGGCTGCAAAAAACTGGAATCAGAATTTGTTGCCAGAACAATAAACAAATCGTTCTGTTTAAAGAATGTTAATGTGTTTGATTGGCTCCGAAGAAGTTCTTACCCATATACAGGATTTAATATCGGCTATTAACAGACATTTCTCACTACATCATTACATCCCAACCAAATACATTGAAGTTTCCAACATCACATAATCTGGAATGTGGCTAAAGTCGTTTGCAGATATATTTACTTAATGCAGCAGAGACAATGATATATTCGATGGGGTGTCATATCATTTGGCATCTTACACATATTATTGAGGTTATGAGAAAGCGCAGTCCAGGCAGGAAGTTAGATAAGCTCAGCTCAGGGTATAGGAATCTAGGTGCAGATACAGAAAGCCACAGTATTTCTTCTGGGTGGTGGCTGCGTTCTGCACCATCATAATCAGAAAATCTTCACTCTGTTGCTGCTGCTGCTGCACGTGTGCTTTCCCTGCGCTGTGCTCCTCATGCCATTATCCTTTCACCCACCCTCTGCTCAGCTACAGCCTCTAAATCAGCAGAGAAACATATTTGCACGGTGTCGCCATGGTGATAACAGCATTATATTTTTTTTAAGTGGCGAGAGACGCTCTTAAAAACCCAAGTGCGTCCCCTCGTTTTGTATTGGATTAATTTGCAATTTCACATGCTATTAATTGCGTCAACACTTTAAAAATGGAATTTCATGAATCGCGATCTAATTAGGGGCTAATTTACTTTAGCTTTCTGCCTTGCTTATTTCTTCTTTTCCCCCTCTTGAGTTAACCACATTTACAAACACACTGTGAATTAATAGCGTATAGCCTGTGAATTACGTCCAGTAGATTTATGACGGCAGAGCGTAATTGTTTCTCTGCCATCTTCTGTTTGCTCTCTCAACACGCGCAAAGAGGATGAGGGATGGACGAAGCAAAACTTAAACAATGCTTTCCTCTCTGTTTATTCATATCGCTCCACAGATATATGAGCCTATTCAGTGCCTCTCACCCCGCCCCCCTACATACCCCTCAACTCAACATTGAGCTGCTTCATGTCATATACAAGGCAGATTAATAGCGCGAGCACAGTGAGATGAGTGACAGTTCAGACTGTGCTTTGGGGGCACGGTGTTTCAATAGCAGCATTTATTGAAAGGTTGAAAGGAGTGTCTGCATGTCAACATGTTGGGGCTCTAGTGTTCTTCCTGTGGGTACATTACCACCAGAATGTTTCTTTTTTTATTTTTTATTTTATTTTATTTTTACATAAATGCTGCCTCATAATTTTATTCTTTAAAGAGCTACACTTTATAAATTCTCTTGGATCTGAGTTTTTGCCAGTGCAACCAACACAGTTTTTAACCTCACCAGCCCCTAGGCTCTTAACTGTGGGAGAGCACGCTCCGGAGTTATCTGAGCTTCAAACATTTTCAGAATTTTTTTCTTTTCTTCAAACCTTCTACCATTTAGCTCTCGGATTCAGAAGGCACGTTTCCTGAGGCATTCATTGCCCTCAGGCAGTGACCTCATACTAAAGCATATAATGCGATCTTACAAAGTTTTTCTATCCACACATACTATTTGGACTAAATAGCAAGAGGAGGCTTCTTGAGGCTACTTAGTCATGTTCCTACGGGACAGAAGGAACTCAAAAGAGAATTATAAACCCCCTCCCCTAAAAAATGTACCTCAGACAGAGGTTGGAGGAGCTAATTAAGAGGCGTTGTATGGGAATGGGTCGCAGCAGGCACAGGGGGTCACAGGAGGCACATGGAGGTGCATTAGGCAACTGTCAGTCTCTATAGCAACCACCATTATAGATTGGTTGAGCAGTGGGAAATTTTGCCTGTGTTTTGTGCGAATGTTGAAAGGGGTGAGTTTCTGTTGTTCTTTGCTTGATGCTGACAGATGGGACGTTTCATCAATGTGCTCATTTGATGACTTCAGAGCATAAGCACTAATTCACTGAACTCCACTTCTATTACTCTAGGGTCCAGTTAGTTCCATTGGCTAAGGTACCAGGTTTTCTAGTTTTCTGTAGCTATTTGCTGCAGCGCGTTGTTTATGATTAGAATGATTAAAATAATGACACTGACTCTTTTTGTGGGGCCTCTCACATATAGGTTTAATATCATCTTTCTTTATCTCAGGATTCCTACATAATCTGGAAATGTCTTTATCGTAATTTTGATATTTTTCAGGTCTTGATAACTGTTTAATAATGGGAGAATGTGTTTCCAGACTTTCTGAAAATTCATAAATTAATGTATGGTTTATCATCCTCTATACATTCATATCATTTGTATGTTGTTGTTTTATAACCCATTTTTTAAGCTTACGTTTGTCCAGCAAACAATGTTGCAACCACCCATTGTGTTTTTTAAAGTTTACAACTTATTCTAAAGAATGACTGTGCTGGGAATCTGATTTTGGCATGAAAAGAGGCATGAAATAAAAAAGTAATGCCTATTCTGCTTGGTTTGCTTTCTCTGTGTTTGTGTGTTTAATTAATAAAATGGGCAAACTTATTCTCTCTTATGTACTTTTCTGATCTTTCTTAATGGTTTTAAGTGGATGTTTCATGAATGCCTTTTTCTTTAATTTGTTCTTTGAAAGCAAATAGTCTCAAGTGCCAGCAGAGTTGTTTCAGACGCATTTTTCTAAAACATTGCCAAATATCTCTTTATTTCCTCACTTTTTATAACTTAGCAGCTATTCTTAGACCAAGAATTGCACCATTGTGCAGAGCATATAAGCCTACGTGCTAAGTCCATCCCTCCCCCTCCACAAACATGACTGCATAATAAAGTGGCTCTGCAGACAATAGACAGAGATGTGGGAACCTGCACCACCAGGCACTAAGCTTAGGGAGCCAACTGGTTCTTTTTGTAACAAGCTCCTTGCCAATTGTGCCTTGTTCCTGGATTTCCAATTAAACGTCTGATTCTCTCATGTATTTCCATTTACCCATTGTTTCTCATTTGTGTTCTTCTTTCTGAGCCACGGCTATATCTTACTTTCTCTTACCCAGAGTAATTAAACAGTTAGTATCAAAAAAGACTGTAATTAAAACTTGTGCGCAAGGTTGCCTCAGCAGGCAAGTTTAATGGAATCTCATCACTTGATCCCTATGCTTATTTAATTAGCTGTCTTCCTCAGGGCGGGTTATGCAGTTTCTTTCCCCCCAACTACATACTGCACTACAGTGCAGAGGTCGGGATGTCCGTTTTGCAAATATTACTGAAAATGCAAAAGTCCGAAGCACTTTCGCCAACATCTATCACAAATCTCTCATTAATGCACATAGGTATTATATTTTGTTTAGAGATGCACTAATCAGAATTTTGTGGCCAGTTTCCAGTCGTTGCTTTTTGTGAAGTTTTGACTGGGTAATGCCAATTCTTGCTACAATATAAACTGATATAGCGTATAAACGCTTTTCCCCCCTTCTGATGTGAGCAGTCTATTTTTTAGAAATTCAGAGCTAATAAACAAGGGTTTTATAGTATTGTCTAACAAAGGCGAACTTATAATGCCCGTATTTTACACTGCATTTTTTTCCCTGTATCTGTGGATTGGCAAGGTCTCCGTGTTTATGTCTCGACGATATAGATCCTCGCCTTTTACGCTTAGATTTTCCAAAATACTGCAAACCTTCCCAAAACAGAAAAACACTCCTATAATACCCATTCTGTTAATTGTTGAGAGATTTACCCTCCCACAACCTCAATAAACCACAAACACGTCCCAAGGTATCATAGAAAATACAACTAAAACCTAATTATTTTTTGAAGTCTTCCTTCACTCATAAACAGCTTCCACACAAGAAGACGTTTGGTGTAACGTGCTAGCATTTGTCATGGTGATATCTGAGAAATTATAGATTTTAATTTTCACCAGAGGATTTTTTTTCCCCCAGTGCATGTCACATTCTTGTCTAACAAAAACTAAAACTTCTGCCCGACACTGTCTCTAGAGTTTTAAAAATAATCAGTTGATAAAGGGTTTGCTTGGTATGAACTATATCTCGGGACTAAAATGCATAACATGGAATGGAATAGAAATTATAATCTGTTTCTGTTGTCATTTATCTACTTGAGTAGGCTGCCGTACATTGTGAGTTAAATATTGGCTAAATGTTATTTAGGTGCATTTGTTTGAGAAGATAGACAAGCAACTGGGCCTTAAAATTGCTTGACTATTTCTTCTAACCTGGTCCACTTCCCAAATACTTCATCTTTTGCCAGAGTGCTATAAATAACTACTTCAGTTTTCTAATACAAATTTTAAAAATAGAACCTGGGTCTTAAAAACTGTGTTCATTAAAACCAGAATTAATTTTAAGTTAAAAGGTTGCTGATTTTCATAACATTTACTATTCCAGCCATTAGGAGAGACCCCTTGGTTTAGAAGAAAGGGAAATAAAGGTAGGATAAGATTAGCCCCTGTCCAGGTGAGGTTGGAGGAGAGTGAAAGAAAATGAAAAGAAAGATGGGCAGATTGATCAGAGTAGAGAATTGGATAGGAGACAAAAAATTAAATATGAAAAATAACAAAAATATAATAAGAAATATGGCGGGGAAAAGCAGCTAGAACCCCCCACCCCACAAAAAACAAGAGAAAGGGAGAGATGAAAGCTTGCTGATGGAATTACAAAGAGTAAAATGGAGTGAAATCACCATAGGTCAGACAGGGAGCATGATGGCGTGCGTTCACTCTGCTGTTGTCTGATTGGCCAAGACAGCATCAGGTGGGCTGAGCACAATTTAATCAGTAATTTGCATCACCAGACTGCATCTCTAAGCCACCAGGCAGCCAGACTTTTGGAGCAAACCAAACTCTCTCTCCGCCTTTGGTTGACACTGATCTGAAAAAAAAAAGAAATCTCTGTAAGCTGTTTGTGTTTTTGCCTAGATTTTTCATTTCAGGCATGTGAATATGATCTGAGGAAGTATGTGTATAATGTAACTATACATTTTTGGTTCTTATTATTGCTTCCTGTCTGCTGCAGTGACTCTACTTTCTACTGGTTTTTTAGACAAGTTCTTGGCAGGCTCAGCAGACTACCTCTGCACTCAGACTTCCTTCTAGCCTCCAGTGTGTTTGTGTTGGCCTGTGTGTTCTTGTCATTCAGTGCATTTACATGCAGTAAGAGAAAGCCAAATTATTGCCTTAGGTCCGGCTGAAGTCGAAAAATACCGGATTTCTCATAATCGGACTAACCCACCCAGATAATGCGATTAGAAAATCTAATTTCTCTGCACGTAACCCCAACCCCACCTCAGCTGAGCTATTCATGGGAAGTGACGAGACAGAGGAAGCCGGAATAACAACACAGGTACAAAACAACACTGCAGCAACGAGTGTAACACTATCAGTCAGTACAATTCTTAGGAAATGCTGCAGTGTTATTGTCGTCCATTTCTTCGCTCATTGCTCACATTCTGCTTTTACCCCGTCTGCTTCACTGACTTTACCATTCGTTTGCTGTCTTACTGTCTCTAGTCCAACGAAAGAATGTCCGCAAAAGGGTCCATGTCGCCACCTATAACCGCAGAGTCGAAAGCACTTCATTCAATAATTAGATTATCTGAGTAACATGTAAACTGGAATAAAGACTCCCTTTTTGGTTAAACTAATAGTCCAATTATAGACAAAATTTGATTTAGATTTCCACGTAAATGTATTGACAGTGTGCTTCATTACTGGCACTGCAGTGTAGGACTCTAAAGGTAACACTATAGGCTGTCAGTACAACTAAGAGATTGACGCTTTGATAATTTGAGTATTCTGTCAGTACCAATTATGTGTCCTAGCCAACTCTGTCACATAGGTCATATATATAGTTTCTAGGGGTTGAAGAAAACAACATTGTCAACTATTACACATTTTTATTAAACCTTACTCGGAGCTCCTGTTTGATATTAGTGTGTAGACTCTCAGGCAGCAACATAACCTTTTCTTTCACTTGTTTCTCTCACTTTTCTGGCCAATATCCTATTAGTTGGCTGGTTGGTCACAGTAATCACAGGGTCACACTCAGGCCCAATCAAAAGCAGGAGGGATGTTTCTGCTAGTTATAGATGTTGGCAGAACAGGATGACCTTTTCAGAGAGTGTCCACCCCTATTACACATGTTCATCTGCAGGCTGCACGAGGTTCTTCATCTAAAGATCCAGACAAACCCACAGTACGAAGTAAAAGCAATGCAATTATAAAAAGTGCCTGGCAAAGTCATTCGTAGCTATTGAGTTTTTTTTGTGTGTGGCAGATTTAACCCCTTTACAACCACAAAGGTTAATTTATTTAATGGGATAAAACCACACAATCAAGTTCACAATTGTGAAGTGGAATGAAAATAATACATGTTTTAAAATGTAAAAAGTCCAGTTTCAGTTTGAAACCTCATGTTTGGAGAAGGTGAGCTGGTCAGTTGAGACCTATTCTTAAATACACCTCCACCAAGGTGAAACATGGTCTTGGCAGCTTTATGCTGTAGGGATGCTGTTCTTCAGGGCAGAGTTTGATAGGAAGATGAATGGAGCTACGTTACTGGCACTAAACAGGCATCCAGCACTTCAGTGGAATAGGTTAAATCAAGTCGCATACATGTGTTTGAAAGGCCACCTCAAAGCTCAGACCTGTATCTAATTCAGAATCTGTTTCAGACGCTTTCCATTCAATCTGACTGTAGATTTAAATTTTTGGTCCCTTTATAAAATAACTTGGGACTGACTACAAATGCACACCACACTTTTTTAGATTTGTTATTGTAGACAATGACTGAATAAGGTATGTTTTTACTTCCTCGTGTCAATGATGCTATTGTTGGGTAAAACGGAGTTTCTTTGTGACATATCTAGAAAAGTAAACCAAATATTTGACTTCTAATATTTTGAAGTTAGTATGCTGCCTCTTGCGTGTCTCCTACCTAAAACGAATGCTCTTTTGCTGGTGTATTGTATCTGTCCAGTGCCAGAGCCTGTCCCCACTAAGCCCAGTCCTGGTTCATCTCACCACCTCAACCCCTCCAGCCCCACGCTGCCCCTCTCCTCCTCCTTCTCTTCCTCCTCTTCTTCTGGCAATGGCAAGGCCCCCCCATGTGGTAGCCAGGTCCTGACTCAGACTCCCCCTCTGCAGCAGTGCCAGTTGTCCTCTGCCAGTGCCCGCTATCCGCCCAGAGAGGTGCCCCCGCGCTTCCGTCAGCAGGAGCACAAACAGCTACTGAAGAGAGGCCAGCCGCTGCCCGCAGGAGCGTTCAGCGCGCTCAGCCTCCCTCCTTCCTCTCCCTCCTCTTCACCATCAGCGTCTTTGTCCTCTTCCTCTACGACTTCCAGCAGCACTACCCCAAACTCTGCCACGTCCGCTACAAGCAAACACAAGCCAGGTTTGTGTCAGTGTAGTCTGTTAATGTTTCCGCTCATTTTATGGCTTTGGTTTAGTGGTGGTCAATGTGAGTGGGCTTTTTTAAAATTGCTTTATTACAGTGCTGCTTTCAGTTTGATTCATCACTTTTTGGAATGTTGGCCATTCTGTTTCTAATGCATTTATTTTTTTTAACTGGAACATTTTTTGGATTCTGTGTTCCATTAGTTGCAATAATATATGTTGTTTCTGTTTTTTATTATTCGTTTCTTTGTACAAATACAATTTTTTAGAGTGTAACATGAATATGTCCTCATCCTCTTTTACTCTGACAACCAAAAAAAGGAAAGACAAAAAATCAGTGCAGCCAGTTACCTTTAGAAGTCACCTTGTTGGTTAATGGATTCTATTTTTGTGCAGTTTAGTCTCAGCACTGATACGGTTGATCTGTGATAGTTGCGGGGGTTTGTCAGAGAACGTTATTGAACAAACATTAGAACAAGGAACACAGCAGACATGCCAGGGAGTAGGTTGTGGAAATGCATAAAAACAGAGTAAGCTTATAAAACAGCATTCCAGGATTAGAACATCTTATGATGGCAGCATTAGACTGTGGGGATGCTTTTCTTCAATCAGGACAGAAAAATGTAGCGAGAGTTGACGGAAAAATGGAGCTAAATACACGACGAGTCGGGAAGAAAAAAGGTGAAAAAGACTCAGGCTGGGGTGAAGGATCACTGTCAGAGCTGTAATGGAATGTTTTCAATTAAAGCATATTCATTACAGCATGAACTAGTCAAAGGCCTCAATTCAATCGGGAATTTGTTGCAGGGCTTGATGATTCCTGTTCAGCTTCACTATCTACTTTGACTTACCTTAAGCTTTTTTGCAACAAACAATGAACAAAAGTCTCAGTGTCTAGATTTGCAAAGGTGGTGGAGACATATTCTCCAAAACTTGTATCTTTAACTTCAGCAAAGACGGGGGCATCTACATTTTTTTTCTTTTTTTTCTTTATTTATACCTTAAATTATCAAATATGTTTGGAAAAAATGTGCAGTACATATTTAGGATTTTTTTGTTTTTTGGTAAGGAATTTTGAATACCAAACCTTTTCTTTCCACTTCACAAATATGGACATCACTGTTTAGTCTATCATAAAATCCAAACAATAAACATTGAAGTTTGTCGTTTTAACATGACAAAATATCAATAGTGCAAGGGATTAATACTTTTGTAGGGACTGTGTGTTATAAGTGCTACTAGTGTTGTGTTAAAAGGATGTCTCTCCAGAATGCCGTGGCATTGTTTAAAAAAAAAAAAGGTTGTTAATATAGGGTAAATGAAGAGGTTTAGTTGTGCTGTGGCCTTCTCAGACTCTGACCTCCTTAGTCAATGTTAGACTCTTAATGAGTTCCCTGTTGGCTCATAGGATCAGTTATGCTGAGCTCGCCTCAAGGGGCTCCTTGTGGCGTGTTTGTTTGTATTTGTAATGTTGTAATGTTTTGGTGGTAGGTTATATCAGTATTAGAGCTTTGCTTCTTTTTTCCAGCACATTTTCTCTCTTGTTTGTCCTTTTTCCAAGCAAATTTAACTCAACTGTATTCAACGATATTTTTGTTGTAAGTGTATAAAACATTTTCGATTTGCATAATTTGCACAACAGTCTGATGGTTCGTCTGATCCAAAATTAATCCATTGTCTCGTTGAAGACATGAATGGAAGGATTCGTCTCCAGGCTCCACTGTGTTATCTGGGAGCTACTGTAGCGTGAGCACATGCCTGCATCATAGTTTAGTCTCCCTGTGTTTTTTTGTTTGTACTTTTTCTTTTTTTTGATCAGCGGCACTCCGCCACTCTGTGCTACCTATGATTGCTGGCTCAACGTTTGCTGTGAGCACAGCGAACACGCTCTCTGTAAACACATCTGCAGCAGCCACCAAGTCAGAAAAGCGTTGCATAGCACCATGTTACCGCTGTTCGTACGATGGCACCAGTGCCCCCAAACAAAAGCTTAAATCCTTTCTAATCAGTTTCTGACAGCCTGTTGTTTTTGAGAAAACAGTTTTGCAGAAG
Source organism: Apricaphanius iberus (assembly GCA_028564705.1). Taxonomy (NCBI): domain Eukaryota; kingdom Metazoa; phylum Chordata; class Actinopteri; order Cyprinodontiformes; family Aphaniidae; genus Apricaphanius; species Apricaphanius iberus. Next base: position 407,149 of record JAPXFQ010001391.1, on the reverse strand, counting down.
GGTGTTGGTTATGTATCTTTTAGATTGAAAATTATTTTTTTATTGGAAATGAATTCATTATTTAGTTGATGTTCAAATTGTATTCTGCGAGTTTATAGGTTTCTCTACCAGAGGATCTAAGTTTGGCTGCAGGCTTTATTCTCAGCAGAGAAGCAAACTGCGTAAGCCTTAAGAGTCAAACAAAGATGTCCCTCATGTGGGATTATTGCTTGTGAAGATGGCTTGGTCCTGTGCATTAACCTATAATGTTTTAGTCCAGCAATTTTTGTCCTGGTTGGCCTTCACCTTACTCTTATTTTTCCCATGGGTCTTTAAGGAAAACAGCCTGTGGCAGAGCTTACCCCTCCTTTAGTCCCTTGGTTCTATCCTAATAGCCTGAAGCCAGCAGCCCTGTTGTTGTAGCAATTGTTCGCCTGTGAATTATAAAGAAGACACAGGATTTAAATTTTCACCCAGTTTTATTTAGTCCTAACTAGGTCTAGGAAATAACTATTTTTTTCAATTAAACTTCCTGTTTATGAAGATTTAATTTTTGGAAAACCAAACCCTATTATGAAGTTACAAATGTATCCAACTCTCTAAAACTTTTAGAAACCCTGTGGTTTGGACATTCAGAATTAGGCTTGAATTCATATAACATTCTCACAGTTTTACAGATTCAACCAATAATACAAGCATTTACTACAAAGGTTCTAAAAATGGAAAATATTTACTGTTATATTTTAATAATCAGCAGGTTTGGTGGGCCTTCTGCTTGGATAGACAGTCTTTCTCTGGTATCTCATTAAAATGTATTTTAACAGTAGGACCAGTATGAAGAAGGTTTTTGGTTAGGTTTGCCTTAAATTTTGATCTCTACTTAAAGATTTCATGATGCAACAGATCATTGTTCAACTTTTGTACATCTTATGTTTATCGTCACCGGGTGAGAGGCGGGACAAACAGCCATGCATACAAGCACTCACACCTAGGGACAATTAATGATGAAATAGGGTTTTGGACTGTGAAAGGAAGCTGGAGAACCCAGAGATAATCTACTGGATTCGAACTCTGGAGATATTTGCTCCAATGTAACAGTTCTAGCAAATACTTTTTGCTTTTTACCTTCTCTTTTGCTGTCTTCTAAATTCAGACTTGAACATAAAATTTTAAATCCCCTCCGGCTGGCTGTCCGGCAGCCTCACCAAACTGTACTGGCACCTGCTTTAAAACATGAGGGCATTTAAGACACTCACATGACCTTTGCCCTACATTCAATTGTCCTACCAGACAGAATACCCCCAACCCCGTCCCTTTTCCTCCCTCTGTTGCACCCACTATTGCCATGTCTCCAGCTGACCTGGGACCATTAAGTGGTCGGAAGCAGCTAGCAGACGAGCAGACAGGCTTTCTCACTAGCAGGTGCTGAAACGGGCGTCTTTCAGGAGTGTGGGAAGTGCTGGAGGAACAGCTGTTACTGAGCATGCAGCCAGAGGGTCACTTTGTTTAAACACTTAGCCCTTTGATTTGCACTCCCCCCCCCCCCCCCCTTATCCTTTGGTGTCTGGGATTCTTTAAAAATTCTCATAGTTAGATCTTTGTGTGTTTGCTTGTAGTTCCACTAAAGTGTTTAACTGTTCTGAAAGGGCCGCATTATCTAAAAATGTGGTTGTACTGTCGTGTCTCCCCACATCAGCAGCTCCTGGTCATTTGTATGTTTTTAGAAGTCATCAGATATTCAGAAAGCTGGTTTGCCCTAATGAAACCAGGCAGGTATAGATTGGGCTATGTCCTCACGCTGCGACACAGTCATACCCACACAAGTGCAGGAACCCCCCGGTGGCTTCATTAATGCAGTCTCTGTCAGGGAAACCAGAGAAGTCGCCACACTCTCCCTCTTGTATGTTCCCCTCATCTCTCAGCAGAGGTAAACAGACATGAATGATGAGCTTTTCCGCTCCCTCTCGAGACCATTCCCTCACTGTCCCTGTTTCTCCCTGCTTCTGGAGAAACAAGTACACGCTGTCCTTGAGCGAGAAACCAAGAGGGTCTATTGGTGGACAAAAGACTAATAAATGTCCCAATCCTTGTTTGGTTCTGGTTTTTATGTGGTCCTGCAGCTGAGCTTGGCCTGGGTTTTCACTGTCAAACTGAAGAAATCTGTTTGTTGCTCCTCTATATTCTCTCCTTCCTCCGCACTGAATAAATGAAACCCTCCCCCAGCCTTTCCTCCTCCTTGCTCCCCACCCCCCTTACCCTTACTCGTTCTGTCACCCAGTCTTTCATTTCATTTAAAGGGGAGGGGACGACATTTACTTCTTGGCAGAATGCCCATTTCTGTGATGGCAGTGAGTCTTCATAATATAAAGTTAATCTTTTGTTATTTCTGCCTCATGTCTGCGCGGCAGCACACGGCGTTGCTGATCTTCAATCATCAGTGTTTGTTTGCACGTCTCTAAAAACATTATTTCTGTGTTCATCACTCTCTAGATTCATGCAGGAATCAAGTTTGCACTCATATGTTCAAACAAAGGCAGGCCTGGTCACAGAGTAAAGCAGGAGAAGCCACAAAGAGACCCTTTGTTTTTAATTTTTTTCACCCATTCACTCAGAGGTCATAATCAGAGACTGCCCTTCTAATTGCAACTTGAATGAGCCAAGAAGCGCATTATTCCACATGACTGCAAACGCTGGATGGGAATAATTGACTTCAGCTCTTTGGGTTTTTTTTACGTGCATTTACTCTCTTTTTATATCAGCGTTTTCCTAAGAATTAGCAAAACATCTTCAGAATTTATGAAAACAGATTTAGCTCAGTCACGCGGCACAATGTTCTGATTAACCGTTGACAAAAGATGCCGAAAACTAATACCTTCACAGGCTGTCTTAACAAAGAATTGCTGCTTCGCCTGTGTACTGTGCAGGAGACATACGAACACGTTTTCTGCTCGTGCTCGTTTGCTCCATGGATCTGTGCAATCTCTCCGAGCAAAATCTGGTGCACCTTACTCCGGGTATTTTTCCATTGTCCCTCTCTCTCCCAGAACAACTCATTTTTTCTTTTTTCCACCACTGCATACACAGTCTTATTGAGCTTCTTTTTTGCCTTGTTTTGTGAGGTCTTTCTTTCAGATTTGTTATCTCAGATGGGAGGGATCAAACAACAGCAGCCTGTCACGTAACCTATTTTTGTGTCGTCAGGAAAACTGAATGTGCAAATGAGGGACTCATGGCTAGGTGTGGAGTTGACTGAACCATATACAGATTTCCTTTTCGTGGCAGAGGCACAGCATTCTGGATGCTACCCAGCTTTGATAAAAATGTCTCTTTGCTCAACTGAAAGCTATAAAAAGCTATCTTAGACGGAGCTGAAAGCAGGAACATGGAGTTCCCTGTTCCATGGAGTGATTTTAAAGACTTTCGTGATTGTTGTAAAATGCCTTACAAGTCATCGAGATGTTAGCATAGAGTAAAAATTTTAAAAAGCAAGCTGTTTTGAATTCTGTTCATTACAATTTTTCTATGGCACCTGTAAATTCTCAAAATATTTCAGATAATCCCTTTGTGAAAACATGTTTTGCATTCGTTTTCGAAAAGTTGTATTATGTTATATCTAGCTTTTTTATATAATTGTGATTAGTATGACAGTATATTTTCCTTTAAGGAAGAACAATGCCTCCATAAAAAAACAAGAGTTAATAATACTACTTATAAAACAATGTTTAGGTGACTTGAGTATTAGTCTAATACTTCATGTATAGATGCAGTAAAAATCACACTGTACCTTGCATCAGTCTTACTTGGTCTATATCAGTATTGATTGTGTCCAACTTAACTGATCATCTTATATGCATCCCAGATATTAAGCCAGGACTGTTTTCTGCAGATAAACCCCAAAATCCTTTATAAAACATGACGATTGGCTAAAGAGCTACTATAATATCCTGTCAATTCATTTTAAATACATTTATAAGCAATCTCTGAAAAAACACATGTGATCAAACATATAACGGCATATCTTCTATTAAGCCTCAATTCTTGCTCTTGCTGACAATGTTTTCATGCGGAGTGGTTTGCCTTTAATTCTAAGCTGATAATTTAGCTCAAACATGTCTTTGTCCATTCTTTCATTATTATACAACATTTACAGAAGCATTTTGCTTTAAAGGTAGTAACACACTGCGGCTACAAACCTCGTTGATTGTGAATACCAGAACTGACATGACATCCCAGATGCTCCACCAACAGGTATCAGAAAATTAGGTTTTTTAGTTGCCTTCTGATCAGTGCACAAATTGATGGGCTGGGGACATCCATATGGTGAATTCCATTTGCAGTTGGAAATTTTGACTTCCAAGTAGGACAAATCAACTGCAACACCTCCTCGAAGTCTGACTTTCTACTCCGAAAGTGTGAGATTTTTCTCTTGTGCCAACTTCCAGTTTCAATTTGGCCTCTCCTCACAGCAGTAACCATAGTAGCTGTGCTGGAAACATGTTTATTTTAGAAGACATACTTTCAAGAGTGTATCTAAACTCAGTGTTACGTGTAGAGCCTTGACGTTAAACTAACAAAAAACACAAGTGGTGTTTCCATATGGTAAAGGCAGCTTAAAATGAGGTTTGTAAGAAATGTCCTACCTACAGTGGCTACCTTGGCGTCTCCATGTTGAAATCAGGATTTAGCCGACTATGTAAACTGGAAGGCCAAAACTGAAGACCCCCGTTTACTTTTAAACTATAAGAGCTTCTGACTTTATGTAGGTAAGCACAATCACCTTAGATTGTTCCCAGATTTTTCTGCTTTGTTGCGTACTGTGGATACTTATTAGCAGATTGCATGAGCGCCATCAACCATAATGCCATCTGGGGACAGGAGATAAGTATGCTAAGGACACTTATGGGACACAGCTCAGTATCTTAAAGCAACTAATCTTTCAGGGTATCTGTACGTCTCCACACATCTCAAACATTAACCTTTTTTCCTAATCTGAGGGGATCATTTTGACCTCAATATCTCCAGTTGTCTTCTTTAGCTGTTCAGAAACTACTGCAGTGGTCCTGCAGTCTTAAAGAAAGCTCAAGGTAGAGAAATGAAGTAGAAATAGAAATAACATGACTAGATTTATGAATCTGGCAAATATCAAACTACGGTATCAGTACAGTTAAGCGAGTGATTTATTTTATTTTATTGCCACTGTTTCTGAAGATGAACTTCTAGTTTTTTTGTAGCTGTTGTTCATGCTTGTTTTTTATTCCATGCAGGTTTTCTTTTTTTTCATTCAGAAGGGGATGTTTGCTTTACATTGTATTATTAACCCACTTTAGTCATTTTTTTTTAATTATAACATATCTATTACTACTATTTGAATTTTGCTTCATTTAATATAAACTTTGATAAAACCTTCTTCATTGTTTCTCTGTTTTGTTTTCCCTTCTTTGACCTTCGTGCTGGTGATGTTTATATATTTTCTCTCACTCTGTTGCCTGTGGCTGGCCTAGTGGTCAGGGTGTTTGCATACTGGATCAATAGTCCCCCTGCTCTCGCCCACTAACATTAATAAGATAATTGATTAGCTGCCCCCTAATGATTGATTACCCTTTTACACCACTGACCCAGTCTATTATTAGTTAACCCCCCATCCCAATTTGATTGGATGCTTTTGTTCTCCATAAATTCCCTTGCTGCTGATTGCAAACTAAATAACATCCATTCTGGTGTAGAATTTTGATGTGAAAGATGTACCCCTGGGGTACTTGCTGTGTAAGGACAAAGGAAAAGGGTTAGCTGGATAGACATACTCTCTTAGGTAGTGAATAGGTTGGAGAAAGACTCTGCTTTTTAGTTTTAATGCCATGTAGTTGGAGAAGGAGCAGCCCTGGCAGAGTGATGGATGAGAAACGGTCTTGGATTCATTCCAGTAAACGAGGAGCGTTCCACTTGGTCTTCCCTTCACGGGACTAGCCAGCAAAGCTCCAATGGAGACAAATGGGCCTCTCACTGCTGGGTACTAGGAAGAAGGGGAGGGGAAGAATTGGGGGGGGGGGGGGTTACTCAATTTGGCCTGAGGGAAAACACAGTGAAAGTTGGAACATGTTAGCATTCCAGGGCAGATAGTTTGCATTAACAAATAAAGAAGATAAGAATTGGCTCAGGCAACTAAATATAGGTCATCACAGAACCTGCTGTAAAACACAATGTTCTTTAGCTGGATACAATAAATTTTGTTCTTCATATAAAAAATGATCCCTCTCCGTTTTTTATTCTTTTCGTTGGCTTTGCACAATTTATTGAATCCCAGTCACCTTTGCAATTTCTGTGCTTTCAGTAAAGCAATCGCAAAGTACATTCAGCTCTAAATATTTGATGAACCGCATTTCAGGTACCGTCACTGTCCTGTATGCCAATAACCTCAAACAAATCTTGATGACTAGGACGCTAAAGGAAAGTTGTAGTGACATTAAGATGAAATGGTGAATCACAGTTGATGATATTAGCTGCAACAATTTCTTTTTTCAATTTTATTTATTCTTAATATTGTGTAACCCCACACTGTATTGTTTAGAGATGTAGATATTAAAAGCCCAAATGGATAAAAGGAAACACTGTGCCCTAATTTGTCTAGCTTTCCCATTATCTGTCCGAAATTCTGGCCAGTAGCATATTTTTTGTCGATCAGTTTTATAAGTGTAACATTCCCTCTAGGTTTTGAGATGATAAATAATGGTTTTTGGAAATATAAATTCATGTTTTTGTGTTTTTTGCAAACAGAGTAAAGATTTACCCACAAACTATGTTCTAAAGAATATTTTACTGGTTTAGAACTATTCTGTAAATTCATCTCCTGTCTTATTTCAAGACTCTAAAAGATAAATACTAGATGCAAAGCTGAAAGCACTCACCTTCATATCTAAGGTGTGAGATAATCGCTTAAACCAAAAAAAGAAACTAGACCGTTCTTCATGAGACAGATATTGCTTTGATGAGAAATCTTGTGGTGTTTCAGCATTAAAAGTATTTGTGCAAAATATAATAACAGAGAATAATATTACAAGTGTAATCTCCATTGTTATTCCCTCCATGCACATTTGTTTAAATTTCTTACTATTCCTATTTAATGTCCTGCCACGTCAAGTGACTTATCCTCCATTACCTTATTTTGTCTCAAATTCCTTATCCCTTCTTTTTTCCTCCAGACATATCCCTACTGAGCGTCTCTGGTGCCCAGTATGATAAGCCTCCTTGGGGAGCCTCTGAACCTGTTGACGGACCTTCCAGTACCAACAGCTGGGACAAAGTGATCATTGACGGAATTGATAGAGAAACTTGGCCATCCATTAAACCTAATATCGACTCTGGCCAGCCAGCAAATCCAGAATGCTCCTTGGGCTCAGCTAGCTCTAACTTGGACACCAATACTATTGCCTCTACAGGTAGGAGTGGTCTTCTGAGTATGGCCGCAAGTGCTACTGGCCAGCAGGCCCACTATAACTCTCTTAAGCCAAACAGTACAATGATGACGGGACCTGTGACGGCCAGCACATTAGCGGCTAGTAGAGGCTGGGGTTCAGATGGGAAACAAGACGGTATGAATGGTGGAAGAGCAGCAGCTCCCAGTAACTGGGGATCGCCTAATTTTAACTTGAACCTCAACCCCAACGCCAACCCATCAGCCTGGCCTGTCCTGGGACATGAGGGTGTAGCGGGAGGTGTTAATGGGCCAAGCTCTACGTCCATTCCACCAGTTATGAGTGCAAATGGAAATTTGGGAAACGGGAATGCGGGCAATGGTGGGGGGAGTTGGGTCAGCATGATGAGTGCTAATGACAATGATCAGCAGCACATTTCAACCAACAAAAACTTGTCTTTCAATATGGAGCCTGCTAACCTCAACACTGATGGACCAAACTACACTAAACAACAACAAGCTCAGGAGCCCATGAGCCCAATCCACGGTTTAACTGGCTGGGGTGGTCATTCACCCACTGAATCTTCCCAGCTCAGTGGGGACACAACAGGCAGCTCTGTGTGGGGTGGAGGAGAAAACAAGGCAACAGAGTCCACCAAAGGCTCGGGCTGGGACTCATCTCCCTCTGGAGGCCTGTCTGCCTGGGGCCGCCAAGGCAGTAGTGGTGGGAGTGGTGGTTGGGGAGACTGGGGGAAATCCTCCGGGGGTGGGGATATATCCAAAGGCTGGGACTCGGTAGATGCTGGTAGTTCTGGTCCAGGCCAGGAGCAGCAAATGAACTCATGGGGTAAACAATCAGGAACAGCTCCAGGCAGCGAGGATAGTGGAGACGGCAGCGAAGGGCGATCCCAACGCAGAGACAGATCCTCCAGCATGGATTTTACCCCTCTGCTTCCCCGGCAGGACCTAGACCCCCGGGTGCTGAATAACTCAGGTTGGGGACAAACCCCCATCCGGCAGCACACTGTATGGGAGATGGAAGAAGCCAATTCTGATGATGGGAAGAGCAATAGCAGCTCAGACACCATGGGATGCTCCAGCTCTAATGGTGTACCCTCATCAACCAATGGAGGTGCTATTAACTCAAACATTGGGCCCAGCCAGAGGCCTGGCTCAGGAGGAAAAGTGGACAGTGAAGGATCATCATCCTCTGGGTGGGGTGCTCCTCCACCGCAGCCAATTCAAGCTGGATCAGGATGGGCCCCCCCACTCTCAGTGACCAAAGCCCCAAATGGCACAGCCTGTGGTTGGGGAGACCCTTCACCAACTAGTGGTTCTAAAAATGAGGGAAACTCATCCTGGGGTTCAGATGATAACTCATCTAACTGGGATGATCGCATGATGAAAAACAAGTCTAACAGCTGGCGTGAATGCCCCAAAAACTCCCATGGCTGGGAAAACAATGAGGGTTCAAATGGTTCCACCACAGGGGACTGGGGAGCACCAGACATCAAGAAAAACGGTTCATCCAGCAGCATGTGGGATGGAGAAGGAAGTAACGGAGAGAGCAGTGGATGGAATGAAAGCCCAAGAGGAGGAAGCAGAGGAGGTGGGAGCTGGGGGAAACCTGCTCCTGCTGTGGGGAACAGCAATTGGGGAGAGAACCAACGTGCCAGTGGCCCAGTGCAGGGAAGCTGGGGATCTTCCAAGCCTCAGGAAAGCAGCAGCAGTGGCAGCAGCACTGGTAGTGGAGGATGTGTCAGCATTGGTTCCTGGGGTGGTCCTAGCTCTGTGAAGCAAACCAACCCTGGCTGGGGGAATGTTGGCAAACAAGAGGGGGGCAAGGAGCCCACGGGTTGGGAGGAGCCCTCTCCTCCCTCCATCCGCCGGAAGATGGAGATCGATGATGGAACATCAACTTGGGGTGATCCCAGTGCCTACAGTAAGACTGTCAACATGTGGGATCTCAACAATCCAAATAATAACCCTGGCAACGGTGGCCCACCACCCAGCAAGAACAGTGTAGTGACTATGATCAGTAATAATAACAATCACTCTCACCACCTGCACCCCCATTCCCACCATGGCCAGCCTCCAGGTCACATGCTGCACCAAGGAAACAACAATGGCTCACCCAATAATGCGGCCGCACATCCAAGTGGGGTACCCCAGGGTAGACCTCCACTCGCCAATCCAGGTATTTAAAAACAATTTGAAACACCTCGAACGATGCATTTTATAAAGTAAGATATTAAAATTGTGGGGGAAAAATTACAATTGGCTTTTCAAACCAACACTTAAGAACCAGAAAATTACTTTCATTCTCAGTAGACATTTATTTTCTTCTCCCTTACCACCATCTTCACTGTGCAGGGTGACAATATAAATATGGGTCCTCGTAACACCAGGTGGGCACTAAAAAATTTACATAAATAAAATCTTCAAGGCTTTTTAAAAACTGTTACCAGTGATGGCAAACTTTTCCATTATTCCGTAATCCGGTGCAGTTTATTCATGGATTTTTACAGCTAACAGCAGCTAGAGAGCCTCCTCGATTTATGGCTTGCACAAGTCATGTCCTTCACCAAAGGATACTGTCTCTTTAAGAAGACCAGAAGAGAGAGAAAGGGGGAAGATTGCGCTAACAATGAAAGCAAAGTTGACCAGACAGACATTACGAGAGCAGGAAAGTTTGCGAAAAAAAAAACGTTTTCATGTACAAACCCTGTTTATGGAAAACAAGCAAAGAAATAGATATGATGCCGCTTTTAAGTTAAAGGCAGTCAATCTGGATATTAAAGAAGGAAATGGAGTGCTAGTTACTTCATATACCGTTAGCAGCACTGTATCAATCGTGAGACATTGCAGACGCCAGCGTGAAAAACTCTCAATGCAATAAGATGAAAAAAAGCTTTCAGAGGTCATAAAAGCAGATGGCCCAAATTTGAAGTCTTTCTTGAAGTTTGGCTGAACACACGGAGAGGACAGCCAATGTCAATGTCTTAATATGTGCTTAAATGTTTTAGGTGTGTTTTTTTTTTCTATTACCCGCCTTTTGAAATGTTAATAAAATCAAAGCTTTCCCAAACACCAATCGCTTTCACGATAATCCCCACTGCACGCATCTGTGGCTTGTATTTGCACACATTTCTGTTTTCTCCTTAAAATGGGCTGTTGCGGCTTATAATCAGGTGCGCTTTATAGTCCGGAAAATACGGTAGATAGGGAAAAGAAATAATTTCAAAGACTCTCCTGCTCCTTTAGAATATTAAGGATAGCAGAACTATGGTTTTGGTTACCAGAAGTTGGTTCCTATATAGAGTAATAATTTTGTCATGCCAAAAGCTATATTTTCATAATTTAAATGGATATATATATTTTTTTTTTCCAGGTTGGGGAGAGCTTCCCATTATCCAGCCCAAGTCAGAGCCTGCATGGGGAGAGCCAGCAGCTCCAACTTCAACTGTTGACAATGGTACATCTGCTTGGGGGAAAAGCCCAGCTGGTGTTGGAGGATGGGGAGACGGTGGCCATGAGCCATCTGGTCCTTATGCGAGGTCAAACGGACACACAGGTTCTGCACCTTGCAAATCAGGTAACCTGTTTGCACAAATATTTTGCCATTTGCTAAAGTTATATATTTTAAATGTTGATGCATATGTAACGTGGGAAGTTGCTGGAGATGCAGTCTGCCAGATGACACTGTAAAATGTGTCTCCATGTGTTTTTTTTGTTTTCTTCAAGGATTCAAAATTTTAGTCAGAAGGTGTTTGTTGGTGTTACTTGAGTGGAGTGGTGCTAAGATTAAAGCAATTCCTCGCATCAATAGGTTGTGGCTGTTTTCACTGATGTGTTGACTGTTTGAAATGATAGAAAGGGCTGCTTCGAAAGGTGAACATGGCAAATAGCAACAGTGGCACCTAGGGGTCCAGCTAAAAACTGCCTGCTCTTCACCTTTCTGAAACCAAGGGATTCTTGATAATATGAGAGCTCTCAAAATGAGAATATTACATCTTGTCATTTACACAGTTTATTTATACAGTCAATATGTACTGTTTAGGTCCTAAACCTATGCAAGATGGCTGGGGAAATGGAGAAGAAATGAGTATGTCTACCAACCAATGGGACTCTGAGGATGGAGATGTATGGAACAGCCCCACATCACAGGACAGCAGCTCCTCCTGTAACTCCTGGGGCAATGGCCCCAAAAAGTGTCCAAGCAAGGTCAGAGAACAACCGTCACTTCTGTGTGCAACGTTGGACGGTGTTGCTGGACGTGGGTTGATAAATCTTTTGCTGGTATTTCACAGGGGAAGATCAGCAGCAAGCAAGATGAGACTTGGATCATGAACCGTCTCATTAAACAGCTCACTGACATGGGCTTTCCGGTAAGAATGCAATGTTTAAAGAAACACGCTGAGGACTGTTAAACACCCCACATATCGTAAACATTCTGAGTTAGAGGTGGTAGTTTTGAATCCTAAAAATCAGGAGCATGTAGTTTGATTGTTGTTTATATACCAAAAAATTATGGTGTTTTTCTAGTTGCTATGCTTTGAATTAGTAGCACTGATCAGTGATTAGAAAAAACATGATGACTTTTTCTTGTGTTATAGAGAGACCCTGCTGAGGAGGCCTTGAAGAGAAACAACATGAACCTTGACCAAGCCATGAGTAAGTTACTTTAGTATATTTTCTTTATTTCGTCGAAATACTGATGGGTAGGGCTGTCAAACTTTATTCCTAACCCTGGTTGTCTCCTACCATTGTCCTTTCTCTTCACAGCCGCTCTCTTGGAGAAGAAGACAGACCTGGACAAGCGGGGCTTGGGGATATCTGATTACAGCAATGGCATCAACAAGACTTTACTGTGTCGGCCCTCTGCCCTCTCCAAAGACCTCTCCGAACGAAACACATTTCTTGACAAGGTGGGAAAATAACTCTCTGAGTGGTCACTACATGGAAATGATGAGAAACCATCCCATATTAAATGTTCTATTTTCCTGTTATGTCAGTATCTCCTTTCTGAATTGCTGTTTGTTTTGTTTATTCTGCAGGATGGTGTCCTGTCAGATGACGGTCCTCCATCGCCATTTTTGCCTTCCCCTAGCCTGAAGCTCCCCCTGGCCAATGGTAGCCTTCCTGGGCAGGGTTTTGGACAGGGCAATCCGGGGCTGGCCATGCAAAACTTGAACAATAGACAGGTAACTTAGAGAATGCATGTCCTTTTTTTAGATTCCTGTTTCCAAATGTATAAAAAGAGGAAAACATATCTTGCATACTTTTATAAGCTGGACTTATAACTTTAAATGTATTATTAAAATTCTATTTATATGTAAATTTCCTCACTAGTAGTTATATATTGTTTTAATTTAAACGTTTTCATTCACTTTTTGATTATTATTTGAACAATATGTTTTCAATACAACCCCTATGTTTTCATATATTTACATAGTAGAATGCAATCGGAGCTGGTAATAAATCACTTTTTTATTTGTTGTATTTTGCAACTGTCTAACAGTTCATATTTAATTGCATTGCAGATTTAAGTGTATCTAAGCTGAATGCACACTTCTATTTGTTGTTGTACCCAGTGCTTCAAGTGGGCTGGTCTGCACTGGTACTCAGTACTACCACTTCTAAAAACAGCTCTTTAAGAGTACCACCACCTCTCTGGGTGCTGAGAGTGTACTGGTACACTCGTGGATGCGTCTGTTTTAGTCAGTGCTTTAAGTGGGCCGGTACGCAACCGTACTCAGAGTCACCACTCTAAAAAATTAGCATCTTTAGGCAAGGCAAGGGAATTTTATTTATATAGCACACTTTCAGCACAAGGTAATTCAAGGCGCTTTACGTGATTCAGTGGTAAAGAAACCAAATACATGATAAAGATATGAACATTAAAACAGATCACTAAAAGAAATGCATTTAGTAATTGAAGCATGAGAATTGATTAATAAAAAGATCAAAATGCAAGGAGCAATTTAGGTAAGGTATAAGAAACAAATTAATGCAAAAGAATGTAGAGGAGGTACATAATAGGTAATTGTAGATAACTTTAGTGTTCCGCCACTTCTCAGAGCACTGAGAACGTTCTCACAGAGTCCTGGTTCGCTCAATAGTGCACCTTTTGTCTCTTGCTTGAAAATAATACTATTAATATATACTGATACTTTATTTTTGACATTGTTTCTAATGCACATCTTGAGCTGAATGTCAATGAAAGTGCCTGTGCGACATTTTTGACATCTAGCTTTGATTCTGAATTGCTTTTTTGTCAATACTTTTCGTGAAGAAAAATAACTAGATATATATTGAATATCCGATTTCAGCCAAAATATATCAAGATATAATTTTTGTCCATATTGTCAAGCCCTAGAATGAGCAATATCACCTGCTAAATGAAAAAGAGTACTGGGACTTCTTGTTGTCCAATTAAAGCACTGGTTGTACCTTCATGAAATCCTTACTGACTGTGTATGACCTATGTGCTAAGGTATAATTAGATATCAGTGCTGTATCAGATAATCCTTTGCAGCAGACATAGCCAAAAAAACAAACAAAATATAATCAGGGTTAATATTACATCTATCTAAGGTTTAGCCAACTAAAAGATTGCATATACAATAATGATTGAAGTTATTAGTTTTAAATAAGTTGCCTTAAAAATAGAACTACCTAGACTTTTTTTTAGCATGTGACTGCATGATTTAGGAATATTTTTCCTTTTCTAGTATTACAGTCATATTTGAATCCAAAAATGTTATTGTATTTGCATATAAATTATACTTTTTTTAATCTCGAGTATGTTTCATTACCTCTTTTTCATCCAGTTTAAATGGACTCAATCTTTAATTGAATAACCTAATCAGTCCAATGCATTTTTATACTGTTTTTGTTGACTTGTTCAGCATTTTGTGTTGAGATGGTACTATAAGGGCAGCAAAATGCGTGTGTAAATATGTTCTAACTGAATCTTTTTTGGATCATTATCTGCTGTACTCTCAGATACCCAATGGAATGTTTGGCAGTAATGGAGCAGCACAAGCCCGGGCCATGCAGCAGCAGCCTCCTCAGCCACCAGTGCCACCTCTCAGCTCCTCCCAGCCTAGTCTACGTGCTCAAGTGCCTCAGTTTCTCTCCCCTCAGGTAAACACACGAAATAAATATATATATAATTTTATTCTGTGAGCACAGATGGTTTGATTCTCATGATTCTAAAAATGGATGTATTGTTAATCTCCCACTAGATGGAGCAGTTATGTTTTGCTGTTGCCATTTTTAAAACTTTTTTTTCCTGCTTCTTCATCCCTCTGCGCCTACTAGGTCCAAGCACAGCTCTTGCAGTTTGCAGCAAAAAACATTGGTCTTAACCCTGCACTTTTAACCTCACCAATAAACCCTCAACAAATGACCCTGTTGTACCAACTTCAGCAACTACAAATGGTAAGGAGTCTATCTCATGCCACAGTATTTAAAGCACATCTTGTAAGAAATACAAAATTAATTACTTTACTAAATGTGTTTTTATAATTGCAGTTGAAACTAAATTTAAATACTAGGGATTGATAGTAGTTGTTATTATATTAAAAATGCAGGGTACATGCAAAACAAATAATAGAATAGAATAATCGAACAATCAAATGGAAGCTAAATGTAGTTCTATGACAAATAAAGTGTATTTAGTGTAGAATGAAATTGTGAAAGATGTAGCTTTTTACCTGCTCTATATCGATGTGTTGTTTGATAGCAGTAGAAGTTCATTGAATGGTGTTTTGAGAGTTAACAATTGAATATTGTTGCTGTAGAGGCCCAATGTTTAATATTTAAAGCCACAGATTATCTGTGGTTCAAGTAAACATCCCATCGAGGTGAGTGAAAGAAAAGGTGTTTGGAAAAACACTCTGAAAGTAGAGACTTTAAATGGCACATTTCCACTAAAATACTCTGTCTAGAAAGAGTGTCAGAGAGAAGTTAAAAACTTCTCAATTTTGAACTAAATTGCAGAAACTCTGTTCTGTTAAATTTATGTAATATTCATTTTCCCCATTTAAATGCATTGACTTAGAAGTGTCAAAATCTAAAGCTGCTTATTTAATATCCATAAACAGAAATAAAATTTGTCTCAAATTTCATTCCTGTGGGACTCCAGAGCTTAACAAGATTAGATTCATTCACCCAATTAACCCTAAAAACAAGCCAGTTAATTTTGAAGGTGAATAGTAAGTAATTGCATGTTTTGAGCCTTCATCATACTGTTTTAATTTCTAACCAATGCATTGTTTGTGGGCGACTGTGGGCGACTGTGGCTCAGTGGTAGAGTAGTTGGCTTAACCCCCAAATTCTACATTGTCCTACCGAGCCATGTTGGGTGTTGGTGTATGAATGCGAGTGTGAATGGGTGAATGTGGCTTCAATGTAAAGCGCTTTGAGTAGTCAGTAAGACTAGAAAAGCGCTATATAAGTTCAGTCCATTTACCATTGTTTATTTTTTCTTTTTTTTGTTTTTTTTTCTTGTCTCCATCAGGCATACCAGCGTTTACAAATCCAGCAGCAGATGATGCAGGCTCAACGCAATGTTTCCGGCCCAATTAGGCAACAGGAGCAGCAAGTGAGTCAACATGCGCATGCTAACAGGAATAAAATATTTCATGATTCATCATGTTGTGTGACTGTATGGAGGTTCTGTCTCCCATGGGTATGGCGCAACTCTATTTTATAATGTCACGTCTTGCTCTAATTGTAATGAGAAAACGTCCTTTGTCACAACAGGATGTGTTCACATTTGTGGATGTAATTATTTAATTCTTTATGCTTGATCTTCAGTTTCCATATGGCTATTTTTTTATATTTTAGGTATTTGGGTGGTAGCCTACTAAATTACAGAAACCATAGATATGTCTTTATAAAAATGTTTCCCTACTTACCAGCCTGATTTTGCAGCTCTTTTACCCTTTCTGCAGCAACCCCTTATATTCCTATTGTCATATGTTCAATATTTCCTATTATAATGTGTTATTTTGTCGGTCACTCTCTCTTTCTCCAGGTTGCACGTACAATCACCAACATGCAGCAGCAGATCCAGCAGCACCAGCGTCAGCTGTACCAGGCACTGCTGATGAAGCAGCAGCAGCTTCCCTCGCATTCCTCCTCCTCTGCTGGTCTGCACCCCCCTGGCGGCCCCGCTGGAGTTCCTGGCTCCGGAAAATCAACCCTGGACCCTTTTGGAGGCCCACACCAGGCTGCAGGCCTCGCTGACACACTGCACACCAAAGAGCCTCCATCTTCGCCCAATGCCTACAGCACCTACCCTCTTTGTGAGTTTTTATTGAGAAAAAAGTGAGACTGGAAACAACGTTTGTCTGCTTTTTTTTTTTTTTTTTTTTACAAAAAACTAAAGGCTGGGCTTGAAAGCAGCTTAGTCAACAAATGCATGACTAATAAACCAGCCAGGAAAAAATGATCAAGTTACTGTCATCTTGCTTTGAGCTAATACATAGTTATTAAATTTATGCACATATATTTTTACAAAGTATTGTGATGACATGCATAGTAATGTAATTGGAAGTCACTTGTGCTTTCTCTGCAGCTGGACTGAATCCAAACATGAATGTAAATGGCATGGACGTTGGGGGTCTGTCCCTGAAGGAGCCCCCCAAGCCCCAGTCTCGCTTGTCCCAGTGGACACACACTAACTCTATGGACAACCTCTCTGGCAACTCTTCAAATTTGGAGAACAACTTTAATAATAAGCACGGTATGTTGCAAAAAGACTCAGAAGGCATGTAGTTTACTTAACGCTCTATACATGCCAACAGATATGCAATAAATAGCATAACATTTTACAAATGTATGAATATTTATTTTCAAGTCTTGCCACAGAGATCCCAAGTCACTTTGCTGCCTGAATGGGAACCTCCTACCAAGCCTCAAATCTAGGTTGCTTTATTCATCTTACTCTCATATCTAAACACTTGCCTTGCCCCTGCTGAAGAAAAGTATCCTCGCAGCATGATGCTGCCACCACCATATTTCACCACGGGACTGGTGTTTAGAACATGAGGTCCTTTGTTGGTTTACTGTTACTGCTATTTATTGGTCTATCAAATAAAATCCCAAATAAAAAAATTGACATGTACTGTTATAACGAGGAAAAAATTTTGGAAATGGATTTGATTATTTTTGGATATATTCTGAGGAGAGTCTGTCATATTTAAATGCTATGACTGTTTGCTGATGCAATCTTTCGCAATTTGAAACAACAAGCAACTGAAAAAAGGAAATAACATTTTGAGGATTTTTTTGCAATATTATTGCATCGGTTGCAACAGTTATATAACTTTGCTCCTAGTCAATATGTGTACACTGGTATGCTCTCAAACAGATCTGATTAATGCAAAGGTTAAATAGATTGAAAGAAAACAGAATTTCTAGTTTCAAATGGGTTGATTTTGTGTTTTTCACTTTCGTGAATTCCTATTGTGAAACTCAAACTTTTCTTTTTGTAATGGGATTAAAAACGTTGCTTAATCTGTATCTGTTTACTTAATCGCCTATCCATTCATCCAGGTGCCATATCTGCTGCCTCTACCCTTGGACCCCCTGGGAAGCCCCCCCACCTGGAAGACTCGTACAGCCCTTACAATCTAATCTCTAACTCCGAGTCCCCCAGCAGTCCCCTGGTGCCTCCTGACAACTGGGGCCAAGGCAAGAGCCCCGGTGAAAAGATCTCAAATGGGGCCAACATTAACTGGCCTCCAGGTGAGGAGCGCACATGTGTTTAAAAATATTTTGAGTCTCATTTGTCTATGGTCGAGGACTATGCTTTATCCTCTCATTTCACTTAGAGCTCAAATCAATCGGTCCAGGAGGGATTTTTTTTCCTCATGTGTTTCAGTTTTAGGATTGACAAAAACAGCAAATGTTAAATATAATGATTTATATTTTGCTGGCTGCTGAAACGATACTCCTATTTAATTATTTCAGTATTAGGATTTATTTTTGATCCTAGTTTGAAAGTTAAACCAATTCATATCTGGATTATGTAACAACATGACAATTCAATACAAAATGGCAGAAGATCTGAGTTAAGCTGCAGAGTAGAACTAAAAACAGTGAGTAGCGTTTGAGGCCTTCAACCAAAACCACCACTGCTTTAGAGGCAAGGAAACGGAACAAAGGTTAGGTGGGCCTAAAACAGGCTGGACCTCTCTAGTAAAACCTCAATCACCCCACCCACCACTGACTCACAGACAGGAAAAATAGCTTGCTTAAAATCAGCCATTCACGTCTTGATCTGTTCTGATCTTCGACCTAAACACTAGGTTAAAAAATTAGATTTTGTTTCAGTAATTAATTACTTTGCCTCAGTGAAGATTTCCACTTAATTCAGTCTGTAAACACATTGGCAAACAGCATGTTCCTAAATCAAATTAAGGTTAGAAACGTAAGCTTTGATGTATAAATTAGATTAAACGTTTTGTAATCCTTTATGTTTGACTTCCTCTGAAAACAAGCCTGAAGCCATTTTTTTCTTCTCTGATTACAAATTGTTGTATTAGACTGTTGAAATAAATAGTTTTACCGAAATTATTGTTTATTCTTAAAGAGTTTTCAGAAATTAAGAGATAGCAGCAGGACAGGGTGTAGCAGTAGCGTCCCTAAGGCTGAGTCATTGATCTAGTTTGATTACGTGCGTTCTCGCCTTCTGTCTCTGACTGTTTCAAGGTTGATTACTGTGAGTAAATGCAATAAGCAGCACACAATATTAAAAAAAGAAAATTATCAGGTCAGACCTAGGAAAACACATAATGAATTCCAAAGAAAGAAAAAGAATGTGCCCTCTGATGTTTTTCTGTAAAGCATAGAACCTCCTGTTATAACAAACGAGGTTGTAACAGAAGAACTCCCATGTCGTAGCATTTTTTTAGTTTTTTGTTTTTTGCACCAGTTAACCATCACAGTATTTTTATGATTTTATTATTGTCGTTGAAATAAAATAAAGAAGAGTCTTTGTCACTGACTTCTGATATTCTGTTTGGGTAGAGTTTTTACATTCTGATTGTTCTATTTCTTTAAGAACTAGAATTAGTAAAGTTAAAACTATGTTTTTCTAGAGTTGTGCAATGAGCGGTCATCATTATTTATATTAATAACATTCTGTGTGGGAGATCCTTTAGGGTCAAACAGGATTTTGATGTTAAATGATTACGGTATCAATCTCTTGTTATAAAAAGTCAGCATTATCAAAATAAATATCATTGTTAGTATGAATTTCCTGGTCTGTGTACATTTTCGCTGAAACTGAATGCTCAAAAGAGAGCAATTTTAAAGCGTTAAGCCATATCCTGAAGTTGAATGAAACATCCCCCAGAGCAGGTACGGATTGAAGACCTGTAGTGGACAGCTCCTTCACACACCAAGAAAAGTCCTTTATGACACAAACAAAGCTGCGAACAGTGTAAAAAGAAGAGAAATAACCAGTCAAGTTTCGCTGTCTGTTATTGCGGATTAAATGGACAACCTACATGCCTTTATAGAAAACTGTTTTATTTTAAAAGACTCCCAACACGTATTGTGCTTCCTCTGATCAAATTTCTACACACTTGAGTCTTTACCTCCAAACTGAGTGGTTTGCTTGGCCTTAAAAGCAGATTTTCAGTTTTCAGTTTCAGTTCATATCATGAGATTTTTTTTTTTCTTTGTTTTTACGTCTCAAAAATAATCCTCATTAATTATTCTTTCATTGTTATTCCTCAGAATTCTGCCCAGGTGTGCCATGGAAGGGCCTGCAGAACATTGACCCAGAGAATGACCCCAACATGACCCCTGGCAGTGTCCCCAGTGGTCCCACCATCAACACTAACATCCATGATGTCAACAGATACCTGCTGCGGGACAGGAATGGAGGTATGGAGCAAAGCCCCACACATCCGTTTAGAACGACAAAAAGCTTTGCAGAAAGGCAGATCTTTGCCTCCATTATACCTCAGACCTCCATATCATGTCCATTTCCTGGTACATCATAATTAATTTTATTTCTTATTTCTTTTTTAATCTTGTTTTTTTGCTCTCCATCTTTGCTTCACAACACTGCGAACTCCACAACAATATAGCCACTTCCCCAGTCTCTCCACGGGGAAATGGCTTTCTGCCTCCTACTAGCAGTGATTGGTCAATCAGTGACTTATCTAGCTCATTCAGTCTGTTGTCCTGTGATGGAGACAGCTCAGGTAGTCATCCAGTAAACACTAAAATGTTTCCCTAAGCCCCTAACTTATGTTTTTTTTTCCTTCCTGATAACTGTGTAACAACATCCTTGATGTGATTGTGAGCAATCTGTGCTGCATAACAAAAACCACAAAACAGCCTCACCCATCCAGTCCCTGCATCCGTACCACACCCTTATGTAGTGTATTCTCTTTGTATATCTGAAAACAACTTGTGGTTTTTTGGTCCTCTTTTTTTGTTTACAGCATATATTTTTTTCTTAATATTTTTTATATATAATATTTTTTATATGTGAAACGGAATCTTAATTCCATGTATGATTTTACTTTCATAGAAGTTCGAGTGTTTTGTTTTTTTGAGCAAAACAGTACATGGATGCTGTTATTCAAGTATTTTGTGTTGCCTACATTTTTTAAGGACATTTTTATATTTATATTTACTTTATACACGTTATAAACATATTTTTTCTAACATTGAATAGGAACAAATATCTATTATTTTTTTTACTTTTCTTTTCTCTTCATCTCCATCTTCTGTCCATGTAAAGGTAAGCTGACTGAAATGAAATCCACCTGGTCCCCAGGGCCCATTGCTCAGAGCCAAGCCTCTCTGTCACACGAGTTATGGAAAGTTCCTCAGGGGCCACGCAGCACCACCGCCCCGTCCCGGCCCCCGCCCGGTCTCGCGAATACAAAACCCTCCTCCACCTGGGGCGGCAACTCTTTGGGGCTGGCTCAAGGCTGGAGTGGTGCCTACTCTTCAGGTGAGCACAAATAGTCAGGATGGAATGCTCACCCACACCTTCAACACTGTTCCATGTGTCGGGAAGCCAGGTTCTAGTCCTCAACCAGTTCTTCAAAACCTTGTACCAACTGTCTTTAAGGAATGTCTTCTAGATCTGTCTTTTAGAAGAAGGAAGAGGGGTCTCCCTCCTTTTCTTCAGCTTCACAAACTGACTTTGCTGCATTGTAACATTTAATCACATTATTTACCTAAAACATGAGTAGCGCCATTTCAATCTGCTTACATCTGGTAATACAACCAGATCAATAATAGGAGACCGAAGCAATACGAATATTTTTTAGCCTCTAGTTAAGAGAACTTATAAGCCTTTTAAATCCCCATGTTTATCTCAGTGTTGATGTTGTTTACTTTTTAAATTGAATATTTTTAACGTTTTGTTTTTTTTAGCTTGGGAAAACATTTGGGACAGAGTATAATTCCATTTTGTATTTATTTAACGTTTATTGATACAATTTGGTAATATTGTGTTGAAACCTGATGTGAAGTTTTTCAGTATAAGGATGAATCGTGTTTTTTAAACCTTCATTTTTGTACCGTTTGACATAGCAGACAAAGCAAAATTTTACAAACTAATTGAGATCTGTTTAGAAATCTTTTTGGTTTAAATTGTTTGTAGTGTGTTTTCTATCGTCATGTCTCTTAAGTATTAAAATCCTGAATGTATTTAAAGAGTAAAATAAATCACTGATATGTTTGTCACATCGCTCAACCATAGTTAAGCTAGAAAATATGTTTAGTTGTCCTTATATATTCGACATTTAATAGCAGTAATTATTTTATACAATTAATGTAATTGCTTCCGATTCTGATCGTTTTTCTTCAACTTTATCTGAGTTTCAACAGATTTTCTTCGAGATCATCAGCGCAGAAATAAGCATAAATCAGTTTAATCTGTTGCTTTGATCTGTTTCCATCCAACATGTGTGATGCTGTATAGGTGGGGACTATGTTCACGCGTGCAGTTGTATTCTCACATCCCTCGCTTTCGAAATGTCACCAGAACACACCCTGTTAAACCGACATTTTGGGGTTTACCAGCACTGTGTGGGACCTTGTTTTGATATGAAACATCTACTTTAATGCAGGATAGAGGAAACCCTGCTTTTATAGCTCAGTATAAGACCGTTTCTGTGACCCTAAGCTACCTGGGAAAAAAAACTCCACAAATACTTAGTGCTGTTAACATCACTGCATTCTGAAAAAAATCCTTTCAATAAAACGCTGTCTGCTTAGTTACAGTTTAATCATCTGTGTCTCCCTGTTACAGAGGGAACCACATGGAGCACTGACTGTCCTAATAGGACCAGCAGCTGGCTGGTGCTGAGGAATCTAACCCCACAGGTAGGTTTTTATGTCCTCACGTCCTCAATGATTCATCTGTGTTAAAGCAGTAAACCTGCATTGAAACAAACACCCTGCTTTGGTCCACAGTAGCAGGGCCTTTGGGGTATGGATCATTCTGTAAATTCATTGCACAATGGGCTTTCCCGTTGCTGAAAAAAATACCTCAGAAAATGTGCTTCTGAACATTGCATCTGATGAAAGACTATTTTTATCTCCATAAAGCTATGTTTACTGACCTTAGGTATAAAATCCTAAATGTTAGGAATATCTTTGTTGGTTATGTCGTTTTAACCCAGTTTTTTGTTACAGGGTTAAAAAATTTTTTTGCTGAGGGTAGCCATAAGTCTACATTAGCTAGGATATGGAGCAGAATATAGCACGCGGACATCAACAATATTTTTCCAAGACGATCATTTGCTTTTTTTAAAGGAATCTTAAATATGATTCATGCATGTAACATTGTTGCAAGTTGAGCTTGACAACTTCAGTCTGATATAAAAAAATGAATAAATAAAAATGTAGATTAAAAAGTATGCTAACTTCTACCTCACCTTACAATATCAGTTGAAAAAGACTTGAGTGATGTCTCCTCCTGAATGCTGAGGAGGTTTAACTGTATACTGTTATGACGTTGAACAAAACTGGGGATATGATTAAATAGTTGATACTTTATTTTCAAATATTTTTCTTTAATTTAGACTAAAGGAGAGATGTAAAAAATTACATTACCAGAAAAAGGTCTGGTTGCTGTCTATTTAGGTTTTTATATTATATTCAGTGCAAAAGCAGCTTTAGTCAGTGGGAACAAGCTCACTGACCTCTACTTCTCAGCAACCCATAAAAACTTTAAAAACATCATTTTTAAAATGTTTGTGTTATAAAACAAATGAACACGAATCCTAATGTTTCTTGGTTTAAAATGCACTTGGGGATTTACTTTATACAAAAATCTTTGTCGTAAAGCTGTGGTACACAAAGTATTCAGTGAATCATCAGACTATTTCTACTCTCATCAAACAACCAAAAACCTTAAAGTGGCAGTTGAGACTAAAATAGTTGTATTGATAGCATTCTGTTTCTGTTTTCTTTTTCTGTGTCAGATCGATGGCTCAACGCTGAGGACCTTGTGCATGCAGCACGGTCCCCTGATCACATTCCATCTCAACCTGACTCAGGGGAATGCCGTGGTGCGCTACAGCTCCAAGGACGAGGCGGCCAAGGCCCAGAAGTCCCTGCACATGTAAGCTTCATTAAAACTGCTCTCTTAACATATAAAGTCTCCAAGAACCGTTCTGTTACAGCAATTGGGCTCAAACAGCAGGAGGAGGGTTGGAACTGTGATTGGAGAGGGTGTACATTTCCTTAATTTAAAGTGTTCTAGCTATACATTTTAGTGTGTTTTGGGGGTTTATGTTGTGGATCCACACAAAATAGTGCATAACTGTGGATAATTTATTCTCATGAGTGCAGCTGTTCTGTGAAGGCATCAGAGGTTTGTTAGAAAAAACAGTGAACAAACAACATTATGAAGACCAAAGGAACACAGCAGACAGGTCAGGGAAGACGTTGTGGAGAAGTTTGAACAAGTGTTAGTTTAACAATATTCCAAGCTATGACAGCTCTGTTCAATCTGTAATCTGAAAATAGGAAGAGTGTGACATAACTGCCGACCTACCAAGTCCCGAACATCCACCTAAACTGAGATACAGAGAGAATAAATTAGAGAATCATTCAAAAATCCCATGGTAACGCTGGAGGCTCTGTAAGGTCACTGCTCAGGTGGGGTAAACTTAAAGAAAGGTGTGCAAAGTCCTGTTTCCAGTTTTCCACAAGACCTCTGGTCAGATCAAATTAAAACGTTTTGGGCACATTACAACTACTCATTTCTTTGGTTGTGGCATGGTTAGAATACTGACTATAATTATACAGAAAGTGCTACAATGGAATGATTTGCGTTTAAGAATGTTCATGTGTTAGAATGATCCGAAGTAAAGACTTAGACCCGGTTTAGAATATTGAAAAATGATCTTCACAGATAATCTGCAGCCAATGGGACCAGGGTTGAGACTAGAATATATTTGTAAGAGGATTTGAAAATCAAGTTACTTTTTCTATCCCCATCACAATTGTGTGGTGCTTTGTGTTGCTCTAGCACATAAAACCCCAATAAAGTTTGTTGTGACGTGAAGAAATGTGAAAAAATTCAGTGGATATAAATACTTTTTTTATACGCTCTGTAAAATAGGGAAATAGCAGTCATTCCCACTGCATCTCTTCTGTATGAGTCAAGCAGATTTAACTGAAAGAAAATAAGGAAGAGTTGAAGGAAACCTCATGTTCCTCCTGCCGTCGTGGTGTTTTCCAATCTTTGAAGCACTTCAGCTTTTTACTCATGACCAGGCATTGACACTTCTGTTAACGACAGTCACATGGATGAGTAGGACAGGGGAATTCATGCCTCCATCAGCTGCACTTTCATACTAGTGAATTTTCATATCTGGGAAATTTAGGAAGAGGCCCACTCTATGTTTTTAAAGTAGAATTGGCATGAAATTCCCTTCATCGTTTGGGCCCTTTTTAACCACACTCTTAAGTAAAAAATACTCTATTTTTGCTCATTATTTTTCCTGGGAAACAAAACCGTTTGTTCTTGGGAAACGACATGGAAGTTTAACAATGTCCTTTCATGGAAAATATTTCCTTTAAACTTTCTTTGTGAGCTAGCAATTTTGTGTTTTATGCTTCAAGGTGCGTGCTTGGAAACACCACCATACTGGCGGAGTTTGCAGGGGAGGAGGACGTCAACCGCTTCTTTGCACAAGGCCAGTCGCTGGGGGCCAACACCACGAGCTGGCAAGCCAATCCGGGAAGCAATCAGAATCGGATGGGTGGGGCTACCCAGTCCCACACGATTGGCCAGTGGAGCAGCGGAGGCGGTGGAAGCAAGGCCAGCGGGAGCGACCTGCTTTGGGGTGGAGTGCCCCAGTACTCCAGTCTGTGGGGACCGCCCAACGGAGAGGACGCCCGCGTGATTGGGAGCCCCACCCCTATTAACACCCTGCTGCCTGGAGATCTGCTGAGCGGCGAGTCCATGTAGGGGACAAAACCCCTCCCTCAATCAGCACCAGCAGCACGCTATTGTGTCAACTGTTGGTGGGGTTCAGGTCGAAAGCAAAAGAAAAGTCCAAAACAGAAAAAAAAAATGGTTGAAAAGAGCAAAACCCAAGCAAATCATGTGGCGATAATCAGTATCAAGTGAAACTGTTTCAAACTGTGAATTGTAAATCAGAACACTGAGGGTCCCTGACAAAGACTGCAGACCCCATTGCCTCTGCTTTACCCCGGTCCTCTTTCAGTTTCTTGAACCGTTTATTTCATTTTTTTCTCCGTTTAGTATTTTCCTGAAGACAACTGGATTTCAGTTTAAGCACCTAAAATAAAAAACTGAAATTGGTCACAACACAAAAAAACCTTCTAGGGGGTTTTCCAAGTTTTTCCAGAAGTATACTCAACATCCAGCGTGAAGTGTTTTTTTTAAAGAAGCAATCAAAGCTGCCATCTGAGACCTTTTTTTGTTCGTTTATTGTTATGAGACAAAGGAATTCTTCCCGAAATAACACTGAAAACAACCATTCCCAGCATATCCATGGCCAATAATGTTGTTCAAAGACCTTTACTTGTTTTGTGGATGTATGTTTCTCAGCACTAATATTAGCCTTAAGTGCTCTCTGGCCCAGGACCTTCCCAAGCCACCTGATTTATATTTTTTTTTATTTTTTATTTTTTTGTAAGTGAAGAATTAGCTGAAATCTTGCACAGTTCACCTCTGAGCCAACGAGTGGTCCAGGAAGCGGTGAAGAGCTCCGGACCACCTGACTGGCACTACCAATCATCCGCTCAGATCCTTGAACTCGTCTCAAACGTAGGGTTTGCACAGCTGTAGACTTTTACGTGGAAAACCCTGCGTTTTTTTGTGTGGTTTTTTTTACATTTCTTTTTTTGCCATTGTTGTCGTTTATCACAAAATATAAGCTGCGAGAAGATTAAAGCCGTGAACCTTGCTGCTCACGCCATGTCCAGTTGGATCTAATCATCACCCGAAGCCTGGACCCCAGTCGCTTGCTGGTGCTTTGTCGAGTCATTTATTTGCTCTGTTTGTTGCCGATATTTTTATTTTTACATTTTTTCCAGAAGAAAAACAGAAACTCCTCAATTTTACTTCGATGTGACAGTTACATTGTGCAATATACACCATCAACCTTTCTTCCGTCCAAGCTCTATGGGGAGCTGTTGTTTTTTTTTTTTTCTTGTTTCATTTTTATGATTGTTTGCTGATTTCAGCAAAAGACTTTGGAACTTCAAACCCCCCTCCCCCACCCGCTTAAAAAAAAAAGTTTCCTTTCCAGGCCTCCGATCCCTTTGTAGCTGTTGGGGGGGGGGGGACTCTAAAGCAAAGAGGAAGGAGGAGGAGCTGGAGAACTGTGCATTGCTGCAAACTGTACTAAAAAGACTGTAGAACGATGCACACTTCCTCTCCGCGTGCCCCAGCTACACCAAACAGAGACTGAAACCGCAGTGGGATTGGATGGTTCTGGTTATCTTGGCACAATACCAAATTAGAGGTGGGAGGGGAGATGGGGGGGGTGGTTCCCAATGCAGTAGACCTACGAGTGTTCCTTGCGTTTGGTACTGTACAAACAGATGAGACTTTAGGGTCTGAGCATAGCACTTATGAAGAGCAAATCGCTTCAACTGCAATCCAATGAATCAACAAAAAAAAAAAAAACAGAGAGCAGCAGAAACACTGCAAACCTCCTGCTCCTCTACATACTGTATCTAATCCATGGAAATGTGTTAGCCGCCGTTCCTCCGGTAGCAGGATGAAGGAAAACGCGACTGCCTCTGAGGCGATGAAATGATAAGAATTTCAAACAACTGCTCCTTTCTGAACGGTTTTATCAGTGAATATCACTGTTACTCCAAAATCATTAGCCTTGTTCCTGTCCGGAGGCAAGAGACTCCTGCTGTCAGTCGGGATGAGGGGAGTGGATCTGGGAAGTGGGGGGGGGGGGGTTGTCCACTGAGTGCCTCTTTGCTGTGCAGAACCTCCTCCTGGGCTCCTCACAGACTGGCCAATCACGGCTCTCTCTTTGCCACACATCTCCACCTGGGAGGAGGAAGGGGGTCATCCTGCCGTCCCCTCTGTCTCTCAGTCCTTTACACAAAGATCACTTTAGCTGGAAGATGTAAGAGTCATATTCCTGGAATTTTCGCCAGTGTACTTTGTATTGTTTGCAGAAGATCTTTTTGTTTAATATGTGTGTTTTATGATTAGTCTACATGCAGTGGTCTACAAGATAACTGGCTGCTGAACTTAGCCCTTCACTGTTCATATGCAGAAACACTTTGGTCAGAGGTGCCTCTGTACGTTCATCCTGTGTATTGAATGCAAAACGAAGATCAATACTACAGACCGTTAATGATTGTGTTGAACTGCTCGTGCTTTTTTTTTACCAGTATTTGTTTGTACTTCCAGGTAGTATCTCGATGTGTAAAAGTTACGGTAATCTCAGATGTTGGGATGCCGGTGTCTGCCGCTCCAAGCTGCTCCTCCTACCTGCAGGTTTCTCACCCTCTGCCCCGGCTGCTAACCTGTAACCTCATCCTCAACCAGACCCAGTAGCTCTCCCCCCCCTGACCAGCAAACACCTGACCCTCCTATATATTTCTATGCAAAAAGAGTACCAGAAAAGAGCCGGAGTGGGGGCAGGGGGGGGGGGTTCTTTATGTGCCCCCGGTGAGCTCTTCTTAACACCTCCGTTGATTAAAGGTTGGTGTTTTCTCTCCATGCTGAAGACTTCTGTCCAGCCTAATCTCAGGGTAGGGGAGTTGATGTTTGCAAGTATGAGACACAGCTCTCCGTGTCGGTCCTCTCTTCAGCGAGAGCAAAACTTTATAAAAATATATATAAAAAAACAACCTAGAGCTCACGCCTCCAGTTTTGATCCACACTGAAGGTGGCCTAATGCTATAAGTGCACATGGAAGTTGCCAATGTATTGTGCCAATATGAATTAGCTGTGTCATACTGTATCTCTTCTCTTATCTTTATTAGAGGAGCTTTGATGACCTTTGCAGAGGGTGCAGAAGGCAGGAGCAACAAAAGAGTGGCAGCATCACTTCCCTTCATCCACTGAGGCTTTTGTTTTAAGCATTTTTTTGTTTTGTTTTTTGGAGTGGGGAAGGCCTCAGGCTAAGGAGAAAATCTTTATTCAGTTTAGGGGCTCCAGTTTGCTACAGTGCACAGTTGATGATGGGTAATCCCGGGTACATATTTTTTTAAAAACCAAAAATAAAAAATTGCATTTAAACGTCATTTTTATGAAGTTTGACATAAAAAACGTTAAAAAAAATGCTTAAAAAATCAAAATGGTTAAAAAAAAAAGAAGAAAATCTATGATATGTTAAATTTCTGCACTTCTAGCTGAAACGTATCCTGGGTCGCCAGCCTCCATCGCCGCCATCCTGAAGCGGTTGGAGGCGGCGGCCAGGTGTCCGTTTTGTGAATGCTGTGTTTATCTCGTGTTTGTGTTTCGCGTCCGCTCAAAGCGGGGGCCCGCTGAACTGTACATTTCCACACACCCAGACAGCTACAGGCCCTCTGTCTCAGCCTCGCTCTCTCTTCCCCTGCAGCTATAGGAAGGGAGAGGCGCATTTCAAGAGGTACAGTCTTAAGAAAAATAACAAACAAAAAAAAATATTAAAAAAAGTTTGAAATTTAAAGGAAATGGGAAAAAGGCTACCTTTTAGGACTCTGAGTCCGTCAGCACACAAGCAAAAATCACTATTGCCTGTTTCTGTAACTGCCTTGATCCAAGCTCAGACAGACCCAATAGCCGAGGACCTCCCAGCATTCTGTACTGACCGGAGAACCCTGACAGCGAAGGGGGTTTCCCATGCTGCACCAGCATTGAGAGGCTCTCCTCTCCACAGCTCTCTAGATACCAGAAGTAATGTATTCACAGCATGCACACACTTATGCATACAGTGGTGAGTTTCTTTTTGAGCAGGCAGTTGCCCAAGGCGGCATTAGAAAGGGGGTTCCTCGAGGACCAGGTTCAATCAAATGTCAGTTGTGACTTGAGCACGTTTTTAATTGTTGTTCTTCTTTTTTTTATTGCTTTTATGCATGTGCTGTTAATAATTAAGCCTCAATGTGTTCAGTGAGCACCCTGCTGGTGCTGAAACAGTCAAGATTTACGTTGCGCAGGACCGCACTGCATTTTTCCTGCCCTAAACTCTCAGATCATGTCCTGCATTCTAATTGGTCCGGGGGTGGGGGGCGAGATCATACATGCAAGAAACTGCCACTGTATGCACACATAAAGACATATATTACCGCAAGTGGCATCACCTCTTCTGACTTTTTGGATCGTACTCTCTGAGACTTTAGTTGTTCCCCTGAAAGGTCCTGGTTTATTACAGCCGATAAAGAGCAATATGTATTTTCCCTATAAATAAGGGATAGAAAGGAAAAGGCTTGGGGTACTTGATACTTGATTGATTAAAGCAACATCTTTCTTATACGGAGTTGGATATGCACGTTCTGGTTTCGGAGGCGTACCACAGCACGCCGTGTTGTGTTTGATTTGTTTGTGATTTGCCTTTTTTTTTTTTTTTAAAGCCAAACCTGAAGCATCTGCTAAGTTGCATATTTTCTCCTGTTGTTAAATCACAGACATATCAAAACTACAGAAAAAAGTTATTTAACAAAAATACTTGAATCATGGAGCTCCAATAACATAATGTGAAGTCGGTAATAGTTTTCTTTTTCTGTCCAGCTGACCAGTACATATCTGGGCTTTCTTTTCTTTATTTCAGTTTTATTAATAGAGAATATCAGATATGTATTGCATTAGGCTATAGATTTGGGTAAAAGATAATACTAATCTCAGATGTTTGTATGAATGTTTGCTCAAAAAACTGTGTACTCGGCACATGGCCTGCTGTAATGTTCCATTCTGTTATGTTTTGTGGGTTTTTTTTTAATGTCCAATTCGTTCTGATTATCTTTAAATGTTGCACTGAGTGTCTTCTACCCCTTGCTCAGCTAATCGTACGTAAAAGCATCTAAGGGCAGAGGGGCGACAGTGACAATTCATGTGTACATGTTTACTCAAGGACTTTTTTTAAAACTGTTTTTGCCCCTTCCCCCTGTTCTCTCTGTGAAAATTATCTACCTTATGGTTGCTTTTGTTGTGAAATAATCCCATTTGAGGATTGTAATGAGTGTTGCACCATTTAGTTTTAGTTACATAAATATGTAGCAAAACACGGTAAAAAAGAAAATGTAAAAAAAAAATAAAACTTTAAAAAAAAGTTGATTTAAAAAAAGAAACAAGCTAACTGTGGCCATAGATTGCTGTAGAAAGAGTAGTAATTCAGAAGTGAACCTGTCAGAGAAATGTAAAGGGATTAAAGCATGGGAGGCGAGTTTGTTACGACTCATTTCAGAGGTGCCTATCTTTTCTTTTCTTTTTTGCAAAAGCCACCTGTCGTTTACAAGCATGTTGTTTGATGCTCAAGAAAACAGGACCCTACAGAAGGAATGTTCTTGAAAAGGACAAAGCTCATCTTCCATCAAATGCGGACATGAAAATTTTGAGGAACAACGGTTTGACGCCACTCCAAAACTCTGGGATCGATCAGTGTTTGTGTCGTATTTAAAAAGAGATTAGTTTGATTTCTCTTTTCGGTAACTATCTCTCTCTGTGCGTGTATTGAGTTGTGATTTGATGTTTCCTGTAATACCGCGACACAGTTCGCCGACTTTCTTGCACAGTTGTTAAAAAAAAAACACAAAAAAAAACTATCAAACAAACAAAAAAGATGTGGACTTTTTTTGTCTCAGGAAGGTCAGGGTTCCAGATCCAAACCTCATCAGTTCTGTGTTTTTTAATGGATGTGTGGTGGAAAAAAACTAAAGGAACTGAAACCTATTCTACTCCAAGCAATCACTAAAGTTTTATTCGTTCAAGAATCCTTTAAAAAAAAGGACAATTGTTTCATTAAAACCACAAAATTATTTTTTGTTTTTTTTAAATTTACCAAATAAGACTGAAAATCAATTTCTTTGGGAAACCTGGAGCGCTTTACATCTGAAAACAAGTAGAAATTGCTTTACATTGAAATGATCAGTTGTTAAAAATTACAGCAGTGGTTTTTTTCTGTAATGTTTAATTGTTTTTAATTTTCCTTCAGTAATTTGGGAGTATTGTGCAAGCCATTTGTTTGTTATTTTAACAATCTCTCCTGTCTGTTGTAGAACATATATGTTCCTGTGACTAAGATAATGTTTCCTCCCAAGGAACAGGTGGTTTGAAGATGGAGCGATGAAAGTGGTTGTAAAAGGATTCTGATCTATGCACAAGTGGGAGGGACTAGTCCAAACACCTGCAGATGTACTGCAGGTGATGGTCAACCAAGGCTCTGCTGGGCTACGGGGTTTGATGTTTTTGAAGTTGTGTTCTTGTTCTATTGTGTCTTTCATCTCCTACCCCTCAAAGGCTAATGTTTAAGCGAAACTTTACATTGCGTCATCCTAGTGTGTAATCCTTAACCAATGAGCGCTTATCTTTCTGCTAAAGCACTGTGGGTTGTATTTTAAAAAAGCCCATGCGTTTTAAAACTGACTCTTTTTTTAGGGAGCTGTTGGGGAGGGTCTGGGGTGGGTTATGGGTACTTTGCCTTTGCCTTTCTCTTCACTTTGGAATAAAACATTACGGAATAATGTCTGTACATTTAATGCAAAATTGTGGCTTCTAATGTTCTTTTTTTCTCATAGATTGTGATTGTTAAAAACATGCATTGGGAAGAAAACGATCTTCCTTGAATTATGGAGCTTCTTTCAGACTATATTAATAAAATACACATTTTCTCGTCTGTTATTCGTCTTGTCTTTTTTGGTGTTGGGTTTCTAGAGTCTGGCATTTGTTTTGCCATGAATGCCTAACAATTTTCTACTTACTCATAAAGATCTGAGATCAGTGAGCGAGAGTCAAAAAGGTATTTCACCTATTTTATCCACTGATTTGTCCTGGGGGGGTTTTAATCACACTTAAATGATTTCCATCATTTGGACCAAACTTTGTATATATATATATATATATATATACACTACCGTTCAAAAGTTTGGGGTCACCCAAACAATTTTGTGTTTTCCATGAAAAGTCACACTTATTCACCACCATACGTTGTGAAATGAATAAAAAATAGAGTCAAGACATTGACAAGGTTAGAAATAATGATTTTTATTTGAAATAAGATTGTTTTTACATCAAACTTTGCTTTCATCAAAGAATCCTCCATTTGCAGCAATTACAGCATTGCAGACCTTTGGCATTCTAGCTGTTAATTTGTTGAGGTAATCTGGAGAAATTGCACCCCACGCTTCTAGAAGCAGCTCCCACAATTTGGATTGGTTGGATGGGCACTTCTTGCGTACCATACGGTCAAGCTGCTCCCACAACAGCTCAACGGGGTTCAAATCTGGTGACTGCGCTGGCCACTCCATTACCGATAGAATACCAGCTGCCTGCTTCTTCTCTAAATAGTTCTTGCACAATTTCGAGGTGTGTTTTGGGTCATTGTCCTGTTGTAGGATGAAATTGGCTCCAATCAAGCGCTGTCCACTGGGTATGGCATGGCGTTGCAAAATGGAGTGATAGCCTTCCTTATTCAGAATCCCTTTTACCCTGTACAAATCTCCCACCTTACCAGCACCAAAGCAACCCCAGACCATCACATTACCTCCACCATGCTTAACAGATGGCGTCAGGCATTCTTCCAGCATCTTTTCAGTTGTTCTGCGTCTCACAAACGTTCTTCTTTGTGATCCAAACACCTCAAACTTGGATTCATCCGTCCACAGCACTTTTTTCCAGTCTTCCTCTGTCCAATGTCTGTGTTCTTTTGCCCATCTTAATCTTTTTCTTTTATTGGCCAATCTCAGATATGGCTTTTTCTTTGCCACTCTGCCCTGAAGCCCAGAATCCCGCAGCCGCCTCTTCACTGTAGATGTTGACACTGGTGTTTTGCGGGTACTATTTAATGAAGATGCCAGTTGGGGACCTGTGAGGCGTCTGTTTCTCAAACTAGAGACTCTAATGTACTTATCTTCTTGCTCAGTTGTGCAACGCGGCCTCCCACTTCTTTTTCTACTCTGGTTAGAGCCTGTTTGTGCTGTCCTCTGAAGGGAGTAGTACACACCGTTGTAGGAAATCTTCAATTTCTTAGCAATTTCTTGCATGGAATAGCCTTCATTTCTAAGAACAAGAATAGACTGTCGAGTTTCAGATGAAAGTTCTCTTTTTCTGGCCATTTTGAGCGTTTAATTGACCCCACAAATGTGATGCTCCAGAAACTCAATCTGCTCAAAGGAAGGTCAGTTTTGTAGCTTCTGTACCGAGCTAAACTGTTTTCAGATGTGTGAACATGATTGCACAAGGGTTTTCTAATCATCAATTAGCCTTCTGAGCCAATGAGCAAACACATTGTACCATTAGAACACTGGAGTGATAGTTGCTGGAAATGGGCCTCTATACACCTATGTAGATATTGCACCAAAAACCAGACATTTGCAGCTAGAATAGTCATTTACCACATTAGCAATGTATAGCGTGTGTTTCTTTAAAGTTAAGACTAGTTTAAAGTTATCCTCATTGAAAAGTACAGTGCTTTTCCTTCAAAAATAAGGACATTTCAATGTGAGCCCAAACTTTTGAACGGTAGTGTATATATTAGATAAATAATGGGCTACTAGAACAACAACCAGGCGGAAATTGATTAGATAGGAGAATATGGCTCTGTTGGAATGCTACTATTCAAGTAACCCTAATCAGAGAGGTTACACAAGAAGAATGTGGGCTGAATGGTTACTTCGATACCCACAGTGACAGTTGATACCAAAACACCTAGTAGCTCAGTGTTCCAACATCCACAAACGGCAACTGCAATTACAACTTGAGATTTACAATATATAACATGCTACGGCAAGGAGGAGTCAGGACACCAGGTCGGAGGGGAAGTTATACCAACTCCCAATGAGTGAAACAATAGCGCTGACCAAGGAAGCGGCTGACCTGAAAGATAAGATCATGGTGAGAATGAGTGCAAGACTCCTCCAATGCCAATTACAACGGTTAAGTGAAGTACTCTCGGAAAGTCTTCTGAAAACAGTGGATGCAGCATTGAGAACTATCCCTACCACATCAATCACTGAAAGCAATGAGCTGATCTACACTTCAGCAGCAGTGATCCTAGAGATGCTTAGCTATAAGAGCAACCACGAGAAACGATACCTACCGTGGAAAATACGGCTGGAAGCTAACATCAAAGTACCTCGGAGAGAAGGAAGCCTGGTGATGGAGGCCCAGAGAGGTGCATTGGAACGACCAATACCGAAGAGGTACACTTAGATGTCCATACCTGAACCACTTGAAACGGGCAAGCAAAGACTACAAGCCTTGGCCTAACGCCTAAAGAGGTACACGAAAGACAATGAAGCCAGACTTATAAACAGCACAACCAGCAAAAGTGTACGCTCAGTGGCAGGGCAATAGTAGCAGAGTAGACCCACCAATGCTGGAAACTGAAAGATGCTGGAAGAGCATATGGGAAAAAGAGGCAGCACATAACAACAGTGGTCAATGGTTGGTCTCTCTAAGAGAGGAGCACAACCTCCCTGATCAGAATCCAGTTACCATCACAGTGGCAGACATCCAAGGAAGAAAACTTAAAAAGGGGCTATACACATTTGCTGTATTAAAAGTATGGTATTCAATTTTTTAAATTAAGAACTTTGTGTATTGCCTAATATTTTGTATTTATATAGGATTTACATTTTTCTGTAATCATTTTAGGGGCCTGCAAAAAAGTAGTCCAAGCAATCCAAATGGCCCCCTGGCTGCAATGTGGACGCCCCTGTTTTAACTCAACTAATGTTTAGTATAGTAGTTACGCTTTCAAAACATTTGATTTACTAAAGCGGAAGAATCCATATCTAAATCACCATGGTTGTATGTGAATCTGACCCCATTATTCAGAATTAGCTTTCATATAGAGGCATATGAAACATCTTCCTTTCATATAGTGAAAACCTTTCACATAAACTTGTATATTATATCCTAAAGAATTTCAATTAAAAGGAAGGCCTTTCATTTACACAGGAAGGTGTTTGAGAATGGACGTTCTTGTTTTAAGTGGAAGTCGTCAATTTTATGTGTATTTTAAAACTGTGATATTGTACTGATGTTATTCTAAATCAAAACACACTGTCCAGCTGTCCACAGAACACCTTACAGAAGCAGTCGAACTACTGAACAATTGGTTTGTTTGTTTTTTCCTTTTTTGTCTCATACAAGACATGTAGTTTTAACTTTTTTGTTTTGTTTCTTCAGCGTCTTGGTCTAAGTCTTTAGGAACGTTTTCAGTGATGTATTCATTAAAACAAAAATGTTCTTGGTAAAAATTTTTCATAAAATGAATTTATCTGAGCACTGATGGGCCAGTTGAAGTGAACAAATCCAATAATGTTATGAATGAACTGACCCTGCAATGACTGGTTTGGAGGTTTGGCAAGAAATGAAAACATTTTCCAAAATTTTCATATTTATTTTGCATAATTTTAAACACTTTTTATGAAA
The DNA here is from genome assembly GCA_028564705.1 of Apricaphanius iberus. Classification (NCBI taxonomy): domain Eukaryota; kingdom Metazoa; phylum Chordata; class Actinopteri; order Cyprinodontiformes; family Aphaniidae; genus Apricaphanius; species Apricaphanius iberus. Next base: position 370,682 of record JAPXFQ010001391.1, on the reverse strand, counting down.
TACGATTAAAAAAAGTATGAAGGAACTGCATGAAGTGGTCGCTTGATATTTATATACACAGCCCACTGAAAATGATTTTCCCCTACAAAATTTCTTGATTTGTATTTGTCACACCTGGATATTTCAGATAGTCAAAAGACAAACTGAGTTATAAAAAAATGCAATTCAATTGTCTAATTGTGATTTTTTTTGGGGGGAGAAAAAAAGGCTTTCTAAATCCATACTGGTCCTGGGAAATAATTGTCTCCTAAATCTAAGGTTGCAGCAATAACAATCAAATGTTTGCATTTACTGGCAATGACTTATATCTGTCTGGAAGGATTCTTACCAACCTTTCTTAGCCTATTTTTAGGCATGCATTGCTGGAATAGCCGGTGTGCTTTGGATCATAGTCTTGCTGTCTGACCCAAGCATGCTTCAGTCATTCAACTCCTAAAGAAAATCAGGTTCAGAGCATCACACTACCACCACCATGGTTGACTGAAGTGATCCATATTGTCCAAGAATTTTTACTTTTGTCTCATTGGTTCTGATAAATTGTCAAAAGTCTTAACTGATGTAGTTGTCTATAGCAGGTTAGATGTTCTGGTTTCTGTTGTGACCTGCTGGATGAGTTGCCATGAGCTGTTGGAGTAATTGATGTAGCTGGGCCACTCCACTGTTGAATGTTTTAATGGCTCTTACTGTGGTTCACTCATGTTCGAAAGTCTTAGCAATAATTGTGTGATCCTTTCCAGACTAATATATTATTCTGTTGCTTTTAGAGATCTTTGATGTGATGTCAGACATGTTCTATTGCAATGATTTCTTGATGTTACATGTTAACCAGTACAAAGTGAATTATAAAATATTCCAGATAAATGTGGTTATAATGATTAATTCAAGATTGAATAATGGTTCACTTACTTTTTCAAAAAGATCCATGTTGGTTTGGGTAGCTTTTTTCCCTAAATAAATTAAATCGGCGTCTGAAAACTGCATTTTGAATTCACTCGAGATCTCTTTAACACTAAAATATGTAAAATGTGTAAAACTGCAAAAACAGAAAAGGCCTGGAAGGGGAATATATATATTTTTTAGTTCGATACTTCGCAACAGTCAATAAACAGATGTGAAAGAGTCCTGTGAATTTCAGAAAGGTTGGGTTGCCCTATATTGATCAAACATACAGTTTCTAATAATCCTTCCTGGGAGAGAGAGCCCCACTCGGGCTTTCATATTTGTTTCCAGAGCTCGTCTTCTTCACCGGGCAGTTTTTGTATTCAGAACACTCGACTTCCTCCAGATGGAGAGAGGCCAGTTTTCGGCTGGGCGACTGCACCCCGATCATCTCCTCATAAATGGGTGCCTGAGACTGCAATTTGGCACTCTGATGGGCTTTACCCTAAACACCATCGAGACGAGAGAGGAGAAAAACAAAATCAGTGAATTGGACAAATGAAGTAAATGTGAAATCTCGATTTCCTGTGTCAAAATCAGAGTTTTTCATTCCCAGACAGCGTCTGTTGATAGTAAGCCTCGAGGGGAGCTTGAACCACAAGGTAACATGTGTTGAACGTATCGTTTTGATTTTAAACCATAATAAATCAACTAACTTAGCAAAAAATATAACTAGTGGTTCAATTTCTGTAACTGCTAAACATTAAGAAAAACATGCTGACAACTTGTAGCAAAACTCATGAAATCACTGTGGTTTTTGTGGTGCGCTGGAGAGGAACTCCTCTGGCACGCTCTCAGCTTGCAGGTGTTGTTTATAGCCCCCCCTTATTTGAGTGTAGTGTCAAAGCATCATAACTCAACCTACAAGAGCACGCACTTTAAACACCACCACACATCCCACGAGGATCAGGAGGAAAAGAAGGACGCCCACGGCTCCTGACAAGGCGTAAAGCAGCGTGGGGTAGCTGGAGCAGCCGTTGCCTGCAGAAACACACAGACTAGAATGAAGACGAAGACAAGTGATGGAGGAAGATAAAAAAACAAAAAAACATGGCAACAAGACGAGTGTAATAACAGCCCATATATGTTGGCCGAAAAGCAGAAACCACATATTTCCTTCCTACTTAGGCTTCGGTTTTAGTGTAGGCCTTTTCAGAGAATGGGGGGGGGGTGTTCATCTCAACAATAGAGGAGGCGTATTTAAGATGAAAAGATTAAGAGCTGTTTATGAGTATGCACAGACATGGTTTAGCACTACGCTACGCTACGACCCTGATATTATCGAGACGTAAGCTGTGAGTAGGAGATAAAACACAGCAGAGGAACAGCTTTCTGAATGCCAAATATCTACAACCACATTCCAATACCTGACAGTTGACTGCGTCAGAATGTGGTAGAGGAAAGCACCAAGATTGGTCACATTTCTTTATTGTTGACAGAGTTGTTCTTTGCTGAACCCCCCCCCCCCCCCCCCCCAAAGAAAAGCCTTTACAGAAATGACGAATGGCAGAAAACAGCGCCTTTTAAAAGTATTCACACCACTTCCCTTCACTTTTTACATTTTTTCCTTTTAGAACCACAAAGTTGAACTCAAATTTGTAACTTGATATAACAGATCGACACAAAGTCATGCATGATTGACAATAAACATCTTTTAAGATTTTTACTGACAGAAATCTGAAAAGTGTGCCACTCGTATGTTCTGTTTTCAGCTCCTTTGACTCAATACGTTGTTGAATCACCTTTTATTGTGGTTACAGCTGCAAGGCATTAGCTGTGTTTGTTTTTCTACCAACTGTGCACATTTTACATTCTGCTTTGCAAAAAAAGTCAGTGCTCAGTCAGATTCTACAGAGTGAAGAGTGACTTTCAAGTCTTACCAAAGACTCTTTACTAGATTTAGCTCTGGAGTTTAACTTGGTCATTACAACCCATGGATACCCTTTGACTATTACCATTATATTGTAGCTCTGGTTGTCTGTTAGTGTTGCTGCCCTGCTGGAAGTTGAAGCTCTGCTTCAGTCTTACACCTGTTAACACCAACAACTTTAACTTTGCTTTTTCTCCAACAAAACTTCTTATAATTTTGAGTCAACATGACGCTCTCAACATTTCCACTCTCCTATAAAGCCCTGATTTGTGGAGTGCACAACTAATAGTTTTTGTGTTTACAGATTTTTCCACCGGAGCTGTGAATCTGAATAATTTGAATAGTAAACTGAACTTGAGTGCTCAGTTTGATAACTAGGACCAATTGTGAATGTATATGCTTGACTAGTAATCTGTCTAATTGATTGGATTGAATTAAAGTGTTGTAATGTTCTTCCCCAACAAGCTAAAATACTCTTCAGCTGCTCTTCCAAAGATTTTTATGCCACTGTCCTCTGGAGGTCAGTCCAAATAACCTTGTAGGGAAACAAATTTAATTCCACCTGTAGAAGCAAAATGAGGTGATATTACTAGGTTATTTTTGTGTATAATATGACATTTGCTCGGGGGCTGAGCAAAAAATAGTTTGATTCATTGTAAGAATCTAATTTTGTTGTACACTTCATAGTTAATCATAAATCTAGTTAAAGATTCATGGCTTTATCAAACTCTGAATCTGAATATTGTAACTATTATTCAATTAACTGAGCACATGCCTGAGATTCCTGAATGGGGATATTGTGTTTAACCTCTCCCTCTGTCCTTAGCACAATTATCATACGAAGCTGTGGTGTCAAGACTGGACCATCTTTCAGGCAAAAGAGCTAGCCCAGTTCACTGAGAGGTGAGGTAGCACAAATCAGACCCAAAAAAGATGCTCTATCCTATTTCTGGTGCAGCTGGCTCAAAGATAGCTCTTGGCGCTTGAACACATTTCCCTTTCTCATAGGCAGAGTCAAGCTTAAGGTCTGTAGGCAACATATGGCCAGTGATCCAGCTGCATCCGGTCTTCGACAAAGTTTTGCGTATCTATTACTAGTTTGTTGGAAAGTCAGAAGCAGTAACGAAACTTGCAACATTATCCACGTTGTCAATAAATGACAAAACAGGTTGGTCCTGCTGAGTTCCACCATTCACAATGCTGATAAACTGGGATCAATTGGTACAGTTAGTTCATTGTGTACTTTACTTTTAATGTGGGGAGCACCTGCAAACATTCAGATGGAGATCAAAGAACCCGTTTATCATATTCATCCCAGAAATTGTGTAAAATTTCAACACAAACAAGAATGAAATTCTTGCCAAGAAAAATGAAACATATCTTCTTCTGCTGTAGGGATTGGTTTTTGTGCATATTCCTAGTGATTACAAAAAAATCTGGTATACTCTGTATAGCTATATAATTATATTTAAATATGAATTTATGATTTTTTTGTGTTTGAGTTTCCGTATTTAAGCTTGCAGTGGTGTTTCCTTGACCAACATTAAACCTAAAGCCAACATATGGTGTTTTTTTGCCATGTTTTTTCTTGATTTCATACCTTGTCAGCAAGGCGGCACAGATAAAACTAATAAAAGGAGCTGAGACATGACAATGAATAAAACTTCACGTTACTAAAAGGTGTGTTAGTTGAAGCCAAAAAAATCTTGACATGTTGGGTTGACACAGTCATATTAATGCAATGAAACAAATATTCAGCCACATTTTAATGCTTATTAAAGAAAAACACACCACTCAGCTGGTATCCAAATCAGTTTGTGACGTAACCCACCTTGCACAGAAATAAAGAACACATGGCCGCTTAGACTAGGAATCCCATCTGCTCTGCCCCGCAGAAGCAACCGGCAGCTGTAGAGGGCGCTGTCCTCGGGCTGGAGCTGCAGCAGGGTCATATTAAAGGTGATCCCGCCTGGTCCGGGCGCAGACGACAGTAGGACCGCCTCAGTGGGGAACAGAGAACTGTGGAGCTGCCGTGAGTGATAGGCTACCTCCACAGGGGCCCTGCCCATTTTCCTGTTCAGGATCACACCTTCAACAGCCAAGCCTTCACTATTCGGGGTGTGACAGGGAAGCACAGCTGAACCCCCGCTGCACACCTGTACCAGATCCATGTCCACAGAACCCGGGGCATCTCCAGGAAGAAAAGGAAATACAATTGATATAACTTCAGGGACATGGTAGCTTAAAAAAAGAATCAACATACATCATAAATTAAATTAATAAAACTAGTGAGCTGAGCATTAACCCAACTTGGAAATAGCTAATGTTGTGTAGGAATATTTGAGTAATCCTGTGACATTATTGTGAGGTCTCATGTGTTGCCATTGGGGTCTGTGCTACCTCTGTGAACACTCCAAACATGAATAAAATCATCCATTCAATTTTTGGGGAAATGTTTGCAGTTAGAAATCTTTTGCTTCTATATGCTGATTCAAAAGTGACGTATTGTGACGTCACAAAACGCAGAATTTGCATGCAATCACACCCTTGACCTGTGAAACCCCACCCACCAATAATAATTCAATACCATTCTCATGTGTGGCAACTGTGCAACCTAATCCAATAACAAAATGGATGGGTGTGGTCCGCAACTGCTAATTTGCATAAAAGCTACAGAGCCCTTTAAACAGCTCATTCTGAAAGAGAATGATATTGTCAAGAAATAAGATGATGAGATTGCTTTATGAGTGTTTTGCGCAAATAACGTCTTTAACATGTTATATACAGACCATTGATCTATTATAACTTGTTTAGAATGAGGCATAATAAATTCCCTTTAATATTTCCAAATAGGAGACTTTAGTGAGAGTGTGGATTCCTCTTACTCTGGCACTATGGTACCACTATGGTGGAGCATTAATTCTGCACTTTAATTTCTATACATAACCCTTCTTGTTTCGATGTTAACACAAAAAAAAAACATTGTATTTGTTCAGTACATTTAGTTACATGCAAAAACTGAAATAGTCCCAGTTTGCCCATTGTTCTCCAGTGAACAGAGTTTCTTCATGTTAATATCTCAAAGCCCCCTTTTTTTTGAGACTTAGAGACAAAGTCATTTAAAAAGTGGATTCCCTTTTTGGTCTATAATTACAAGGGCGACTTAGACAGCCACAGACGTATGTGTCAGATGGAAACTGAAAACACCAAATTCCGTCACTGTTTTTTTCTTCTTTTTTTTTCTTGACCAAGACAGGAAGCACACCAGTAAGAAAATAAACTGGCATTAAGTTTAGATTTGAAGCCAAGAGAGCATAACTGGAGTAAAATGAGAATCTCTGTTCACAGGCATTCTTCATCAGTGATGAATGGCAAATTTAAAAAAAACTGAATATATGTTCTCCTCCATCCACCCAACATGACAATCTTCTACAACAAGGCCAATCTGATCCGTCATTGGCTACAGTAGTCTAAAGTGAAGGTTCTTCATCGGTCATCTACTAAACTCAGTCTCATTATGCCACTATGCGCACTTCGTGCAGTCACCATGAACATTTGAAGGAATCGCCCCAAAACACACAAAGCCTTCATGGATGTAATGAGGGAATACACAGCCTGCATTAAAAAAAAACAATTTATTTAATCTTCCAAACTGGGCCATTTGGATACACAGCAAAAATTTGGGAGTTGAATTATGAGAGTTTAAAACTTTTATTTTCACACCAACAGAGTAATTTCAACCTTTTCAGTGTAAGATTTTAATCATGTTTGGAGTTATTTATCTGAGTTGATCACACTGGTGTTAATTTAACTCAGATCAGAGTTAAAAAAAAACTCCATCCTTGCAATTCAAAGTTAAGTTTTATTTTTTTTGGTGTTAAATGAATAAAGAGTGCCAGTTCAGAGTTAATTTAACTCATTCCAGACATAAATAAGCTCCACCCAGAGCCCATAGATTTTGTTCTACACCTTATGGGTAATGTGTTTGGGTTAATTGTAGAAGTTCTCCTTTGTGCATTATAGTTTGTGCCCTATATATATCCGTGCTCCTTAGTTATCCTTTGAGTTATGTTGTTGTCAGTGTTTGACGGTTATTGTCTGCGCACCATCATAGAGATGGCGGTTCTGTTCTGGGGACAACTGTGGAACCTCTGGAGATGATGATGCAAAAAAATATTGTTCATAAAACCAAAAGAATTATGGACAACCCTGAGAATCCTCTTCATGGAACAATCATACAACAATAGCGTCTTCAGTCAGAGGTAGGGTTGCCAACCGTCCCTTAAAATACGGATTCGTCCCTTGTTTGATAATTAAATACGGCGTCCCGTTTTGAACTAATAAGGGACGCGGTTTGTTCCGTATTTTCATAAATTACCAATATGTCTGTCAGACATAGGCTTCCATAGCCTAATTCTAACTACATAGCCGATATAAAAATAAAATTAAAATCATCCAACTACAGTCATCTAAAGGGACAGCAAATTTTTTTGTGTTTGCGGCTCACGAGTGTTGTGCACTCAGAATTGATCAGTTGGACACACACAACACACTGGCGCTTCCCACGTAGTGCCTTTAAAAATGTCCCAAAAACGCTTACAGAGATATACTGTAGATGGGCAGGAAGAGGACCATCCTTGGCTGGACAGGGTCAGTAAAGACAAATACAAGGCAAATTGTAAACTATGTCGGTGAGTGTTCTCAGCTGCACACTGAGAACACTTGCTGCACAGCACGGCAGATCTTTAAGTCCATCTCATGAAAAATGGGAGCAGAAACATAGGTGTTGCGTTTATATTTTTGTTGAGTGTAATAAACTATCTATCATCCCATTCCTAAATTTGTATTTAAATAAGCAGATAAACCAGTTTAAAGGTGTTTGTCTGCAAAATCCCCATAGACTCACTTTAGAAAGAAACTATTAAAAATACATTGTTGGAAGCTCAACAAAAAACTGAATGTTATTCTTAGTATCAATGTGTGTTAGATCACACTGCATCTTGTTAACACAAGTTGTTTGTAGTTTGTTATTTCCTTTTTTATGTGGATGCATTTCATTGCAGCTCTTTGTAGCCACATTTACAGCGCTGAGGCATTAATGTGTTTATTATGAATAAAGCTTTTCAAGCTTAACGTAGGAACATTCTGGACGATCCCCTCACTAAAAGCACCACACCTCCCCAAGAGTCGGACGCTTGGCCAATGGTGAAAAACGCCCTGTAGCCTAAGGCTACGTCCACACTAAGCCGATAAGGTTATACGGGGAGTTAGACGCCTAATGTTATTCACTCAACACGAGCATTTACGGTTTAAGGTCCCATGATTGCGCAATCCCATACCGACCTGTGCAAATACTAGGCATGTGCGAAAAGACGCACGAAACAAAACCCCAGCGCCTACATAATATATACAAGAAGCTCTATAGCACAGTACATATCTGCTTGTCCCGTTAACCGAAGAGAACAATAGCTGCTCAGAAGAAGAGTGAGTTTTTGGTGTGGACAGACGACGAGATCAATTTATTACTCTTCGCTGTTGTCTTTGTCTGTAGTGTCGTATTGTTATTGACGCAGCATTCATTGATGCCACGTCCTTTCATTATCCGGGGAAGCTGTCCACACTAGCTCGTTTAGCCGTTGAAATAAGATTTACACGGCTCTCCTACCCGGTTAATAGTTATTCGGCCACAGACCTTAAACGAAGTCAGGTTAGTGTGGACGATAGGGGGGTGTAGACTAAATAATTATACGTTTAAGGCGTTATCCGGCTTAGTGTGGACGTGGCCTAAGTGTCCCTTATTTTAATTTATGAAAGTTGGCAACCCAAATCAGAGGCCTCTTCAGTTTTGCTGCAACACAGACCGCTACAGCAAATCCTTCCTACCCGCAGTCATCACAATCTACAACTCCTTGAGAATTAATTAGTATGAGCCACTACAACACTTACTGTCCCTGACCACTAAACACAACCTGGTATGAGCTTTTTTCTGTGCCAAGAACATATTTTTGTATACGGCCAAAGCACCAATGCACACACAGGTGCCCAGTGATTGTTTTTCACAGCATCTTAAACAAAACGTTTTTTTGTCAACCTGGATGCCTTATGAATGCCTTGATAGAGGCAGCAAAATCCATTATATGGATATGTAGGCTACTGCTCGTGACTGGATAAAAACTTGTGCCGAATAACTCCAAGTGGCTCCAAACTTGTCTGGGTGAGTAAATTAACTTAATATTTGCTAAAAATATATATATATATGTCCAGGTTGAAATAAAACAAACGTTCCCTTTAACAGTAGTCGTGCAAATAGTAAAAGTTATTTTACTTCCCTTAATCAGAGAAGAACGACTTAGGGGAGAAATGTACATCTGGCTGCAGTAACAGCAAGGCTGTTTGATTTTGGTCATCGTTTTGGAGGAATTTCGAATATGGAGATGAATAAATAATGAGCAAATATATAAAATTAACAATTTTGTCATTATTGTTTTTGCTCCAGCTGTTTAAAAGTAGGCTACTTTTAAGTTATCATCTGACATAAAAAAATGTGTTGTTTTTTAGGTCATTCCTGAATATTGGTAACTTTTCTGTCCCCAGGATAAACGTCAATATATTGTTTTAAATACATAAAACATATATAATAGAAAGTTTTTTTCGTAGTTTGAAGTCTTTTGAACTGAATCAACACAAAAAAAATGCATGAAAAATATAATAATTTCACTTTTAATTACCTTTTTTGTTTTGCGCACACTTATTTTCCCCATGTCCCCAAAGCAAAATTTCAGTTTCTGTTAAACATCTTTGCGATTAAAGTAAAAATAAATATATATTCAACTATATGATTGTATAAAGTAGGCTAAGTTAAAATTACTATTTCAACAACCCTAATCATGGGGCTTCCTAAAAGTGATGCAGCCCTTGTCCCTTCAGAGTATTTTTTAACACCGCTGTGAGTGTACATCTTTGAGAAGGGAAAAGTACGCTGCCCTCTGGATGTTTCACTTCCTTACTACTTCCTACTCGCAAAATGATGATGATGATGATGATTTCTTTGGGGGGGGACTCACCAGAGCTGACATGAAGGAAAACTTCAGAGTTTCCTTGAATCTTTTCATCCTCAGAGCCAACTCTCTCCAACATGAACTCACAGGTGTAGCGGTCTGTGTCGGCGGCCGTGAGCTGGGAGATGGTCACATTCACGGAGTGATCGCTCGGGTCTCCCCTGACGCTCACTCGGCCTTTGAAGGAGTCGTTGACAGAGGGGTCGTTGTTGGTGTATCTGAAGAAGACATTACCGGGACGCAGCCAGCTGCGCTTCAGGTAGAGACCGTAGGACGGCTTGTCCCTCGGCTCCATGTGGCAGCGGAGGAGCACCGACTCTCCCTCCTGCCGCTCCACGAACGAAACCCCGCCGCAAAAAACTGAAAAGACACACAAAAAAACGACACATTAAATAATTGCCCTAGAATTTAGCCTACTGATTAAATATTGGTATTTTCCCGGCCAGTGAATGCCAGGAAAGCGCCCAGAGGCAGTAAGTGGGGTCAAAAAAGTCTGTAAAAGCTTAATTATAGATTTATTTATTTTTCAGGCACCCATGCTTTTGTGGTCTCATTCAGACACTTTCTGTTTTTGGGGAAGCCGGGGTTCGAACACACGACGCGCATTCAACATCCGAAGTCAGAGGTTTGGAGAGCTGAGCGCATGAATGCACTTTGTTTTTCACCTTCTATCTAGATGCGTTTTTCAACAAAAAAAAATTCTTAGAATTTATATTATTTTAACAAATTTATTTTACATTTCCAAGTAAAATAAGTATAATGATCTGCATTATAACCTTGATCCACGTTTGCATTTACTGGATGACAAGGCTTGTGTATTGCTGGAAAATGTTAGCAAAAAGCACTTCTATTTAGTTATTTTGTAAGCCTAAAAAGAAAAATAAACCCTCATGTAGCTATATTTGTCACCCCACACCCAACCAAACACACACACACTCACACACATATAGAGCCACACACATATAGAGCCATTCTTCCAATATGACAAACATTATTTTTTCTCACACTGAGAAGAAAGTTGCCTGAATGCGTATACTTTGAACTCAAAAAGCATGACCCAACTTACCAAACCCAAACTGTGTGATGACCACAGTCCAAAGGCAAGCCAGGTAGTGGATACCAGTCATCTTCAGTGTCACCAACACTAAAACCGATTCTGAAGGTAAGAGGTGATGAAAACCATGACAGCACGCGCTACATGCCGACAAAGTGATGTGACAAAAGGTTGGGTAACCATAAATGAAACCAAGAAGAACCTCATCTAGCTCCACCTTCAAACCTCAAGGCTTGTGCAAGAGAAAGCACAAACACAATATAGCTATTGTCAAATAAAATATCTTAATAATTTGTCATACAATGTGGTAACTCTCAGAAAACAGTCAAGAAAATCTTAAAGAATATAAGGCATTGGCAACACTTATTTAAAAGTGATTTCGATTTTTATGTTCCCATAAATTTGTTCACAAGTCTAGAACATTTGCATCACTTGCTTCACTTCTTCAAAATGCATTGTGACAGTTATTTGAATATTCCAGAGGAAACAATGCTGGCCGTCCATCTGTGAACAGGATGTGTTCGATTGTGCTTCCCAGAGATAACTTACATCAGGGTGCGTACTCTCAATATCTGTTCAAACATGAAAAAACACAGCAATAAGAAACATACTGTTCTGTCCCTTTTTGCTGATGGCTTTACTGTTGCATCTCCTGTCTAGCTCATAAGGTGAACACTGAGAAGAAATTGTGTTTGACATACTTGTTTCTCCTGAAATCTGAAATCACCTTTTTTGTTCCCATGCAATATGAGATTCTTTCAGCCATCTCTCTCTTCATGTTCGTGTCCATTTTTGATTCACCTGGCAACTTCAGTCATCTGAGGACTTCTCCAAAAAGGACTATGTCTTGTACTGGAAGTCTGAAGGGTGCGGAGTTAAAAGGAATGGCGGGAGTACAGACCCCTTTGGTGGTGACCAAAGGTGTTAAGTAATTATACTTAAGCAGAAATTTGAGCTATTTATACTTCATTGGTGTAATTATAGATTGGGCTACTTTTTACTTCAACTACTTACATTAATATGCAACTATCTGTATAAAACTCCTCACATTGTAAAACTAGCCTCATCACTTCAGTTTCATTTAGACTTGTTTTATTAAAAAAAAACACAAAAAATAACCCAAAAGTGTGGATAGTTTGACTGCAATTCCATAATCGTTTTAAAAATCCACCATTCTGACACCCTTGATCCATAGCATACTGTGCACACAGTGCTGGTAATGCAACTTAAAGCCACAGTGTGTATTTTTCGCCCAGTAGGGGGCAGTGCATACCTAAATTATCACAAGCATACAGTATCTGTTTCTTCGAGTAAGAAACTCAACAACAGAGGTCCAACTAGTGCTGTTTTCAAACGCTCAATTCCTGAGAATTATCTATTTGCAGCAACATGACGAGCACATCAGTCTCTCTTTCATCGCTTGGAACTAGCGAAGGGGTAAAAATGTATTTATGGTGAAACTTTTTTGCATTTTGAGGGGAAATCAATGTTTTAATAGCGGACTTGTTCCGTGCGTTTTGTCCGTCCGGACCTGCGCCTATGTATTTTAAAACTGATTTTTAAAGTCATATTTTACAATATCGCCAATATTTTTGCAATTAATGTGCTTTACGTAATTATTACATAATATTTTAATGGCTATTTTCAAAGATGTACTGCAAAAACTACACACTGTCACTTTAAGCGGTGCAGCTTAAGCGCTGGTCTTTAACTGCATTTTTATAAAAAGGAACTTTTACCTTATTCATTTTGAAAGCAGTACTTTTTTAGTTTTACTGGAGTAAAAAACTTGAATTGATACTTCAACCTCTGCTGAAGTTTTTTTTTCTATCTATACTTCTACTTGAGTATTGAATGTGAATACTTTTGACACCTCTGGTGGTGACCATAGTTTAGACACACAACCGTTCATTCTCTCAGACTTGGGTCTGTTTTTCAGGTATTACTCTAGGTGATTATTAAGGCCTCCACTTGTGTATTTTTGGAATTTCTGGCTTCATAAAACTGGCTTGTGTTGAATGCAATGAAGAAATAAATGTTGACCTAGCTCATCTGTACTCGGCCCAATGTCTTTTTTTTTTAAACTGTTCCCACAGTAGTTGGTGGGTTTAATTGAGATCATGGTTTTAATTCTGTGGAGGAGGGTTCAGAATGTGGTTTATATGGGGTAATTTTAATCTGTAAAGAGATGCGATTTTTAAATGACCTGTGCTTTATAAATAAAGTTTTGTTATATTACTATGAGGTATGGCTACTATGTCTGGCTTCTATAACCACCATGAGCAACTTCACTAAATGAAGAGCAAGCTTGTTTTAACCACAAATGCACCAGACACAAAGTTAATGTGACACTTCTTGTTATAAATTTAGCTGTTGTTCCATTATCTTGCTGAGCCTTATGTAGGTCAAGTGAATGAACTGTAATCACCACATTCACTAGAACTACTTTACCCTATTTATAGGGTACTTTAAAGATTTTTTTATATCTTTGTCTTGAATTATTTTGTAATCATGTTTATATATCCAAGTAAATGAATACAATTTCTGCGTAGGAGACTGTAGCCTTCAGTCAGAAAACTGCAGAAAAATAAAAATTCAGCAAATTTCAAAGCACCGGGCTGTTTATTTGATAACTGACAATTTCAGCACATTAGCTGATAAAATTATTAACTGCATGAAAGACCCATCTGTTCTGTAATTTCAACACTAGACTGTAAGAGTGATCCAAAAGTAAAGTTCCAATGGACAGCTCACACTGGGATGAAACACCTTTGCTCATTTCTGCAGTAGACTACTTTCTGTACGGTCATCTTGGATGGAGCATACATCAGCAGTTTATATTAATTTTATAACAAAATAGACTAGGCCTATCTCAGTTTGCAGAATATCCACTTACCATCTAAAACTAATTTCTCAAAGACGCGCTGCTGTCCTTTGTGTGGTTCTTAAAAAAAACAAGCAAACAGCGATAATTTGGACAGAACATAATCACACGACAAATTAATGCAATCATAATCCGGCGTTTTAACCCCTTGGACCACAAGGGACATTCCCTGCATGTTTCAACACCTGGAATCAAATGAAGATCAACAGGCTTTTGCTGCATATTATATTTTTCATATTAGGGGTTGTTCTTCTATAAGCCTGTATTTCTGTTCCCAAAGTCTAGGAATCCTTTGAGCCAGACGTTTAGCAGGATCGCAGCTATATACCCTGCAGGCTCTTTCTCTGAGCAGCACGGAATGTCATCAAACGCTGTAAACATCTGCTGGCCAGTAGGTGGTGCCCTAGTATGCGTAAAAGTAAAACAAGCTGCTGTGAAAGGACGAGGACTCTACGTGGATTTTCACTTTCAGAGGTAATTGCTGTAAATTAAGAACGACAAATGGCAGGAGTGTATTTTTTTTATTATTAGGCATAATACTGGACAAACGGCACATTTCATTCAAACTGTTCCAAAAAAAAAGCAACTGGTCTATACAGGACAATCAATATCTATTTTCACAGACGATATTTTTCAAGGCTACATGTATGAAAAAAAAATGTTTACAATGGAAAAATTAAAAAATTTTAACCGAGATACTTTAGTTGTGACAAAAACAAAATAAGTTAAATCATTCAGTGATTAATCTCTAGCGGTGTATTAGCATGAGGGTTTGTTTTTGCATTCATTTCTCTCTTGCGTCAGTAGTTACTGGTTTTGAGTAGTTCAACTGTGGATGTGTAGGATTTTTATCTTTAAATCTATTGGTCCTGTATTCTAGAAAAAAAAGGGGGTAACATAATGGAAAAACGGGCGTTATAGATCATACAACGGGCTCCAAAGAATTACCTAAACGTGATCTGAAACATAAAAGGGGTAAAAAAACTAATGATCTCAATTTATTCAACACAATTTTGACTTTAACCTGAAGAAACAAACTTTTTAAAAGTCGTCCTTTTCTTCAAAGCAAGAAAAGAACCGATGATCAAAGGGATTTTCCTAAATTTGCCTTAATGCAAGAAAACATTTGGCTAACTTGATTTGACAAAAATCCTTACAGCAAGAGATTGTTGAGTTTGCATTACTTTTAATAGGTATATGATAAAGCTATAAGCACCAACTTAGACACCACTTGAGAATAGAAGTTAAGCTGTTCTGTGATTTCAATCAGTACTCTTGCCACTTACCATGCTAGTTGACATAAGATCACAGAGGCAAAGTGTGTTAAAGTACACTTTAGTGTCATTGTTCATGGTTTTAATACACCAAGTAAAATTTAGATGCCTTTATATTATCACAGATCATTTCGATGAAACATTACCATAGCCTTGCATCCAGCTGTACGGGACAGTCTCACACTAATGAACATCAGGTACTTACAGGATTTAACTGACCTGTCATGCCAGCTCATTGGGTTTTAAGGCTGAAAAGCTCAAATGGATGGGCTACAGACAAAAACAAATACAAAGCAGTAAGTGATCTGGCCAGAGGAAAATGTGTGCAACACTAAAATGCCTTAAAATATTGAATTATTCAAATCTGCGTTCATGTTGCCTTAGCAGTTGTTCTGTTTTCTGTTGGATAATGTGAACAAAGGATAATGTGGCACAAAGCGGGCAACTTTGAGAGACACTGAAAGAGAAGTTTGGAAACACAAAACCACCCAAAAATAGAGAGGCACTGTGGCAAAGACCAGCAAGATGTTTTATGCATGTGCGGTGTTGATTCTTGGGTAATTTGAGCCATCCGATATGAAGATCTTGTTAAATTTACTTTCAGCCAAACTGGCCATCTATTGAATACATCCTTAAGAACCACAGGTCCAATTTACACTAGCTACTGAAACAGAACTATCAATTGTCAATAACAGAGAAAAACTTTATTCTTAACAAAAAATTCTAAGCGAATCGCTAAAGACTGCACTTTAACCCAGACCTACTGTATTGTTGGGTGTGTTTTGTATTGCTTCCACCATAGCAATCATGCATGCTTTGGGGTATGCATATACAGCTACAACAATTGAGTTAGTAGTAAAAAATTAAACTACACTAATTTTAATTTAAACCCAGCCTCTTTGGAGGCTGTCCAAATGATCTGGGCTCAAGTCTTACTACTTTCATGAGGCCTTTCAAAACATTTTTACAGTACTTGAACTTCTTGACATTAACACAAATTTAAAAGTATTTTAATTGGTATTAAGTCAATAGACCAGGAGTGCCCAACGGTGTCCAGTCCATGAGATTTTACACACCTTAATCAAATGCCTGGCTCCTTACCAGGCCTCTGCAGAGCTAAGGGACGCTGATAAGCCATTTGATTCAGGCGTGCTGAAGACCTAAGTCATCTTTAAGTTCCAGGATGGTAGATGTCAAGGACTAGACTGGGGTACAGACCAACAAAAACTAGCACATAATTATACAGAGAAAAGAAATGTTGTCAAAAATGATAAAAATGCTTTACTCCAATATCTACAAAATGTCGTCCAATACAACCAAATCGCTTTCAAAAGTTTATCTAAAATGTAACAGAATTGCACTTTTATTATTCAGTGAAGCCCATATATTCCTTGGTCATCAGCATGAAGACCAACGAACACAGCAGACAGGGCAAGGATAATGTGGTTACTGTATAAAACGTCCCAAGCTTTCAACATGTCACAGATCTCTGTTCTGTGATGGCAGGAACAAGGAGAGCAGCCAAGAGGCCATTGGTAACTCAAGAGGACCTGCAGAGATTCAAAGCTCTGGTGGGAAACATTTTCAACAGAGCTATAAGTTGAAAACTGAAGAATTCTTCTGGTAAGAGAAATGCCATCTGCATTTTTCCACAAACCATGTAGGTGACTTAGCAAACTGATGGGGAATTAAAAAAATATCTTTAGTAGCATAGGAGAAGAAATAAAACCCAAAACCTTTAGATCTACATGTTAATAGGTGCCCATCTCCTACAGTGGTTGGACAATAGGCAAGGTAAACCACAGTCACATTACCAGATCCTCAGATACAACAGACAGAGCCATGAAGGCGTATATATACTTAAGGGGCAATTACTAGCTAAGCTGGCACATTTTAAACAGTGCATCCAGTAAGAACCCATACATCTACAGGGAGAACATGAAAAACTCAAAGCAACAAGACAGCAGGTCAAGATTGAAAAGTTATATGTGGAACATTTTCATAAAAAGCTACATTTTAAATAAAAATATATATCTAAGGGGCTTTTAGAGGGGTGCCAAATGAAAGTACAGAATCTCCTTAAAAACTATTAGATTTAAAATAAAACGCACATTTAAAATGGGCACGTCAATGACATTATGTTTACATCTACCAGCCAGTAGCGACTGCAGATTGACAGATACGGTCTCCATGATCCAATGTTTGGCACAGTTCATCTCACACTAGGACAATGGTGGAGTCAGCAAATCAAGCAGCTACTTCAGAGCCCCAGAGATATCATCATCTGTCTCACAAGAGGAAGGACCTCAGAAACTGTAACAGAAACTGAGTAGTTTTAGGTGAAGCCTACACTAGTTGGACCCAAATAAAACATTACCACAGCCTCCAACAGACGCAGAAACGGTGACTTTCCTCTTGGATCTGTAAGCTAACTCAATGGCGAACTTTGCTAACATTAGCTGTTAGTTAAACTGACATACATTCCTCACTGGACACAGCTCAGGTTGGTAACTAGGTGTCTCGTCAGTGAACCAGGAAACCCAACAGATGGAATGTTTTTATTGTTGTAACTACAACCTAGATAAACTAGGTGTCACCATCATGCTCATCAACCTTTGAATCCAACATCTACAAGCTGAAAACCGTGATATGCAAAAACATAGCACCTCTGTTGAAACGGCCAAAAGTTCAGACCTACCCAACGGAGGAACTCCGACTTTATAAATGCTGTTCATACAGTTTGACTGGCTTTTAGCTATATATTCAGAAGGACAAAAATGTTAGCCGCCGAATGTAAAAAAAAAAGAAGAAAAAAAGACATTTCCATTAAAAATTGTAAATAAATGCGGTTTTACTCTGTACAATTATGTGCTACTTTGTATTGGTACGTATCAATTCAATGAAGCCTGTGGCTGTAATTTAACAAAATGCAGAAGAATTCAAGGAACATGAAAAAAGGACTTTTGGAAAGGGCTGTATGTCAACAACCCATGAATGAATGATCGGTGGATGAGGTGAAAAAACAAACAAAAAATTAAAATATAAAGATAAAGAATGGAAACTTTGTTCTTTGGAATAATCCTACCATTTCACAAAGTCATAAGATGTGCAGAAATACAACACCAGTACAAACCTTAGTGA
This sequence comes from Apricaphanius iberus, assembly GCA_028564705.1. Taxonomy (NCBI): domain Eukaryota; kingdom Metazoa; phylum Chordata; class Actinopteri; order Cyprinodontiformes; family Aphaniidae; genus Apricaphanius; species Apricaphanius iberus. The sequence goes on along the minus strand of JAPXFQ010001391.1, from coordinate 352,462 downwards.
CTCACCTCCACGTACGTCAGGACAAACCAGCATTAGATTTCAAGATGGGTTTTATTACAACAGATTGGTAAAACATTACAAAGGATGCATACAAGTAGGCATTTGACCATGAAATATTAAAACAAACCTGAAAAAAGGAATAAAGCTAAAGACTAATGAGTCATGAACTTTTAACATTACGTTGTTGGAATCATCTTCTAAATCAACGAGACCCTCACCAACCACAGTTGGGGACGAATGTCCAACAGCACCTGTGCATGCTGTGAGGGCCTCAATAAATCTACTGAAGAAATAAAAAGAACCATTGTTCTCAAAAGAAACTTGCCTTTGTAAGGGGTTGGTATGTTCATGTAACTCCAGCAGCTTCAAAAGAAATACGAATCATTTTTACACACTTCACCTTTATGAACCTGAGTGATACCTATGGGAAAAAATATCCTCACATGTGATCAGGTAATACCAAAAAAGCTGTTAGATATTCATGGTGTTTGGCTGTTTTCTAATAAACACATTACAATAAAATGTCCATGCGGGTTTTTTTTTTCTTTAAACAGACCGTGTTTGTCTTCGCCACCACTGTTGGCTTAACTGCTCTTCGTTTGCAGCTAAGTTTGAAAAAGCACAAGGGTGAGAGAAAGGTGTTAACCTCAAACCTAATGTGGCGGGTTGCTTTGCTTCTTCAGTAGCGCCCAGCTGGAGACATGACAGGCGGCCTCATACCCATGGGAGGGCCTCCTTGGTAAGGTGGGACCATAGGAGGACCTTGCCCATATGGAGGCATCCCTCCAGGCATGTAGCCCGGCATGCCCTGAGGAGGAGCACCGTACTGACCTGCAGAAGAAACAGATGGAGAGCAACAACTTCAATACTTCAGTTTTCAGGATCAATAGCCCATGTCAGGTGGAGGCACATTTTAGGGGATTCATGTGGTTCACATGAGATAGGAGTTCAGCATTTTACTAATCACATTATTGGGCCAAAACAGGAAGAATAATCAACAGGAGTGGCAAGAACGGGAATAAAGTGCACAGCTGCCACATTTGACACAACATGGATGGAAACATTGGTGCCAACTTGGGTGTCTTTGTCAGTATATTTGGCGAGCTTTTAGACCCTTCTGTCTTTCAAAGACAAATTACTGAGACTTTTTGGCCATATTAGAAACATTTAGAGACTGACGTGAAGCAAACTTCCTTCTTACTCTTCGCCCCTAGCAGGGGGGCTGCCTCGCCCATCTCTGAGCGCTCACACCAGACATTCGCTCTGAGCAGATTTGAACCCCACAGCTTCAAGATTGCAAATGAATTGAGCATGTGCGACACCACAGCAGACAAATTTTATCCAACAAGTCACATCAGGATGTCAAAATGAAAATAGTTTATTTCTAAAATAAACGATTGCACACTAAAGTAAATCCCGGATTGCACTTACAGAGCCCCAGTCCTCGTCCACTGTGTCCGCACCACTCAGACAGATATTAAACAGCCATCATGTATCAGTCTAAACTGGACTCAAAAATACAGAAAGTATAAGGAAACGAAACCTGAAGTAAAAGGTTAGTCAAAGCACTAGCCTTTTACCCTGCGTTATGTTCTCTGCACCCGTCTGTGTTCCGCACTGATCATCACCTGGCATTCATGAATATATATTTCTGTCATATATATAAAAATCAATCAATCTGTTTATCATATTTTATTTTTATTTATTGCATGCTTACAGTAGTTTGAAGCAGTTTTTAGAAGTCTGTCTTATTGTATGCTTGTACAAAATACAACAGCAATTTCCTAATGATTTTAATCTGCTCAACATCTTAAACCACACGTTATCAAGGGTAAAAAAAAATTATTTAGCCAAAATTATTTGAAAAATGATTCCGCCTTTGCAGAGTCTATTACAAATACATGCACGTAGTGCAGATTGGCCGATCGCATTATTTAGCATCTTCTCTCAATAGCTGCCGATAGCTACTTTCCATGCTGAGGAGATACAGAAAGAGAGAGAAGTTGGAGCAACTAATTACACGGATAAAGATGCCTGCATCACCTCGATGACGACATTGGGAAAGTCTGACATTTTACAAAGTTTTCTGAGAGTTGTCAGTGACAGAGTTGAAACGACATATGTCGTTTGTCAACCGTAATGAACTAATCAAGTACATAGGAGTCCAAATTTTGCTTGTTTTGTCATTTTGTTTAGGATCGGTGAAGTCCTCTAGGACTGGAAATGATTTTAGGAGAATTGGGACAGGATGAATTATTATTTATCCTTGCTTTCTGACCAATAAGAGTGGTTTGGGAAAGCAAAGAAAATCCACGGGGAGCCTAAGTCCCGCCCTTCTTCCAGCCCATGGGTCCCCTAATGCCTAAAAAAAATGAATCAGTCAATGGAGCGAGAAAAGTTATTTTCGGTTCCCATTTGAAATGTGCCATGGTTCGAACATAAGATGTCTGTGAATTAAAAAAAAAACATTTTGATGCAGATATGAAGCTGATTTTCAATGGGTGGCAAAAGTTACTTTAGGTTTTGTGTGAAAATACTACAACTGAAGAAGAGGAAGGTGGAAAAGGGCTGTGTCTTGCCGCTTTCATCCAGGACGAAGTAACGAGCATAACACGTGGAGAAAACTACTATTAATCTGGCCATTTGAAAAGTAGCAGCTATGTTGGGGAGAAACAGTCAGATAAGTGAGAGCCAGCATGCGGGAGAAACTCTGCAAGGTCTCTGTGTTTCATGTACTAGCTAGTGTTAGCCCCAAACGTCATATATCCAACTTCTGATTTATAGGCATTTAAATGGCAAACTTTTAAAATCAAATCCCAAATCCCTTGACAAGCAGTTGAAATGCACATCATTAGTGTCCTTTAAGTTGAGGTACAATGTTTGATTCAGGACTGAAGACGAAGCGGACCAGAAAATACCATATATCCATTGACTTCCACTCATTTGTTTTTCGGCCAGGGGACCCATGGGCAAACCAGAAGGGGAAGAGACTTAGGCGCCCCATTCCCACCGTAGAATAAAATTGCTTTTGTCTTCCTTCTAATTTGTTACTTCTAAAGGTTTACATTCATCCAATTGAAAATGCTTACCATGCATGGGATGCCTCATGCCAGGCTGCTGTGGTGGCAACCCCTGCTGTGGGGGCATTATGCCAGCTGCCACTGGAGGTGCAGCAGCAGCGTGGGCCTGACCAGCCCTGGGTATGAGCCGCTGGTAACGGGGCAGCTGAGCCTTCATCTCTTCCTGGTTACAGAGATAAAAAACACACAACACAGACATTCAGACTAGAGAAACCGTGGCACGCCTCTTTCAGTTCAAAGAGACACTCACACAAAGGCTGAGGAATTGGGTACCAATGTTGGCGAGCCCTGAATTCACACTGAGGATATTCAAGTTCAGAATCATCCTTCAACATAACCACAAAAAGAAAACTACTCAGTTCTATTATGTAGCCTAACGGCTGATTTAATAAAAAAAAAAGAACATACTTTTTGGGTATTTATCTTAGCTCACTTTGACGTTTCCATTCTGGCCAAAAGTAGCCACTAATTAACCTCACTAAGCATACTATATAAACCAGCCATTACTTACTGTGAAAAAGAGCAAAACAGAAAGATCAAGCGACTTACCAGCGAGATATCCTCATCAGGGTGGATCAACTTACTAGTTGCACTCGTGGTGGTGAGGGTGGCAGGCTTACTGGTCACTGTGGCCGGGGGTTTAGCCACAGTGTTGCTAGAGGGATTAGAAGAAGAAGTGGAAGAAGAGACAGAGGGCTGGGTGTAGGCTGGGAAAGTCGCTTTGGGAGGCTCTGAGGAAGCCGCAGTGCTGAGGGAGTTTGACGCTGCAGCAACTGAAGTGCTCTGCTGGGCCTGTACGATGACACAACACAAATCGTTTTACTGGTACAGATTATTCACTGAGGCTGCTTTCATGACCTGTATACCATGCAAAATGAATCGATGTGTTGAAGACATGAAGAGGATTCATTCTTTTCAGAATTCAATGTTGTAACTTGGCAGTAATTCAACCAGAGGGAATCAACCCTCCATTTAGAGTGGTTAACTTTAATAATACTAGCATGAAATGTGCTCCATCCTCAAACCACATGTAATATGAAAAGGCCCAGAACGTTTTGGAAAGATTTCTTTGTCATGCATTATACACCTCAACATAAATACTTATTCAAATTTCTATAAAGTGTGTTGTTAAAAGTTAGGAGGGCTGAATTCTACCTCCTGTCAAGTCCATATGTCAGTTTAAAGCACATGCAGCTATAAAGCTCACACATTGTGTTAAAAATAGTCTTACAGGGTAAATGCTGTTAGCAAACAGCCTAGTTTGACATGTAACAGGCAAAGCTATTATGGAACATGCAGCTGCAGCAGGCCTGGTCAAAGTCTGTGAGCGTACTTGGGGCATGTTAGAAAAGGGAGGCTGGGAAGAGGCAGACTGATGGTCTGCAGGTGGAGAGGGAACACCTGTAGCGCTGCTGTTAACACCAGAGCCCATCTGCAGCGTGGTGGAAAGGAAATCACAGGATTGGCATGTAACAGTTTAACATAAGCCAACCAAAGTTGAGATAAAACTGTGGTGGGGTCTAAACAACAATCAAGAGGTGTTAAATGAACAATGGGAATAATACATAAGTGTTAAATAGATGATAAAGGAAAAAGAGAAAAGAAAAAAATAACAGTAAAAAATTGCACGATTCTAACCTGCGCTGCACTGGGGAAGAGGGGTTTAGTGACAGCGGGCTGAACTACTGGTGCTGCAGGTCGGCTGGGTATGGGTCCTGCTCCAGGGGTCGGAGCGACGTGGGGCATACCTGGCCTTGGAGCCATGTGGGGTGGTATCCCTGAATAACATTCAAATGGCATTCCATTAGTGCCCAAATTACAGAAAAAATCTCATTTAGTTCAGAGGTCCTCAAACTGTACAATCCAACGAGCCAATTTAGTCCTCAGTGCAGCCAAATAAAACTTGTTGCAAGCACAAATGTTACAACCGAAAAAAAACAACAACCTCATTTTGATAAATATCTCCTGTTGGAAATGTGTGAATAAAAAAATGTATTTCTATTTGTACGTTTTTCAATAGTTTTTTCAAAAACAAGAAGGATACACTTTCGTATGTTGATATCTGTGCAAAATTATGTAAAAAGAAAGCAGTTTATTCTATTCCATAAGATAGACAAAGGCAAATATAAGCAACTTTATCTACTTTTAATCATCACACTTATGGTCATCGGCATCGTTCTGCAATCAAGGTTTTCTTCCTTTTGATCCCAGCTGGCAGGTCCCCCCATGGGGTTATCCGGGAAGAAGGGTGCTTGAAGCAACAAGCTCGGATTTCTAATTCTCCATCGATCTAATGCAGTTTCAGACTCTGGTATGGCTCCATAGAGCGGTTTGATCACAGGTCCATTGTTTCAAAACACTCCACTGTTTTCGGTGCAGCTTTAAATTTCTGTCTGCAGTTTTTATACAGCGCAGGTAAAATGTGTTCGTGAGACTGAATCCTATCTTATTCATCATGCTTATCAAGCAAAACCTTGGCTATAAAACCCGTTATAGCACAAATTATTTCCATGTGCCGTTTTTTTTTATTTTCGTAAGGAGCGATTCTGTCAAACAGCTCGGTCAGCGATCCCCGTCGTCTGGAAGTTTGTTTACTGGAAATTGAAACAATGGTGGCGGTCAGATTAGCCGTGCAACTCTCATATATGGTGGTGTGATGTTCTTAGTTGTTGATAAAGTTTCGTAGTGAATCTCGTGAGGCAGCAAGGCGGGTTTTGCATTACCTGGCGTTGCACAGCATTAACGTTTTCATAGCCGATATAATTTCTCACAACTGATGTACTGTTCATCTTAGGTATCAACTATTGTGCAGCGTTGGATTCTGTTAAGCTTTAGACCATTTTATAACAGGTTAAAGTGCAGCGTTTCCTTCTCTCTCTGCATTGTTTGAGCCGTTTGCAGGTCACGGGACTTTACCAGATATGTTTACGTCAAGTCAAATCGCAGTTTATCAAATTGCGATTTCATTGCAAATGCAATTAATCGTTGAGCCCTAAATAAAACCATCATCTGATATTGTATTCAAAAACATAACTTAGTTCTTTATTATTTTTTAGCAAAAGCCGGCAAGAGCCGCTGTGGAATATCCAAAGTAGCTTTGTACCGAGTCATTAGTTAATCATTTAATTGCAATGTGATATGTGCCAAATTGATAGTGGTTATTAAGTTTCCAAAACTGATTTTGTTTCATAATCATTAAATAAGACGAACATAAAAGTCTGACATACCGCCCAGAAACTGTCTAATGACTCACTCCTCAGCATGGATAACAATGCTAAATTAAGGATTTTTCTTCAAACAATACCAAGATGCTTGAAAGGCAGAAAAAACAGGTTAATTTAAAATAATTAAACATAACCCATCCTCAGGTTACATTGAGAAAAGCTGAACTGCTAAAGTCTTGATTAAATGCATTTCTACATGTCTCTATTTAGTTGTTGGACTGCTTCCAAAAACACCTACAACCCACCTGGAGGAATTGCAGGCATCCCCGGCATCATGGGAGGCATCATACCCCCCATTGGCATCATGCTGCAAACAAGTTAGATAACACATTTTAGATGCTGACAGCAAATTTCATCAGGACTATTTTAGTTAAATGTATATGGGTAAGTAAAAAACAAAACAAAAATAGCAGTTTAATACTTACGCTGGTGGCATTCCAGGCGGCATGCCGTGCATCATGGGAGGAACACCCGGCATCATTGGGGGCATTCCTAAAACAAAAGGTGCAGAATTCACAATTTTTGACCAATAATTAAACATAAAGTATCCCTAAATAAATAACTTTTGACATCTGACAGAAACAAAACGGTAATTATAGCAAAATGTTTTAAATCTAATTCAGGAAGAGGCTTGCAACTTGAACCTGTTGCCTTTTTGGGTATGCCACAAATTATTATTAATTGAACACATCAGCTAAAGTGAATATTGTCTGAAGTAGAAAATAAAAAATACACCGAAGGCCAGCTCTTTGCAAACGCCTTACCTTGATATCCTGCAGGAGGGATCCCGGGTGCACCAGCCACAGGAGGCATTCCTGGTTGGCCCATTTGCGGCACATACCCTGCCTGGGGCTGGACAGCAGCTACCTGCTGGACAGATGGTCCTGCCTCATCATCGTCGTCGTCATCATCAGAGTCATCCTGATTATTGGACTTCTTCTTCTGACTTTCTGAAAGCAGAATGGGGCAATTTTGATAACGAAATCAATATCCGCACGTTGACACATTAAAGGATGGCAATGTAGCAAGTATAAATCAGAATCAGCTTTATCTGTCAATGCTGTGTACACAAACAAGGAACCTTTGTTTTCAGATTCAGTTCGTCAGAGAAAGCTTGAAGAAATTTTCTTCATAGCGGCTTGTTTCTGTCTGCAGCGGCGACTTAAAGAGAAATTTATTGTCATTTCTTTTATCAAGTAAAAAAAAAATCTATAATTATTATAAGAGTAACCTGGTCGAAGATGGTAGCACAAAACGATACAAGTCTAGACAGTTTGTGTCCAGAATGTTTGGGATCTGCAGATATGTTCACTTTCCTTTTCCTGAGCCTAGACAATTTAAAATACTTACATTTAAACCACTGAAATTATCCAGCACAGTTGCACATTCGTCATATCTGAGTATGCCGTTTTGAATCTAAATGCTTCGATTACCTGTTACTTTACTGCTGTCACAGCTAAATTGTGGGACAATTAAGGAGGATTCTACTCTATTGATGCCCTGGAAGGATGAAGGTCAGGCTTGATTATCCGTCTCTGCAGACCTGTCCTGTTTGGTGGTTGGGCCAAACCACACAGTGATGGATGCCCAGATTACATCACACCTGGGATGGTCCCAAACGATCCGGACGAAACCACAAGTTTGTATAAACCCAATATATTTGTTATTCTCACTGTCTCAAGTTAAATTCTGACGAAATATTTCTTTCCCTTGGTCAGTTAGAATTATCAAAAAATATATATTTATACTAAATACCACAATAATGAGAGGACTATGTCAGATTCATTTATTAGAGTATGTAAACATCTGATAGAAGAAAATGCTTAATCCAACAACTAGGTATGGCACAAGTTTACATTTTCTTGTCATATGAACAGAATTTATAGAAAAGAAACTCGGCTATTTCTTTAAATCATATTTCTAACCTGTAACCAGTAAAAGTACCTTGTGATTTTTGTTCTAAAGTTCGTCTCCTCTCCTGCATGTCTTTTTCTGGAATTCCCTCCATGCCATAAATTTCCAGCTCGATGTCTGTCCTTCCAGGAATTGCGTTCGGTACACTGTCAATCGTCTCTTTGTGTACCTGCAAAACATGCAAATACAGTACGTTTTTCCATTTCTCCAACCATTCAGTTTAATTTATTGGAAGTAATTACAATAATGTACATAGGTCCGTACCTGCATGCAGTGAATAGCCAATCCTGGACCAGTATATAGCTTCTTGTGGCAAATATGGCATTTAAAATGTTTTGCCTTTTGATGCTGAATGAGGATTTTCTCATCGTCGAAGTCTCGATTACAGTACCTTTGTGTGCGAGTTAAGGAGTTATTGTATTTTATTCACCGCTGATTCAGAATCACAGAAAAACCAACGACGTAACGTTGACGTGACTTGGGACAGAATCAGCACTACTTGTTTGGTAACAAGATTATATAAAGAATCAACAAACAGGACGTTAATCCATGGCTAACGAAACTCTTTACAAAATTAGCAAACATTTCAAAGGGTTAAAAACAGCATATAGCCAGGTATAAATACTCAAATCTTGGTTTTCTAACCATATCAAATACATTAAAGAGAATACATCCTATCTTTTTACTGATTCGGAGCCAGGTTAGGTTAGCATTAGCCGACAGTGCTAACATAAGCTAGTTTAGGCCTCCCTTTGTCAGGCTAACATATAGCCTGTGGCCTGCCGCCTATCGAAGCATTCTCTAGCACTATAAAGAAGGATACCAGCACCACGGCTTCATTTGCTTCTTCTTCTTTCGCCCCATTGTGTAGAAATACTAAAAAACAGGTCACAAAACGCTGAAATAGATGTTATTATCTCTTTGATAAGAGCATGCTGTAATCCCGTGACAAGAACGAAAATGGCGCTCCGATGAAGGAAGCGGTGCGATCAGCGAGTCTCACGGAAACGTAAAGCTGACGTAAGCAAGGAAGACGCCCCTCAGTTTAAAGTGGAACTGGGGACCAGAGAGGTTAAAATATAATTTGAACAACCGGTAAGAAGTTTAAATTCTAAACACATAATAGGACTCACAAATTAACCCCCCAAAAAGTAGCGTAGGGAAATTAAAGTCGATGTTTTTGGAGTGGCTATCCTTGAGACTTGATATGAGTGGAAAAAAAAACATATAATGTAAGGCGCGAGACAAATATTTAAATTCACTGTATGTGTTTTCCGTTTTAGATGCACTGGTGGATTGAGATCTCCCCCCTACTGCTCAGCTCCCTCACCATATGCCAGACCAGAGCATTTCTTCAAACAAAGCCCATTTATTCTTCTCTATCCTGCCAGCAAGAAACCAAGATTAACCAATTAGGGTAGATTGATACCTGTTCCAGACAATGTTCCAAACATCTTCAATTGTGATTCAGTCCTGCTCCTGCTGCTGGTAAACAGACTTCTATTAATATCCTGCTTACCCAGGAGCGTATTTGGGATTTCTGTGTGACAAAATATTCATAAACCCTGAACTATGGAATTCATGCAGGTAAGGAGCATCTAATAAAAAGTGCAGCATTTCCATAAATAAATACATTTCAACAAAAAATGTCAATGATCATAAAAGCTAGAGAGTGGTTCATAGAATATCACCATTGGGTGGCATTATATGCTTCTTCAAGAAATACACTTTATCTTAAAAATCTATACCCCTTCTGAGTTAATGGGACGTTTGATGTATTCTTAACTTTATTTTTGAATATTCTTGGCTGTGTTAATGCAAACTGCCTAAAATTTTGATGAGACTGAGTGATTATCATTTTTAACACCACCCTGTCTATTCGTTTTTCTCTTCTTTTTTTCTGTTATCTTTTATAATTGTAAAGCTGTCGAAAGTAAATCACACCTCTCACCAAACACTTTCAGGAGAAATTAAAATCTGCTAAACTCTATGAGCAGGTCAACGCTTTACAAAATTAAAGACTAAAAATGAGCCCCCCCCCAAAAAAAATGTGAATATAGGATTAAGTTTACCTTGGCCAATTTTAGATTTATTAAAAACAATCTAAATCTTGAATCAGCAAAACTTTAATATAATATTATTATGCTCATGCACATGTCCTATTGCATAACTAGGTTGGCATCGCCCTTTAAGATGACACTAAAGCTTATTGAAATAGTTTATAAACTAGCTCTGAAAATATCGGAGAAAAAAGCCCAAAAATGTACCATCACTGTCAGATCCTAAAAATAAAAACACGAGTGCTTAAGCTGGAACAACACTGGGATACACCGACACTATCTTGACTTACAAAATCTTCCATGGTAAAGCCCCATTACAAGAATTTGTGAAAAAAAAAAAAAAACTCAACCAGATCAACAAGAACTTGTTCTTGAGGTGTGTAGTTTATTTTAGAGAGAGTGCCTTTAGTAAAGTCACTTTTTGTGTTCGGGCTTCTCACACCTGGAATTTAATATCAAACACAAAACGTGAACTCCCAACTCTGACCTCTTTTATCAAACATCTTGAAGCTGTTGCCACAACTGTGCCTAAACTTGTATATTTGTTTAATGTCAGTTAATTGTTGGGATACCATGTGCAGTATATATATGAATATATTTATGAATATATACATAAACATCACTGTTTTATTATCATTACAACTCTGTCTTCCTTATTAACATTTTCAATATTAATTGTATATATATATATATATATATTTTTTTTAAGGTGATATTAGATTTTAGTATCAAAACTTTAGCATTTAACACAAGTGAAATATTTATGTCCCTTGACCTTTGGCCTTTGTATTTCATGATCTACGATACAATTTCATTGTTCTTTTTTTTTTGTTCTTTTGCCCTATTGTTTTTTCAAGGACACATTTTTTGCTCTGTGTAATTTCTACTCCTGCTCACACAGGCCATGATGGCTAACTTTTCTAATTGTTGTTACTGTTGTTTTATTGGTTGTTATTATTTCGTTGCTGACATCAACCCCCCGAAGGTATTATAGATGGAAATTACCCATAGGCTATAATCTTGCATATTTACATGTAAATGTTCATTAATATGTATTGTCCCTGTTGTAAGTAAATAAACTCAAACTCAAAAATCAAATTAGAGCATATTATGCTTATGTGTCTTAATCGTTTTGCTGTTATATACTACAAATACAGCAAAATTAATTATTGTGACTTTGTACTGTGTTCATTTGTACATCCTTCACTCTCCAAAATCAGGTGTTTATAGTTCTTTAGTCTATAGTCTATATCCACTTATCCCAGCAGGGTTGCTGGTGCCTATTTCCAGCACTCATTGGACAAGACGTTGGGTACACCCTGGACAGGGGATACAAAAAAGAACCCAAACTTGCACAAAGGAAAACATACAAACTCCTTGCTGGTAGGGATTTGAACCCAGAACTTTTTTGCTGCAAAGCAACTGTGCTATGACCACACCACCCTGCAGCAAAATCCTTATTATTGCAGATGAATCTTGAGTCTGATCCCTCTTACCATCCCTTAAAACCTTGATGGAAGGTTACCATGGACACAATAAAAAATATATGCAGAAATGTATTATTTCAGTATTCAAACAGATACACTTTACTTGACTTGACTTTACTTATTGATTGAAGATTATATTTAATCTAAGATGAAAAAACCGAGCCAGGATCGCTTTATTTCCACAAGAGGGCAGTGTATTCTTGTGTTTCTGTTTGCATTTCCATTCAGGGGTAATCACATGGTATCTGTCTCCATTCAGTCCTATCCTCTGCATCTGCTTCCAATTTGCATTTTATTTACCATGATAAATATACAAGGGGCAACAACTTTTGTGGACTGTTGTGTCATCCAGTCATGGCAGTGTAAGTGTTTGAAATGTAGTATTTCAGTGTTATTTATAACAATCATTGTGTATTCTTATAAATTCCTACTTTTTAACATATATTTTGCATAAGATGGTTCAATACCATTTTTTATAAAATACTGCCAGTTTAAACACAAATAATGCACAGCATATTTTTTCTTCAGGTTTTACATTAGAGCTGCCTCTTTTGTATTAATAGAAGGAATTTATGCAGCGTCATCTGTATGATACAAAATTAGCTCACTGCAAAAACCTTCAATTTAAGACCATCAAAATAAGAAAGAGAGGTAAAGGGAGAGATAAGAGGATGGCCATAGATGTCTTCTCTGTCCTTTGGGACCGCTTGAGAGTGCCACGAGGATCTAATAAAAACAAAATCAGATAACTTTTTACTTACATAAATAAATAAGTATGGTTTTGATAGTTGGTCTTTGTAAGTGTGTGTTTTTATTTATATCTGCGTAATATCTCCAGAATAGCACGCAAGGACAAATAAGTGGGTGTCGACAATGGTTGGATGAATAAAAGCAGCGGTGCCAAAAGTGGGGTCTGCGGGCCAAAGTTGCCCCCCCAAGCCTTTTAATTTGGCCCACCAGGGGATGACCCAGACCTTACATAAAAATCTGCACTGAATACTAAATCAGTCAATACTGATGGTTATATATGTGTTCTAAATGCCTATGTATGAGTTATTTGTCATATTTTGTTTAATGTTATTTGCTCAGAAAAAAATGTAAAATAAATAAACAAGGCATGATGAGCAGAATGCCAGGTGCAGCAAATAAGGCAACTGGAGTAGTAGATCAGAAAAGAATTCAGGGTGGGGTGTAAAAATTGTGTAAAAATATATTTATCTAAAATTGACAACTGCTCAATAAATAAATCACTGATTTCACTCAGCCTCAGTCCCTTACTGACCTCGTGCACGGTGTGTGCACCTCTCTGTGACAGACGTCAAACATTCATCCTGAATTCAAAGGCTGGTTGATGCCGTTTATAGGAGATTCTACACAGGCCTACTGCCTATATTGTAGGGCTAATTTTTATGAAAAAAATTGTGATAAAAAAACACTAAAAAGAAAAATAACTAAAAAAAGAAAATACCCATTTAGCCTTTTAACAACCTTATAACATTTCCACCCAAGGTACACGGCCATCAATGATAAAAAAATATAAAAAAATTTATTCCAGCATTCATTTTAAATACATTCAGATTATAAAAACGAGAAGCTTCCATCTTTTAACAATTTTTGGACAGTTAAATTGCTCTGTCCAATGCTGACAACACTGCTCCCGTTATGTGTCACGTTATTAATGACTGTTATACATATCGAGTTGCGGACAATAAATTCAGAACAGATTCTGCTCCAGAACAGAGGGATAAGACCGGTATAGCCATGAGAATAAACTACTGCTTGCAGCCCAGTATTTTCACTGTTATGTTTTTCATACAAATACGCATTCTTGCACAATTTACTTCCATATTCATAGTTAGATTAAATCTGTAGATTTAAATTGAACTGTTTATATATATTTTTTAAATATATAGCAGTAAAAATAATCACAGTATTTGAAAATTGCAACAATAAATCAATGTCTAAAATAAAAAAACAACATATTTAGATTTGTATAAAAATTTATTGGACCCCTTTATGTACATATCAAATCTACAAAATATGCACAACATTAAAATACTATCTGTGATTTACCCCTCACTCAATTTGGTATAATAGCCCTTATTATATACAATCCAAGGCCATTGTTAACCTTTAATTAAAAAGGATACATACAGAATATATTGAAGATATATGATGTCCAAAAAACAGACCAATATCACCACATAAAAAATCTAACATGTTAAAACATAAATCTGGACTTTATTAGATTAATAGTCATTAAAGCATTTAACATGAGTTTTAAAAGACAGTACAGTTAGAGACCTCAAGCTTTGGGCAGGACTTGCTTCCTATTTCCGCTCCGATCAATTAACAAATCAAGTAGAGACAGCAACTAATAGGCGAGTATTGATTTATTTGTTGCCCAGTTGTCTTCTGAACTAAAAATGACACATTAACTCAAATGATTTAAGGTCAGTGATATATGTTCAAAATAAGAACATTGATTCACTGAGGCACAATCATGAATTAATAAAATCCTCATACTTTTTTTTAGAAACACTTTTTTGCAACAATCACTGCACATAGAAAGCATTGTTAGGATTTCACTGCATTTATTAGCATCAGCAGGATATTCTTAACTACACGTTTTTTCCTTACATTGCACAGACAAATTACAAAACTTAGAAACATTCGTTTGGGTAACACTTTACGCCAGTGCTTTCAGCAATGTTTTGGCATCAAGAAGTTTCAAGTCACAATGGCACTGTTTCTTTTTTTATCGGTACAATGACTCCCTGCACACACAAAAGACACAAGACTGAGGTTTTTAAAAGCGTGTAACACGTATTCATTTCAATAGACAGGCATGGGGCAGTACATGAATCTTATATTATGATCATTTAAAGTAAAAATACCACAATATCATGGAAGTTACACAAAGATTTCAAACAAAAAATGTCATGATCTGATTGCATTTACTGAAACAGAAAATGTAAAATTTTTCGAAAGCTGCTAAAATTCAACAAGCTACAATGTATTTTATCCATTTTCAAGTTTTTAAATATGAGAATATTTTTTTTATTTTTGCCATTTTGCCCAAAGCTCTATAACAAGCATGATTTATCCTTCAGGCTACATGCATGCCTGCAGCCCGCTGCTTAACAAATTTGCCACTAGTACCTAGGTTTAAAACTGTCAATAAAGTAAAGGTTATGGGTGGCACTCCTTCAGTTTCATTTAATGACTATGTTTTGCTAAACTGTTAATATTTTCAAACAGCTGAGTTTGCATTTCCTTTAACCATGGGGAAGCTATAGCAGCCCTGCTCAACTGATAGCATGAGCCACAAATGGAGGGGGTGAGAGTTAGAGCATACATCATTCTGGCCCTTTTTCCAGATATCTGCACAACTTTCCCAGTCCTCAGAGATTTCTCATAAACTAAGTGTTCAGTCTAACATTAATTTCAGCAGATTGTTTGTTCCCGACTAAAAAATTGAATGCATCAACTTGGTAACAGCTTGAAGTGTAAACAAACATACACTCCTTGTCTCCTCGTAAACCATGAAACTGAAAAATATATAATTTAAAATATTTTAAGTTTATCCAACAGGGAATTCCTCTGATGAAAGTTGTTTGGCATACATGTTTTGTCATACTCATGTTAACAGTCTGAGATATACATACAGCTGATAGCATATGTAATAAAATATATATATAATAAAATATTTTATTCAGAAATGTGAATTCTATAAATTAAATAGGGTTAATAGTTGATATGCTTGGTTTGTTTTAAAAAGGGCTCAATTATTTATTATTTCAGTCTTACAAATCAGATTATCTGTCTTTTTTCTGCTATTTTATTATTCACAATGAGATTGTTAGTTATTTCAAAATTTACAGATTAACTGTAATGTCAACATTATTGCCAACTGTTGCTGCAGCATAACTACTACACCTTTTTGATTTGACATCCCACATACCTCTGTTTTTGCATAAACAGAGGAAAACAATGTCTGGCTAAAACTATACAAGTGTAGTGGCCTCATTTAATAGAGTTTAAAATGTAGGCATGATATGTTAAAAAAAATGTGTGTGGTTTAAAATCCATTATATCAGTAGCCGGCCCATGCCTATTTATTGATGCTGTAAGCAATACTGAACAGTAACGACTAATTGTTGTGCTGTTTGTTGCACCTGATTCTCTTCTGCATCTGAGATGTTTGTATGAACAGCGAAACGCCAACTTTTTGTAAGAACATACACTTTTTTTCACTTAAAGAGGAATTTGAGAAATTCGTATGATCGAAAAATGGTGTAACACTGTAGGGTGTTGTCGCTGTCACTTCAATCAAGAGGCAGATATGCAGGCATACTTTCAGCAGGTGATGTCTTCATGAGAAGGCACCATTGGATTGAGGAGAAATAGGCAGAAGAGGTAAAGCAATGCTGTTGTGTTATATCCGAGGCTTCTTCTTTGTCAATGCTCTATCATCTAGAGTCCCACAAGCAACCAGCGGACACAGACAAAGAGCAGGTGGAGTTTAGCTTGAATGATAAGGCTAGGGGTAGTGAAACTAGTAGTAGGCATTGGGCTGTCTCAGATCACCACCAGATGAGACTCAAAGCGCTGAGGTGACACATCCAGCCCACTGGCCCCCAGTGGGCAACTCACGGTGCTGGGGGTATTCTTACATCGAGCAGACTGTAGGCGAAAATGTTCCAGAACACAGCACAGAGCACAAACAAGGTGTAGACGCAGAAAAATATCCAAAACAGGGACTGCTCCTGAAGTCGCTGTTCGTAGTTCTGCAGGACCACCACACCTAGGGTGAGGCCCACTAGGACTCCCCCCAGGTGAGCTACAAAGCTGGGGTTGGGGCATGGGGGGAAGGCTGGAGGGTAGAACCGCAGCCACACAGCCCGACCAAACTCTACACTCACTGTGAACATAGAGACAGACAATATGTTACAAAACAAGAAATACAGCTGCAATGTTTTAAAAAAGTTGCCACTGAATAAGTAGATGAGCTAATGTGTAAATAACTTAAAATGAGAGGGAAGGTGTGGCCACTATAATTACTACTGGTCTTTATCCACCTTTAGAACTGACTTTTAAGCAAGTAAGGATGGAAGACAAACATATTCTTGCGAATGTGAACTTGCAGTGCCTTACAAAAAAATCTGCATGTCTTTTGGAGATGTGTGTACTACCTTTGAAATAATTTGTTGCCAGTCTTAGCAAAATAAAAAAAAGTTTGTACTTTTTATGTCAAAATTTTGACAATTGATCTTGTAAGTTTGGAAGATTAAATACCATGTCAGAAACTCAGGGAGCCCTGGGAACAGTAGGACAACTCTGGTAAAAACTAATAGAGGTGAGTATGGAAGAGAAACTGATTATTTCCAACTTACTGCAGACCAGGGCCATGGCCATTCGGAACAATTTAAACTGACACTTCATTCCCGACCAGTTCTAGTAAAACAAAGAGAAGGAGAGGACAAGGTTACTGGGGGGGGGGGGGGGGGATGCATACAAAATGCATATTCGACTTCAGAAATACAAATAGATGCTCAAAAACACACATGCTGACATGAAAATGACATTAGATTGTGCCACTTGTCTTAATTCAGGTCAATTCTGAAAACATTCAAGGCGCTCTCACCCTTTGGGGTCTTTGCCGGATGAGTTAATGATTTCAGAACTGAGGCTTAAGATATTTTCCTCCCTCCTGACCTTGTAAACAATAAGAGGGACCTGCTGGAATCCATGATGGGCACCAAATAAGATAGAGGTTCACTGAGGAACAACATAAGGGTTTCTGATTACAAATATTCAAGGGGTTGAAGTTACACCAATGGGATTTTTTATCACACACTGGCACACTTGTCTGATCTTTGAGGAACAAGGACAAACTGTGTGTGAAGAATGTAAGGCATTTGAAGAGGGGGGGCACCTGGTGGTGGGTGGATAGCACAAACCACAAACAGGCTCTTCTCAGGATTAGACAGGGCAGCTGAGTGATATATTCAGAGACACACCCAGAAATGCAAACACAAAAGCTCACCATTACTACATTGGCCAAATGCGCAGATACAAGAGCGTACACTCCTCCAGATGATCCGACCACCGGAGCCGTCATGTCAGTGACTGACACTGCCAGAGACCCTGCAGATAAAAAAGGGTACAAATCTGTCAGTGGTCTTCTGTTAAAATTACAGCTGCATGAGGATATCATTGTGTTTTTCTCAAAATGAAAGCAATATGAATTTAAATGAAATTAAAAGAATGAGGGTTGATACGATGGAGGTCAATTTTTACGTGAAAAGACAAAGTACAGCTGCTAAATAAAAACTAATAACTTTTGCGCCATTTTCACTGGATTTAAGAATCAAATGAGAAAATGCACTTGGATTAACTATTAATTATCTATATAATCACCTCTATAATAGTCAGAGCTTCAACAGTTTGCTGCTCTGGAGAAAAGTGAGTAGTAACACAATGGTAAGACAGAAACACATCAGCAATAATCTAAGAGAAGCAGTAGTTTCCTGGGAAGGGCAACTCATATCTGGATTATCAGTGCTCAAAGAAATGGCAAAAAGCCAGTAGAGCTCAAATCAAGACTCTACAGCTCTTAGTTACCCAGATAAATTATAAAATTAATGTAGAATAAGAAAAAGGCTGAACAAAATGTATATTTTCTCTACTATGGCAGCACAACCTGGGTTTGCCAAATTCAATCTTACTGAACCTAGGGAATCCAGGAACAATGTCCCATGAACAGATGAGATGACAATAGAAAATAGGGACATACTCCAGAGCATCATATTTGTTGAAAGAAAAGAAATCAAACACTCGTCAACACAAAAATCTTCTACTAGCCTTAAGATGGAGGGTGATGAATTGGGCTTGTTCTGCAGCTACAGAAATAGAGCACCTTGGAAGATTGCCCATGACCTCCTCTGTATCTCCAAGTTTTCAAAGTTAGATGTGATAGCTAAAGCCTGGCCCAAAATGGGTTATCAATATGAGAATGATCCCAAACATAAGAGATACAACAAAAACGCTGACTGAATGTCAACCTTAACATTCTGGATCTGGACCTTGAGAGTTGTGGAGGAAAAAGTAATGTTGGCAACCCCTTAATAAACTAAAGCTAGTTGTAAAGATGAGTGAACCAAACTTCCACCATAATTTCTTCAGAAAATGTACTTGGGTGTAATCCATGACTGTGTTGAAATTTATTCATTGAAGCTTGCTTGTAAACTTTATTTGTTTATGCACATCCCTCTAAAGGTCTTGTACATCAAATGTCATCTAATGTACTCCAGCTAACATTTTATTTATCTTATTTATAGACAGTTAGTTGTAGCAGATGTGTTCCTTCACATCAATACACATAAATATGTCAATTGAACTTGTTTTTTTTTCTTTTCCTTTTTCATAAAACTGTAGGAGTTGGAATACCAACCTTGACTTTAAGGTCTCCCAGTTCACAAAGTGATACTGTCAGAAAATATGAATAAATACTGAATAATTTGCTAAGCTTTGACCTCTTGAATAATGAATATGTCAATATTGAATGGCATGAATGCAGCTAACTATGTAATGTAGGCGTACTGTATCCTGACAAACAGAAGCTTTTTATTACTGTAAGAGCAACTTTATGTTGAAAAAGAAAAATGAAGAAAAAAATAATTAGCTGCTGTAGGCTGCCAAAGTGTAAAGAGAGCTGCTGCTTTCTTTGGAACCCATTCATATCATTCATAAATGGACCACGTAATCACTGAAAAGGTAAATGAAAACAAAAATTAAAGCTAAACAAACCGATAACAGTACAAAAGAAGTAAAAATCCTTGGGAAGATTGACTAATACAAACTTTCTTCTTTTTTACTGTTTATCTTTTGAATTACGTTTTGCACATTTTCGTTTTCTTCTTGCATTAAAACTCTGCTTGTGATTTTGATCAAACATTAGGTCAAAACATAATTGAGCAGAATATGCAGTTGTTGGGTGATGTCACACTTTTCTATTTTCATCCACACTGCCAAAAATATACTTTATGTAACAACCCAGGATATGCACATATTCTCCACTACATTATATAACATAGAATATGTAGTACTTTTTAAATAAATGTAACTGAAGCATTTGTTATCTGAGGTTGCTTTGCCACCATTCAAAATGGGAAGGCTGGTAAGGGAAAAAAAAGAAAAGAAAATCTCTCTCAGACAATATTATAGTCAAGTCACCATCTCTCAAGTCGAATTCATACCTGAGTCGTTAGTGTTTGAGTCCAAGTGCAGATCCAAGTCACATAGGATTAGTCCAAGTCAAGTTGCTAGGTCTTACATGCCAAGTCAGAGTCCAAGTTCCGAAAACAATCTTTCAGTTCCAGTCAAGTCATTATCACCTTAGGAAAAGCCCAGTGTAGATTCTAGGACTCAAATAAAGCAGCCAGACATGTTTTACTATATTTTAAAAATGATTTGTCATCAATACCCCCATGATATCACCAACTAACATAACAGGCTAACAATAGCATCAGCTACATGCTAGATCCAACAGTGGCCATTTCACATGTCGGAGTAGAAGTCTTAACGTTGCACGTCCATCCAACTATACATCATCGGCTTTCTTGACTTGCTGCTCGAGTCAAGATACAAGTTGCTGAAATATGACTTGAGTCAGGATTTGAGTCCATCCCTGCTGTCAGTAAACTGCAACAAAGAGTGGCACCATAGGGGCACCAGGTTACCATAACAACTGTTATAGATGCCATCTATAAGACAATAGATTATTTGGTAATTATGCCAGAAAAAAATACTTATCTGTCCTTCCATCACAAATATAAACAAACTATATAAACCTAAACTGGGACTAACTGGAACTATGTGCTTTAATATGAAGAAGCTAAGATTGAGCTTTTCAGCAACAAATACTTCAGGAAGGTTTGGAGTGAAATAAAGCAGTAATGTATTTAAAAAAAGCCCCTCATGTCTACTGTTGAGGTTTAGTGGAGGATCTGTGATGCTGTGGTCTTGTTTTTCCACCAACAGCCTAAGTAATCTTGTTAAGAGTTCATAACATTAGGTCCTCTACAAGACAACTGAGGATGGGTCTCCTCACTGGGTCAGTCAGCAGTTCAATGATCGAAAACAAATGAGCAAATCAACATAAAAATGGTTCCAAGCAGACAAAAATTAACCGTCTCCCGAAACTATTTGTACTCATGAGGACTCGGTATGATCTAGAGCAGGGTCTCCAGTTGTAGTCATTGAAAGTTACTCCCCTGGATTTTAAAAGAATCCCTGCTTCAAAACAGCTAAATCAAATGGCAGAATTACCTCCCCAGCACACCATCAAGTTCTGCAGAGGCCATCAATGTGCCATTCATTTGATTTAGATATGTATCTGTTGGGAGGAGGTATTTAAAGTTTGTATGGGAGTAAATGATGTGTACTTTGATTTCTGGACCCCTGAACTGTGCAAAGATTTATTGAATTTAAGGGCTCTTATACAGTTTTATCAAAGGCTGCCAATAAATCTGGCTAGCTATGTGTGTAACAACATTTAGCTGCATTATTCATTGCACCTTTAGGCCACATTTTCTCCAGTCTTCCCCTTTGTTTTCAAGATAACAAGCACTGGAGGAAGCTTGTTCTAAATACAGTAGCTGTTTTACTGCTTGCCTATAGCTCTTTTTCACTTTTTCACTCCTTCCAATAACTTCAAAAAGGGCATTATTATTCATATTTTACCCCTTTTTATTTTAGTTTCTTTCAACCTTGACAAACTTCCAGACGTAGCGGACTACTGTACGTTTAGTGGCTGCAACGTTTAAGTAATTAAGATTTCCTAGGACCTCCATTATTGTTCAAACAGAACCATGATCTGTCCATGTCTTTCTTGTCCTTGAATTAATAGAAGAGCAACATTTGCACCATTGTAGATAAGAAAAGTAAATGACCCCTTGTAAGAAATTGTTGCTATAGGCATTACAAGCTGGTAATATATTTAGCCACATTCTATGTGTGTAAACCTTGCAGCAAGGCTGTCACCAAGGTCACTCCAGGCTGGATAATACTATGTTTGTGACTGATTCAATGGATATTTTGAGTTGTAGCCTGGTGACCGAAACTGGGCAATTTCTAGTCGGGCCCTGATTGATGACCAGGAAGATAAAATCCACCACTACTCAGATGTGTTTTTAAAAGAAGCAGAAAAGTTGGAAGAAGCTTTAAGAAAGAAAACCTTGTTGGGATTTTATTTAGGCTATCAAAGAGGGATATGTCAAAAGAATATTGGAAGCAAATGTTAAATCAAAGTTGTTCTGTTTTACCCTAGAAGAGTCCAATGTGTCATGGAACATGCTAAATTACAAAATATGCCTATATTTTGGAAATCAAACTGGGGAAATAATCAGACAGTATGGGATACATATCCACTATTATTCTAATGGTACTCAGCTATATCTATGCAATGATCCTGATTAATCTGATCAGTAAGGTAGACTACATGCATATCTTGACATCATAAAAACCTGTATGACTTAATTTTCTACTTTTACATTTAGATGCCATTGAAAAATAAACTGTTTAGTTGGTCACATAATCTGGATGGCATTAAATTGCCCTGTGGGAATAAAGCTTGGTGTTGCCTTTGACTAGGCTATTTTATTTAAATCCCATATTAAACAGGTTTCTAGGACTTTGTCCTTTAAACTCTTAAATATTCTTGAAAATAGATCTGTTCTGTCCTAGGGAGACTCTGAAAAACTCAACCATGTATTTGATGAAAATTAAAAATGGAGTTCATATTTCTCTGTTTATAACTTGCTTGTATGTTCAGTGGCTGTGTGATGGCTTCTAAAACATTTGTGATGATTTTTGGACAGAAATTACCAACATAAATTAAATCAGTATTTACCTTGAAAACCCAAAAGCCTGCTCTTTTACCCAGACATTACCAAATGAAGTCAACATTGTCATGTATTGTGCAATTTAAACAATGAAGTTGTTTAGAAATAAAAACTAAATATGCAAAGCCCCCCCCCAAAAAAAAGTACTACAGATTTTAACAAATTATATTTTTAGACTACATTATTTTAGAAAACCGTTAAAAATAATTAATAAGAAAGGTAGTATAACCCACCACTGTGTTTCTTTTGAAATACATTGTACAGCAATTTATAAATATAAACCACTAGGTGTTTTTCAACCATTAAAACAGTATTGTACAAAACTGACCTTCACCAGAGCCTCCCCAAATGCCCACAGTTGTTGACTCTGGCTTTGTGTGAATACATTATCACACAGGCAGGCAGCTGTGCTCACATCAGTAGTCCCAATGAGCATATATTGAGATTTCATATTCAGGTCTACTGCTTCCAGCATGATGTCAGAGAGTGGTTTGTGTGTAAAAGGTCAGTGACCTGTCTCTGGATTATTACTTGATCTCTGAACCAAGCTTTGACCCGTTGTAGCAACCAGCTGAGCCCCGTTCTGGTGCTTTTTAAAAGATTTTAGGCTTGACTACTTTGTGTTATTTACCGAATACAATTTAGAGTTTAAAATGATTAATTTAATAAGCGTAGCATTGAAACAAATATTTGGTTGAAAAATAGATTATTTAAACACAGAGATACGATCATATTCTCTCCTGTATAAAACACATTTGGAACCTCAAAAAAAAAATTATTTTTATTTTTTTGACAACCACAAATTTCAATGTATTCTAATTGAATTTTGTTTAATAGGTGATAGTGAAATGAAAAATAATGTATGTTTGTATGTGTTTACTTTGTTTTATGAATCTGGCATGTATATGATATCAGCCCCTTATAATCCGATTAACCTAAAAAATACAGAAGCAGCACTTGTCTTAAAAGGTTTTTTAGTTAATATGCATTAAAATTCAGAGACCTGAGAGGTTTGTTAGAGAACAAACAATCTTCAACAAACAACCTTTTGGAGAGACCAGACCAGACAGGTCAGGGAGACTATGTGGGGAGGTTCAAAGCAAAATTGGATTATAAAACAATATATTTGAACATTTTATGGAATCCTGTCCACATGAAACTTTAAACCATCACTATGAATACACCATACCCACTGTGAAATATGGCAATGGTACCATCATGCTGTGGGGATGGTTTTCATTAGCAGGGAGGACGAGGTCACGTAGATGGATGTATCAGAGAACAGGGAAATCTACAGATAACCTGTTAGACGCTGCAGAACACATGAGGCTGGGGTGGAGAGTCAACCTTTAGCAGGACATCTCAAAACATAAAGCAAGCCCTACAACAGAGTGACTTAAAAAAAAACATACTTGTGAATTAGAATTACCTACTCAAAGTCCAAACAAATATAATTATGACTCTGTGAGATATGTCAAAAAAATTAAAGTTAAGCATCTAATCTCCATTCAGTCTGGTTGACCATCAGCTATTTTGCAGAGGTGAATGTGCAAATAAATCTGCTAGAGATTTAATCTAAAAAGAATGAAAAAGGATGGTTTTACTCCGTATTAAATCAGGGGTTAATCAGGGGTCCTATACAAATTACACATTTCACATTTTCTTTAAAAAAATAATATTTGAAAGCCATGTGTTCTTATCCTTCTATGTAATAATAATAATAATAATAATAATAATAATAATAATAATAATAATAATAATAATAATAATACAAAAATGTTTAATTAAATGCAATCTTTGGAGAGATTGATTTTCTGGTGTTCTGTTTTTTTTAAGAGAGAAAGCCTCGATGGCAGTAAATAAAAGTATCACAAAGAAGAAACACTTAGAAAAACTAGCATTTGAAAAACTATTTTACCTGCTTTCCTTTCAGAGCCTGTAGAACCACAGCAGACCTCCAGCTGTTCCAAGTCATTAAATGCGTCAACATTACACTCATTTACTGAAACCCCATCTACTATTCCTGAGGTGTGATGAACAGAGCATAATGTTTGCTGCATCCTTACACATTTATCTCTACTTCCTAAACAGACAAAAGCAGCTCAAACTGTAAATTTCATGTATCAAGATTACGTGAAACATATAGCTGGAAGCAGTGTTTAATAAAAAAAACTTTACATATATCTTTACTTGCAGTATAGAAATCATTTAGAACACAGTGATGTGCAAATGTCCACTTGCTGCAAAATAATGCATTTCTGGCAGAGCTTTACTACCAATTACCAAAACCGTCTGATTTGACACTCCCTAAAAGCGCAGCCAACTCGACCACCCTTTGCATCTGCTCTTCTGTTGGTGGTCGATAACTAATTAAAACAGTAGACACGTCGTGTGTGTGTGTGCGTGCGTGTGCATTGACAAGGGTGTGTGATTTATTGTCCAGTTTCCTCCTCATTTTCAGAGTGAGGTTAAAACTAAAGGTCACCGCAGCTGGTATCCCGAGGGTCTTTGTCGGTGACCCTTCAACACGATACACATACAAATAGAAACAGAAATACAATACATTTCTCTGCAGTTACAAAAATCTGTTCCTTCCTCTTTTTAACACAAAGCACTTACGAATACAACTCTTGGGGATCCGATGAGTTAGTTATTACAGATTGGCTAAATCTAAACAGCACACACAAGTGAACTTTAAGTCAGCTGAAGGGAGCAGAAAAGTGAACTGCTTCAGTCTGAGGTTTACAGAAAAGTAGGTGTGAAGTGTTGACATTTTATTTTCGAAGCTGCATCGACTTTTTCTTTCATATCTGATACACTTGACACTGATTATTTTCTGAATCTTGCACATTCCTCTCATCTTCCATATTTAATATCATAGCCTCTCTCTTCTGAGCCTTTCAGATTTATAAAAAAAATAAATGTCCTCTCGTTCTTCTCTTTTCTCCCTCTCATCAAATTTCATTATTACAGAGCAAGTTTCTTTAACTGGATTTCATCTCTTTGTTGTGCTCTATTGTAAATGAATATTGTGGGGCATCTTGACGGAGGACTGACAACCCCCTACATCCCACCATGTCTGTTGGGAAGACAGAGACAAAACCATCTGTCCTCAACCCGCCAGATTTTCTCATCGACTAGTATGTGGAAAGGCTGATTCTGATATGTTGTAAAATGCATTAACATAGACAACAAGCAGATGGTGTAACAGTAGGATCAGAAAGCCACAGAGTCTGTTTAGGATGAAGATTAGAGCACCGGGCCCCACCTGCCAGCACACCACACACGTAGATCAGTCCGATCCTCAGGGCACCATGGACCATTTCAAGGGGCACTCCCACCAGCAGCTGCATGGCCATGTTCAGGCTCAGGTGTTCAATCCTGTAACACACACGTTATTACTGTCAGCGCCAGATATTTGATTCATTTTCTTGATTTTTTTTGGTTTAGCTCTTAAAAAAAAAGCGGATAAAAAAATTAAAAGAGATGACATTTATGTTTATGATGTTGCATCTACTAGTTAGGGAATTTGAAGCTGCTTTTTGAAAGTTGCATCTACCTAGTTTACAGTGTCTCATAAAAGTGTTTAATTCCTGAAGCTATACTGTATGCGCACCCTTGCAGAGTGTCTTCAGGGGGCGTGACCTTTCTTTGGTGAAAGGGCCCAAAAGTGTTTCTCACCAAACAAGAAGAGCAACGAAATGGATACTGAAGGCATATAAAGGACAACACAGAGGGAACCATTATTTTAAAATGTATGTTAAACTTGTGTGAAAATGGAAACGTGGTTAAGAGAGAAATGGTTAAGAGTTACACTTATGAGGATAATCTTTGTAGTTATAGATGTTTTAGGAGCAAATTTTTTGTAGACTCTTTTTTGGCTATCAACTGTTGAATAGGGAAAGAGTAATCTGCAGAAACATCCACAGTTTATCATAAGATCTGCTGTACTTCAGTCGCGTCTCAAGCGCAGGTAAAGCCAAAATATAGAAAATGTCAATGGGAACACATGAATGCCCCATATGCCTAGTGTAAATTAAAAAATGAACTTTAAGAGTAGCTAATTATTGCTTAATTTGTCAACAAGGAAGCTGAGGAAACTCAAAACTGCAGAAAGAAAATGCAAGGGTGCTATTTTTACTGCAACCCATAATATTGCACTGAGCATCATCGAGAATCTGATAACTGACAGTAAACATGTTTTATTGCCATTTTGGATCAAATTGCAACACCTGGACTGAGAGAAGACTTGATGAACATAGTAAAGCCAAGTGGAAAGAGTTCTCAAGAAAGCATGTTAATTAGGTACAAAGTTATAGAAATATAATATTTTCCTTTACTACAATATATGCAAATATTTTTTCACATCAGTGGCTATGTTTACATGGACACAAATAATCGGATTAAAAGCTTGACCGGAATAAAAATGTTTCATGCAAACACGCCATTCAGATTACTCTTAGCCACTCATTTGGATCAAAATTTCATTGAAGGAAAATACTTATTGCGAATATGGGTCATCACTGCGCATGTCTATTAAGTCATGCATAGATGTACAAGACGTCGGCTAAAAAAATACAAGTATTCAGTTTAGAATTTGATTGTGTACATAGCAATGAAGGCTTGTAGATATAAAACCGTCACCTGAAAAAAATAAAAGCACACTCTGAAGAACATTGTACGTCTCCATTTTATATACGTGTAGAGATCTTTACAAGATGTTTACAACGGAAGACCACAATGTCTTCTTCTAAGGCCATTTCTGGTATTTTAGATGGTTCTGCGCAGTTCTGCACATGTCAAAACTATTTATTCCGATCAAACATGTAGCGGATGTATACGCTTGTCATAATCGTATAGATTTTTTCAGGGCTCATGCACACAGTCCATTTCTAATCCAAACTATAATCGGTATGAAGACATTTTGTGTACACATCACTTCTGTTTATGTTTCCTGGCATTGCATCATCGGATTGGGTGGCACGAAACAGCGTATTTTACCAATAAATTCATAGTTTTGAATTGTTTGGAGGAGGATTTAGTGA
This sequence comes from Apricaphanius iberus, assembly GCA_028564705.1. Taxonomy (NCBI): domain Eukaryota; kingdom Metazoa; phylum Chordata; class Actinopteri; order Cyprinodontiformes; family Aphaniidae; genus Apricaphanius; species Apricaphanius iberus. Next base: position 324,745 of record JAPXFQ010001391.1, on the reverse strand, counting down.
AGCAGGACATTCACTCATGCTGTGTGGATGATTGAACAGCCTGATAAAAAGTTTTTTTTCAAATTCTCTCCAAAAAAGACTGTCAAAAATTAAAGATTGCAGGTAATCAGAGGATTAAACCCGGACACTCCAAAGAAAGACGGGATTCCTGCAGCAGCTGACAAAGCTTGCGATTTGAATTATGTTCATGGTGAGTCCTTGTGACTATGTATTTGTTATTTAGAGAAAATGTTTTTAGAAATGTTCAGGTTTGTGTATTTTAAAATCCTCTGAGTTATATTGTTTTTGTGTTTTGATTCAGGGGTCCCAAACACCTAACTATGCATGCTGCTGTACATGCAGCAGTTGTAAGACCTATCCTGACAGATGCTTCTACTTTAAACATTAAAGCATCTACATGACTGCCTCCAAGTCTCTCCAAGACTGGATTTAAAAAAAGAAGAATTGTGTAAGAGGTGATATTCAGTTTTTCGCAAGACAGTTGCAGGACAACTGAAACAGCGACTACATTTCCATAAATATATAGATTATTAAGGAAACTGATAAGTGAAGACTTATCACAGTGAGGATTTTGCTATTCTCTTTGGCAATTACCAACAGGTGAAGCGAATCACACGTTGACCCTACTTGGCCAGGTCTGACCTCTGCTTTTAGCACAATCACAGCTTTCTGTTTTGCAGAGATTGGCCAAACTTTCCTTGAAACAAAACAATCGTAGGCCGCCAGAATTTTTAAAGCCTTTAACTTTTTTATGAGTGAAGGGTCCAGGGTAGGGGTCTCCCCAAGTCTAGGCCTCAAGGGCCGGTGCTCTACCACTTTTAGATGTGTCTCGGCTCCAACACAGCTGATTCAAATTGTCCAACTTCCTCCTCAGCATGGCAAAGTTCTGCAGAGGCCTGGTAATGAGCCATCATTTGATTCTGGTGTGTTGAACCAGGGAAAGAACTAAAACCTGCAGTATACTGGCCCTCGAGGCCTGGATTTGGGGATCCCTGGTCCAGAGCTTTCTATAAAATAGGGAAAAAAAATGTCTCCGAAGCAGATTAATGTTCAGGACGCTGGAGAATCAAACCATAGTTTTCCCCTGATTTCATATAGGAGGACTTAGATTCTTGTTGTCAATAGAGATTTCAAGCTTCTGCTGTCTTCAGACATTAAAGTTAATATCTATTGGGGATTTCACCCTCTAACTCTCTTGGAAGTGCTTGTGACATCTTTATAGCCCATCATTTGTTAGCTTTTTTCTTGCCACCCCATCACACGCGCATGCACTTAAAGACATCAACAAACATTCGCCTATAGACTATCAGTCCAAAACCTCCAAATTATGGGCTTGTATTGAGAGTGTTATATTCATGTTATATTAATATTAATCATAATCATTAATCAGTGGTGAGATAAGCTGCAGAACCATATCCATTTTTCTTTTCCAACATGACTACAATGGCCATTCAGTCTTGCTCTTTTTGTATTTTTGGAGCTTCTTTGATCACTTTAAAACTCTTTATTGAAAGATAATTAACTTTTCTATTTGTTTTCAGTTACATTAAAAAATGTCAGTCTTTAAAGACAGAAAACTTTACCTTAAGGATTCTCCTTTATAGCTAACATGTCACTGATTTACTGTTTATTAAACTAGGACATATGACATGCAAGAGTAAAAAAAATAATAAATAAACTGTAAGAACCACAGATAACATCTTTATCTACTTTTCAGCACTTTCATGCCTGTCTTTTCACTACTACTATCCCTCCTACCATCTGTCCCCAGTAAATGACAATTTTCATTTTATTAGCTCTCTTTATGCCTGAGACTATGTTACCCCTAGGAGTAATTAAATCTGGATGACTGTAGTTGAGCTGATGAAAACCACGATCTTTTCCCCACAGATTTATCCAATCATTACATTATGAATTTTTAGTTTTCATGGTAGCACTATCAAAGAGCGAACATCATTGGCCAATAAAGTTATAAACAATATAACTTCTTTTTTACCATGTCAGTATAGCTGTTGTAAAAGAGGATTTTACCCTTGTTCTTGATTTTTTTTTATTTTTTTTAATCAAATGGTGACTATTACCTGCCCAAAAGTTGCCGGAGTCAAATTCCTTGTATGTGTCATACTTGGCAATTAAAGCTGATTCTGATTCTGCATCCTAACTCACATTTTCTTATTTGCCCAACTCCAATTAGTTCTCTTTAAATAAAAAATAAATGCTGTATATTTTAGAAGATAGAAAGGTGAGCACATCATTGGGACAAAATGTCCAAAAACGCAGGTGCTCTTCAGAATCAAAGGAAGATATCCACGATGAAATGAAGGCAGGGGCATTTGAGGCACTGATATCCCTTTTTTTGTGTCCCTCTAGCAGTTTGCTACTCAGAATTGGTGTCTGAGTAACAAGTACAAGCCAAACAGATTTACTTTCCCAAGCAGAGTATTACAGCTTTGCTATATTACTCCACTTAATATGTATGTATGAAAAATCTTTATCAGTAATTACTGTGGGTTTAATTTATTGAATTTATGGACACGAAATTGAGATAAGAAGGAAGAAAGAAAGAAGATGAAGAAGAGAAACAGGACCGGTAGAAGTGTGAACTGATGCTACAAGATAGGGAGGCAAACAAAGAACACAAGAAAACATCCCAGTCCTCCACCTGTTAGACGGCAGAGAAGTGGGAAAAACAAAACAAACAAAAACAACCAATAGAACAGGACAACTTTAACTAAATGGATCTAGTAATATGAACTAAGAACTACACATTCACAACACACAAAAATGGATTAATGAACACAACACTAACGTTTCTGGTAAGCTCCTGGTACCAACTATCTATTGACGATAACCTCAGATCAAGATTATGTCCGTACACACCAATGTCCCCACACCTATGTGAGGGACCAGCAACCAGCCGAGGGACGACAGACGCCACCGCCACCCCGGGCCAATCCCCACCCCTACAAAACCCAACCACCCCCTACCACCATGCACACACACGCCAGGGAGCCAGAGGAAAAGCTGCGGCGGATGTACGCTTTCCCCAGGCCGCGGCCAGCCAGCACCTTGACACCCATATCTACCACCTACCCAGTCCAGATCCTGCCCCAAGCAGAGCGCTTAGACCAGGGACCCAGACAATGCCCCCAATGAACTGACCAGGCAGCGGAGCCCACAGAACCGGCAGGTGGCCTGGCCGCCAGACGCGGTCCTCACCGACCCACCGAACGGGAACAACCTACTCGTCAATCCAGGCACCCCCATAAGAGGTGCCCCAGTCAATCCAAGGAGGACATTGGCCTTAAACACCAGCCCCCCGACACACTGGTCCACCCAGGACGAGCAAGGCATGTACCAGGGCCGAGCCGGGGATTCATCTGGGCCCCCAGCCCCAGACAAAAGCCACCAATGACCAGCGGGCAAGGGCATCCATCACTGACAGGGAGTGACGGAGGGGAAAAAGTCCCGTCTGGATGTGGGGCCGGAGATGCACCAGGCCAGAGGGCAGCCAAAGACCCAGCTGATATCCCAACTACACAAACAAATTATTTTTTGTATTTAGTATATTTAATGCATTACAAAATTATTTAAGTTCTTTAAAATGGCATATATCAACAATGTATCTTTGGGATGAGATTAGCAGTACAGCATCACAAAGAGGGGTCAATTTACCAGATTACTCACCCAGTATGCATGAAAACGTAGCTGAAGTACCTCCAGGCCTGGGCTCGGAGCTGAGGGTGGTAGGGTAGGGGGCTTTTTAGAAAGGATGGGCTGGATACCTGCAGGACCAAGCGATCCAGCTGGATCCCATAATACATAAACACCGCTACCTGACAAAGAAGAGGGAAACACAAAGGGGCCTAAAGTCATAATAATTTTATAAACAGAAAAAATAACCTAAAATTAGAATATTACTTTTATGGTATTTTGCGAACATCAAGTTCTTTCCAGCCTCTATCAGGTTTTCTTTAAAGGAGACCTAGAACAAGGTTGAAACTGTTCTTTAAGTCTCTATGTAGCATATTAAACTTTGTTGGGGCAGAAAATGGCTCAGGAGTCCTGATAAATGGCCAAACATGTAAACCCCATGAAAAAGCCTACACTGGAAAAAACGTTATTTCTGCCCGATTGGCCAGGACATGATATAAAATGAGTTGTGTGCTGATTGACTGGTTTACCTTGTTACAGGAATATTTCTATGTAATTAGGACATTTATTTAGTTTTATCTTTAGTGAGTGCATCTAGGACAACAGAACATTTTAGAGAAAACAAAGCCTTCTGTATTTAATGTCTTGATAGCAATGTGTCAGACAGCCAAGGGGGCAAGCTATCAACAGGACATTCTGGCCTAGGGGGACTGGACCTACCAGTAATCTGAACCCGACATGGAACGGCTCTTCAGGAGCGCACTCAAAGACTTTATTTTTTTTAATTATTGCCAACATTAAAGAGAAGTGGGATACGTAAAGTTAAGGGGGGTGGGTGTCCACAGCTTCTTTGACGTGTTATGGCAAATTTGCTTAGATGACTCTGATTTTCAATTGCCATTACAAAATGACAGATTTGCAAAGGAAAGCAGGTCAGAGATGTCACAGACTTTTTGGTATGGCACGTTTGACATTTCAAGCTGCCTAAATTACACAACATGGGTTTTTGAATTCTAGCACCCCTTCAGTTCTGGTAAAATTATACTGAAGTTCTAATAGTGAAATCCTGTACTGTATTTACTGTTTTTTGGGGCTTGCGTGCTTGCCGTTCACTCAAAAAAAATGCCTATGCAAGTTTTTCCTCCGCCCACATAATCAGTTTTGGTTTATTCTGATTGCATCACTCAGCCCCCTCACACTACGTGCCCACTTTTATTCCTCATTCACTTCATGTTATTCTCTTTATTCAATCATTCACTTTATTTTATTTATATTTATTCCATCATTCACCCCTCACTGTCTTCTGGAATTGTTCCCATCCTCTTCAAATCTGCATCAGTCAGTCCTATACTGAAAAAAATAATAACTCCAATAAGCTCCGCCCCATCTGCTATCATCCATCCATTTTCCAAAATTCTAGAAAATACTCCAGCTCCACTCCCATAGTACCCATAATAACCTTTTTTTTTTTACAATTCGAGACTAGTTTCCGTGCCCACTACAGCAACTAAGCAGCCCTTCTCAAAATCATCAATGACCTCCTCATGGCTGCTGATTCTGGTTTGATTGCCATCCTCATCCCCCTCGATCTGAGCGCAGCCTTCAGCACATTTTCTCACCCCATTCTCCTTAATAGACACTCTTTTCCAGGTATCACTCACACCACTCTCCACTGGTTTCATTTCTACATCATAGGCCATACTCAGTTCATCCACCTAAAATCCTTCACCTCATAACCCTCCTCAGTCATTTCAGGTTTGCCCCAGGGCTCTGTCCTGGGATCTCTCCTCCTTATATTTTATCTCCTCCCACTCGCCAATATCTTCCGTAAATATGGCATTCATTTCCACTGTTTTGCGGATGATACCCAGCTCTACATTAAACTCCATCCCTCCTAGCCTCTTGGTTCACCTCAAAGTTCCTCAAAATTGAGAAGGAAATAAAACGTAACTTCTTCTTGTTAGCACCAAAGCCACTATTTCCAAAACTGACAGCTTCCCCCTAACCATCGACAGCGCCACAGTTTCCCCATTCCCCCAGGTAAAGAGTCTAGTTTTCACCTTCGACAGCTGCCTTCTTCCATCTTAATTGCTTCCATGCCTCTCACTCCCCTCACGTTGCCGCCATTCTTGCCTGCAGTCTCGTCTCTTCTTGTCTTGACTACAGCAGCTCACTTCTTTTTGGTGTCCCCCACAAACTCCTCCAGAAACGTCCACTAGTTTATAACTCGTCTCTGGTACCCACTCCAATGGACATTAGAAACATTGACAGCTTTACTGTTTCCAAATCCAGTCTCAAGACTTATCTGCTTAAAACTGCCAATAACTTTTTGTTAATATTTTTGTTTTCTGTGTTTTTATTTATCTTATCTATTCTACTGTACCATATTGTGTTTTCATCTTGTGAAGCGACCTTGGGTTTCCTGAAAGGCACTATTAAATTAAATGTATTATTACTATTGCCTCTTGGCTTCAGTTGTGGCATACTATTTTTATGTTATTATTACGATCACACTTTCACACCTATTTCAAATAATAATAATAATTATTATTACTATTATTGTTATTTAAACATCTTTTAGTATCATGCTCCGTTTGCAAACAACAATCTGGGTTTACTACTTTATTTGTAATTAACCTTAATAACTGTACAGTACTTTGCGTACTGTGCGTGGGAGTTCGCCCAACCAGTCTACATGTGTTTTGTAGACTTGGAGAAGGCGTTCGACCGTGTCCCTCGGGGAGTCCTGTGGAGGATGCTCCGGGGGTATGGGGTACCAGGCCCTTTGATAAGGGCTGTTAGGTCCCTGTATGACCGGTGTCAGAGTTTGGTTCGCATTGCCGGCAGTAAGTCGGACTCGTTTCCAGTGAGAGTTGGACTCCGCCAAGGTTGCCCTTTGTCACCGATCCTGTTCATAACATTTATGGACAGGATTTCTAGGCGCAGCCAAGGTGTTGAGGGGGTCCATTTTGGTGAGCTAAGGATCGGGTCGCTGCTTTTCGCAGATGATGTGGTCCTGTTGGCTTCATCTGAACGTGATCTACAGCTTTCGCTGGAGCGGTTCGCAGCCGAGTGTGAAGCGGCTGGGATGAGGATCCGCACCTCCAAGTCCGAAACCATGGTCTTGAGACGGAAAAGAGTAGGGTGTCTTCTTCAAGTCAGGGATGGGGTCCTTCCTCAAGTGGAGGAGTTCAAGTATCTGGGGGTCTTGTTCACGAATGAGGGAAAAATGGAGCAGGAGATCAATAGACGGATTGGTAAGGCGTCTGCAGTTATGCGGGCGCTGTACCGGTCTGTCGTGGTAAAGAGAGAGCTGAGCCAAAAGGCAAAGCTCTCTATTTACCGGTCGAGCTACGTTCCTACCCTCATCTATGGTCACGAACTTTGGGTGGTGACCGAAAGAACAAGATCAATGATACAGGCGGCTGAAATGAGTTTCCTCCGCAGAGTGGCTGGGCTCTCCCTTAGAGATAGAGTGAGGAGCTTGGTCATCCGGAGGGGGCTCAGAGTAGAACCGCTGCTCCTCCACATCGAGAGGAGCCAGTTGAGGTGGCTCGGGCATCTGGTCAGGATGCCTCCTGGACGCCTCCCTGGTGAGATGTTCCGGGCACGTCCCACTGGGAGGAGCCCCAGGGGAAGAACCAGGACTCGCTGGAGGGACTATGTCTCCTGGCTGGCCTGGGAACGCCTCTGGATTCCTCCCGAGGAGTTGGCCCAAGTGGCTGGGGAGAGGGAAGTCTGGGTCTCTCTGCTTAGGCTACTGCCCCCGCAACCCGACCTCGGATAAACCGGAAGAAGATGGATGGATGGGACAATTAAAGGATTTTTCTATTATATTCTAATAATAATAATAATAATAATAATAATAATAATAATAATAATAATAATAATAATAATAATATTATTATTGTCTGTAACACATTTTAAAAATACAACAAAGGCTGAGCAGTGAACATCATAAAACTTTTTAAAAAATTAATCTAACACTCCTAAATAATATTTTTTTTAATGTATACATCCCTTAAACTGCTTACTGTTTAGATGAATTTCATGACAGTAGAGTTTCGTTTTGCACAAAAAAGCACAAATTCTCGTGTACCATCTAAAGCACTCCTTAATCTCCTCATATGATGTTTTCACCAAATCTTACAACAAAGCAGGGCTAAAACTTAAAACACATGGACTATACAGTTAAAGCCAAAACTATTCATAACCCTTGCAGATTAAGATTTAAAATTATTTTTCTTCACCCAATAAATTTTAAAGTTTGTTTGTAGGAAATAAGAATCAATTCATCTAAAAAGAGAATAATTGTTATATTTATTAACAGAATAGCAATCAAATCCTTCTGGTTTCATGCTTCCACCATTTTTTTAATGATTCATTTTTATTGATGAACTCTAAGACAATGAGGATGGCCATTACCCTAACATTTATTTTTTCTATCTCATCAGATTCAGGCAGGGACTTTGGCTAGTCCATTCGAAAATATTTTCTATTATTTTCAGTCAAATAGAAATACGTTGGTAAAATTAAAGGATTACTTTTAGACCTGAATATGCCGAGGGTCTGACTAATTTCGGGTGGCTAAGTACCTTCTTGACCAATTTACCTCTGCGATGGTGATAGCCAGGATGAACCAGGGAGGGGGGCAGTATGTGTAGCTGTCAAAGTACCACTTGCGGTCAACCTCGCGGGGCAACGTTTCATAGGCAACATGTCGAACGAGCCGCTGTGACAGCCCCAAGCCCACCTCATCTCTGAGACTGCAGCCTTTCAGCTGTCTGCTCCCCTGCAGAATGGCCCTTCGGAAACTGTTGGAGCGCTTGTTGCTCATCTGGCCAAGAGAAACAAGAGAAGTAAAGAACCACGTAGATTAGAAAGTGTTTAAAGGGTACAGAGGTCAATAAGACAGAATTTAGGCAAATTTTTTAGGCTCTCTATTGGGACACTTTATTGACTCCCAAATCAACTTTTGTTTTGCTGATAAACTGGTGTACTGATATATATCGATATATTGGCGTCTACATGAACTGGAGTATTTGGTTGCTAAAATAGACAATAAAGGTATTGACCATGATTATTGAGATTGGTATGATTGATTTAAGATTTTGGATATTGATTTCAATAGAAATAAAAACTGTAAAATAACTTATTTTACAGCGATGACTCTCATAATTTGTCTTATTATGTTTTGACGGATGCCTTTGTCATTTCCAACCAGAAAAACACTTTTTTGTTGGATGGAATCCTTAAGCCTTAATCTTTTAAAGGTTTGAATAGTTTTTTGTTTAAAAGTATCAAGTTGTGATTGATGGAGATTATAGTAAAATGAAACCAATTTTCCCTGCACTTGCAAAATTATCTTAGGATCTTTTCTTTATATATATATATATATAGAGTTTTTTTTTACATTTATTTTAGGAACTCTACACGGTGTTAAAAATAGGTAGCACCCCATTGTTAGGCAGAAAAAGTCAGTTTTGTAGCCACCACTGAGAAGTTTTCATCAATTTAACAACTGCAAATCAACTTCAGCACATACTGTACAAGAAAGGTTTAATGTGCCATAGCAGTGCAAAGAGTGTTTCTATTTTGACGTTTGAACCTCTATGATATGTTCTTAAAGGAAATTCTGACGTTTCAACAAAAATAAATCTGACTGATTCTGATAGAAATCTGTATCTGTCAACATTTTGCAATAGTATGTTAATATGTTCTCTGAGCTTTGTGTATTTATTGTCATTGTTGTGTACTAGAAGGAAATTGAACAATGGAGGTCAATTGGTCCAGCCTCCCACTCATAGCTTCTTCTCTCATTTGAATGTTACTTTTTTGTTTATTTTACCTTGTGTTACACAACTGTGTTTATGTCACTCCATGTGAATAAGGTGTTGCTTCGAAAAACATGTACAAAAAAGCTGGTCAGTAAGAAAATACAGTAAGGTGTCATGTAAAATGACGAGTAATTAAGTTGGCAGATGCCTCTTCAATGATGGTTTGGGTCCCTGGAGGGTAAATATTCCGAAAAATCTAATTATTTTAGTCTTAATAACAGATCCAGAAACCTGTGGGAAAATAATTACAGGTTACCATGGCCACTTCTGGACCACACAAGGGCAAGTGTGCACACACAGAACATCCCCCCGGCAGCCTGTTCGCATAAACACAGTCATTTCTTCTGGTGAAGTGATTGCAATTCCTCTCCTTTTTTACAAGACACAAAGGAAAGAATGGCATTCTGTGTGTTGACCAAGTGCCAAGAGGAGAAGGGACAGGGAGAGACAGACAAGGAAGAGACAAATGGGTATCCATCCAGCAGGGGCAACTTCATCCTTTGATCAACAGAAAACACATTTTATGAGATGGAGACATTGGTGAGAAAAAGACAGGAGCAGAAACAGACCAAGTAGGGAGAAAATAACTATTTAAAACGAGAAATACAGCAAGGCTAGAAATGAATAATTATTCAATTTCTTTCCCTTGTAAATAAAGAAAACAAAGTTTTCAGAGCTTAATCATGATGAGAAGCATGGAATACATTTCAGCCATACATTTTGTTTGTAGGGTTGGGGGTTAGGGTCATGTCGATCTCTGAAGACAAAAAAAGCGATCTGAAAAACAGAAACACTGCTAACTGACACCATACCTCTGCTTGATTAGAGTTTAAAGATGGAAAATCATATACTGAAAATTAAAAATATATCATAAAATCCTTATGGTTCACATGAACAAATTGGCAACAATATAACATCAAAATTAAGTCACAACTGCTGTCATTCTGTGCACTGTATACGACTCAGAGATATCATAATGGACATTAGTTTGTCTAATGAACTTTGATGCCTGATTATACTATTGACAGGGGGTACAGTTGCTGCACTTGCCTCATTGATCAGGCTAAAAATACTACTATTTGAGTGCAATCAATGGTTTTAATAGTTTCAGGAAACACATTCAGCCATATGTTGAGAGCACAACATATATATTCCGCTAATTTGGGAAAAAAAGCCAGGCTGCACTTTCTAGGCTACAAGTCGCACAAAACTCGGCAGCCAGATTCTTAACGGGCACCACTGAAAGCTGTGAGCACACAACACCTGTTCTGGGTTTCCTGCACTGGCTTCCCATTCCCTATAGGGTCCAGATTAAAATCCTTATTTTGCTTTTAACTATTAACTTCCTGACTACATATAATCCTCTCCGTGAGCTACAGTACGCTCTCAGGACCTCGACCTGCTGGTGGTTGCTCTGGTTACATGTGGTTCAAAGGGTGGCTGAGCATTTTTATACGTGGCCTCTAAACTCTAGAATGAGTTCCCTCTTGTCATGTGAGTACCAACGCTGTCAACCTTCAAGAAACGATGAAATACTCACTATTATACTATTGCCTTTGCGGCCAGCTGATCATTTTAGTCATTTTTTTTCTCTCTCTCGTAGTAACATTAATTGCTTTCTTTCTAATGTACAGTATTTTATTGGTAACATATCAGATGTGTAGACTCATTTAATATGACTTGGACTCAAGTCAGACTTGAGTCATTCATTTAGTGACTTGAAATTTAAATTTAGAGTAAAAATAAAAAAATATATATATATATATATTTAAAAAATTCCTAATTTTTACGTCATTTTACTCATCCTGTGGCGCTGATCCAGTCTTAACAAGCAGAGACTTTCTGTTTGTGTGCAACAGCTGCAGAACAGCCAATCAGATTTTAAGATTGGATAATGAAGCCATCTCTTTAGAGCGCTGCAGCCAATTGTGCACAGTTGTGCTCTGAATAGTGAATTCTTTTGACAACATAAACTACAGAGTAGTTGAGAAAAAATGCAGTTGAACATTTAAAAACATGCAAGAAGAGAATCAAAGAGATGGCTCAACATCTAACTTTATTTAACATGTGAAGTTCTAAAATAAACATAGGTTGCAGCTTCTTCCTCACAGGCTCTCCCGTTAAAATTTTAACCAGAAGAAACACTTTTCTAAGTAATTTCATCTATCTGTCTATCTATCTATCTGGGAAACAGATCTAGCTAAAAATGAATCAAGGTCAACAGAATTGCAACATAGCAAGGTGTCATTTACTGCACAAAGAATTTTAGCTGACAGCCCTCCAATTATATCTCTCTTCAGGAGGGTGGGGACATATCCTATAAAGCTTCACCTTTGACAGATAATGCTCAAAGACGAAAGAAAAGTCTCAAACAAGAGCCAAAAGTGCTTTTATATATATATATATATATATATATATATATATATATATATATATATATATATATATATATATATATATATATATATATAAGCATATATATCAGTTGTTGTATTTGAATTATATATTTGTGGACATGTTTAAATATCGGGTATATTTTTCATATTTTCATACATACATAGTTATCTTACAAATTAAAAACGGTTCTGTTTAAGGAGTTATAAATAGAAATACCCTCTCGATATAACAGCCATGGCTAGTGAAATACTAGCTACTAGCTTATAGGCAAACCCGTAAGTAAGGCACGGCGCCCCTGAAGATTTTATAGTCTTTATTTTCCTGTACATATTTTGTCCTAGTGGAAAATAAAATATGCTGGCCTGTTAGGACATATTTTGATTCCCAACGTTATTAATCTTTAACGCTCAACCTTATTAGAAAAACAGAGATAAATCAAGTTAGACATTTATCGTGTGTTGTTTAAACAGAAAGCATCCTGTTCTGCTTTACACTCTAAATCTCTCTTAGGTATGTTATTTATACGTTAATTTATTCATATACTCTCTTGATTTAGAAATATTTCTATTGAGCTGGTAAAAAAAGCACATCAGTCTCTTAGTTTGAATGCATGAAGAGTGTATTAATTTTTTACAGTTATCCATAATTTTCTTATAGAGCTCGATAACAGGCAGGTAAAACCAATGATGGGGTTTATTAACCTCTTAAGCCCAAGGCATTTTTTCCCCAAATTTTACATACCTACAGTCTGGAAGGTTTTTTACAGCATGTAAAAGGTCTAAAATGTTCAAATTGACTACAAGGAATGAAGTGGGAGCTTATCTCAAGTTATGATTCAGAGAGGTATTTAGTTTTTATAGCACTTTTACAGAAGGCTTTTCTTAATTTCAAGTTTCAACACAATATTTGAATCCAGCTAAAGCATTTGCAATGTGAATATATAGAGGATATATAAGGATGTCCTTACCAACAGCCTCTTTCCGGAGAGAAAAGTCCTCATGTTTTTAAGCATGCAGAACCCAGCCATGTGCATTTAAAAAACACATAAAAGTACTTATTCTTTTCTCCCTTCTTTTAAACACATGTCCAGTCTGGCAAAGTGGCACTAAGAATTGATGTCTGAGTGCTCTCATAAAATAGGAAGGTCTATATGGGGATACAATCAATGTGAAAATTCTTACAAAAATCATAGTGGGCATGAGTAATTGAGGTTAAAAGACAGAAAATATGAATATGAATTTTACCTGAAAAAATACACATTAGCAGCTTGTTTTCATTGCAAAGAAGCAAATAAACATAATAAATAGTAACTACTCACTCTTACGGAATTAAAACCAACTTTTGGTATCTGTAATAACAAATAATTGAAAGTTGAAAGTTAAATGTTACTCTAGGCGGCGTGCCCCCAAAAATGAGGGCTAGCGGTCTTAAGGGGTTAATTCAGTTAATCTCTGGTTCCCTGCCTTTGTGTTCAAGCACAACGCATTCCGCATCCTAACTCAGTCAACTCGATCTTCCTAACAGTTTATTATCTCATGAGGTTTACTATTCATAAGCTAAAAACAAAACAAACAAAAAGATCTACACTCTAGTCAGAGCTGTCAAGATTAATTGACGTAATTCAATTACATCATTAATTCTGCAACTGATTCCAGGTAAACTGAGACACATCCTGAAAAACACTCTTCCACAATTCATTCAAGACCCTTGGATGCAAGCAAAGGTCAAATTTCTGAGTGAAGAGAGTAACATCCAACAGTTTTTGGTCAATATACCTTCATGGTTATGATGACAGAATTCCAAGAACTGCTATATAAATTGGGATGTATGAGTAGTTTAGTCTTTATGTAGAATGAATGGACAAACCCATACTTTCATAAAGAATAAAGTGGTGAAAACTTTATGATTTGTTATCTAAGAACACTATGATAGATTAAATTCATCATATGCAGACAGTGAGAAGAATCTTGGTCAGTGTCATCACATCCGTCAATTCAGTTTATTTATAAAGCACCAATTCACAACATGTCATCTCAAGACACTTTACAAAGAAAGTCATTGCCATTTAATTGTACAGATATTCTACAGTAAAACGCTTTTTAGTTCATTACTCTAATCAGTTAAAACGTGTTCTACGTTTTATTACAGACATAAGTTGCGGAAACAAGACTGCTGCAGACAACAGTTACCAAAAAGTGTAGAGAAGTTTTAATAACATAAAAAAAGAGTCCTGAATCCAATATTTCTAGAGACGCTTCAGCAACTGCAAGCCATATGTTCTGCCTGAATAAACTCAGATCTGACAAACTGAACTTTTTGCACTGCTTCTGTAACAGTGCTCTAATTTTTACCGTTACTCATTTCAAACAATTTATTTAAGATGATAATAAAAGAAACAAAATATCACTTACTCTTTCCAGATAAAATCAAAATACATGACAAGAAAAGAGAACCACAGGGGTTACAATGATTTAGATCAACAAACAACCAGAAGAAAAAGGGCACAAAACACATTTCTGTATATGTATACTAAATATTTCATGGAGAGAATATTCCATAGAGAAATGGTATCCAAAGTCAGTCTTAACAGGCCTGTGTCCTGCATGTTTTAGTTCGTTACCTAAATTTACACATCTGAATCAAATCACTGGTTCATTTTAAGGCCTCTGGAGAACTTGAAGACATGTTGAGGAGGTACTTTGACCATTTAAATCAGCTGTGTTGGAAAGCGGACACATCTAAAACCTGCAGGACACCTGCCCTTGAGGACGGGAGTTGGGTAATCCTGCCAATGAGGGAATATTTAGCATATAAGAGGATATTTAGATCTTTTTAAAAAGTGTCTAACTTGATCAATCAATTAATCAATAAATAAGAACCAGCTGCCAGTAGTTTAATATAAGGTTCCATATTAATTAGGGCAGCCACACTTCTCATATCCAAAGGATTAAGGTCTTCATGCACATGAGAGACTGTTACAAGGTCAGAATAACAGGAATTTGTCACACAGTCCATCAGGGTAAAATGTAGAGGACTCTATGAAGAATATTGATAGACCCGTGCTAATACAGCTAATATAGGAATTTTGTGGGAGTGACTCCAAGGAATGAAGTTGGAGCTTATTTCAAGTTATGATTCAGAGAGGTATTTAGTTTTTATAGCACTTTTACAGAAGGCTTTTCTTTATTAAAAGTTTCAATACAATATTTAAATCCAGCTAAAGCTTTTGCAATGTGAATATATAGAGGATATATAAGGATGTCATTACATACAACCTCTTTCCGGAGAGAAAAATCCTCATGTTTTTAAGCATGCAGAATCCAGCCATGTGCATTTAAAAACACATAAGAGTACTTATTCTTTTCTCCCTTTTTTTAAAAACATGTCCAGTCTGCCAACGTGGCACTAAGAATTGATATCTGAGTGCCACGTAGAAGCCAAACAGATTTCCTTATATATAAATGTATAGAATAAAGAAAAATAGAAGAAAACAATAAAGAAGTCTGCTTCTACAACTGCAGGAGGACAGAGAGAGGGACAAAAAAAACAACAACGATAAAACAAACCAAAACAAATAATGGGATCTGAGAATCACACACCAAGAACCCACAAACTGGGAAGATATATAAATACTGCTACAGTGTCACTAAAAAGCACATTATACCAATAATTACAAGACGTATTCGTAGCAACCTCAGGCTGAGAGTGCATCTGTAAACACCTGAATTAAAACATGTAAAAGTGGATATTCTTTTGGACCAAGCAAACGTACTGCTCTAAATAGCTATGATATGTAGTCGGCTTTCAACTGCAGATGGATAGCCTCGCGGTTCTTTGGCATAAGCTGGAGAACCAATGAATCACTGTGCTCATTGACTGACAACTGGAAATGACTCAAGAGTAGAGATCAGCATAAACTTAGAGCCCATCAAGCTTTTGACTAAGTCAATCTTTTGATTATGTCCATCTTAACACAGTAAAAAAGGAACTCATTTTTGGAAAAGTTAGTAACATTTTGAACCTATTTACATTTTGTCACGTTACCAACTAAAGACCTCAATGTATTCTCATATTTTAAGTAATAGTTAAATACCAAGTATTGCCTAATTCTGAATTAAAAGGAACAATTTTCTGGGGTTTTCAATACAAGTATGAACGATATGCGTCATTGGATGATAGAGGGAACGATGTATTAATGTTAATGGGCAGTGTTAGGTCTTCTCTTCCCAAAGGTATGACAGATTGTTTACTTTCAAAACTTCCGATGTTAATCATAGAACAAACCCAAAGATAACAGACGATGGTTAACCTTTTGTAGATTCTATCTGAAATATTTGATATTTAATCAGGCATCATTGCAGCAAATTAATCTGAACTTTCTGATCACAGTGACTACATGAAGACACACAGCGCTAGATTGACTTAATAACATGTCCCATTGATAAATGAAATAATAAAAAAGGCAATCTGTATTTACTCATGCTATCTTTGTCTGATATTGACACTTGTTTAATGAGCTGAAACATTTAAGTGTGACAGAAGAAAGTCACATAAAGCCATCCTTTTGTTGTCATAAGGAGTGGTATAGGACCTAAATGCAAGCAGAATGTAGGCAGGATCATACAAAAACAGAAATAGTCTGGCAAACTCACAGGACACAAGAAGTTAACAGGAAAGTTTGATACCAAGTGAACAGAACGTTTCAGGCAGGTGAATGTGATAACGAGCTGACTAAACTGAGAAGTATTTTGGCCATGGCAGTGATTACTAAAGCATTAACAGGCGATTTAAATGTACTGAATTTGCAGCAGCTGGGATGCAAACAAACAAAAATTCAAGAAGCAAGCAAACTACATAACTCACTGGTAAATGATAACAGAACACTGAACATAAGAATAGCTTCAAATACACAAAACTGAAAACCAAATGATTACACTATTTGCAGCTATTATAGTTTGAGACAGAATACAATATATTGCCCTGTCTTCAAAACGAGCACACAAGCCTGAGTCAAAGTTGTGTAATCATCCTCAGGAAAAACCCCACAATGAGTATTAGAAGAAATACGAAAATCTAAAGCTGTTATTTATTAGTTTCTGCAATGGCCAGGCTTAGCAAACAAACTGCTTCAGAGTGATGGATGACGCAGGGTTAAATATAAGAAGACAAAAAGACGAAAAAAAGTTGACAGACAAAAGAAACGAAAGACAAATTGAAAAAGTATGCCAAAGAAAAAAAACAAAGACAGAGTTAGCCTAAAGGTAAAGAGCATAAGAGCAGGGAGACAGGGGAATACTAATTTAAATGCCGCCAGTGACGCAGCAGCAAGAAGGCAATTACTGACAATCACACTGATGGAAGAGCTGCTGTGCAAAGAAGAAATAGCATGCCAAATAAACCTTTCACAGTCTGTCTCAAGCTGTTCTGGCTTCCATCTATTATCCCTCAAAATCCCTCCAACCACTTTTTACCTGCCGACCACCTTTACTTTTATAGCAATAAACAGGAGACCAGCCACAGGCAGTAAAGATGAAGGAGTACGGTTTCTCTCTATAAACATTCAATTTTCACTTTAGCAAGACAATTGCTGGTCACCTTTCTTTTAAGTTTAAGGAAAAAAGATATATGGGTTTATCAGGTGTTTTTAGATAACAAATCTGAAACATGGAGTGTTTTTTAGTATTGTGCTTGGTTTATCTTAATACCAGTAAATCCAGTGTGGTCAATAGCAGAAGTCACAATCAGTACAACTGTATGTCATTTGATTTTACTATAAATCTAGCTGTTTCTGAAGGCCTCAGAGGTTTGTTAAAGTATATTAGTGAACAACAGGCTTCAATAAAAACCAAGGAACACAACCAACAAGTCAGGGAAAAAGGTGTGCAGAAGTTTAAAGCAGAATTGGGTGATGACATAATGCTCCAAGTTTTTGGACATCTGACAGAGCACTGTTCAATCTAGAACCTACAAATGGAGAATGTATGATGGAGCTACAAATCTACCAAGATAAAGCTGTCCACTTACACTTGGCAGCCGAGAAATTACAGAAACACCCTAGGTTTGACCAGGAGTTTCTTGCATTAATGGCGCTCTATGCCAACTTCTCCTTCCGTCTTCAAACCCAGAATTTAAACCAAAGTGTTAAGCAAGCGTAAGTGAATATGTCCATAGCACGTGGCATAAATGCTTTTGTTTTTATAAATGGACCAACCGCTCTGGCTGATCTATACGCACGTATTACAAGCGTCACTGTGCGACACAACATTTAAAATAGGTTCTAGTTCTATTTTTGAAGTGTATACGTGACTATCTTCCGAGCTACGGATGCGCCAACACAGGAAACATCCACGATTTAGCAACATAATTTTCCACTAGACGTTCAAAATTAAAGTCCCGAACCCATAGTCCCCATCTTCCTTTGCTTTCTTCTCTCAGCACCTCATCAACAAAGAGAAGAAAGGCCAGGAATTGTCTTCTGCTTGGCACTGTATGCAAAAATATTGATGATTGTTTAAACAAACTACCCAACCACACAACTGTGATGAAGTGTTTTGAAAATAAATAGTTGTAGAGCTGGGTGTGATCCTAACTTGAACAAACAGGTACAACAAACATTAGCAGGCTATTTCCTACATATTTTACACATTTTATTTCAACAAATCAATACATTGGGTTCTTTTATTAACCATTTTATAACCAAAGAGGAGCCAGCAGTAGAGAAGTCTGCACGACCCTAATGCTTTGGTGTGAATTGAAACCTTTAAATAGACGGACATAAAACACTTACGATCACATGACGCTTTGGTGTAAATTCTGGGTAAGACTCAGTATAAGTGCAGGACATCATCTACATTACCAGGGCTGGAAAAAATGTAGTACAGTCCGGCATAAAGCATGTAAAATTGTCTCCCTGTTCTCAGCAACAAGCAGGGGGAGCGACCTGCTTATTGATGACTGCACATACATTCAGTATAAGCAACAGAAAACGTATTCAGCTGACAGATAAGTGATATTTTTTCCTCTTTTTACCTGGTGCCTCCACACATTGCCTTTCAAATGACACCCTGGGCATCTGCCGACATGACCTACAGCAAACAAGTTGAATGAAGGTGCTGGGCGAGGTGAGACCAAATATAAACCTTATGGCTCACATGCGCAAAACATTCCCCACACCAAAACAATGGTCCCTTTTTAATCCTCTTCACAATTACGCACTATGTTTTGTTATCTATCACATCCATCCATTTTCTAAACCACTTATCCTCAAAGGGGTCGCAGGGGGCTAGTGCCTATCTCCAGCTGTCAACGGGCGAGAGGGGTACACCCTGGACAGGTCACTAGTCCATCGCAGGGCTATCTATCACCTAAAATCCCAAAAAATTAATCTTAAGGAAGGCTGGTTGGCTTGAACAACAGAAATAAAGTCATTGTATGTAGCACAGAATGTTTTCCATAGTTCATATGCCTACAAAGAAACATTTCAGAATTTCTGTGTTATTATAGAAATGTTGAAGAAAGGAATGCATGTAAAACAATGAAATCTCCTCATCCCCTTCTGTCCCACTTCCCTTAGCATAGCGCACTGTTACAGGCTGACTAACATGTGACCTGAGCTGGAAGAAATCAGCAAAAACACCTTTTGACTTTTTCCCCAGATTCATACACACCTCATTCCTCAACCACTATATCAGAAGATAAACCGCCCTAAAGAACACGAAACACATAGACAGTGAGTTCCTTGCAGTTTTAAAAGACATGGACATCCCCATCCAATCCCTCAATAATCCAGGAGTTATTGTTTCCCACTAGATAGATTTTTCACTATCCACTATCCCGTGTTCAGCGTCATGCATGAAAGTACAGCCTGACCAAGCAGACTGCTTTGTAAGTGGGGCAAGGTGAGCGTTAAAAAGGGAGTTTGTGACCTGAGTGAGAGTTATTTTCTGTCAGGATGAAACCTCCACTCTGTGGCCAAAGTGATTTTAGAACATGGATTCTGATGCTCATTGTAAAGATCGAACGGCCCAGCGTGAATAACCACATTAAATAAAAACACATTAACTCTATGGTCAAGTCCAAATCCAATTGCTTTAATGCATGCAAATACATATAGAGTGTTGTGAAAAAAAAGCAATTTTCTCACATTTACACATTTAAGATTGCTTAAATGGGTTAAAATCATAACTAGATAACCTGAATAAATAGAAAAAAACATCTCTCAAGTTATTTTATTTGGTCATTTAAAAATAAAGCTATTTTGACCAGCCTGTCCTTATGTTAAATAGTAACTGCTTTGTTATCCAAATTTTCTTAGAGATCAGTTTCACAAGCCATACTCAGGCCTAATTACTGCCTATAGGTCTGAGACCAAAACCACTGCTGATATAGAATGTTTTTTTTAAGGTAATACTCTGTGGAAGGTGTCTATTTATACCGGTCATAAAACCAACAGCATTTCAGTAAAGCAACATACAAACACTCAAACATGGTAGTGTGGTGTGATGCTCTGGGGCTGCTTTGATAACATGGGAGGTGCACAACTTGTTGGAAGTGATAGAACGATTAATTCTACAGGAATATTTTCTGGCCATCAGTATATGGCCCAGGATCAGGCATAGTTAGGCTGGACATGCAGGAAAATTATCTAAAGTACATGTGATTACCCCTCTAGGTGGCTAAAATAACAAAGAAAAAAACATGGAAAACTGGTTGGATTTAAAGGTTGGATATGGAACATAAACATGATAGCGACATCTAGTTAATCTAGGTTGTAGTTACAACAATAAAAACATAATTCCAGCTGTTTTTCAATATTTATCTTAAACAAGACAACCATGCTTGAAAATCCTCTAATATGGTTTAAAACAAGTCTGAAACAATTCTGTAAAAAGGGCCAGTTGCTTTTTTCCATTCAAGAATAAGCTTGAAATATGAAAAAATCTTTTTGTATTTACCCTTCATCTTATATTAAAACAATTTTGATGCTCTAATGAGAAAACAACTAAAAACAACCCAGAGGACTCTGTAAGAGTAAGTCATTTTTTACCTCCACGAATACATTAATGCATAATAAATATTGAGATAACATCAAAAGAGCCATCAAGCTGTTATCATAAACTGTTTGATAAATCTGATTGAAGCATCAGAATTAAAAAACCTCTCACCAAGTTGACAAAGTCTTGGTAGCAGATTTTTCCATCAGAGTTGCCATCAGCGAGAGCTAGAAGCACTTCCAGTTTGTGGGGGTCAAGTTCAGAGCCGTGGGTCGCCAGCAGGTCCCTGAACCGCTCAGTGCTGATGAAGCCTGAATTCTCTGGATCATACTGCAGAGGGAAACAGAAACGATGCAAAGTGAATAAAGATGCAAACACCTGCCTATATGAATCAAATCCTGATTTAAATCGAGGTCAAATACTGTAGTATGACCTTAAACATGAGGTTCATACTGGAAAACCCTCCAAAGAGACTAAAATGAATATTTCTTTAAAAGAGAGTGTGGCAATATTACATATACAAAGATCTGCAGTCTTATTGTATCTTTTAAGGCAAGACGGTTCAAAGAGGATGCAGAGCTGTGCACAGATAAATTAATGCAATGAGTTGTAGAACCAACATGCGCTTACCATAAATATCTTTTCAAGTTTAGAAACCAAGGATGCATGAGCAGATGTCCACGAGGAAGGAATTAACCACTAAGCAGTTGGTTTGATCACATCCTTCATCCAACACAATGCTAAACTTTCTCTTTGTAATGATCATATTTACTAACACATACGTTTTGCACACTGTGCCACTTCATCTTTATAAAATACGCCATGTTCAAAGCTTCTTAAATACACATCAAGGGGATTGTGTATGTGTTCGGGAAATTATCAATTCACCAGATCTGCTGTGGCTTTTAAGTCCTCTCTGGCGTTGCCAAGAGGTAAATGTGGTACATTTTGTATTCTGTTAAGGAATGTAGGATGTGAAATAGCACCAATGATGGTACATTCATGCATTTCCCAGGTCTCATAGTTGTTAGAAAATATTCAGGACTCAGGATCAGCTAATGATTTGCCAAATCAGCTGAGATAGAAGAATATCAGTTCAAAATTATAATTATCTTTTTTTTTATTATGAGCAAAATCATGTAATACTATTTCACACACACTGCTTGACATCGACCCTACTCCTAATATAAACAAATAATAAGCATTCTTGAAAGAAACTTTAGTAATAAATTCTTTAACCGATTTTTTTAGCAACTAAAGAAAAATCAGAATCAGGTAAAAACTACACAAAACGAAAGGCTGGGAATCAATCAACCACAAACATCTAAGTGTATCTCTACTTCAAAACAATTAGTGATACAAAGTAGTGCACACATTTGATGGAATAAAAACTGTAATATTTCAGAAGCATTTTCACATAGTCCTAAAAATTAAGGAGCTTTCATCACTTTTACATGTAGGTCCCTATGTATCTCTCTCTTGGTAACTCGTTCAACACATAAAACATAGATTCTTCAAAACAGTTAACAAAACAAACAACCAACCTTTTCCTCAAGCAGATCAACTAGTTTCTGCCAAAGAGATTTTGTCATGATGAAAACACATCACCAGTAACAGAGTGAGAGCCAGCGTGTTCAATGTGTCCCATTGTTTGTCCCAGACTGTGCAGCCTCATTTCTCGGCAGGACTAAGGGATTACAGTCCAATCCAAGACTCACACCACACACCTCCCTTCCCTGTCATTCACCACCCAACAACACAACGACCCCTCACCCTACTTCATCTCTGACTTTCCCCCTCAATACACAAACATGTGAGATCACTGATTGGGACAAAAAAAGATTTTAGCAAATGATTCCAATATCTCTCAACACTTGCAGATTCAGACAGCCGTACGTTATCCACACCAACACCAGCAGCATAAACCACACACAGACAAACACATCCCTTGCCCCAGTTTGCCACACTACAGGATTCATAGCTGAATGAGCAATCCTTGAAGTCAACAGGCTGGCCACTGGGGGTGGGGGGGAGAAGTGGGTTGTTGCACAATAGGCCTCTGAAAGCAATTTCATGCAACCCTTCTCTAAAGCCAGTGATTATTTCCCTTCCACGCAGGCTCACATTGTGTGATGCAGGGACATAAGCTCTCGACTCATACTTATCTAGGCTTCTTCATTAGTTTGGAGGTAAAACTGACTCCTAAAAGATTAAACTTTATTGTTAATTAAGTTGATCCGATCTTATAAAAGGTTTCTTTTTTGCAATTTATGAGAAAAAGATGCTTGTTTAGAAAATAATGTTTGAGCTGCACAGTGCAGCAATTACTTCCTGGGTTTGATTCCCTGCCTGGGGTCTTTCTACATGGAGTTCACATGTTGTCACTGGGCATGTATGGGTTCCCTCCAGGTACTTTCCAGTTTCATTATAGTTAACGACAACGAACTAAATAAAAAAAAGTAGAAGTAACTTTTAACTGAAATAAAAACGAGAATTTGAAAAAGCAAAAACTAACTGAAACTGTAATGAGTGCTCACAAAACTAGCTAAAAGGAACAGAATTTAATGAGAAAATGTGCTTGGATTGCAAGCTATCAGACGAAGCGTTTGAAAAGATGATTTAACAGTCTGCAGCAAAAAACTTCATAACAGGTGAGCTGCGGCGGCTAACAAGCAAGCTAACACTGTGACTGCAAACAACAGCAATGGGAGCAGGTGTTACACCAGAGCTATGTAGCTAGTGTAGGTTGTGCGTGTATCCGCTGTGTTGATGGACAAATAATCCCTTTCTAGTTTCTGGTTATTGGTGGTTTTTACTGGCTGTACTGCATTAAACATGTCAGTCTATTTACGTCTGTGTTGCTGTGGTCCGCCTAGCGTCATGTTGGCAAAGGTTTAGAGAAAGCATAAATGTGCAAAATGATCAACAGCATCACAGTAGCCTACTTAAGATAGCTTGGCTTTTGTTTTGCTGTGTTGCCACTCAGTGTTTTTATAGAACTGTAGAGCCTGCATTAATCTTTTGGCTTTTTAATACACAGGTGCTGTTATTGTGTTTAGAAAAACTTTGAATGTTACTCTACCATATATATTTTATACTTGCCTGATTTGTATGGCTGTTAATCTGGCCAATGTCAATACATTTTAAAAAGCATAATCATTTTCTGAGATTTTGTTATACATTTTTCCTTTTTTTTTCTTTGTCTTGCCCTGGTACACAACTTGTTTAACGAAAAGACTAAAACTAAAACGGAAACTAAAACTGAAATTAAGCATTTTCAAAAAACTCAAACTAAACTAAACTACATGACAAATGGTAAAAACCAACTAAAACTAAATAGAATTTGAAATCTTAAGTCGAAAACTAAATAAAATCTAAAAATAATGAACATTTTAAAACTATTTTAACCCTGTTACTTTGGCTTCTTTCCACTGTCCATAAACAAAGCTGTTAGTTTAACTGCTCTCTCTACATAGACATGTGGGTACAGATAAAGGATGGCTGGATATTTCTATTGACTATGCTGTCAGTGCTTACCGTACTTAACTGATGTGAATTTTTTTCATATCGAGTAGTTTAAAATAGCATGATATATGGAGTAAGACAACTGTCTGTGTGCATCATTCTAACGATTTGTATTGACATACAAATATGAATAATTCTGCTGTTACTGTATATACGTTATTCTGAGAAATTGTGGTTGTTGAGTGTGCATGAATGCTTGTACCGGTTATTCTTGCATACTGCGGCCCGAGTTCAATAAAATGTATTAGGACCGCAGTATGTGCAAAGAATCATTTAAAAAAGAATCTGCTTGTGTAAGTATGGTCTGCTCAAACAGTTGTTAAGGATTTTAAGGAACTGACCAACTGACCTTTGAGTGAGAATATGAAAACAGTTAAAAATTGTAAATATAACTAATTTCTACGGCTTTAAAGTCTTCAGTTTGTGTTTTGTGCAAATGAAATATCACAAGCCAACTCCTTTTGGTAGTAATGCTAACACTACCGCAGCATCGCCAGCATGCCTGGTAAGCATTCCTGCTGTCAGCAGACCAACTGCACACTCCCTCAAAACTTGCAACATTTGTGGCATTGTGCTGTGTGATACAATTGAGCATTTCGCAGTGGCATTTTATTGTGGCGAGTCAAACGCACACCTGTACCTGTACCTAATCTGCATTTTGATAGGGCGCACCTGTGAGGTGGGGTGGATTATCTCAGCAAATGTGAAGTGCTCACTATCAGAGATTTTGACAGATTTGTGAACAATATTTGAGAAAATTTGTTTTTTGTGCATGTAGGAAATGTTTCAGATCTTTGAGTTCATACCATAAAAAATGGGAGCAAAATCAAAAGTGTTGCATTTATATTTTTGTTGGGTGTATATTAATAATTAAAACTATTTCAGTATGACTCTTTACAAAAAAACTTTATACAGCATGTTTTAAAAATGCTTAAGGGGAGAAATACAAATCCCTTAAGATGAAAACAAGCATGCCCACACCAATCCTGCCACAGACATAATACTTAAAAAACATTAACATGCAGTGATATTATCGGCTACCAAACAGCCTGTCAGAGCCAAGGGGAAAAACAGCAGAAGGCGGGGTGAAGAGTATAAAGATGTGAACAACAAGGTTGCATTGAGACGGTGGCCTGGGGGTGGTGGTGGGGTATCAAACTGTAACAATGCAAGGCTTTTTGTCTTCAGCCTCATTTTCATAAAGCTGTATATTATAGAAGTCGAGGGAGGGCAGATTGTGAGGGTCAGGGAGATTTTTCTAGAGTTTACATTTGCATAGAGAGCCTGGAGAAATTCAGCAGCCCCAACAAACACTGGGCAGTATGGTGAAAAACAACTTAAAGGAGAATGAAAACTAGTCATATAATATCAGTGGTTTTCTGGCTGTAATTATAAGACTGGTCATATTAACCTCTTATATCCCTTAAATTTTAAGAAGACAAGGCATGATGGGAGGTCATTAGAAGCAATTTAATTAAGTTCACCACGGCGTGTCAGACCAGTCTGATCTTATTGACCTATGGTGTTCCGGTTCACCATCCAAGTTCAGTACCGATTTATTGAGTTGTTCTAAGGTGCAACAGAGAGAGCAAGATGGGATCATGCAATTGTGAGAAAAATAGTTAGTCAATCTGAGAAAAAAGTGATTTCACAGCTGAGCACAAATAGTATCAATGCAAGACACAAGAGCAGTGAAAGACTATCTACTCCTTTGCTTTTTGTTACAATTTAATGTTCAACATTGTAAAAAAAAAATCAGGTATTATCTCTACCTTTTTTATTGTCTGAACAGTACATACATGTTCCTCAGTACTAAGAAGTAAATTTTTTGTACCATTTCTTGGATAGGATTCTTGGATGCAAGTTTTGATAATTATATTTTTTATAAAAAAATACATCGATTAGCAAGCTAGATTTTTGTAAATGGACTTCATACTTTTATTATCAACACATTTTTACATTTTTTTTAATCAAACAAATAGAAAAATGGACGACTACTGGCTACATTCAATTCAATTCAAATTCAAAAATACTTTATTGATCCCAGAGGGAAATTAAGTAAATTACATGTCAATCATGTCAAGTGAATAATAATTGCCTATTAAGGTAGAACTGATAAACGGTATAGACTACAGGGGTACAAATAGGTACTGTACCTACAGTTAAGGGCATAAAATGGTACCTTTGGGGGTACCACCCCAGTGAAAAGATATTATACCCCTAAAAGTACAATTCTGTACTTTAATTTCTGAGTAATTACAGTTTTAAATTATAATTTCATGTGTTAAGAGAAAACACAAGTTCTTAATGACCTCACAGAATTCAAGTAAAATACTGGACTGGTAAGACAAAGACTGCTTTGTTTTTTAAGGAGATTTTGAGGACAAAATTTCAAGGTATCAGTTTTTACTTTAACACTAAAGGTTTTATTTTTTTGACAGATTTTTTTTTTTTTAAAGACCACAATCTTATACTTGGAATCAAACTAGGACATCAAAAACAGCTTTTGAAAATAATAAACATTTTGATTAAAGAATGAAATTTAAATAAAAAAGTGATCCAATAATAAATGGTTTACTTCTATTTAGTATGAAAACATGGCAAAGTAATTTTATTTGTATGGCACACTTTCAACAACAAGGTAATTTTATGTGTATATATATATACAGTATATATATATATATATATATATATATATATATATATATATATATATATATATATATATATACTGTATATAAAGAAAGAACACAGTTTCTCTAATAAAGGAGAAATTGTGTGGAACAAACTAACAGGACAGGAAATTGAAGTTTTGTCCTGATCATGTCATCTAATTTCACAATCAAAAATGGTTTGGACGCTCGGGGTTCTTGCAGTAACAGGCATGTACCACTCATTCAGGAGCACATGTAACCTATCGCTCAAAGAGATACAGTCATGCATAGGCTTTAGCCTGCTGTTACTGTCCCTCTGCTATCTGTTAAAAAGATTAATAGAAATAATAAATTAGCTGAAAAGTAAAAAAAAGTTGCAAAGCAATACATAAAAAAGCTAGGAAGATTCCTGTGGAATCAATAATGATTTCTGAAATCACCCTTTTAATCATTATAACCTGCAGCCTGGAATTATACAGGAAGTGTGGCTAATCAGCAGGATACACAGTGTACACACTACCCTGTAGTTGGAGGTGCAAATACACACTTTATGCTTTTCTTTAAGATAAGTGTGATCCTAACAAAGCAGTGATATTATTAAATACTCTTTTGCTAACATGAAAATTAAACATCATTTTAACATTGAATTCTCATGACAGTGTGCTGCAAAAGTACACCTGAACACAAACCTCAAAATGCATCCAATGGGAAATTCAAGAGATAGAACAACACAAGGTTATACATGATTGTGAAGAAAGATAATATTTTTCCTTTCTTTCCTTTTTGTTACAAATAAAAATCTGAAAAATGTGTCCTGGTGTTTTATTTGGATTCTTTGGCTTGATACTTTGTCAAACCACCTTTGTCTTCAACCACAGCTACAAGTATTTTGGTCTTCTGATCTGTACTGGTTTTGTGGTCCTGGACACTGAAATATGTTTCCAATTCATCTTTGTAAAAAAGCTTAACCTCTGTCAGAGTGGATGGAGAGCATTTGTGAATAGCAATTTTTCAAACTTTTCCAAAGTTTTAAAAATAAATAAAACTAAAACTATCTATCTGGTATGCGTACTGCTGATATCCTCTGCCAAGGTCAACTGCTCCAGTCTCAAGTCTTTTGAAGGTTCTAAAACGTTTTCCTTCATGATTATTCTGTATTTAGCTTCATCCTTTCCCCATCAACACCTACCATCTTAAATTTCCCAGCAGAAGGAAGCTCTGTATTATTATTACTTTATTTCAGCATGCACCACCGAATTGAAACTATTTTTAAAGCTGTAATAAAATCGACCCCTTCATCTCAATCTGCTGATCTGCAGGGGAAATGCTATCACACTGTCGTACCTATGGAATGTATACTGTGAACCTTTGTAGACTTTAAGTCATATCAAATAATGATGCTACACAACAATAGCTGAAATACACATAAAGGTTGGTGTTTTTAAACTCATACAGATGTGTTTGTGTTTTAAGCAACAGATGATTCTATCATGAGTTGACAAGTACAGAAACCGAAATAAGAATTTATTGATAGAATCTTCATATTTACGTTCAAACAGTTGCAAGTTGTCTGCTCTGCTAATTATATAACTTGTTCTTCTTTGTATGAAATGCATCTAGGCTAAATTGCATTCTGCTAGGGGGAAAAATATATATATTTTTTACATGCACATGAAAAGAAACCCTCTAATTAGAACATCAAAAATAAAAATCCTGCCTTCCATAGAGGAACAAAACTGTTCCAGAAGGCTCTTTGTAATGGCTTGTTTGGTGCTGTGAAGGGAAACACCAGCAGGCAATTAGGAGCAAGGAGGATGACCAATTAATCAGTCAATATTGGCTCCTGTAGAGTTGTGAGGTCGAGGCATGCACTCTGCTCAAAAGGAAGCAGAGAGTCACATGTACTTACACACATCTCTCCGCTGTGTTATTAATCAGTGGTCAGACAAACTCCTCCAGGTATAATGTCATCTCTTGATGAAGGAAAAAAGGCAGCTTCTGTATTTTTGTGAGCAAATTTGAGGTCATTAAGAGAAAAGTTCAAACAGAGCCTTTGCATTTGCACCAGCTGTCCAGAATTTTTGGTCCTCTGTTTATTTTCCAATAATTATGGACCATAATTTGAAACAATTCTATACAAAATTCTGAGTGTAATGCCACATTTAACACCTTATCATACATCAAAGCAAACTGAGATGCATTTTCCCTTTCACATTTTTCACATTGAGAAGCTGATCAGTGGTTTCATATAGTGTCACGGTGTGATTTTTCCCCTGTCATTAAGTCAGATCTGATACAAATAGTTAACGCATCCCTCCAGTCAGGTGTCTTCCCCCAGGCCCTCAAAACAGCAGTTGTCAACCCCCTATTAAAGAAGAACAACCTAGATAATACATTGATTCAGAATTACAGGCCAATCTCTAATCTCCCATTCATCAGTAAGATTATTGAAAAAGCTGTATCTCAACAGCTGAATACATTCCTGACAATAAACGACCCCTTAGATAATTTTCAGTCTGGTTTCCTTGCCCATCACAGCACTGAGAGTGCCCTCGTCAAAGTTTTCAATGACATCCGCATAAATACAGATGGCCGCAGAACCACAGTTCTGGTTCTGTTGGACCTCAGTGCAGCGTTTGACACTGTTGATCATAAAATATTACTGAAAAGACTGGAGAGCTGGGTCGGACTCACTGGTACAGCACTTTATTGGTTTGAGTCTTACCTCAAGAATAGGAAGTTCTAAGATAAGATTACTTATTGGCTGTAATTAGGAGCTATGCAGACGACACTCAGCTATACATTGCTTTGTCACCAGGTGACTTTGATTCTATCCAGACCTTAAATGAATGCATTGAACAAATCAACGACTGGATGTCCCGTAACTTTCTCCAGCTAAACAGAAACAAACGGAAGTAATTATTCTTGGACCAAAGGAGGAACAATCAAGAGTCAGCACACAGCTTCAGCTAATACAACTAAAAACTACTGATCAGTCTCAAAATCTAGGTGTAATAATGGACTCAGACCTGAACCTCCAGGGTCACATAAAGGCAATAATAAGGTCATTTTGGTGACCTCAGGAACGGGTCTCTGCTTTTCGCAGATGATGTGGTCTTGTTGGCTTCATCCGAACGTGATCTACAGCTCTCGTTGGAGCGGTTCGCTGCCGAGTGTGAAGCGGCTGGGATGAGGATCAGCACCTCCAAATCCGAGACCATGGTCTTGAGCCGGAAAAGGGTAGAGTGCCTTCTCCGGGTCGGGGATGAGGTCCTTCCTCAAGTGGAGTAGTTTAGGTATCTGGGAATCTTATTCACGAATGAGAAAAAAATGGAGCGGGAGATCGATGGACGGATTGGTAAGGCGTCTGCAGTTCTGCGGGCGCTGTACTGGTCTGTTGTGGTGAAGAGAGAGCTGAGCCGACAGGCAAAGCTCTCGATTTACCGGTCGATCTACGTTCCTACCCTCATCTATGGTCACGAACGCTGGGTGGTGACGAGATCACGGATACAGGCGGATGAAATGATTTTCTTCCGTATGGTGGCTGGGCTCTTCCTTAGAATAGGGTGAGGAGCTAGGTCATCCGGAGGGGGCTCAGAGAAAAACCCTACTCCTCCACATCGAGAGGAGCCAGTTGAGGTGGCTCGGGAATCTGGTCAGGATGCCTCCTGGACGCCTTCCTGGTGAGGTGTTCCGGGCACGTCCCACCCGGAGGAGGCCCAGGGGAAGACCCAGGACTCGCTGGAGGGATTATGTCACCCAGCTGGCCTGGGAACGCCTCGGGATTCCTCCCAAGGAGCTGGCCCAAGTGGCCGGGGAGGGGGAGGTCTGGGTCTCTATGCATAGGCTACTGCCCCCGCGACCTGACCCCGGATAAGCGGAAGCTGATGGATGGATGCATGGAGAAAAGACCTAAATCTATCTATCCATCGGTCTCTATCTTACAATCAGACCTTTTTGTAGTTGTTGACAATAGTCTCAGAAGTAGAAGAGCTGACTCTCATTCCAGCCCCACTGAGGTTCCTCAACCAGGATCCCTACTATGCTACTGCCTTGAGATCTTGACGATGAACATCAAACACAGAACAGGCGAGTCCAAACCGGGCTGGAAATAAGCTTGACTTAGAGCTGATGTGATTGAAAGACTTCATCAATACTTCTCAATGCAGCACCAAAAACACTAAATAACCGTTATTCATAGATTGATTTTATGCCAGTAGAATACGGTGAGATTACACATACACAAGTAACAGTAAAAGGTTTACAATGCATATTAATCCATATAAGATCACATAACCAAAAAAAGAAACTCAATATAAATGTATTAAGAATTCTATTAAGACGTTATTTATTATTACATTCATGTTTGGTCCATTTAAATTAAAATAACTGTTATTTGTGCATCAGTCATCTACTAGCAGAGAAGCAGCTGAAAAATCACAGTCATGATTCTTCCTCCCCTTTTTTCAGGGGCGTAACACTGACACTGCAAATGCAGCTCTTGTTTTACTTAGCTGCAGATTCGGAGCCTTAAAAAGCATCCCCCGGACCCCTTCCAATCTATGGCAGGGGACATGGTTATAAGCCTTCATCAGATCCAGAAACCACTTGAGGACCACACATCCAATCTCCCATGATTTTTTCACTTTGGAAGGGTACAAATCTGGTCCACTCTTCAATGGCCTGTAAAGTCAAACTGCTTCTGTTAAAGAGGAGCTTTTAATTTCAGACAGACAACAATCACACCATAAGAACGTAGTTACTGTAACGCGTTACTTAATAACTCCTCAGTCTGAACACTGGTTGGAACACACTTTTGTATTTTCTTCTCTAAAGATTTAGTCCACCTGTGTTGTTTCAAGACAACAGATACATTTAAACTGATATAAGTTTATCATACTCCCATAGAATTTTATTAAGTTCGCACACAATGCAAAAAGAGCCTATGGATCTCTAACAGATAGATACACACACCCATGTCGTTTGACCAGACCATTGCTTCAACAAAATGTAATGTTTATGAGTTTATGGATGTCATATTGTTTGAATCTAATAAAACCAAGCACACATCCATATGGAAACTCAACTTCTACCCAATGTGCCTTTACAACCTGTTCAGAAACAGGTAGACCCATGTGCCAATTCAACAGAACCACGTAGATACAGCAACAGGTACACTGAAAAAAAGAAAATGCAGCTCTAACCTAAAAAAAAGTGCTTCAATTGGTAACAAGTAATTGAATTAAGTTTATTCAAGTAACTTTATTACGTTTTTCATTTAAACAAGTAAATAAATTAAGTTAGTTGAATTGAATTCAATTACTTGTGACCAATTTAAGAAATGTATTTAAGTTAGAGCTGCATTTTCTTTTTTCACCATATCCGAGGAAGCACCATTTGTACCAAAATGGGGCAAAATGGTGACAAAGTCAGTCTTTCAGCAGCAAAACAAAGACCTACACAGTATTCAGCATTATGGTTCATTATTGTAAACTGACACCTACACAAGAATTAATACCGTCTACATCCTTCTGCTTCCCGCGTACAGCACTGGCATGGTGCAATTAGCAGGTCTAATAAAAGCCTGCCTTGTTAAAGCTCATTCGTCTCCCTGTTAATTACACTGAAGCACCAGGGAGGACCGGCAAAACCAGAGGCACCTCTTTCTCTGGTCATTATTCAAACATGTCATAATAGAAAAACAATCACACACTCACAGCTTCTCATGATAATGAGGCCGGTAACCATGACATTCTCTTATTCATCCCTCACACACATCCACATCCTTTTGTCACATCATCTGACACAGCTGAAGGAGTACATTATAAGTGTAACTGGCCTCTGTAAGCTCTGTGGTTAAGGGATTTATCATCTGCCCCTCTGCCAGAGCCCAGACTTTGCTTCATTTATGGGGCTAGGTTGGGTTGAGTGGAGCTGGCAGTGGGCCTGAATTGGAGGAGCGGGGAGCCAGAGATGGTGAGTCAAACTTTCAGACTAGCAGCTGACATCACTCCAAACATCAAAGTCAAGATGTCGAGTCACTGACAGGGATAGGGATCCTGATCCCAGTAATGTGTAAAATTGTGCTCATGAAATTAAAATGAGAGTGAAAACCTTCTCACCAAAGGGATAATATTAAGGATGCAATTACATGTTATTTTAGCAGACATTATACATTTAATGTGTTACCCTGCTGCAAAAAAAGAGGTTGTGCACAGGTAAGTCACTGATTAATATGAAAGAAAGAGAAAACATCCCAAATTAAAATATGCAATGGACCTCTGGAAGTTTCAAGAGATGACCCTTTACAAAAAAGTGATCGGACAACAAGAGTAACTTTACTAAACTTCCTTCCCTCTTTAAATAAGCAATGCCCAACCATAATTTGTTTATCACCAGGAGTAGTTCACAAACTTCTGCTAACTCCTTCCTTTTAAATGTTTCACTCTTGATGTTTGAGTTATTAGGCAGACAGTGGCTATTTTAATTTGGTATTTATTAATCTGAGCAGACAATAATAAACTGTTTTTGGTTCCAAAATACAAGAGATAGACCTAATGAAGCTAAAGATCACAAATCGTGAAGAAACTGGAAACAGTTTTGGACTCTGGTTCTAAATATTGACAACCACACAAAGTCTGTGACAAAATCTGCATTGGCTACTATGCTCTTAAAACAGTGCTAGAATAAAGGGTTTTTTGTTAAAACAAAAAATAGAAAACAACTGGAGAATATTTTTTTAGTAGATTAGACTAAATCACTGGTGTCTTTACTGATGTCTGTAAAGAAGAAGAACAAAAAGTTAATCAGCTAGTCGCAGCTCATCCAAAGCACTGCTGTCAGAATAGTGATCAAAGTCAGAAAAATTGTCACAACAACTCTTGAATCAACACACTGGGCCCCTGTTTGTAAAGGAAATCATTTAAAATTAGTGGTGCATGAAATATTCATTGGTATTGGATTATAATACATTTGCGTGTGCTTGTAAAGTATGAAGCATGTAGACCACTCAGGTCTTCAGAGATCTCTACACTCAGTGTTCCCAGGACCAGAACTAAACAAGGTGTGACCGAATTAAATTTATACACTCCTGAGTTACTGAAAACCCTGAGATGTGGAGAAACCGTTTGCTCTTTTTAAATCAGCACTGATAAAACATTTTGTTTACAGCAGATTATGATTTGAAAATCTGACTAATTAACTGGTTAAAGAAACATGGAGCAAGCTTAAGAAAAAAAACAAAAAAAAAACACAAGCAATGCCGCCAGTGCTGCGATTAACTGCAGCAACGGGCACAAGAGCGTGCACAAACTCTTCACAAAAAAACTCAAACCAAAAAAAAACTCTTTACAATGACGTACTGCGAGACCACAGTGCATACACTGTATTATGAAAACAGGTACCATGTTGAGAGCTGAAGTAAGTCAAATCTTTGTTTGATCCTGATGGGCAGAAATGTTCAGTGGTACACAGTAGCTGTTGCATGGTTACAGCCAATGCTACTGTCACCCAACCCTAATTGAAAGCTTGTAAAAACCTCAGATGCTAATACCTTATCACTTACAAGACATACTTAATTCACAGGGAAATATCGCTAACCCAAATAGAATAACAAAACATGGGTAAATGAGGGTATTTTGGGGCAGATAATGCATCATTACAGGCAGTGAACTCCTGCCCTGATTGACTCCCATTATATGGATATAAGCTGATCGCGACTCGATTTAAACTCATGCTGAACGGCTCCAAGTAGCTCCAAACTTGTCTGGGTGAGTAAATGAACGTAATGCTTGCTAACAAAATAAGGTCGAGGTTGAAAAAAAAACACGGAACACTTCCTTTAAGGAAAGTTGCTGCAAGCAGTGCCGAACTGGATGCTGAAGCTAGGCTAGCTTCTCAACTAATGACCTGGTTGTTCCCCTCCTTAAACCCTAATTCTCATAGCACATCTCCCAGCGGGAGAAGCAGGACACAAGATGACACAAGTCAGACAACACTTCTTTCTCTTCATTGCTGTAAAAGATCTTTTCTGTGAAACTCTTGTTCAGTTTAGTCAAAGCTACTTGCCCAAATAAGTAAGCTACTAAAACCCAGTGTTACAACTTTTCAGTTTGTTGTGGGTAGCTGTGAATATGGCATAAGAGATACAACGAGATGTACTACTGATCCTGAACTAACCTGATAGACATTTCTTTTTACGATAGTGCTGTTATGCCAAAAAGCCATGAGAGGGTGACAGAGGGCAAATATCCTCAAAGTACGGATTGTGTCTTAAGTTACGTTGATTGGAGGTAAACATGTTGCTCAAAAGGTTTGGTTAATTTGACAAAGATCAGTATGTAATCAACCCACCACTAGCTAACAAAAAAACAAAAAAACATTTGTAGTTTGGTCCCCAATATAGTTAGGCCTTGTGTTAAGCCTTTTTTTGTTTTTTTTGTTTTTTTTTTAGATTTTTTCCACCTCGTTTTTAAATAATCCTCATCCACACCTAACCGGGTAAGTGCGTTTTTAAGCACATTAATAGTTCTCCCAAGTCCTATCCACTCAGACTGCCTTTCTACTCTCTAACGTCTACATACAGCAGTAATAGAGTTTGTAAAAACAAGCAAGCAAAAGGCGCTTGGACAATCAGTTTTTGAATTGGACCATTTAAATTAGAATTTGACACCGTACATGGGCTTAAACAAATCTATCTGATTATGACAAGGATTTACATCCACTACACATCCAATTTTTAGAAGAAGGAACAGACTTCCGTAGTAAACAAGTATGGCTGTGTACATTTAATGGAGCAGTACGATGTTCAAGGACTTTTTTTCCGATCTGGCTTTTAATTTGATTACTTGTGTCCATGTAAACATAACTATAGTTAAAGCAAATTCATTTTAACACGAATATTATTCGCCCTCTGTCATCAGTAGTTCTTCAACTTCATGATCCCCTCCCCCAGCATGCAAGAGTTATATTCCTGCGACAGACATAAAGAAATGTGGCAAAGAATTTTTTTTTTTATGTTATTCACTTCTGTAGAAACACTTATCCTCTTTGAACAAATTATATCATTTGAATTAATCCTGTTTGGTTCTATCAGTTCGGGGCTAACCACAAAAAAGAAAACACTGCGTTGAAGAAAATGACAGAGGCAGTAAATGTGTTTGGGACTGTGGAGAGGTTCCTTTTGGAAATAAAGGGAAAGAATAGTTCAATAGCAATCTAAATACCATAAAACGTCTCTCATTGCACAGCTGATCCAAATCTGTCCAAAACGTTTTTAGTTATTTTTTTAAAAGACAGATGTCAACATGAGCTCCTTTGCAGAGGTGATAAACAGATAAACCTTGTATTTCCTATGCACAAAATCTGCACAGATCTGTACGTAAGCATGGTTGATAGATGTGAGCCCAGGTGATGTGATATAAAGATCTGGTTGACTCTCTATCCATGAACTGAAACAATGCATCATTGAGTCTTTCAAATAGGTAATCCAAATAAGCACAGAAATGGATAAGCATAGACACAAAATCAACCTTCCTCCATGGAAATTATTAGCATTAGGCCTAAATCATATATAAAGTTCACTAGGTAAGGTGAAGAGAAGAAAGCAAAAGAGAGCCAAGGACTCTGGTAAATCCAGAGAAACTGTAAAAGAGAAATGATCAACTACCCCTCGGTAGACACCAACCTTGTAAAATGTCATTGGAAAAGAATAAATGCTGTTGCAGAAGCAAAAGAGGCTCAACAATTTGCTACCAGCTAACATGGATTACACCCACGCCCTCAACCCCCACTACACAACTTTAAAATGAATTAACAATACATTGTTAATTTATTTTAAGGTTGTTTAAAAAAAGTGTCATCAAATTTTCCCCGCTCTATATCTAATTATATAAAGTAATAATAAAATGTCTAATTAAATGTTATTTGACTTTGTTCCACGCCAGTGTTCATTGTCCTTTTTTCTCCTCACAAATGAAACAAAAAACAGCTAAGGAAGCAAAGCGGATTACCTTAGTTTTGTTTTCCCTCAGATTATTTTTCCTCTTAGATTTAATTCCAAAAAGGTTCAAAAACAGCATTGAATGCAATATTTTAGAAATATAACTCCAAGACGGATAAACCCAGAGAGAAAAATCCAAATAGTCCATGGTTCTCCTGGAGAGATCGGATATCACTTGACAGTTGAGTGACACAGCGACAGCAGAGTGGGACAGATTGCAGAAGGGAAGGATGTGGTGAGTCACTCTGTAGTTTCAGACCATTAATTACTCAAGCATCACCTCTGCTGTCGTATAGCATCCTGCAGGAAAAGGTCACCTGTCTGGCTCAAATAAAAACCAGCTCACTGTGCATGTCACGGCTTCCGCCAACCCAGCCAGAGCTCTGTCTATGTCGTCACACTTCAGAGAAAGAAAATTAGTATTTTAAAATTAAAGTAAGTGTGTTCATTAGTAATTATTTGAGGAACGTTGACCTTAAAGACGCCTGTTTTTTTCCACTTTTAAAACTGAATTTAGTGTAGCCCCCTGCTGGCAGCAATAAATTATGCTATATTTGGAAGTGAATGAGACCTGTACAATTAGAAACCTTATAGGAAAAAATACACTAGTTTCATGTGGTTAAGTACCTACAGTACATGTATGTTTTTCCCCTTGCTTTGAACCCAACAAAATCCCTAACCATAGATATGTCTAGAGCTGAGTGTAGGGGCTGAAATGGCCTTGACACTTTTTAGACCTCACTAATAAAACTAGTGGGCATTTGTGTCTTCACTAGTTAACTAGTGAGCAGTTCTGCCATCACTAGTTTACATGTAAGTGTCACACAGAAGCCACTACTTTACTAGGTAAAGTTCCTTTGGCCAGCATGTTAACTTATATGCCAAATGCAAAAGTTTTTGGTGGGTTTTTGTGAAATTCTGTGCTGTTATTGGTTGTCAAATTTTAGTCGGACATAGGGAGCCCATAGAAAGCCTTAAATTTAAGAATTCCCTACCTCCTAATTAGAATTCTGCACCACTAGCTGACTAGTCTGAATTTAAACTTGAACTAGTTTACTAGTATACATTTATGACCTCACTAGTTGACTAGTTTGGCCAAACAATGCATCAACTAGTTAACTAGTGACATTGACCTACTTCAACTAGGTAACTAGTGAGGAGTTATGCCTTCAATAGTAAACTTGTGAGACACAAAAACCTTCAACTAGCTGACTGGTATGCATTTTGGCCTTTACTAGTTAACTAGTGGATATTTCTGGCTCTCACTAGTTAACTAGTGAAGCCAAAATGTGTTCACTAGATTATTAGTGGGCATTTTTTGCTGTCACTTGTTAACTAGTGTGCACAAACATGGCTCACTAGGCAACTGGTGAACATTCTGAGCAATACTAGTTAACTAGTAAGACATGAAACATATGAACTAGTTAACTAGAGAGAATTTAAGCCGTACTAGTTAACTAGTGGACATTTGGGCTGTCACTAGTTAACCAGTTACACAAACATGGCTCACTAGTTGACTAGTGGACAGAACTTGCATGTACATGACAATTATGCCTGATGTCAGTATATCAGAATAAATTCTCAATTGGCTTGCCATATTAACAGGCTTTAGAATGGGCTAGATATGTAAGGAAAATCTATTTGTAGATGAGCAGCTGAGTTGAATATCTAGGTGTCACCTATGAGAAACTTGCTAAATCCTCTATATTTATGCTGAACAATTTATTTAGCAGTTTAATCTTGTTGGGTGTTGTTTATTGGATTAAATGGTTTAAGTTTGAAGAACAAGAGATACTAGGAATTTAGGAATTTATTTACTTTAAAAAAAGGGCCTCAGTAGTGATGCCATTCTTTAACTAGGATTTGTCACCAGACAACCAATATGGTTTTGTAGGGCACTCTTGGACAAACAGTAAGCCCAAGCTGATTCCAAAAGTTTACAAGGGGTTAAGGTCATGGCAACAGATTTTAGGAGATTCAGGAGTCGCTGATAAGCCGCACTCTAAGGTGAAGATATGGGATGATCACTAGCTGCATTATCTCATCTTGATGTATCACTGCAATGAGATTGCTCCATATGATGAAAATCCCTGTTTTTCCAGTAAGGTAGATGATGCCTCATGGTATAACAGTAGTGTTAAGACATTCATACCTGCCAATAACTGTTGATCTGTTGTAGTGCATCTGCTTATATAATATATAATATTTCCAAATTTAATTTCCTCTCATAGATTTTCTCGATATAGTGGGATCAATTTAATGTGCCACTGCATATTTAGGCAGTTAAGAACAGGTGGTCATGGCCAGGTTGCAATTAGAGTCCAGAGTAAATAAAAATAGCTAAATCTGTGTCTAAAATAAAAAAAATATTAGAAATAAGTTGATTAAATATTTGAATGATATTAAATGTTGAAATTATATAAAACTAAGATGTTGGTTGGCAACCTATCTGATGAGGCAACATTTAACCTCTATACTGAATAACATCCACAACAAAAATAATAAAAAAATACTCTCAACTCTAGCAATGGGGGTAAAAAAAACTTTGGCTGGTTGGCACCTGGCAGGTAGAATAACTCAATTGCATAGCATAGATAATAGCTGGGCACAAACAGAGTTAATTAGGCAACTGTGTTACAACAAATTGATAAGAAAGATCAAAAACTTGAGACACCAGCAAAGTTCTCCGTTATAACCTATTTCTATTAAAAAGCACCTCCTCCAATGTTTTCTTAGACACTTTGCTTTCTTCCCCTTGTTACCCATGTTTGAATAGGTGGAGTGGTTTTTTTCCCTCTGGGAAAGTCTGGCGAAAGGCAGGTTGTGCAAGTGCTTGACAGTCAGTGCTATGGACCTTTTTATT
This sequence comes from Apricaphanius iberus, assembly GCA_028564705.1. Taxonomy (NCBI): domain Eukaryota; kingdom Metazoa; phylum Chordata; class Actinopteri; order Cyprinodontiformes; family Aphaniidae; genus Apricaphanius; species Apricaphanius iberus. The sequence continues at coordinate 284,822 of JAPXFQ010001391.1, read as the reverse complement.
TCCCTTTTTTGTGTGAAAAGATTATTACTGTGGGACACAGAGCAGAGCCACTCCGAGTTCCTTTCAATAGTTTGAAAAAAACAGGAAGTTGGAATTGAAAAGATAAAGGACAGAGAAGTGCTGGTTAGTGGATGAGAGACTAAAAGCAGAAAGGGCTCTCTTAAGGGGTCCCGTATGGGTCTGAGTGAATTGTTTCCTTCAATTAATAAAAGGCTCTTTGAAATTGTTAATTTATTTATATTTCTTGATATATTTTGAATACTAAATGTTGTTTCAAGGTAGTTTAGCATTCTTGTATTCGGTACGTTTCTCAATGTAAATTCACTAAACATGTATCTAGACATCTATCCATTATTTGACGTGTTTGTGATTTTTAAATGCTTATATCTGTGCATGATAAACTGATCTCAAAGTCTTTGGTAGCATCTATTCAACACTTTTTTAACCATGCAATTTTGCTTTTTTTTTTGTGATTGACACTAAATGTTTGAAATGTATTTTTATAGTTGATATTCTGTGAAACCTTTGTGGGTCTAAGCAAATCTGATCTAACTGTACATTATGCTGAAAGTGTGAAATTTGCAACCTCTACAAGGATCCCACCGTCTGCAGTAATTAATAGTCACATCTACCCCCCCCCCCCCATTTGTCGTACTAAGGATGGATACACATAGCAATTGAACCTCATAGGCACATAATCTTACCAAATACTACTATACCAAATTCAAATTAAATGTTTCCAGGCAACGTAGTTTCTATGCGCTTGATCAAGTGCTGGCTCGTTCTGCTCTGCTCAATCAGCATCTCCAGTAATTCCCACCATATCACAGCAGCAAGGTCCACAGATAGCTAAGATGTGCTCCCCTGTACCACACAGGGGTCACACATTTATTTCACCATTTTATTTTTGCATAAAGTCTATTTACTCTCCAAAAGTTCATGTTTACCACCCTGTTTCTTCTGACATTTAATGGTGTACCTGACAGAGCAGCACATGGGTTTCTCTTAGGCAGTCGCTGGAGCATCAAGATAAAAAGACGTTACCCAGGCCGTAGGTGTTGTTTTCTACAAGTCTGGCGGTGATAATTGTAGGCTAAACCACACCAGTTGTGATTTGCTCAGCTTTGGTTTGATAGACTGAACCATAGAGGATTATTCACAACAATTTTCATTTTTACCAGCACTAAAAACCACAAAGCTCTCACCCCTGATGTTACTACGGTATGACACGGAGTGTGAAATGGGGGCACAATGATCGTTAAACCTGGGCAAACATTTCACAGCAAAGTTTAAAATCTCTTGAAAGATGTCTAATATCTCAGATTAAACAAGCATGGTGTTCACTAATGATATGTAGTGGGTTTTATAAAAAAATAAATTGTATTTTTGCATTTTGACAAGTAATGTTGTGTTCTGTTTAGGTATTACCTTGGATAATTGTGTTCAGCCATTTCCCCTGGTCAGTATGCCTTAGCTCTCTCAATCCCTTTGTTCCCTGTTCAGTGTGTAGGTTATTGGAGCTTATCCGATTCTGAAAACACGTGACGCAAAAAGGTCTACTATACTACTATACTACCCTACTATATTGATACATCTTTATTTATATTATATTATACATACCTAAAAAAGTTGTTAGATCATGACAATAAAATAATACTGCACACTAATCATAATCCTCAAAGAGCCCTCAAATGATATTTTTTTTAATGAAGAGTTTCCTCTGCTCCTTGAAAAAAAAGAAATCTCCATCCACACCTAACTGGATAAATGTTTTTTTTCAGCACATTGATAGACGTGGCAAATCAGTAGGGGCCAGTAGTTCTCCCAAATCCTATCCGCTCAGAATAAGTTTCTATCCTCTATCTTCAGTATGTAGCATACATGCAGCTTATAAAACCAAACAAACAAAACGCGCTTTAACAATGGATGCCAACACAGCTCTGAGGGCATAAATGCTGTTTTTGAGATTAAACACAGGTCGCACAAGTGATGTTAGAGCATTTTTTTTGTCGCAGATAGTTACGTTACGGCTCTTAAAACTCAGTTTTCCACATTAATATACTGAAAACGGAGAAAACGCAAATCTCCACTTTGGCCTGAGTTTTTAAAAAGATTTGTTTTTGGTGCTGGAACTTTTGAAGACAAGAAAAAGTGGATGTTAAAGAACACAAAAGTATGGTGAATTTGAAAGTTGACACAAATGGATTGTGTCTGGCAGAGAGAAATGTGGAAGAGGACAGATTGGCAGATAGTCTGAGAGTGGGTCATGACACAGACTAAATGGGAAACAGGGAGCTGGAGTGTCCCCTGGGTGTCTCCAAAAGCAGAGGGGGGATAGTAGTACATAACCGAAAGGCCCTCAGCAGGCTCTCTAGCATGTGTTCAAATAAACACTTTACCCCCTGTCACTGCTTGTGAAAGATTTCATGGCAGAGAGACATGCACATAGAAACACAATCAGACACATGATAGGCGACAACCAAGACCAAGCTCAAAGACACATGGAAGAAAAAAAGTCCATTTCCTCATAAAACAAACTACACCTATATCCAGATGTATAAGCTCTAAACAGTTAAAATTTTCATATGGATTTCACTGGAACATATACAAGGAATCAACACAAAGTAGTACACAACCGTACCAGTGAGGTGAGAGTAAAATGATCTAACTAGTTTACGAAACAAAAAAAACATAAAACCAATAAATAAATATAACTAATTGAAGCTGTTTCTGTCTTATCATTAATTAAAATATTATCTTCACAAGAAGTGATAATGTAGAAATCTTCATAAATGCAGAACTGAAGGATCGGCTGCAAAAAGCAGGACAGGATTAAAATCCCTGACTGATTTAACATTTGACTCATGGGTTTCTGGTAGGAAAAAAAAATCAGAGTATACTACTAGAATAAATGTCACTACACAACTGATTAAAAACAGATTTAGTTTTGTTCTGAGACTGCTGTTTTGACTAGGATTGAGATTGCCTTGGTGGAGGTCTATGCAGTCTGACTGATTTTCTAATTAAAACTATATAGGTGAGCCTATTTACGCAAATAAATGACACTTGAATGCTAATCATGTTGCAAAGGTCAGTTCCCTTTTATGATTGCCTTTTGATTACATCTATTATGATAAAAGAAATTTGATAGTTGGTTTATAGATGACCTAGACAGGACAGAGAATAAGGAGAAGAGCAGGAGACACAGAAGTCCACCGTGTAACCTGAAACAGAACTTGTGTGCTTGTCAGGGAAAAAAAAATGAAAATAATCATTACCTGTTTACTAATGCTATCATTCTGACTATCGATACTGATTTTAACAACCCTTTACATTGTTACAAGTTTAAAAATAAAAAAAATTCATTATGAAGTACATATTGCTGTATTTGGCTTTAAACAAGATGGCACTGCTAAAGAAAGCTTTAATAAAAAGCTTTTTTTACTGCATAGGTTTCCCCAGATTCCTCTAGAAGGGTGTGAGCTCAGACATTTGCTGATCTTCCTGCATTACAGCGACCCTAAACATACAGCAAGCGATACAGTATAAAGCTCAAAACATATTTATATGTTAGAATGGCTCAAACTTCAAACCTAAACCAACAGAACATTTTTGGAAAGACATGAAACTTCATGTTCAGCAACACTTTGTCTCCAATATGACTTACCTTAGCCATTTCGCAAAGAACAATGAGTAACAAATGTCACTAGAAAAACAGATGCTGATATGAAAAAGGCTCTAAAGAAGTCAAACAAAAAAGCACACATAAGGCCAAGAGCCTAACGCACAGGGCAATGGCAGGTCAGGACAGAGACAAAGAAAGGAGTTGGTGACCTTCTTTCACCAGAACCTCCCCTTTACATTGAGGTGAGAACCTCCCATTAACATAGAGACAGATCCTCGGTCAAACATCTCTTAGCTACTTCACACACGCAGCAGCTCTTCCCAGAGGACGACAGGGAACAAAACGCAGAGAGAAACATTTGTTTAATGAGCCATCCTCAAGCTGTCTATCTTTTTCCTCTCCCATTCAGTTCTTCTTTTGCCACAGGCTTGCCCTCAGGTCAACTCCCTTAACAACACCATCAAACCCCAACTCCACCAATGGCCACAGCTCCATTCACCACAGAGATTTATGATGTCTAATAGTTGGCAAATGGACAAGAGGTTGGGCTTCCCTAAGGGGAGGCTCCAGACTCGAAAATCTCAAAAAGAAACGGGGAAAAGAAAAGGAGGAGTACAAAACGCTGGGCTGGGGATGGGAGAGCTTATCAGCTTCTCAGAAACATGTTTAATGTTGCCATCCAGGCAGACCATGTCTTAGTTTTTAACAAGGAACCTAACCGTACTAAAAGCATCTCACTGTTGATTGTAGGGATGTCCTGATCAGATTTATTCGCCCTCGAGTCAGAGTTATTTGACTTTCAGTATCTATCTATACCAATTCCTGATCCGATACTCCATAATACATATAAAAAGAATAAAGAAGAGCGAAGAAATATATATAAATATATAAATATATAAATATAAATAAAGCTGATCGGGAGGTAACATACGATTCTGGTTAAGTCTCAAACCACATGATCGGGCCCGATTTCTGATCGCTTGATCAAATCTGGACATCCCTAGTTGATTGTACTAATATTTCCCAACTTGTGCTCTTTTCAGCCCATTGAGCAAGCCTTAGGGTTTTCTTAATCGGTTTTAATCTAGCAGTGAATTTGTCAGCTGCCCAATGATCCCTTTTCAGTGGTGAAAAGTCCCACCAGGGCAGCTTCCATATTTAATCCTGTTCCCATAATCCTCAGAGAACGGTAAGGAATAAACAATCTCTGCTATCTATGACCTGCTCCTGTTTCCATTTAAGGTAAGGGGAGAGAGGAGTAGTTTCATGCTGCATTTTTGCAGCTGGAGAAAATTACAGCTCAGGAGGCTAAAGGAAAAAACACCTGGGAATGACTGTGTCTCAAACTGTTTTTTCCTTAAAACTATTACTTTTTTCCATTTGAAAAAGAATAATCAACCGAAGTTTACTCTTGCCTCCTTGCACATTTGTAGCAGTATGAAAATTTTAAGTCATCATTATTATGTAAAAATCAATCACAATTCTCCGTTTAAATTCAGCATCAGTGCCATTGTTATAGAAAGCAGCTAGGTGTGCTCCGATTGTATATTAAAAGTCAGGAATATGTTATAGCCTGCAGCCTGACCACACAATGCACCCAGCATTCATACTAATGTGTTTTTATTGCTTGAGTCAGTATTTACAAACACAATCTAGGGCTAATAAACCCCAACACTCTATGAATAAAGTTTAAAAACAGCAGTTGCCTGTTAGTGAATGCATTGACCTGCAGTCACAAAAATGACTAAATGAAAGAACTGGTGCTAAGCTAGAAGTGGAACTCCTTTGGTGGAAAAAATGCAAAAGAGCAGATGTCAGCTAGAGGAAATTCTTGATAAAACTTTGTTAGTAAGGTTATATTAAATAGTTTTTTTATTATTTCCAGTAGCTGAGCAGATGACTCATTATCTTAGGGTCTATGTGTTCAATGATCCCAAAGCAGAAAAAATATTTAAGCATTTATTTACTGCCAGACGTATTGATATTGCATCATTCACTATTGTCATAGCATATCCAGTGTTTCCCTACAATTGTGCAATACTAGCAGGAAGCAAGGAAAATGATCATTTCAGCATTTCTTAAAAGCAACATAGGCAACAAAGATGTTTTATGACACTTTTTGCAGAGGTTTTTATAAAATTTCTGAATGTTTTTCTGTACTTGTATTTGAGATAGTATTGGTTCAAAATGTCTTCCTTTAGCTAGAATATGAGCAATTGTGATTTACTGAACTTTAAAATAACCTCTGCCTAGACTGAGCAGAATAATAATGTTACAACAGAAACGCAGACTCCAGAGGATAGTTCAATTTACTAAGTCACATTTGAAGGACATTTACTCTTCGGAGTAGTTTTACTGCACCAAGTCCTACTTGAGTAATATTTTTTAAAGTCACGCTACTCCTACTTGAGTACAATTTCTGGCTACTCTTTCCATCGTTCATAGAGTCTGAGAAATCTCCAGCAGGACAGGATTCTCACTTTTCTCACCAAATTGCTGCAATAAGAAGGCTTGCACAACCCTGCAAGAATGTGAAGAGCTCTTTAAGGTGCTGGGCAGACTTGTGTGGTTGAAAAACACTGCTATCAACACACAAATGGTATTTTTGAATCTTAACAAAAAGCATGTGAAACAAAATTGACTATCAAAAAAAAGTCAGTAATAAAAAAAGGGACTGAAATAACCATGCAGTCTAGAATCACTAAATGTCTGTATCATGCAAAAAGTTTTGAAATAACAGCTTGAGACAATACAGTATCATTTACAGTTATATAGTATGCCAATTTAGCAGAGGCCCCAATAATGAGTGGTCTTTCAAATATCAGTGTATCTGTCTAGAAAAACTCTTTGTTTTTTTAGGCATTAACCATGCAATACAAAGCAATTGTGCAGTACAATTAGGTATTGATAAAGCCATGCTAAAACAAATCCAACATGGCTGTACTAAGACAACAAGGCAAACTCTTAAAAAAAGGTCAAACTTAGTTTCCCAAAGTAGGTTTTAATTTGTGAACAAGAGATGTTGAAGGGTTTAGTGGTGGGAGGAGCACTAAACTGAACTTTAAATCAGCAGAGAGCATTCCTTTCAAAACAAAGTAAATGTATTTTAACTGCAGAGTACTTTAGTACTCTACATACTAAAAGTTGCACAAGATATTTGGGTTAAATGCCAAGGACCTCAATAGGTTCAGTGATGAGGAAAAGTATTTACCCCCTAATATATTTCTTCTATTTTTGTTCTTCCACTTAAACATTTTGCATCATCATTTTGATATCATGCAAAGCAAACGTGAATAAATACAACAGGAAGTTTAAAAAAAAGTTGACATGGAAAATTAAAAGAAGCTTTCCAAACACTGAAAAGGAACCTCTCAGACAACTTGATGTAAGCTTAAAGATCTAAAAAAACAAACACAAAAAATAGATCTTAAGAAATTCAATAAGAAAGGAGAAACAAAGTATCTGAAATGTTAGGACATCATTCTGCAAAAATTACAAATACTTTTGTAAGTTTTCGGGACAAACAGAATCACAGTGTGAAAATACGATGGATAAAACATTGAAAAGTTGAGATGAGCCTTCAAAAATTATTCCAAGAGTTAAACAAAGACACATCCAGGAGGTTACAAAATAACCCAGAACAACATTTGAATCATTGCAAGCCTCATTTGCCTTGGTTAATGCCAGTGTTCACGATTCAACTATAAGAAAGATACCAGAGAGGATTGTATTCATGAGTTCTTTGGAGAAAAATACTGCTGACAAAAACCAATAAGTCGTATCTCAAATACAAAAAGAAAAAAACATATTGTCCCAAGACAGGGAAGAAAATATCATGTAAGCTGACAAAAGTGGGACTTTTTGGATGGTGAGCATCCGATTCCACCTCGCATAAAACTAACGTAGTATCGACAAAAAGAACATATCAATAGTCAAGCATGGTGGTGGTAGTGCTATAGCCTGGGGAGTCGCCTAATTCACCCTGGACTTAAATAATACCTTTAACACACTCACAGAATTCAAATCCACACTCAAAACTCACCTGTTCAAAATATCACACACACTGTGAAACCCACAATGTCCTGTTGTATTTGTGCCATGTTTATTTATATTTTATTTATTTGCTTGTTTGTCTTTTATATTCCTGCTTTTATTCTGTACAGCGACCTTGAGTGACCAGAAAGGCGCTTTAAGATAAAATGCATTATTATTATTTAACAGGTCATTCACGCTCAAAAATCCTCCACCATTAGTGGGCCAACATTCCTCAGAGATGTGAAACACTATTGTCACTAATTGCCAGAAAAATACGGCAAAAGGAGGCGTTGCGTGCCGGACCAACAAATACGTGCGGGGATTGCCTAAGTGTGGTCACAAACAAAGACAGACAAACACCCAAACTCCTAACACTTTATGAAAGCCAGAAACTGGAGATTAACTTTAAGAGAATTAAATTTGATCCTCTTGTTGCATTTAACTTCATTAAAAAAACACACACACACATCTGGCCAAGCTTTCATGTACTTACAGTAACGTGTCCAAAGAACAGCATGCATTCTGCAGTCTTTGTTATTTAGCTCTTTATAAAAGCCTTTCGGGAGGAGCACTAAAGTATATCCAAAATGACTTTCATTTTCACTGCTTTTATTTTATCATTGTGTAATGTGGCTTTGTCCTTCTCACAGCTGGCCACTTCAGCACTTTGGGCCAGCTTGCTACAGGGACCTGTAAGACGACACAGAGGACAGATTGGAAGCGAGGATTTCTATGAAAGCTAAGCACTGTCGCTCACCTTGAGCCTGTCAGGCAGGCCCAGCAAAGGTTGCAAAACAGCAGCAAAACACACAGGGGACTGGAGAATTATAAAATTTCAAAAAGACTGACGCATCCAATAAGAACTTTGACACCATTAAATGCAAGGCAAGGCAATGGAAGTGTATTTGTGGAGCAAAATTCATATACAGGGCAATTCAATATGCTTCAAAGTGGCATAAATTAAGAAAACAGATAAACAGAAAAAAACCATCAACTTAAAAAATTATTAATTACAATAAAAAGCAAGAGTGCAGATAAAATACTTTCAATTGTCATATGCACGGGTAAAAATAACTGTTTTCAGCCTGGATTTAAACATTGTTAGAGTTGATGCAGCATGCAGATTTTAAATATCCTCTCAAAAACCAATAAAGATGTAGGCAACGGTAAAAAAAGAAAAGAAAAAAGAAAAAGTACACTGCAAACTGCATTTGGCATGCAGCTTTAGTGTGGGTGTATAGCAAGAACTGAAAAATGCCATTACGTTTGAATTATACATTGCTGTCTACAAAACTGTCTGCCACAACTACTCAATGGATATAGGAAGATGGAGGAGTAAACAAAGAGACACCAGAGGAACAGTTTGTTTAAAATAGTGCTTTGCAAACAGCTGAGCACATAACAAGACAGTGATCTGCAAGCAGGTACTCAATTTAAAATACAAATCCAGCAACATATGCACCAAAGTATATCGAGCACAGGAGCACATATAAATATGCTGTGGAAGTTCGCTGTGTAGTGGTTGTCACCATCCCATCTGTATCACAAGAGTTCAACTGTTCTGGAGGGGAAATAAAGAACAATGATTGGCTCTGATGAATGCTCACGGTGATACATCCATTTATAGGAAAAGTTGTTGCTTAAGAGACAGAAAGCAGAAAAATGCAGGAAACACAGGATTATGGTAACTGTGTCAACTGTATACCTGCTAGGAGTGAGTGTGGATCTGAAGTATCTGAGGAAAATAAATGTTTTCAGAGACTTTGGAACATACACATGGCATCTATATTCTTACACATTTAAGTACATAAACACTGATCTCTAACACTCTGATACATCCATGTTAAAGAGAAAGAAAGGACAGTGACTGGTTATGACTAATATGTAGACAGAGATACGCTAATTATAATTTTGTGGCTGATTTCCTTTATCTATTTTTCTAAAGTTTTGAGCTATCAGTACTGTTTTAAGTGGTTCTTGTTAATAACTATTATTAACAATAGTGTAAATATTCTTTCTAGCCGCCTGCTATAAGCAGTGATTATGTAAATTAGGAGAAGAGGCCACTGCACAATACTGTGTAAGAGAAAGAATATTGTCAAGTATTTCAAAAACAAAGCGACTGATAAGAAAGCTGACAATTTCAATTGTCATTTTAAATTTCAATTGTCATTTTAAATGTCATCTTGTGTTAGCTATTATCTATGGTTTGTGTTTCATGTCAAATCCCAAGAGAATGTGACGGTGGTGGAGACGTATCGCGTTGGTAAGACGTATCGCGTCATTTCCTGTTTTGTGACTAACTCGTTTGTAGCAAGTCGGTGTTTCTCTCTCTCTTGAACTGATCTAACTTTCTCTGTCAATAAGTTTTTTCTGAGTTGCTTAACACACAAACACATTAAAACGTTAATTTTCTTCACGGTTTAGGACTCTTTAAGCGTTTTACTGGGTTAATTACTTTGTTTTTAGGTAAGGTAAGGTACCGCTTGGTTAGCTTAGCTTTACGGCTAGCATGGCTTCGGCAGCTTTCTCTCTTGTCCCTCCATCTCTCTCTACACCTCCTCCTCTTTCCTGCTCTCTCTGTCAGATGTTTAGTTACTCCTCCGCCTCATTTAGTGAAGTTGGTAGGTGTAATAAGTGCAGCATTTTTGTAGCTTTGGAGGCGAGGGTTTCTGAGCTAGAGGCCCGGCTCCGCGCTGTAGAACAGCCAGGCCCAGCAGTAGCTAGCGCGGAGTCAACTAGGACAGGACCTAGCCGTCCTCCAACAGCTCCCGTGCAGCCGGGACCTCAGGCGAGCTGGGTGACTGTTCGTAGGAAGATTAGCGCCAGACCCCAGTCCGCGGCCAACCTCCAGCCCCTTTCTCTGAACAATAGGTTCGCCCCGCTCAGCGACGCACCCGCCGAGCAGGAGAGGCCGATTCTTGTAATTGGCAGCTCCATAGTTAGGAATGTGGCTCCAGAGACACGAAAGACCACCGTCAAATGCCTTCCAGGGGCCAGGGCTGCGGACATTAGGTCCCATCTGAAGCTTTTGGCCAAGGACAAACGGCGGTATAGCAGGATCGTTATCCATGCTGGTGGCAACGACACCCGGCGACGGCAGTCGGAGGTCACTAAAATTAGCGTAGCTTCGGTGTGTAGGGCTGCCAAAAAGATGTCTGACTCTGTAATTTTTTCTGGTCCCCTGCCTGATCGTACTAGCGATGACATGTACAGCCGTATGCTTTCGTTCCACCTTTGGTTGTCAAGGTGGTGTCCAGAAAACGATGTGGGCTACATTGATAACTGGGGGGCCTTCTGGGGAAAACCTGGACTGTTACGTAGAGACGGCATCCATCCCACCGAGGACGGAGCTTCGCTTCTTTCCAGGAACATTGATAGGGTTATCTCTAGTTCCCCAAAGCCGTGACAACCCAGAGTCCAGCTCAGGGAACCCAGAGTCCAGGTCAAGGAACAGGGACTGCCACCCACCCACTACCCTATAGAGATAGTTTCCCGTCCACTACCCAAAACTAATGAATTAAAAGTTAATGCTACTAGAGCAAAGTATAAAAATCTCATAAAGATAAATAAAACTCGGACTGAACATAAAAACAAATCAATTAAATGTGGTTTACTAAACATAAGATCTCTCCCCTCAAAAACACTCTTGGTAAATGACTTAATTTGTGAAAATAATATTGATTTGTTTTGTCTTGCAGAGACATGGTTGCAGGAAGAGGACCATGTCACAATAAATGAGTCAACTCCCCCTAGCTACTTAAACTTTAGTGTCCCTCGAAGTACTGGTCGAGGAGGTGGAGTAGCAACTATCTTTCATTCCGATTTACTAATTAATCTCCAAAAAAATAATAGTTACAGTTCCTTTGAGCATCTAGTTTTTAGCTTTCCTCATACACATAACAAAGCAGTAAAGCCACTTTTGTTTGTGGTCTTATATCGTCCACCAGGACCTTATTCTCAATTTTTAGATCAGATTTCAGATTTTCTATCTGACTTAGTTTTAAACACTGATAAAGTCATTATAGTCGGAGACTTCAATATTCATGTTGATAATGAAAGTGATAGTCTAAATACAGCTTTTCACACTATCCTAGACTCAATAGGCTTTACTCAAAATGTGCAGGGACCAACACATTCTTGTCACCACACTTTAGATCTTGTGCTGACTTATGGCATTGACTGTGAAGAAATAACAGTCTTTCCACATAACCCTATCCTGTCTGATCATTTCCTTATCACTTTTAAACTTACTCTAATGGATCATATCAAACCTGAAAGAAAACTTCATTATACCAGAACGTTATCAGACAACGCTGTAGCAAATTTTAAAGAAGCTCTTCCAACTTTAATTTCCTCAGTTTATAAATGCAGAACAGAAAACAGTGATTTAACTCGTGACCCCTCACAACTTGACATTTTAGTTCATAGCGTTAATTCCTCCCTGCGTCGGGCAATAGACAAAGTTGCCCCCTTGAAAAGGAAGGTGGCTAGCCATAGAAGATTAACTCCCTGGTTTAATTTAGAGCTACGTACCCTAAAGCAGAATGTTAGAAAACTAGAGAGAAAATGGCGCTCCACGCATTTACATGATTCCTTTTTAATATGGAAAAATAGTTTATTGCTATATAAAAAGAGCCTTCACACAGCTAGAACAGCATATTATTCATCTTTAATCGAGGAGAATAAAAATAATCCTAGGTTTCTTTTTAATACAGTTGCCAAACTCACACAGGATCATAGCTCTATCGAGCCAACCATTCCCCAAGCTCTAAGCAGTGACGACTTCATGCAATTCTTTATAAATAAAATAGACTCCATAAAGAATAAGATAATTGGGAACCTTCCCAATATGCTTGCTTCCTCCTTAGTTAATGAGGCAGCCTCAAAAATGGTGGAACCTAATATATGCTTAAACTGCTTTAATGCAGCCGAACTTTGTGATGTACTAAAATTATTAGCTTCATCTAAACCTTCAACTTGCGTTTTAGACCCAATCCCAACTAAACTCTTAAAAGAAGTTTTCCCTCTGATCGCTGCTCCAATTTTAAATATAATGAATCTATCCTTAGTCAATGGATATGTACCACAGGAGTTTAAGATTGCTGTAATTAAACCTCTACTTAAGAAACCCTCTCTTGATCAAAACGACTTAATTAACTATAGACCGATATCTAATCTTCCCTTCTTATCTAAAATTCTTGAGAAAATAGTTGCACACCAGATATGTGAGCATTTAAACAATAATGAGCTGTTTGAGAAGTTTCAGTCAGGCTTTAGAGCTCATCACAGCACTGAAACAGCTCTGGTGAAGGTTACTAATGATATTCTCATAGCCTCAGACAATGGACTGGTGACCATTCTGGTCCTGTTAGATCTCAGTGCTGCCTTTGACACTGTTGACCACAATATTCTCATAGAAAGGCTTCAAAGTGTCGGTATAATAGGAACAGCACTAGGTTGGTTTAAATCTTATTTGTCTAACAGATTTCAGTTTGTTCAGGTAAACAATAGATCTTCCTCAACCTCAATAGTTACTTGCGGAGTACCACAGGGTTCAGTGCTTGGGCCGATTCTCTTTACTATATATATGCTTCCTATTGGTAAAATAATTAGGCAGCATGGGATAAAATTCCATAGTTACGCAGATGATACACAGCTATATCTATCCATAAATCCTGATGAATCCAATCAGTTAGGTAGACTACAGGCATGTCTGGAAGACATAAAAACTTGGATGACTCTAAACTTCTTGCTTCTAAATTCTGATAAAACAGAAGTTGTCGTCTTTGGACCAGAAGCTCTGAAAAAGAAACTACTTAGTCAGCCCCTTCACCTGGACGGCATTAAATTAGCCTCCAGTAATAAAGCAAAAAACCTCGGTGTCATTTTTGACCAAGATATGTCATTTAGAACTTACATTAAAGAAGTCTGTAGGATTTCCTTTTTTCACCTTAGGAATATTGCAAAAATTAGAACCATCCTGTCCAGGAATGATGCTGAAAAACTAGTCCATGCCTTTGTTACTTCAAGGCTGGATTACTGTAACTGTCTATTATCAGGTAGTCCACAGAATACAATTAAAAGTCTTCAGTTAGTTCAAAATGCTGCTGCTAGGATTCTGATGAATATTAAAAGAAGAGATCACATTTCCCCTGTTTTAGCTTCTCTTCACTGGCTCCCAGTAAAATCTAGAATAGAATTCAAGATCCTCCTTCTGACATATAAAGCCCTTAATAATCTAGCTCCATCATACATAAGAGACCTGATTGTTCCATATGTTCCTAACAGAGACCTTCGCTCTCAGACTGCAGGTTTACTGGTAGTTCCTAGGATTTCTAAAAGTAGAATGGGTGGCAGATCTTTCAGCTATCAGGCTCCCCTCCTATGGAACCGGCTCCCAGGGTTGGTTCGTGAAGCAGACAATTTGTCTATCTTTAAAACTAGGCTAAAAACTTTCCTCTTTGACAAAGCTTACAGTTAGAGATATGTTTATAGGTAGTTAGAGTCAGGTCAGACAGGTAGATAGGAAGAGACAGGTTAATGTTAGTAGTCAGGCAGAGTGTCAAAAGTTAGGAAGAGATAGGAAGAGGTAGAGTAGCTAGGTAGAGATAGATTAATGTAAGCCAGGTAAAGATCCGGAGCCGGTCGCGGCTTACCGCCGCGGAAGAAATGTGCCCCACAGGGGCCAGCCAGCGCCGGAGAGAGGTCCCTCAAGGGGATCCTCCCGCACAGTGCGGCCGCCCATTACCTGCCGGGTTGAATCCCCTGGGCAGACTGTGCGGACCCCACCCGTTTATCTCTTAAACGTTTCTCGCCCTCTTCAACTCTGTCCTCTCAGTTCTGTCTATTTTTCCTTAAGATAGTTGTCGACTATCGGTCTCGTGCCGGTATTTAGCCTTAGATGGAGTTTACCACCCACTTTGGGCTGCATTCTCAAACAACCCGACTCCGAGAAGACCCCGGCATGACGGGGGCCGTTACCGGCCCTACACCGTCCACGGGTCAGGAGGACTAAGACAGAGTGTTGGTAGCCAGGTCTCCTAGTAGCTAGGAGACAGGTTAATGTTAGTAGCTATGCTGCTTTAGGCTAGGCTGTTGGAGGACATTATTAGGGTCTGTTCCTACTTTCTCTCCTACTTCTCCCCAACTGCATGATGTGCTGTCAATTCAAGCACTAACCTGTTTTCTATTATAGTAGGTGCTCCGGATTAGCCCTGCTTGACGACCCTGACTAAGATGGCATTGCAGTGACGGAAAATTCTCCACGTCCTGCAACAAACTTGTGCATCAGTTCTATTGCTCTTTCTGTGTCTCTGTTATGTATTCTCCAAGCCACAGACGGTCGCGGCAGATAACCGCTTGTGCTGAGCCTGGTTCTGCCGGAGGTTTCTTCCTGTTAAAAGGGAGTTTTTCCTTCCCACTGTCGCTGCATGCTTGCTCAGTATGAGGGATTGCTGAGAATTCCACGACGCAATCTTCTGTGGTTCTGTAATTTCTACACTAAACATTGTATTGTAATAACTCTTTTTGTAAAGTGCCTTGAGATGACATCTGTTGTGAAATGGCGCTATATAAATAAACTGAATTGAATTGAATTGAATTGAATGTAGACATAAAGATTTCAAGAAGCATTTCAAACTTGTTTACATTTCTAATCCAGGATGCTTCTTGACAACTCAGCCTTCCTGTTACCTGCTTTAAGTCTTGCTCTCTTTGGCAGAGTGAATGAAAATGTGGAATAATGCTTTTTCCTTTTAAGTAGTTTCTTATGTCTTTGTGCTACCTCTGAATTCTTTTTTTAAACACCACCCTGATACTAATGCTGCGTTCAGACCGCAGGCTTTGTCAGCGTCAGCAATGTCAAGATTACACGTTAAGTCTACTGTTGAGGCCGTTGGAGGAGCGTCATGGTCTCTGCGGAGCTTTGGCTCCGTCAACTTTTCAAGCTTTTCCTGCATTTCAAGCTTCAAAGATCATAAGACTAGCAAAGCAGAAGTTCAGCTAGTAGAACTTTTGACAGTCCTAACGCTCTTGACGCAGCACTGCAAACAATCAGAGCGTCTCACTGTAGTGACGTTGCCCGACGTCAGCGCTGTCTAGCCAACCACAATCCACTAGAGTTTAAAAAATCCAGCAGAGAAAGGCCCACCTATGAGCTTCAGCTTAAAAATGTATCTTCTGTGTATATGCATCGAACTAGTCGCTTTATGAGCGTTGCCTGACGATGACAAAGCTTGCGGTCTGAATGCAGCATAAAAGTAGCTCAATCAAGCTGAACATTCACATTTTTCTAGTTCTGATTTTCTCTACTAGTAGACAACCAAATAGTTTAATTTGTTGGTAATGGCTGTCTCAGACAGCAATAAAATAAAACTGAAGGAATGCAAACAAGCAGCAGGCATAAAAGGAGATTTAAGAAGTAAGAGGCACCATAGATGGAGAAGGACGAAGATTTCTTTTCAGGAAGATATATTACATGGTAAGACTATTCAGTGTTGGATAAACCCATTACACCCCCCCATAACACAAACTACAAAAACATAAGTACTTTGAGCTACTTCTGTTCAAGCAAGTGGGATTAATAGTTCTCCCTGCAAATGTTCGGTTAGGATAGCAACTTAAGGAAAGTCAATCTAATTTTTTTTTGGAAAGCACACTTTCAGCAACAAGGCAATTCAAGTTGCTTTTGATGATAAGGGGAAAACTAAAAGTAGCAATAAAACGACACTTAAAAACAGAAAAAACGACATCAGAAACAGACAGAATAATAAAACATAGTGCAGTTATTGCATTCCAGCTTTATTAATCAATTAATGAAAGGCAGCACTTCACAGATTGGTTTTTTGCCTTGATTTAAAGGAAATCAGCGTTTCAGCAGCTTTGTAGTAATCTGGAAGTTTGTTTAGATAAGAAGAGAATAGAAACTAAAAGCTGTGTCTCCATGTTTGGTTTTAATTCTCGAGGTGGTTAAGCAGAGATGTGAAAAAAAGTGATTTAAAAAATGTTGCATTATAATAGAGGGATAAATAAATGAAAAAGACAACTAAAAGTCAATCTGATGTTGTTGTTACTGTTTGGTACAAGTCAGAATGAGTGTGGTAGTACAGCTAGCTGCTGAAGGAAGATAGAAAATGATAAATCACATGTCAGATGAAGGAGTTTTCACATACAGGCTGAGTTTTTATGTTCAGCCAAATGAATGTGGACATATCCAAAAAGGTCACTGCATACTTGCTCTTTGAATTGTGTGGCTTTACAGAAAATAAAACCAATCAGGTTTCTTCAGTCAGGTTTTTGTTTTGTTTTTTTATTTATTCATATATTTATTTATTGGGGGGGGTGTTTAGAACCAGACTTTGGAGGAGAAGGAGGCCATTAAAATTTACTTTATAAATTAATCAGAAAAGACCACATGTCTTACCCAAGCCCCCTAACTACTCTCACCAGGACGCTCATAATAACATGTAAGCAAACATACACATTTATTCACATATGGCTGTTACCACGCCGCACTCAGCTATAGAAAGGGACACTGATTTCATGCTATGGCTGCTCTCTGCGTTATGCACTCTGGAACCAATTACAGATAAACGACCACATCTTCTCTCTGCCATTTACGGATCAACAGATCCAGCAGCTATTTTTACATAAGCTGAAACTGTTTTCACACTCTGCCAACTGGAACTGTGCCTTTCATTAAGAGAATATATTTAGAGCAGAAGAGGGAAGAGGCAGGGGGGGGAATGATGAGCTTTGATTATATCTTTCCATGAAAATCTTTAAGGTTCTACGGTTCTCTTGTTATTTCATCACAGCATGCCCCAGGTAGTTCAGAAGAGAACGAGGCGTGGTGTAATTTGAAGCTCATAAATACTGTTATCCTAAATTAATAATATGCAGTTCAGTGGAGCCTCAAAGTGTTTATTGTTGAGTCATCGCCAAGACTCAGCTGGTGTCAATTGCTCACGAAGCGCTCGAAGAGCAGGTCAGCAAACAGTGAACTTACCATCT
Organism: Apricaphanius iberus; assembly: GCA_028564705.1. Taxonomy (NCBI): domain Eukaryota; kingdom Metazoa; phylum Chordata; class Actinopteri; order Cyprinodontiformes; family Aphaniidae; genus Apricaphanius; species Apricaphanius iberus. The sequence goes on along the minus strand of JAPXFQ010001391.1, from coordinate 267,148 downwards.
GTGTGTGTGTCAGCGGCAATTAAGCTGATAAGTACATCGGCACATTAAAATAATATAAATAAAAGATTCCAGAGCCTGTTTATAGCGGAAATATAATGCACATAACTAATCTGCTAATCGGAAATATTTTGTTCTGATGAAAGATAAATAATTCTCTTTATGATCTGAGCGCATGATCCCTACGTATTTATAGCGGTGAAAAGACACAACGCAACCCAATGAAACACTCCTAGAGTTTACCTACCATGTCCCTGTGTAAATATCCCAGGAATAACTCAAACACATTTAAGCAAATTTTCTTAAAATTCTATTAACATGTTTTATTTTCAATAAAATTAAATTAATCAAAATGGATCATAATTTCATCCGCTATTTTCATTATACAGCCAAAGGGCTGTGTTACATTTCAACATCCTTAGTGGACATGCATTGGAGGGTTCAAGTTTTCTTGATTTAAGGAGCTTTTCATTAAAGCATTTCCAAAGTTGAACTGGGAACGGTGGTGATTTAGTTGTGTCTGTTGTTCACTGTTTACTCTGTTAAAGCACCTGCTCCATCACTGGATGAACGGATTTATTTCCTCATCTTGAAAATGTTACAGCCATGTCGAACCACTGGAATGATTAACCTTTCAGTTTTGATCAATGCACATGTAGCAACACTCCCAATCCCTGCTTTACACTAGATTCCTTTTTTTCCGGTTGCTATGCTACTTATGTAAATTGCACCAATACCATCGTTTAGAACAGCGGTGTCAAACTAATTTCCATTTTGGGCCACATCAAGCTAATGAGTATCCTTAAAGGGCCGGTTGTGGCAGAAAGTATTGTTAAAACTATAACAAACTGTTAAAATCACCCTCTGCATTCCAAAAGTACGTCTTAAAATTAAATAATCCATAACAACTTTACATATTTTATGTGATTAAAGACTGTTTACATAAACAAAGTTTTTATTTTACTAATAAAATTGTATTGGGGTGCACAAAAATGGAACTTAAAGTTTCTATCTATGAGGTTCTCTAGTGTTTAGAGGGCCACATAAATGGCCATGGAGGGCCTTGAGTTTGACATGTGTGATTTAGAAAAACTAATCAAAAGTCAGCTATGTATGGTGACAGTATAAGGCAATGCAACACCAACACAAAGTTGCATTTTTAAATGACATTTTGATATCTAAAGGCAATAAGTTTCACAAGCAAGTGTGCAATTCTGTTGGGGTCGAGATATCAAAGGAAAAATTGCTTATTACACTGGCTGCTTAACAAAGATTAGGGGTTTTAATATGGCTGTATAATGAAGGTGCCCACTGACACTAATGGTATTTAATTCAATATTCCTGCTCAAATTATACCATGGGTATTTCACCAGTGTGTTAATGAATCTGGGTTGTGTTTGTTTATCTGTAGTTCAGCAGAGAGCTACTACAAATCTGAACAGGATTATAAACGGTTTCAGTTATATGGAGACTAGTGTAACAACCAGAATGTATAGCCTGGCCAAGCCAAGAGTAAATCATTTTTCATTAATGATAACAGACTTTATTACATACAGGTTTATTTTGTAAACCAGTTTAAGGAAAAAAATGGGGATCCTATTGCATCCTGTTTATTCTTTATTCAAAAGGATGGGCTCACCCAGGTCAATGTTAAAGGGATAATGTGGCTCCCGCAATCCTCTGAGAGAATTCAAAATAGAATAGAAGAAGAAATAAATATTTATTATGTAAAACAAAGTTATGTAAAAAAAATCTATCAAAAAAATGTATTATTAAAATACAAATTTGTCTCAAAATCTAATAATATTCCAGTGGTTTATCTGAACAACTATGAGCTGGTGCTGAAATTTTAAAACTACCATAACTGAAAAAAAACTTTGTGGCTGTGTTTAATTGATAAGGTAAAAGATTTGTGGAAGTACTTTGATTGTGAGAAAAAAAGAACACAAAAGGCCGTTGTGAGGGCTTGATGGAGACTAAAGAACAGAGCATCACTATAATCTTGGTGAAGCTTCTTAAAGGCTGACACTCAGATTTTTATTAAAGATTTTAAAAGGTCAGTAACACTTCTGTTTCATGCAACAGCAAGATATGAAAGATGGTATAATTATTGTTGTTATTATAATAATAAACTTACAAAAGCCTAATTAATCTCCTTAGAAGGCTTGTAGTTACCAGCAATAATAAAACATATACTGTTAATTATGACCTTTTAAAGAAACTGTTGTAAACGTGCAGTGCTAGAGTAATTAGTAAAGAATGTGACTTAAAACAGTTTTCTTAATTTCCAACCTAAAACTGACTAAAGTTGCCAATAAACTAGTCAAAAACTGTCAACCTGCCCTGCTGACTATTTAACAAAATAACAAAAATCAAGAGAAGAGATAAGAACTGAAAAGGACTATTGCTCAACATTATATCCAATTGTAATCATCGCCACAATATTGATGTGTGCAATTTTGCAATTTGCAATGGTCTCTTTAGATTCAGTGTTTAGTAGACTATTGTATTTCAAGGGGCATGAATGCAATTTTTTCCCTCGACGCCCATTCTGGACGCTTTTTTAGTGGAATAGATGCTGAAAGCTTACAAAAAGTGGGTGATAAATTGTGATGAATGAAAAGAGAATATGAGATAATTGTGATCAACATTTCCATCAATATTCAACACAATTCCGTTTTTCCGATTTTGAGCTGCCCTAAGCAGGGATACTGATCAATACACTTGAAAGGACCAGATCCTTGTTTACAAAGTAGTGAAACCTGGTTTTCAATAACTTCTTCAGAATGGAATCAAAATTAGAATACTTTTTTTAAGATATTAGATACAATGTTATGATGATATCTTGTATTTATCTTCATTAAATAGACCCCTACAATTATGCTTGTTTTATTGAAAATGATTTTGAATTGATTTTTTTTTTATTAGTTTCGGTATAAAGTGAGAATTTACTATCAGGGCACTAAGAACAGACATGCATTTATCCTAAAACAAAACAAAAGTCAATTTAAATGTGCAAACATACAAAGAGAGAATAGGTAAATCCACACAGAAATATCACAGACAGAATTTGAATCCAGGAGCTGTGAGGCAATAGTGCTAACCCCAAAGATAATGAGAAACATTAAGTTAGTGGTTTTGGTGGGTTTCTTCTTTTAAATTTAGATGAAAATAGTCAAAACAAATACATAAAGTTTACCCTCACTCCAAAAAGTAAGTACACATTTTTTCTCCAATTTTTAGACACTTGGATTCTAAATGTTTTACGGTGTGAAGTGTAGGTCTGGTTCTTTGAAATTTAAAGCTTTCAGTTCAAAGCTGTCTGGAACTGAAGGCAAGGGAAAAGACTTTCCTTCAAGAGACAAAAGCAAACTACAATCAGCTTCCAGACTGCTCTCTGTGATCTCACTCTCTGCATTGCTTTGTCTACAGCTTTGGTAAAACTGACAGGGCGCAGCGAGACATCCTATCCCTATACACACAGCTAAACACAGCTGCACCTTCCCGCTTACCCATCAAATAGCAACTACCTGGGAGGTGAGTGTTCCCTTTCAGGCAAATTTGAGACAGTGAGGCACTACCAGCTAGGCTAGATGAGCTTTAGCACAAACAAAATACAGATTATGTTCATTGTAGGAATAGAAGTTATAGCGCCCTTTATCACAGGTTGTGTCCCACACAAAGCAACTCAGTTTGTTCTTCTAGGACTATTAGCAAAAGAGCAGCAAGACATTTATTTTTTGTGTGGGAAAAGGGTCATTCTAGGATAATCATGGCATATAATTCTTTTTTCATGCCACAGATCAAGAAATGCAAAGGGAAACACTTAAATTGAAAGTATGCAGCCATGTGAAAGTTTTTAATCTCTAAGCTCCTGGGGGCAATGTCTGAAGGGATTACAATTGTGAGATTTGGGAGAGGGGTGTATACAGCAAGGCAGCTGGGGGCATATAGAGATACAAACACTAAGTCCCCAATCACAGACAGGCTAGCAGCTGATAGTTTGTAAGAACAGACAAAAAAAAAAAAATCCTGACAAGGCGGAGTAAAGCTCTATCTGAGATGTTGCCAACCTGCCAAAACTGAATTCAGATTTCTGGTTAAGAACATAATTAAGAGCATTTAAAGTATTCCTGCGGCAGCATCACACTGTGTGATATAATTTAAAGACAAAGACTACTGTTTTACTTAATGAGATTAGCAAGGATACCGTGGTTAGCAATAGAACTGGCAAAGAGCAGTCTTTTCTTGTAGTTCCTTTAGAATCTAGATTCTTGCCTAACTTTGAGATTTCCAAAAGCCTGCCAACATTTCTGTTCTGTCAGAGAGGTTGAAAAGATAAACAGAAGAGGCTCCCTGTGATCTGCTGAAATCAGAACTTGCTCAGTTTATTCCATCAGCAATTTACCAAAAGATCCGCAAGGTAGAGGGAAATTGGTCCTGTGTAAAAGCCAGATCCAAAACATCCCAAAAGTCCATTACCCACCAATGACTAGCGCTCTCTTGTAGCTGCCTCAATTAACAGTTTTTTAGTTTTTTTTGCTGTAACAGGTTTCATGCCAATGAGTGTTACCCCTCCTTTCCACCGGACGCGTTAGCAGCATGTTACAGCAGCAACACGTCATACGCGGCTGATAGCCACCGCTGTAATAAATATAATCCTTTCCATCAGAGGCGAAAGCAACACGTGTTTGCCCTGTCACAGGAGCGTCATGTCCCAGCACTTTTCTAAATATACGCGGCAGTCCTATTTTCTACGCGCTACGCCTGTGAAACGTGTAAATTTAGACATTTTGGATAGGGGAAGAAAGGAAGTCAGACGAATCGGCATCCAGAAATTTTCAAAATAAAACAAAGGTGCTTCTTTCCGGTAGCTTTACTTAACTACCTGTGCGGCCCCATGAGAAGTCAGTAGGTTGCGGGAGGGTCTACACTACCTCGGATCGCCACTAACATTTTTCTTTTGCACTTTGAGGGATTTTGTATATTCCCTGACATAACATAAACTTATTGGCGAATGTAACATGGACAGAATATAAAACACAGACCTTTTGGAGCCATGTTGTAGTTTTTTTCCTGCTTGTTGTTGTGTTTACTGACGAAACCACGCGTGATTTTGCTGATTTCGGGCTCCTTCGGTGACAGCTGCTTCCCTGCTGCTACGTGCTGCTGACGCCCTCCGTGAAAAGGGCCAAGCAGCAGAATACGCGAGTAAAACGTGCTGCTCCTGTAACATGCTGCTGACGCATCCAGTGGAAAGCCCGGGTTACAGGTAGCGCGACATGAAAAACGCTTAAAAAGATCTGAGTTTTGACTATTAAACAAGGGAGACCAGGCAGAATGAGTCAAGCCAGAAATTGCGCAAAACCGGTCCCCATCAGATTTTTCTGCTAAGACCAAACTTAGAAACGGTAAATATGGTGGATATCTGTTGTGCCCCATGATGCCGTTACAAAGGCATATGAGATAAAGAAAGAGCGTTTAACAAGATTCCCAAGGATCCAGAATGCAGAAAACGTTGGATTACTGAAATGAATCGTGCTAGTGATCAGTTAAAAATGAAGTTGCGGGACCCCCATGAGAAAAGTTTTCCGCTTATGTGACGACCACTTAATATCAGGTACATAAATCAACTTTTCGTCAACTTTATATGGTATTTATTTTACATGCTGTTATTTAAATACTTAGAGGACTTACTACACTTATCTTCCCATAAATTTTGTCTTTGTCTTGTTGCTCACATACTGTAGAACAAGTAAACATCACGTAAAACTTTGCAGAATCATTATCTTATTTTAATCATCAAAATGATTTATGTTGTGTTCTATTTTTAATTATGCAAAGCACCTTGAATTGCCTTGTGTTGAAAGTGTGCTATATAAATACACTTGCCTTGCCTTTGTAATGTCTGCATTGGCTGTTTACATATCTTGTGATCATAACAAGGAACAGACAATGGTTTAATGTATTTTTTTGAAGCAATGATTGATTAATAGCCTAATATTGACAGACATAACACAGCTGCCCATTGCTCATGGTAGCTAAAATGAGGACAGTTTCCACTTACCCTCCCGTCGGGCGGTCCTTTGCAGGAAGTTTCCAGATCTGGATCTTGATAATAAACCCTGATTGTGTTCATTTGTATCCTTTCAGTCTATTATCTGCTTTAAGCGATGCTCTGGAGTACGAAGAGGGAAAATTGATCAGGAAATTGTGGGTATCTCAGGTCTAGTAAAAGGTCAGCTCCGACAGCTTCTAAAGTTTTAAGAATCCCAGGGGCATGGTAAGGATCGGAGTTGTTTAATCTTTTTAATTTCCCGGTATATTCAAAAATATATTTGGTTTTAAAATGGAAAGCAAACACCGACGGAGTAAAATCCCAGTCAGCGACGTTCCTTTTGAATATGTTCCTGCCTGCCAGCTATGCTCTGTAAGTCACATGACGTCTGGAGCTCTATTGACCAGTTCTCCTCAATATATATGAATTGTGATAACTATTAAATTTTCGATTTATCGCCCAGCCCTACTGGTCTACTAAAAATAAGATTACACTTTTATTTCCATCTCTATGTGTAGCTGTCCACAATTCCAAAAGTGCAAATGGCAAAAGACCATCACTGGCCCAACTTTAGCTAAAATAGTATCTTACATCCATGTGATTTCTCTGAAGCAGAAATAAGAAATAAAAGTCATATACTCAAAAAAAATAAACCTTTATATTGTCTTCCTGCTGTAACAATTTCCACAATGGAGAGTGTTGTCAAATGAAATGACTTTTCTTATAAGTGATTTGAGATTATAACTGTTGTGAGTTGGCACTATATGAATAAACCGAATTGAAGTAAATCAGCCGTAACCTGATCATGCTTTACTATGTTGCATTAAGTGATCAGAAAAAGGTTGGATATTTGTCTTTCCAACCAGCCTGGTTATTGGTTGGTTCCTATCAAGCTGAAATCATTTGAGTCCAGCCACAGATTTCCCTGGGCATCTCTAGAATAAAATACAATCAACACAAACACTAGGGCAGCTGAGTTTTACAACAAAATGCAAAAATAAATATTTGGTTTTGATTTAAACACTTTTTTTTAGCTTTGAACATGAGCAGTTGAAGAGACACAAATAATATTTTCAAACAACCCTTAATTAACAGCCATAGTCACAGTCAGGCAGGAAAACTCAAAAGTTAAGAGCAACATAAGAGCGTTTACTCATTTTACATTCTGGTCTTAATTTACTGAACAAGGGTCATTACATAAATTGGCCTCATAAAGTGTGATAGCATCTTGCAATCTGGTAAACTTTGCCACACAGGAGAGCTGCAGTGAGTAAGCCAACACAGAAAGAAGAATCTAAAAAAGAACCTGTTCCTTCTTTGTGATGATACCATTATTTTCTGTGATCAAGCAGCAACAGCTGCAGCTTTCCCAGATTTCTGTGTGTGTGTGAGTGTGTGCGTGTGAAGGAAAAGCACCAGCTCCCCGACTGACAGCATCTCCCCAGCTTCATTAGATGTTGTCTGTTTCTGTGCTTACTCTTCTAGTTTGTTTCGGGAGATGGGGAACATGAATTGAAGCATTGAGGTTTTGCTCTCCTCATAGGAGGGAGGCACTTACACAGCAACAAAATCCTCTCCAGGGACAGGAGAGAGGAGAGAAGTGGGGGCAGAACACAGCAACGCAGCATTTCCAATTGAGCCTGTGATGCTCTCAAACTCAAAAATGCCACATGGGAATCGATGAAATAGATATGAAGGCAAAGGTTGTGTACACAGATCAAACTGCCAGCCCTGTCACATAGAGAGACATGAACTGGCTACATATTTACAGCATTAAGATGTAGTTCTGTACAGGTGGCGAAATTCTGGGACATATCTTTTTACAATGACTGCTGTGGTGTTAACATGATGTGTTACCAAACACTAGCTGTGTTTATTTGCCATATTTTATTTTCACCGCTGCATGTTTGAGCTCCATTAAAAGCTGCATTGTTGGAGCGATAGCTGCACAAACATCACCAAATACACGCACTGAGGTATCAGGGATGCAGCGATACCACTTTTTTCAAACTGTCCCAATACCGATACTTAGATCTGAGTACTTGCCGATACTGAGTACCAATGCCGATACTTCTATCACACCGAAAAATGTAAAGAGCTGGAAGACAGGTTTTATTTTGTTCTCTACCTGTTACAGCAAATGACGGTGAATTAGATTTTTTTTTAAATGACCACAAAACTAAAATTTCAAGAGAAAAAAAAATATTTTCTGTGAAATTATTGTACAGTTTCCACATTTTCGGCTTATGGTGTCGGTTAATTGATGCCAATATGAGTACATTAGAATGGTATCAGCCCTGATACCTGATACCAGTATCGGTGCATCCTTAGCTGTGATTCTACTTATTCTCATAAAAAGTGACCGGTTCCTTGGCTACCGCCATTGTGTTTACATAAGGAGCAGCAGCGGGTTGGACACGGAAGTGATGTCATGGTGTCCCGCTAGCTTTCCCCAAAAAGGAAGTGGCAGCAGAAGGAGGATTATGCTTTTATTATACATGCAATTTACTTCCATGGACCAGGAGGAAATTGTGCCTCTGCATTCAGGCCACAGCAAATAAACTGTTTCTATTTAATAGATATTTTCGTCTGCTCAATGTATGATGGCAGGATGTGGATTTAACTCGTTTGAACTGAATAGTAAATTAGATCAATGAAAATTAAATACCACTGAATGTGTAATTTTCATTTTAAAAATTGATTGGTAGAAATTTATTATATCAGTCAACATGATGGTCAACAAGTTTAATGCAACCTATATGTCAAGAGCAATTTCTCTTCACTTTATTGTGTTAGTGTCCGGGTCCCTGGTCAGGATGCGTGTTTCAAATAAACGGGCCGGGTCAGTTTCAAAAATCATTTGACAGCGCTGATTGGTAAAATTGGACCTGTTCAGGGCTTAGCTACAGCTAAAATCATTCTTTAACAGTGGTTGTTTGGTACATGTTTGTAAAACATGTGTTAGAGAGATTAATAAACCTTCAATTAAATATGCAAGAAGAAATTCTCTGGGAAACAATATTTATCGCAAAAATTGTTGCGTGATAGAAATATTTAGTAAAATTCCCACAACATGTATACCCAGCTAGCTCTCTGGGGAATGTGCGCATGAAGCAGATCACGCTGCATATTTAGAACACCTTTCATTAAGAGTTAATCACCTGTTAATACCATACCCGCTTCTGTATAAATATATGCACAAGGCTTGAATCATGCCTGAAGGTGTTTGCAGCAGATTGCAAGTCTTTTTTAACCTGCGAAGAATGCTACAGCAGCTACACAGAAAAGAACATGACTCTATAAGTTAGTGTAAGTGAGTTGTTTAATAAACTGAACTGGATTAATAATGATAATACAAAAATTATGTTTGCAACACAAGTGGGTGTTAGATCTGCGGGGGAAAGAAATTCCGCATCAGGTTTTTAAAACTGGTGGGGACAAAACAGTCACAAGCGTCCCCAGCTAAAATGATGCCTATGGATAAAGTACTATACAAGTACAGGCCATTTACCATCTCAAAGACCCAAACCTTGCTCTATGCTACAGAGTTATTCTTTTTCTTCTTTGATTTATGCACAAACACAGATATCTGAGATGGATTAAAACCCTCACTTTTCCTGATCTTCAGAAACTGAATGATCATTTGTGTTGTCACGTCACAGCAGCACTGTGTCTCCAAGGTCGGCCCCCTGACAAATGGAGCAACTCATTGTGAGTGAGGGGGAGGAACAGAGAGCAAACGAAAAGAAAGAACATTTGTAGCTGCCAGAGCGGCCAGCGACCTCGCCATTTGGACAAAACCACGTCTTGTTTTCGGCCGACGCCCACTTGAAGAAACTCAAAGCCGTTTGGGACACATAAAGATGGCGGCTTGAGGGGCCCATTCAATGGCTGTCAATTGGAAACTCTCCCTTACTAACACACACACATGCAGTCAATACATAATCCCAGGAGACCTCTGTCTACCCCTGGAAGAGTGAGCCTGACACGAGCCTCAGAGACAGCCCTGAAAATCCCAGCTAACTTCTACACAAAGACACACACACACATTAAAACACACATATTAATACATATAATTACCATCAGCAGAAAGTAGGGGGCCCCATCACAGGCCAGGCAGGTGCTGCACCAGGCCCACACATTGATAGCTGTGCATAAATAAGTGTGTGTGCATGTGTGTGTGTGATCGTGGGGGGCTCGTTTGCCTTCTGTCAGTTCAGCTGGCTGCTTGCGTGTTCATTCAGTCACTGTTTCTCTTCTCCTGGGGTTTCTTGGCCGTTTTCGTGCATCTGCATGCTGTCATGTGTCTATTACAAGGAAGGCCTGACTCATAGATCAATGCGTCCAGTATTATGTGTCCTCCTAATGCCGTTATTGGGGTCACTGTGAGCAAGCGACCCAAGCGTCCTCCCACTCTGATCCCTCTCTGCTTTGAGAGAGATGTGGCCTTGTTACGTGTTGTGCCATGATTCCTACCCAGCAGGCGAGGGTTTTAAAGCTGGCCTTGGCAGCATTTCAGTCTAAAAATACAATCGATTAATCAGTCTAAATGAGAAACGAGCACTTCCATATTCACGCTTGTTTTCCAAAAAGATCACATTTAGCATCCAAAAAAGCTTCAATGGGATGGTTTAAGTGAAACGGATCAGTAGAACTGGAACATATGTGTAATACACAACACAAAGTAGTGCATAGTCATCTAGTGGTCAGAATTGATACTTTTCCAAATCTTTGGAAGCCAAATCTGGAAAACTATAATGCAGATTTGTATTCATACCATTAGTCAGTAATTTGTAGAAAAACATTTTACTTCAACTCTGTTGGGGTATTGTTACCATTGGCCTTGCATAGCAATGTTGAATTTTTAATTTAAATTATTCTTTACAGAATAGCTAACACCCAGTCTAACTGAAAGCGGAGTATCTATGAATATCAATTTTCAACCAGTGGCATATATTCCCTCCTGAATTTAGGTTTTGGACTTTGACTGGGCCAATGTAAAACATGAATATGATTTGACTGATTCCATTCTATTGGTTCTCAGGCTTTATTTGGGGTTGTTCTCAAGTCTTTTGCAGTCTGAAACAGTTCTCCTTCCAGGTTATGACCTGGAATCCATCTTCCCATCAATTCGGACCAGCTTAGTGCCTCTGCTGAAGAAAAGCATCCCACACACCATGATACCGCCTCCACCATGTTCTACAGTGTGAATAGTGTATTTAGACTGGATTTTAAATCGTTGACAAAAGAGTCAATTTTGATTTTAAGTAATCAAAGCATCTTCTCATACATGTTGAGCACTTGTCCTGCAAAGCTTGCCGCAAAGTGCAAGCAAAACATCTTAACAATAATCTCGTTATTTGTGTTACTCTTCTATGAAGGGCCATATTTGTAAAGTGGAAAACTAAAAGTTTTCCTGCCACTCGACTTTCCCTCGTGAGTTGTGGATCTCTACTCCAGAGACACCTTGGGCCTTTTAGTTGCTTCTCTGATTAATGTTTCTACACACACGAGGACTCTTCATGAATCTGCTGGGATTCCTCACATAGAAAACTTTGAACTGCTTGGAACGTTTGTATAGTTGTATTAAAAGGACTTATGTTGTAAAGTGTCTTGAGATGACATCTGTTGTGAATTGGCGCTATGTAAATAAATTGAAATGAATGGAATTGAATTCTGAAGGTAGCTGATTGCTCTGGGTTAGATTTGGGGGTGTCAGATTTTATTTGTTAGAAATGTTGAAATGCATGTATTAGGTAATAAAACACACTGACACTTGTGGTTGCACTATGTGAAAAGGTTCAAGGGGTTCTTTCACAGGGTCCTGTGGTTAGAGGTCACCTACACATAGAGGCAATGAGTAAAGCATGCATATGCAAACAGACCAAAGCCACATAAAGCTTGAATTACTCACCTTGTCAAACAGAGACTTCCATTGCTGAGATAGGAAAAAGCAAAGACGGGAAAAGAGCAAGTAAAGGTGAAAGTGAGTTTGAAGAAGAAAACGGAGGGAGAAAAAAGTCAGGTGCCAAACAGGAGAGGAGCACCTGTTTGAAATAGATTTACTCTACATAAACTAACCCTAATGTATCTTCTGGTCTTGACTGATCACTATAACAGCCTATTATGGAGAGATGCATAAACTTCAGATTAAATCTGTTTGAAAATAATGCATTCTTCTACGTCTATTCAATGAAAATGTTTCAACAGTTTATTCGTGACATAAGAGTGCTCTTAAGAGCTTAATTTGACTTTAATTTGCATTCATATGAGACCCATGAGAGGCTCCATGATAGTAAAAACGTAGCCTACTATGCCGACTTACTACTTCTTCGGGAGCAACGGGAAGAACGTCGGTACTCTCCAAAACCTCGATCTCCTCGCCTTCTGCGTGGGCAGCCACCGCCGGCGAAATGTTCACCGTAGCCTCCCGGGTTCCGCCGGTCATCCTCGGACTGCTCTGCTCCATACATCCACTAGATCGTACGAAATGACCCCAGAGACATGTGATCTCTCCCCATCTCTCTCCTCAATTAAACAATGCATCAAACGAAGCGCGCGCGCTCCTGTTAAGGAAAGTTGATCAAGTAAGGCAGGAGTTGAAGTTTAAAATGTCTCCATGTGGTTTTTTTTTCTGTCTAGCGGTCCAAGTTTCAGGGGAACATTCTGCGGCGACTCATTTCACTCTGAAAGCAGCGACGCAGGAGGAGCAGCGGAGCTCAGATCCATCTGGGAGAGAAACAATTACATCATCAGCAGTGACAGAGGGACGGAGATGACAAACGGCACAGGAGCCGAGGTACGCGCCGTCATTTGGATTGATCCAGCGCACGGGAGGAGGAATCGACGGCCGGCTTCAAACGAGGTGCGCAAGTGGCGGGCTTGCGGGGAGAAGTTCGGACATGCGCCAGTATTTTTGGTGCGTCATGACACCGGGCGCGCAGTCTGCATCCGAGAGAGGTGGAGAGGATGAAGGCAAGGAGCAACACTCCGGTCGAGTCCGCCGAGATGCTGCCTGCCTGGGTTCGGCTTCAGGAGATGAAGCGGGTCCGCTCCGTTGCGTATAAGTCCTCAAAGGGACGCAAAGGGATGGAGAGAGCGGGAGGGGAGGAGAAATGAGAGGGAAGGAGGGAGAGAACGAGGGATTCCTGATGAGAGGCTTCTTTGGAGGGACTCCGGGTGTCTGGCTCAGCAGCTGACTGTACAGCAGAGAATTGGAAAAGCATCCACAACCCTTACATTTTTTTTTACATCTTGTCACGCCAACTTTAAAGGATTTTATTGCAGTTTTATGTGACGGACCTACACAAAGTAGCACATAACCGTGAAGTTGAAGACAAAGTTTGCCATAGACAGGTTATGGACAAAGTGGTGGTGGTGGGGGGGGGTTAAAGCAGATATAGTACAACAATATTCAGCATTTTAAACCTCTCCATTCATTCAATCCATGAACTGAAGAAAAGAAACATGGTTATTGCAACTACAAACTTGAGCAACATATTTTTCCAAATTCAGTCTTCATCACAATGCCAGAATAAACAAGGGGTCTGCAATTTCAGTCACCAGCACTTAAATCAAATGATGGCGTGATGAAGAGATGCACCCAAGAGACCTATGGTAACTCTGGAGAGGCTGCATAGACTCACAACTCAGGCAGGACAATATGTTGGCCAAATCTTGATTAGTCAGATACTCCAGTAATCTCGCCTTTATTAAGGAGTGGGATGAAGAAAACAGTTGCTGTAGAAAAACTATAATTTAACAGTTTAAACAACAAACCTTGTCAGAGACACCACAGACATGGGAGATCATTTTCTCAGATAAGAAAAAACTTTTTCTCATTTTAGCCTGTATGATCACACCACGAATAGTGGAAATTGAACACTGCACATTCAGCAGTTATTAGTTATTAATACACTCCACAAATCTGAATTTCCTTGTAGAGTGAGAAGGAATTTATCATTGACATAAAATCCTATTTATAGTTTTCTACAAGCATTATAGGCGAAACACCAAAATTACAAGGTGATGAAGTCACTTTAGATCAGAATACAATATTTTTGCTAAGATATCACATCCTATGTGGCCAAAAAAAAAACTTTTCCACAGAAATAATTGCATCACAGTGGCAGCATGATGCTGTGAGAGGTGTTTTTCAGCAGAAATAGGGAAGCTGGGTGGAGCAAAATTCAGGACAATTGTTGAGGGAAACTTCCAGAAAGTTCACCTTCAGCAGGACAACCTACCAGTGGGCAATATAATAGGTATAGATAGAAACAATATAAATTTAGCAAAAGGTAGAGATTCTGACTATACCACGGTTATGCATTTTGATGATGTCATCAAGCTGGGCCTAAATACTTTGTACCAGGTACGCAAGGATACTGGTAGTGTTCGGTGCACTGAAAAAAGAAAATGCGGCTCTAACTTCAATAAATTGCTTCAATTGGTAGAAAGTAATTGAATTAAGTTTTATCAAGTAACTTTATTACGTTTTTTAAATTAAAAAACGTAATAAATTAGGTTTGCTGAATTTAATTGAATTACTTGTTACCAATTGGAGCAATTTATTTACAGTAAGTTAGAGCTGGGGTTAGTTAAAAGTTAATATTTTATTTAACAAAACAAACCTGTTGAACTTGAAGCCTTTTTAATAAAAATATATTCAGGTTTCATTTTGTGCTATATTAAATGTATACAAAAGTAGCCAGGAAAGAATACTTTTATTTTTATAATATTCAGCTTTTATTCTATTTAAAATATCTTTATCTTTATTTATGTTGTGACAATTTGTGTGTTGCAATATTTTGGAAAAATAATTGAATATTTTTATTGATTTTGAATATTTTTAAATGCAATTTGCTCAACAAATGTTCTTTAAATAGCATTATCAACCTTTTGAAGTTGTTCTATTGCAATGTGTCTGGAGAGTGAGAATGTTCATGAGCAGTAATTCTAAAACATACGGTATAAAGAAAAAAACAATATACCACAATACATACTGTTACCGCACATGCTTAAATTTACATCGCAATATAGAGATTTGAGGCCATATCCCCCAGTCCTACAACCACCTTAAACGTCAATCCACAGCTACAATGGAAGAGTTTGGATCAAAGCATATTATTTTTTAGAATCAGCGGTAACCCATCCATTCATCCATTTTTCTGAAACGCTTAGTCCACAAGGGGTCGCAGGGGGGGCTGGTGCCTATCTCCAGCTGTCAACGGGCAAGAGGTGGGGTAAACCCTTGGACAGGTTACCAGTCCATCACAAGGCCACACAGGACAAAAAAAAAAACACACGCACACAATTTATCAATTAACCTGACAGTCATGTTTTTGGACTGTGGGAGGAAGCCAGAGTACCCAGAGGGAACCCACGCATTCACGCCTGGGCCGGGATACAAACCTACAACCTTCTTGCTGCAAGGCAACAGTGCTAACCACTGCGCCACCCTCAGCATTAACCCTTTTCAATTAATTTTAAAGAATCTTCTATGTGTCTGACTCAAGTTGAACTATTTTGCAAATGAAAATTCCCCAAGAAATTTGCACATTTTAATGTTAGGGTTGATTCTAAAAAGTGTTGAGTGAGAGGAGCCAAATACAAATGCACACCACACTTTTCAGCTTTTATACTTGCATGCTTGGTGAAGTTCTGGATCATTTCAGGTTTGAGACAGATCCTTCCACCTCTGCGGCAATAATCCACCATTACAGACAAGCACCTATTACCTGGGGAGACATCAAACATACTTAACAGATGGGTGGAAGTCACGTATGAGGGTGCATTATGGGTGGTCTAAATCAGTATCCCTGTGGTAAAACTCTCTGCTTCAGTATGACTACACTGTCATGGAAACAATATAGGAAAGGTATATTACAGCGACCCTTTAGAAAAAAAATTCTGGCAAATGTAAAAACATAATAAAGCCAGACAACTGTTCTCTTTTTGAAGAATGCCCAGGAGCCATCGTTTATTTAAAAAAAGAGCTGGACTCATTAAAACTTATTTTGGCTTCATAACTTCAACCAAATTTGTAGGAATAATTTGTGCCTTTTGTATGAATACTTGTGATGTTTATCTACAAAACAAGAGTTCTTCACAACATAAAGTTATATGGCTTCAGAATATCAAAGGCCATTTATCTTATAGACAGCTAACCATGAAGCCCAACTTAACAGAAAAAGAGTTCAGAACTGTACAATTTTATTAAACATTTACAGCTGAATAATTACCCAAATTCACAACCCTGTTGTGATTCAGACATTTTACATTCTCTCTTTCAAGGGGCAAAGCTGGAAAAACAAAAGGTCCAACTAATTGGACACGAGATCTGATTCGACTTGTTTTTGCAGGTCCTGATCCCATCCTCACAGCAGGGCTGTGATGAGGCAGAGGTGGTGAGAGAAGAGAGTGTGAACAAAAAAGGAGACAAGTTGTGTAGCAGTAAAAATACCCGCTAAGTGGGAAAACTTTGTTCAGATAAAAATAATAGGGAGTTACAAGAGGGTAGTTCAAAGCTTCTCTCATGCTCTAACCACAGCTAAAGTTAAATTACGTTTTCATGAGCACAACCCTCCATGCCATAAACATCATCAGATGTTCAAAGATCTCACATGAAATTGTCACCCTCTGTATCTCCACTGCAATACCATTTCTGTTAAATAGAGGATTGGTGATATGAGACAGACCAAGTGCGTTGCAGAAACAAGAAGAGGCTTTCTAACTTACCTGACATGTAATCATATGTGATTTGATTCTCAAGGCAGAGTTTCATGTGCAACTAGCCACATTAAAATAGGTTTGCAAAAGTTCACATTCATGTATACTCAGTACATTTACATAGGCAGATGCCAAGCTTGATTATTAAATGTTTTACCAATGAATGGCCTTGTGGGTTTGTTCCTTAGACATATGGAAGTATTCATTCCGCAGGATATGTGCCTTCTTTTTTCAAAGTGTTTTTAAAAAGGGCTCTGAATTAAGAAATTCAATTATGGTCTAAATACATAAAGAACAAGCAATATAAGGAAGGTTGGTATGTTTTTTCTTTTTATTTTGTCTAAAGGAGACATTCTTAACAACTCAGTAAATGAAAACCAATTTAAAATTATGAATGTGAGGCATATACAAAAGAGTATGTCTACTTGAGATTCACAGGAAGGAAAGGATAAAAAGCATCCCAAAACCCCTTTTAAAGAAGGAAACTAGGGCAAACATACAGGGGTTAGCTGTGGTTCTCAAAATTGTGATCAGGACCTCAATGTGTGTCACAAATCAACAAATGTAGGGGCTTGAGGTCCTGATCACAAATTAAACTAGAAAAGGACTCAGAGCTTGCAGAGCTTTCCTAGGGCCCCAGCAACTTCCCATTGCAGACATTTCCTGAAAATGTTATTGAAATCTGTCTATAACATTTTGAGTTCTCTTGCTAACAGACAGAAAGAAAGGCTGTCTGTTAGCAAGACATCCTTGCTAACAGAGAGCCACGGTATATTGACCGCCTGTCGGAGGTTAATAAAAGTGTAACAGTATATGCATACTATAAGTCTTTCAAAAGTAGTAACAGATGGTAAGAAACAAACTTAATAAAAGGTAAGGCATTTTTATCTTTCCAACAATGCTTATGGCTGCAGATGTTAATCCACTGGAATGATTCCCCCTAAATGGTGCCAGGTTTGTAAAGAAAACGCATCTGTAGATTGAGCAGCAGAGCTGAGTGTGCTTGTTGGACAAATAAAACTTTTTATGTTATGAGATGAAAGCTAAATGTGTGCCACACTCTACAATCAAAATGTTTTAAGACTACAGTGCCACCCTAGGGCATTATGTCTGTTTAGGTGCTAACTGCAGGCTGGCTACAGGAGCAGATTACCCTGCTAGATGACTAGCCAATATCAGCTTGTGTTACTTAGAACTGAAATGGATAAAATTTTGTCCTATGGAGCACCTCATATTAATTCTATAATTTGGCTGGTGTATCAAATCAATAAATGGGATGTATAAAATTATAATAAACATATATTCTTAACTGCATTTGCTTTGTTTTGAATAAAAATTTTATCTTACAAAACCTTAACATGAAATTGTAATATGACATGACATGAGGCTGTTTTCACAATATCTTACCATCAGTAGGAAAGGCTTGCTAGCCTGAACAAAAACGATACCACACTGACACTTGGATCGGAGTACTTGCGGATACAGATTATCAATAACTATACTAATACCACACAAAAAATTGCAATGAATTGGAAGACAGGTTTTATTTTCTTCTCTGCTTGTTACAACAAATGAATTCGATTTTAAAAACTGACCAGAAAACTAATATCAAGTGAAAAATAAATATTTTCTGTGAAACTATTGCAGTTTCCACATTTTAAGTATCGGTTCATGGTATCGTTAACTAACCACTACAAGTACAATACACAGACTATATATAGTCATATTCAGTCATTTAGATAGTGTTCCGATCAGACTGGTTAGATTAGAAGTCAAAATAAAAACCTTTGAGTTTTAGATTAAGGTATTTTCTATTTGATGTAGTTTTCTAATCTTAAATGTCTTCATTTTTCGTTAGCTGCAAGCAAAGAATGATCATGATTAACATAAATAAAAGCTTAAAAATATTGATTTTTGTGTAATCAATCTACATAATATTCCCCTGAAGCTTTGAGTTATTTCAGTTACATACTTTATTTGTGTTCTACATCTATCAAAAGGAACATTTATTTTTCAACCAATACTGCCCCCTTCAGCATAAGAAAAACTTGTTTTAAAAATTGCTAAGGTAAAGTAACAGGTAGTGAACAACAATAATGACAAATAAAAGTATAATAACCCCATTATGTTCACTAGATACAACTTAACAGGTAGAAATACCCCCCCCCCCATCATGTCATAGGCATTGATTTATTGTAAACGTTCGAAAAGATCTGGCAAAAGAAATGCATAAATTCTGTGGCGATGTGGTGTTGATTTGTGAAAATGAACACTTTGAGGCCTAATTGTAGAATCTTTATAGACACGGAGAGCTGACTTTCACATAAGTTAGAACTCCATCAGCTCTTCATCGTCTAGCACTCAATTGAGCAAGATTAGAGTAGCATCCTTAAATTAAAACAATAAACAATTGAAATCAGTTGACATTGCCGGGGGTTTTTTTGGAGACAAAAAGACCATGCTTACACAAAGTGTGGTCAGTTTCTTGGTACAGAAACCCATGCATACACCAGAAGTATTTTTTATATGCAGGAAAACATTAAAGAGCAGCAAAGATTTTCTTTTACACACACTACCCAATCATGATTAACTGAGCTGTGATTTTGCCTTTTTCTATTGTTGTTGTTTATCTACGTGCATGAGCCGAAAATAATACATCAGCAAGCAATTTCATCTTATATACAATATTTACAGACCTCAAAAAACCCCAAAAACTATAAGGGGTTAATTACATTAATTAACTCCTATCACATTAATCAGCGTGCGGCCAAATATAGCTTCATGTAACTCATGTCTTAGCAGCAGCATATCTAGGTTTCATAGAAATATAAATATGTCACTTTTACTTGGTTTCAATCAGATTAGGCAAATCAAAACATTTTTACAAAATAAATATGTTATCCACAAAAAGAGAATCAGTGGAAATAATAGAGAAAAAGTAGAGGGTTTGTATATGAGAACAAATCCTTTCCACATTATAAAAATGACTTGTAACATTAATCTATAGGTTTCAAATTGATTCTTCAAGAAAATTACTATATTTAAATGCATGAAAGATTGTCCATTCTTTGGATCGGTCAAAACTGGACCCATTAGGTACCATGGTAACAGGGGTTGGATCAGTTTGCCTGATGATCACCGTGCCTTCAGCAGAACTCTGTACATGGCAAAGCCCAGAACTGCAAACAGCGTGGCCCCGACACTTGCCCTCAGCCAGAAGGTGGAGCTTGTCAGGTCTTCTTGGATTATATGTCTGTTAAGCAAAGAAGCAAAAATAAATACAGAGAATGAAGGAAAAAAAAAAGACATAAAAAAAAACATGCGGACAGAGAGAGGATAGAAAAACAGAGTTTGTGCTCTTAATGAACCTGCATGATTGAGGAAATCTGTCAGCCTTTAGATACCACAGAGTATCGACCTCCAGGAAATACACAAACATTTTAAAGTTTCATAATGCCAGCTGTACTAACCAAGCAAATAAGCAATAGAAGGTACTAAAGACAGATTAAAATGTCAACTATCTAGTTGTTTTGTCTTTTTTCATAAACAAATAGCTAAATCCTTTGTTACAGCAACTGCTGTCACACATACTATGTGATTTGACCTCCGGTGTCAGTATAAATGGATAATAATCCTGGCTCTAGGTTGACTTGGCCATTTTTACTCCCATTCCATACATATATGTACATAATAATCTACTTCAATTTTTGGAAATTACAGCAGTTTATTATCCTTGTTGACAAGTTTTCCAAAATATGCCGAAATATATCCAGTCTCAATAAAACAGCATTTTATTTTCTAAAAATGTGCTTGTCCAAAAATTGTGGATCTGATCTCTGTTTGAGTCAGTTAACTCATGAAACAAGAAACAATAAACAAGGAGAAATTATGACCCCTGATCAAACTAAAATAACTAAGCCATCACCTGCTGATAAAAAAGTAAAAGAAAATGTAATATATACTGCGCCTTTCACACACAGTATAGTCAGAAAAAAAACACTCCCAAGTTCAAAACCCTCCTTGCATCTTCTGCTTTGATGACATAAGTACCAAACAACAAAAATCTACAAGGCCATAAAATCGCAAAGGGGTGCAAAGCCAGAGTGCGATTATTGTCCAAGGGTGGATGGCTAAAAAACACATTTAAATTCTGTTACTTATTGTTCTTGAAGAGAAACTAGAATTGGTAATAGTAGGTCAAGACTTTCCAAAGTTTCTAAAAATACAGATTCTGGTTAACTAATTCCAATTTTAAAAACATTTTCAATTATTTTACATTATCATCTGTCTTTGCCGTTAGCATCAAATTGGCAAATAAAGGTATGTGATGACAGTAACAGAAAAGAATCAGAGAAACAACCAAAGGTGAGTAAAATGGGACAACAAAGCACGACAAACGATTTGAAATGGGAAGATGCTGAAGAAGCAGGCAGGCAGACAGGCAGGCAAAGAGATTAAAGGAAATTGAAGGATTTTGAGTTAGGACATGAGACAGCAGGACTAGAAATAAGCACTCTGTTAGATATAAAACATAAAAAAATAATATAGTATGAGCAGACTTGCTTGAAAAGCCCGTCATGATAAATTACTATCAATGTCGCAAAACAGTCTGATAAAGAATTATGGAGGAAATAAGCAAATGAGGGAAATGGAAAGACGAGCATGCGCAGGGGAAGTCAACGCATAAATGATGGGGGTAAAAGAAGACGCTTTCGAAAGAGACCTTCTGAGCACGACAGCGTAGAGTTTGGCCCTGACGGTCTGCAGCAGCTCAGAGTTCAGGAGGTTCTGACACAAGCAGAATGTGCACCGGTTACAGGTGCACATGCAGCGCAGCCGGGCGTGGCTGAGGAGAGACGCAGGGAGCACACACACCAGCACAAATACACAAACGCACGGGGGGTAACAGACACACAAGAACAGGACAAACATAGAAGAGAAAAGTTAGACTTAAAATGAGGTCAGCAGGTAGTTAACATTTTCTTCAAGGGGATATATCATAAAAAATCCACTTTTTTAGCTTTTACATACATTGTGTTGTGCAAAAAATAATAAATGAGTCACTCCAGGTGTAGAGTTATTTTTGTATACCGTTTTAGTCATTTTTAATCTGTTCAGTTTCCTCTATTATCTATTATGTTTCTTGAACTATTGCATTACAGTACTTGCACTGGAACTGATAAGCAAGGTCATGGATTTCCAGCTAAACATTGATCGAATCCGTCATTTCATATTTCTCGCTGCATTTTTGAAGTCCAACTTCAGGAATGCCAAAGGTACATGTGGAACAGTCAAAACGTTCGGTTGTTGGATTGTTAAACTGCACGATTCTTTATGCCACGCCCTGCATTAGAACCTCTGCAAAGTGCCTGATTAAGTTCATGGTAATTTAGCCGCATCAAAGCGTAAAATACTTTTTGTTTGTGGGAAGCATGACAGCTTCCGTAACCTCCGGCAGCGTCAAGAAGGATCTGCTGAAAGACCTCTTCTTATTGAGAGGTGAGTACCTTCTGGTGACGGAAACGATGGACACAGCAAAGCGGTAAGCTACAGATAACACTAAAATGACGGCAAACTTTATTTTGGACATTTATTGCTTCGTGGTCAATGTTTTGATAGCATTAGCATCGGACCTTCTGCTTATGGTAGCGCTGTGTTCTCAGTATTTTAGCCCCCTGATAACATACGTCTTTTAATAGTACTATCACATACGTTTTTGCATTGTTTTTCAGTTTTAATTCTTGGAGAATGCATGATCCTAACATTTAATGACTTTAGCTTGAAGCTAGTAGTAGCGTACGGTTTGGGACATCTGTTGAGAATTGGTGATATACAAATAAACTGAATTAAATTGAAGACATATTCATCTCATTATGGTAGCATTTATATAACTACATGGCATTTTACAAATAGTTTGTGGTAAAAGTGTTTCCAGTAATATTTAAAAAAGTTAAAAATATGTTTCTGTAAAATTGAAAACATATATAGTTTTTTATTTATTTATGTAGTCTACTTACTTAAAACACATTAATTAATAAAATCTTTTTATTTATATTCTAAGAAAAGCCTCTTCAAATTTTTAAGTTAAACTGTATTGTGTTGGTGATGGTAGTTCAGATGCATGGCTAAACATAGCACATTACTGTATGAGAGGGAAGTCTGGGTCTCTCTGCTTAGGCTAGTGCCCCCGCGACCCGACCCCGGATAAGTGGAAGAAGATGGATGGATGGATGGGTGATGGCCTTTCATTTTAATTAAAAAGCCGTATCCCAAATACGGCACTGTAAAATGCATGAAGAATACAATGCATAATTAAAAAGAGTGCAACCTAGAGCTAATGGAAAAGTAGAGGGATGTGTTTAACAGACTTTTCTTTTAGACCTGTAAATCGAGATCATATGATTGTGAGTCAAAAAAAAATCCCAAAGACTCAACCAGATTCTAACGGTTTCATTTCTGCAGGTAGACAAAACCTAAAAGAAAATACTTTAGGAGAATATAATCATAACTTTACATTAAAAACATCATATTTAAAATGGAAATTTATTTTAAAGCCAGACAACCTATAAATCTTAAAGGCATCAAAGATAAATAAATCCCAATCAGCAATTCTATTGTTCTTTAAAGCAGATAAGGCATTTTAAAATGCACTTTTTCTGAAACATGAATAGAATTTGGAGCCCTAAAACAGAAATCTAACACCATACATGAATGATGATGATGTGCGTCTGGAGTTGAAAACTGCCTTGCTTGATAAACAACATTATTTTTGCCTTCCCTTTTCTTAACAAAAAAGCCCTGTTTAATGGCAAAGTGTGGTCATTTGTTGGTAACACAGAAACAGTGTGTTACTTTCCCTAAGATAAGAATAGAAGGGGAACAAATGTTCAACTCAGCAACTGACTTCACATTTAAAACTCTTTTTGCACATTCTTAAATGTAAGATTGACACAGCTGGTTTCGAGACTACCGATGTGACCGTGGGTATTGTTTGTGAGCAAATGTTTCTCAGGTAAGAGAATCCATTTTTACAATGGATTTTAATAGTAATGTTGCACATTCATTATATTATTGCATAAAATCAACTAAAGCAATCTCCTCCATATTTATACACTATAATAGTAAGTGATGTAAATGTTTTTCTTTCTTCTGTAATAATTGTGGGTGTTTCTGTTCTGAGTGCTGTTCTGTTTGTACACCTGTTTTTTTTTCCGCTGTTACAACCAAATTTCCCAATGTGGGACAATTAAAGGATTATTCTATTCTATTCTATTCTAATAAACTACACCCACAAGAGATTTTCTTTTTAGTATCTGAACCAAATGAAAGATGGATTGTATTCAGTATTTTAACATTTTCCATCCACCTCGTGTGTAGTATTAAGAATTAGAGTGGAAATTAATTATCTGTGTTATACTTTAATTGTCGAGTCTGCGATTCTAATTGTACAATCATAAGACATCTGCAACCTTTTGCTGTGTACTTTGCTTCCTTGTTTTCACTTTCTTTTGCATTTTTTATATTTTCTTCACTGCCAGACGTAGGGATGGGTACCATTAAGGATTTATCGATACTACTACTCTTAACGATACTCCTTATCGATCTGGTATTTTATCGATATCCTTATCTGTACTTTTTTTTACTAAAACTAGAAGGGGAAAAACACAAATAATGAACTCTAATTGTTTTATTTTTTTAATAATTGGAACAGCAAAGGACAGAAAATAAATAACTACAAAATAAAAAATAAGGAATTAATAACTTCATAAAAACACTAAACTAAACTAAAAATACTATGTTGTCTATTTTAAAATGTTTAAGGTATTCAAAAAATATCAAACAAAACTTCCCTATAAAACAAGGCGGCAGCCAAAATGAAAGATTTTGAATGCTACAGTGTATAGTGCAAAAAAAGCCCTGAGAACATTGAGAACAACAATATAACATCCACCCATCTACCGCTGCATCCTAATTCTGCAGCACTCAGGCGGTCAAAAAACTCTGTTTTGTTGTATTTTAGCAAAGTGTTTGGTCAAATTACTCGTGTTTTGGTCTTTGCAAGCAAAGCTTTTATTGCATTTGTGACAGCGTGCATTGTCTGGTTCTATTTTTGTAAAACGAAGCCAAAGTTTGGATCTTTTCTTTTGCTCTGCCGTGTACCTACTGGTGCGTGGACCTTGAAGAGAGAGCGCTGCACAGCAGTTGCTCCTCCCACCATCAGTTCCCGTGGCGTGTGTGATTATTAAGGGGGAGTGGGCTGCTGATACAGTGTTTGGCTTGTGTTTTTTATCTCCCGCAAAAGATGAATAGGACCTTAATTTTACTGTTAAGAGGACCGATAAGGCTGAAGCGTTTCGGTCCGAGTCGACCGTCAGAATCAGCCCCAGGGCTAATTTAATACCAGGCTTCGGTATCCATCCCTAGCCAGACGTCGAAGGTATTTTAAGTTATGAGGCTTAACACAAATTAAATGTCTGCATACATACGGGTACATAGCCATTATAGTGAGTTTGGTGAAGATTTCTCTGTCTGGTTCTGCTGCCGTGTTACAGGTGAAGGACTGCGGAGGGGGCATCTTATGTCTCCTACAGAACTCCAGAGGGCTGCAGCCGTACATCTGTTTAACCTCAGGTAGATCTGACTTGGCTGCAATCATCATACATGGAGTTTTGTTGTCCATGAAGTATTGCTATGGAAGAGAGAAGGAGAGATGTTAAAGTGCTGACTTTAAATGGATTTCTATTAGTATGTGAACAATGCACAGGAGTCCACCTTAAAGACTTTGGCGCAGTATTCAAATGAGTAGGGGTTGCTGACATCGTACACCAGGCAGACAATGTCACAGGCCATATTAGCATCAGTCATGTAGTCGAAGTCTGGGAATACCTCGTGAAGCTGTAGAGAAAGGGTTCAATCAACCATTAAAGGAAAAGTTTGAGGGTTTTCAACAATTCTTTTCAACCTGGACATTGTTTTTAGCAATTATTATGTTAATTTACTCACGAAGACAAGTTTGCAGCCCCTTGGAGTCGTTCAGAAGAGGTTTTTAATCTAGTCTGGTCAGAGTATATCCATGTAATGGGAGTCAATAGGGACAATAGTTTGCTGCCTGTAATAAAGCATAATCTGACCCAAAACTCCTTCATTTAACTATATTCTGTTATTAATCGCACGTTATTATCGCACTCAGAAGGTCTCGGAAGAGCTTATTAGTTTGGTTCCGTGGTGATTTAGAGGCAATAACACAATTACAGTATTGCACGATTTCAATTACGTCACTGCTATGCTCTATCCCAATTGTAGTCTGAGCAGGACTTTCACTCCGTGCTCTACGGCGGTCGGTTAGACAGAATTTGCTACTGCAAAAATAAACATGGTTCACGTTTCTGTGTTTCCAAACTGCACTAACTGAATGACCAATTGGACCAAGTTCAGGTTCCACAGGCTCTGTTTCCGCTACCTATGCAGACTACTTCTGCGATGGAGGAAGGCTGCAACGTCAATTAAATCGCTGGTTAGTGTAAGTTGGAATTTGTTACATTAAAAGCCTGTAAAAAAAACAGAAGTTAATACCCTAGCATCTCTGAGATGTTCCAAACTCAAAAGGGAATATTGCTAACTATCCATAACAAAAAATTGGTTAAATTAAGGCGTTTTGGGGCAGATAATGCCTTATTACAGGCAGTGAACTCCTGCCCTGATTGACTTCCATTATATGGATATATGCTGATCAGACTGGAATAAAAACTGCTCCTGAACGACTCCAAGTGGCTCCAAACTTGTCTGGGTGAGTAAATGAATGTAATATATAATATATTAATATTATATATTACATAATATTACATAATAGTATTTTTTAATATGGAAAAAGCTGATAAAATGTTATATTGTCTATAGGTAGATCTCCATTATTTCTGAATTATTGAAAAGAAGGTCAGAATAACTAAATTAATTAGAATCCACAATAAAAAAAATACTGTTAAAAAAAATAAAAAAAATACTGTTCAAATCGGAGTAGATTTTCTTTACCAAAAGAAATGTTGTTCTTTGTTTTACATGAAAGAAGCAGAAAGTATTTCTTAAGAACAGACCATTTTTTAAGAACTTTAAAAGAGCAATAAATATTTAAAAAAGAACCTGTTTACTTTTCTTTTTAATCAGAAAAATAGAAACAAAAGTAAAAACAAAACAAATGGAATTTGATCCAAAATAAGAAAAAACTGAAGGTAATATTAAACTGATTTCATTCTGATTTTGTTCTCATAATATTATTCTCTTACATAGATTCATCAATATATTTTCCTACTTTATTTTAGCTTAAAAACTAGCCTTTATGTAGGAAGAGTTCATCTTACCCACATGCTGATTTTAAATATTACACTGAAATGTATTGCTTAAGCTTGGAAAAACAGTCTGAGACAGAATTTATTCTGAGTCTTAGGTGTTACGTCCATTATTCTTTAAACATTGTGACCCCCTCCCACCCAAAAAAGAAAAATGTAATAACTTCTTTGTTGAAGTAGTAAATTTCTGCTAAAATCATGACCATTAGTTTAACTTTAAAGAATTTGGAATACAATATAATAGTTACTTTGCCCACTTACATATTGAGTCCTTCTATAATATAATGCTATTGTTCTACTTCCACATTTCTACTGTTGGTGATCATACAGATATATGTTTTTAAAGGCAATAAAGATGAGAATATCAAACAAGATTCTGTCGTTTATTGTGCAAAGTCAAATTTGGATGCAAATTCTTTAAAGGAGCTTTTGTAAAACTGAAAAGTGCCTTGCCTCGTATACAGGAGCTTTATGTGAACAAGATAAGAAGATTATAACTGGCTAATGCAATCACTCCATGGTGGTCTAGTACAAGTATAAATACAGTGCACATTATCTATATAGATATCTATATTGCCAACTTAAATGTTGTTGTTCAGTAACGCGATTTTTAGCTTATTCAGCTTATATGTTCGTATAGAGTTTTAGAAAGAAAATATAAAATTGAGTGTCAGTAATTTAACACAATAGATCAGTGTAACATATTGACCACTGAATATTAAAACAACCCAAGCAATGAATAAACTAATTTCAAATACTCACCAGAAGGTATTTTTCCTGACCGTAAACATATGATGTGCTGATAGCATAGTACGATCTATGCTCCTCTTTAATCATGTTCTGTCGCTAGAAAGAGAAAAGTGAAAAATATTATATAAAACATATCAGCTATTGCTACAATACAAAGATTTTTATGACTGGTGATTCATATTCTTGAATATATCAGGGACATGTCAGATTTTTTGGTCATATTTCATTTTCCTTATTGTACATTTTTCTGTATTTTTCTATTTTGCTAGTTTTGTGCTTGCATGTTAGTATTGGCATCAGATATCTGGTCTCTGCTCATGAAGAACTAATCCTTGAACTAAAGTTCAATTGAGAGCCAACATGTAATGAATTGATTTCAAGTCAATGTAATGTAGTAATAATCAGTTGTAACAGACAAGTTTGAAATCCAAAGAAAAAAAGGGGACAACACCTGACATATAAGGTGTGGTTTCTTTCTACCATCATTTAAAAAAAAGCTTGAAATCAAACTACTTCACCTCCTAAATTCTGCTGCCATTAAAATAATAAGAAGTGTACAAAAGAATCAACAAGAGGCTGAATGTTATTTTGACAGGTCCTGCTGGTGACTGGTTGGTCGGAAACTAAAAGTTTTTTTACAATGATTTTATTTTTTCCTTTTCACATTTCTGTAATCATGTAAAGCACCTTGAATATCCTTGTGTTGAAAGTGTGCTATACAAATAAAATTGTCTTGTTTTGCCTAAAAAAAAAAAGAAAAAAGATCTTAATCATTTTTCCATTCTGTGAACACAGTCACTACTAATAAAAACAGTCTTTGGTGGGCAAGTTTTCACTGAAGTTGTCCATTTTTTAGTGTTGGCAAGTTGGAGACAGAGAGAATTTTTTTTAAAGAAAAAATATTTTTCAACACAATATCTAAATGGTCTCTTGATCATTCAGGAGATAGAAAGTTAGATATTTAGCAGGTAACAGGAAGGCTCAACGGCGTACAACAAAGTTATTCAGCTTCTGTCTGTCTCAGAATCTGATGGATTTAAAAATGTTAGGAGCCTTTCAGAAATCTCAGAATTGAGACAAGGTTATACACACAGGATTGACTGAATGTAGTGCAAAGTGCTTTGGGGTCTTTAGGGACTAAATAAAGTGTTATATACAAATACAGGCCATTTACCATTAATCAGAATTGACAAAAATCAATATCAGGAGCTCAAAGTTTTACAAAAACCAGAGCATGGCCAAAACAATTCTCACTAAAGCATATTTAATTAAGTATAAACTAAAAGAAATAAGTCCCTCACATGAGGATTTAACTGGAAAATAAACGACTGAATTTAAGGATATATGATGTATCGCCATCACCATCAGCACTGGCTGATGTTACACAACTTTCTACATATTGTATTGATACGGTAAGTAAAACGGGGGCTTAGTTTAATCACTGATTTTGATTTCCATCTTGTTTTGGTTTGCGAATGTGTTTCAGGAAGGAAAGGGGAGTAGGGTAGCTATGTGGTGTTTATTTGGGTATGTGACTGATTCATTGCAAGATTGCAGGGTTTTTAACTGCAGCAGTGCATTAATGTCAGTGTTTTCAAGGTGTCGATAGGGAAGTATATTACTGTCATTAGGGATGCAACAATACCACTTTTTCAAACCGATACAATACTGATACTTGGATCTTAGTACTTGTCCATACAGAGGATTAATGTTGATACTTCAACCACACAAAAAATGCAATGAATTGGAAGACAGGAATTATTTTCTTCTGTGTTTGTTACAACAAATGATGGGGAATTAGATACAAAATAAAATATTAGTAAAAATGGCCACAAAACTAACATTTGAAGTGAAAAATAGCCCTTTTGTGTTAAATTATTGCTGAATTTCCACATTTTAAAGTATCGGTTCCTGGTATTGGCCAACTAACCGATACTGATACAAGTACATTAAAAAAGGTATCTGCCCCAATACCGAATACTAGTATCTGTATCAGTGCGTCCCTAATAGTCATATTATATCGGCCAACTAATTTAATTAATTATTTCCTTTCGGTCACAAAATAGTTTTAATAAAATCAGCTTTTTACTGTAATTAAATTATTCCTAACTAAATGCAAAAAATTCTTCTAGAGAGAATCTGCAAAGGTCAAATTATGATTTAACAGACCAAGTAAGTTTAACCTCCTTAAAACCCGATGTTGTGACCCACTCATCCAGCCATAAATACCAGCCCTATTTGAGGCTAATTAGATCCTTACACTTAGCTCACCTTTCAAGCTTATCTCACATCAATTTTAGGAAGTGACTGCTGCCTACAATAGCCAACCTCTTGACAAGTGCATTGTAATGAGATAATCAGGCTAATCACTTCACCAGTCTGTGGCTTTAATAAGTTGTAGCTCTTCTCTGTATTATCTTTCGTTGGCAGGAATGGATTCGATTGTTTCTAACTACCATGAGGTTTCGACCCAGGAAGGCTTGGAGGAAGCCGCTCTTCCCACTGCCCATGTCTCCAAACACGTTACAGCGGAAGACATTGCGCTGGGTCTGTTTCTTCTGCAGGTCAATCTTCTTAGCTCGGGTCACTGTAGGGGGCCAGAGCACAAATACAGGCATCAGCGGATCGGATCAGGCATGCAGTTAGTAACAACATTATTGTTTAACTGCTGCTTTAATTCTTTAAAGCCACACCTGAAAGTTAACTTAACTGTTTCGTGTGAACAGAAAATAGTAATAATAGACTTTCCAAAAAGCTACACATATGTATACGCACGTGTAGATACTCTACAAAAAATTTACAACTTTATTGTATTATATCCAAATAATCTCACAACCCAGATTGATTTTTAATCAAGGGAAAACAAGATACACTAATGCAATTTACCTGTAATTCCTGCTGCTTGGGACTCCTGCTCAGCAATTATTGAGTAACCAAGGTAGCCTAAATACTCCAGACATCGCTGGACATCCAAATAAGTTGTTAACCTGAAAGAAAGAAAGAAAGAAAGAAAGAAAGAAAGAAAGAAAGAAAGAAAGAAAGAAAGAAAGAAAGAAAGAAAGAAAGAAAGAAAGAAAGAAAGAAATTATTGAGTCCTAGAAAATCTTTTAATCCTAGTCTATACACCCTGTTCTTTTACTGAACTCCCATCTTGTCCAACGTTGCTCAGTTGTAATGTGTATGAATTAACTCTAAAGAAAAAAAATATCTCTCCTGAATGTAAAATGGCGTGAGCATGCTTTACACACTCTTTACCTTGTTCTGTGAACCTGACTCTATAAAGCTCCTAAATAAACTCTGGCAGCTTTTGACACATGCATTTCTTTCTGCTATGGCAAATTCTAATCATGTGGTAATGTAGCTGCACATTTAAACAGAAGAGTCACTGTGAAGCAGAGGAGGTGTGGCTATAGACTTTATTTGCCTAAAGAACAAGTCCAGTTAGATCCTTGCAGACTTCCCAGCTTCTGATCTGCTAAAGCTTGGAGAGAAGCTCTAACACTTCCTCCTGCTCTCGTCATAATTTAGTTTGGTCCTAGTTCTTAATTATACTTTTAACATTGTTTTACAGGCTGATTCTGCATATTTTGGCCATTATAATTGTTTTTAAGTCAAACACAACTGGTAGAGGGTTATTGGCACAAAAATAGCAAAATTATATTTTGCACATCTTTTTCAATATATCCAAATGATAAAAAATATACAAATATGATTTGAAGACTGAAAATACTCTAACAAAAAGAGGAATAAACTACACTCAGAAACACATGAGGGTTTGGTGCTTAGACTACTTCAAACAACTCATCAACAATCACTTCCTGTTCAGTGATTCAGAGCCCCCACATAGACCTACAGTACTAATATAATGCTATCAGCCATGGGACGCAAAGGTACAAGTCATTCGGTTCTCCTCCCATCATTTTAACATGTACTTACGTCCACTGTGAGAGGTAGCCCTGGTAGGTGATCCAGCCTTTGTCATTGGTGCAAACAGTGTTGTTGACATCTGGACCCCAGGGCATGTAGGGGAAAACGTCAAACAAGTCCCTCAGCTCATCAGGCGACAAGGCACAGTCACGGTCCTGTTAGCCATTAAGAGTTAGGTTATAAAGATCAGATCTACAGTACCTTGAAAAAGTGTTTTCCTGCCCTCATAGTCAGGCTTACATATTTCAATATTTCAGATCAAAGAGTTTTGTACATCAGACATAACCAAAGGGGAAAAATTAAGTTTGTGGATAATGATAGTACTGTACTGAAAATAAAAAAAACAATTCTCTGAAACCAAATCGATTCTCATGATAATTTCTACAGATCAATTTGTACCTCTGAACCTTTTGAGACTGTCCGTCTTTTTAACATCTTAAATAGATTAAAAAGTCCAGACTGGTATTTTGAGGCTTAGGTGTTATAGGAGTGATGCACAGCTTCCCCCAATTAACTTTAACCCCACCCACTGTCGCATCACTGAGTTCACGCATGCATGCTAGGTGTGAAGATATTAAAATATGGTACCGTTGGACACTGGCGGTAACATTAGCATAGCGCTGGATTTGAAAGCACCTTAAATTCACAAAGCTGGAGCCTGGCACCATTTTGGGTTCAGA
Source organism: Apricaphanius iberus (assembly GCA_028564705.1). Classification (NCBI taxonomy): domain Eukaryota; kingdom Metazoa; phylum Chordata; class Actinopteri; order Cyprinodontiformes; family Aphaniidae; genus Apricaphanius; species Apricaphanius iberus. The sequence continues at coordinate 234,665 of JAPXFQ010001391.1, read as the reverse complement.
ATGGGAAATGTTTTTTTTTTTAAATAATGAACTTGACAAAAATTAAAGAGATTTGCAAGGTTGCCAAATGGAGGTGAAGAATTGCTGAAATACAACTAATCTCAGGAACCAACATCAGTAAGTTCTTCTATTAAAGGCAATACCTGGTGAAATTCAAGCTAACACTACAACTACCAGCCAATTCTGCATCTGATGAGCCCTTCAGAGAGCTTATAAAAGTAGAGAAACTACACTGCGACATGGTGTCTCGCAAATATCCTTCCGAAGAAGTTATCCTAAACATGTACCAGCCATAATTGGATCTAAATCTTAAGAATTTGAATCAAATAAGATGTCAATGTCCTTATTTCATATTTATTCTTCTATTTCCTCTTTTCAGTCGATGCCATGCTTGAACAACTGTAAACGTCACAGCTGAGAGAAAGTCATTGACTCCCAGGAACATGTGCGATTCTTCCTGCACCTGTTTTTATACACATTTCTCCTGTAAAAGTCCAAAATTCTCCCAGAATTAAATGTCCAAAGTTTGTCCATAGTTTTTAAACCAGCATATAAACTTCCCTATTAATTAATTCATGTCAGATACTGGTGTTCAAGTATTCATATGAAACAAATAGATTGAATACAACTAAACACTGAGACAGTAAATAGTAAGTCTAGAAATACAAATAATTTGTCTAAAATGAGTTTTGCTTTCTCTACTAATCCAGGCCTGGAAAATAACCATTAATCTCAAAATTAAAATGAAAGTTGAAGGGGGTAAAAATGAAGAACCTGATATGATTCCTTGTTCAGACAACAAACTTGACAGAATATAGCTATACATTTCTAAATGGAGACTAATCACAACAATATACAGATCTCAGCACAATCTGGTATGCTAAAACCTTTGACTTTCCCTTCAACCTCCCGGCTTATTCTCCTGTAAATCCCGCTTCCGTGCTAGCAGGTTAAATCGCTCCTCAGCAGGGGTGGGGGCGGCACTTGCAGCAGGAGAAGTATTTTAGTTTGTGCTTCTGCTTCTGAGCAGCTTCTTGTGAGCACCCTGTCAGAACAGAGGCTAAAGGGAACAGAAAACAACCTGCTCAGGGTTGTACCTTGTCGTGCTTGTCAAAGATGCTCTGCAGGAAGAGGTAGGCATTGTGATTTAGCTCCGTGGTGCAGTCAGGAGGAATTTTCAGCCTAAAAACAGCAAAGTATAAACTCATACATAAGAGAGTGGAAGGTTTTACTATACAGGATTGAAGATACAGGTACTCAAAAATCTATCGAGACTTACGGGGGGAAGAGATAGTCCTGATTTAACTCTAGGTCATCATCGTATCCGAACCTCCTCAGAACTGTCCAGGTCGTTTCATGGCGACCGCGCTGAATAAACAACATGTGCAGAAAAAGGAAGCCTTGTAGGGGTGGGGGTGGGGGTGGGGGGGCATCAAAGTGAAAACAGACCAACTCCAGTTAGGAATAAAGCGAGGCTGGTAAGTGCATCCGTGAATCTGTTCCTACCTTTTAGAGTAAGTCCGTTATGGTGCACCCCATCAATCAAGTTCTTCCTGACCACATTTTTCACATCCTCCAATGCCTGAGGCTCCAATGGGCTGTTGAAGCACGCTCGCTGTCACAGAAACACACTGGTCAAGACAAAAGACACAGACGTGGTTCTAAAATAAAAACAATGAAGTGAACTCAGAGAATTTCGGTGTCAGGTTGAAAAGTCAAACAGCAGATTCACCTGGAAGAAGTTGAGCTCATTATCATTGAGGATTCCATCATTGTCAAGGTCTGACACTTTGAAGATTCGGGTCAGCGCTTTTACACATAGAGACTTCATCTGGAAATAAAAATAGAAAAAAAACAGATTAAAAAATTTAAAAATTTTAACATTTGGAAGATTCATTTAAAATGTAAGACTGATTAGATTGTTGTTACACGGTTACATGCATTTGACATGCAGAAGCAGACATGCACTGAGAAATTAGCTAGATTTTTACACTTGGCCAGCAGGAAACTAAGCCTTTTTAAATTTTGTTCTTATTAGTAGAAGCACCATATCCAAGTGCTGACAGGTCACACCAACCACAACACTCTTTGGTCTCAAAGTTAGCAATTTTCAGTATCCACAAGATATTTTAAAGTAAAAGTTTTCAGAAGCTTCAAAAAAGGAAACCATTTTCACAGGTTTGTATGCTGTTAATTAATGTCTCTGCTTTAAAACAGAAACCTACGATTCGGTATATAACTGGATGCTGAAAATACGTGTAACCTTGTAACAGCTCCAGTTCTGTCTGTCATAAAATACTGTAGCTTTGGAGATGTTGCCATTCTTTTCAAATTAAGCTCAAAGTCTACTCATTCGACATAAAATACAGACAGAGACGGTTGTTTACAGATAGTAATGATGGTGAAATCGCTTCCAATCTTGACAACCATAATAAAGGTAAATCACAGAAAGGCTGCATAATAATCAGATATGTAAGTTTGTTTTTCTTTTTTACAGCTTAATTTAGTGTTTTTTCTTTTTTTTCTTTTTTAGTTAGAGGCATAATTTATCCAGAAAGTATAAGTCAACATCTCGTTTTTATGACTTCCTAAAAGAAAGAGACAGGAAATTTGTCACAAAAACTCTGGTTGATGCATTTATATTCAATACAAGTCTTGATGCAAAATAAGAAAGATGCATAGTTTGTTCCTTGAGATGCTTACGTCTTTTTTCTCAGGACAGTAGAGGGGACCTGTTGGGTGGAGGACAGCCTTTTGGGCATAGTAGAACAGTTCAGAGATGTTCTTCAGATTCTTTGCTGAACACTAAAAACAGAAGAGGAAAACACTACTTATTTGTGCATGGTTTTCCTTTATTCACATACAGGTCTGAAGCCTTGTGGAGAAAAAAGCACCGCCTAAAGAGTCGCTCTAAGTAGCAGTCTGACAGGGTATTAAGACACGCGATCCGTCTGAGCGTCGCTTCAGACTAATTGGTCGTCTGAAAAAAACACGGGCAGGTAGAGTTATGTTAAGAGATCATCAACATGTAAGTACTTCCTTTGAGGAATTCAAGACAAACTGAGGAAAATCGGAAAGTGTAATTTTTTTCTTAATTTCAAAAGAAAACAATAATCAATTTTAAAGAGTAAAGAAAAAGGCTCAAGTGTACTAACATGACAGTTCTCTTCAGGCTGAAAAGACACATTTTAAATGTTAAGGCTCGGGCTTATATTAACCAAACAGACTTTAAAAGTCTTACTTTGGCTTCAGATATAATTATTATACATCTTCTGCACAAATTGCCATCACAAGTAAAGATGTATAAAAATCCTTAAAATAGCTGCAATCCAGGTTTTCAGCCTCATACTTTAATATCTAAACAAGACAGAGTGAGGGTCGTGTCATTATGGCTACGATTGGTGATGTGCCCTGGCTGCTTGGCAAAAGGTTTATTTCATTTGGCTGAACGGTTAGCATGCATAACTCTTATCTGGGAGTCGTGGGATTGAATCCCGCCCGGGCCCTCGTTGTGCTAACTTTACTCTGCAAGATGGATTCTCGTGAGAATTGAAATGTGTAGGCTCGACATGGGGCGGGGCAACACATAGATGTGGCTGATGCCAAGTTATTGTTCTGCACCTTGCCACGTAAATATTTTAAGATGTTTGATAAGTGGGGAAAAAACAGCATGAAAAAAATATTACAGAAAGAAAATTTCTTAAAAGTAACAGAACTGATTTAAGAGGTAATACTTTAGCAAGCCTAAGTATTTTTGACACTGGCTTATGTACCTTAGCTATTCTTCAAAATGGGAAAGAAGAGCAATCATGGCTAGAGCCAAACGTGGTAACGCTACTAGGAAATAACTCTACATTACATAGGGACCGGAGAAGTAACGGAGAAAGACAACACTTATGGCTCCTGATGAGAAGATATGCTAATAAGCTGAATAATCAGACCTCATAACATGAACTAAATGGAAGATGTATGAGCAGACAAAAGGTGGGCAGTTCTTCCTTTTAAAGCCATATCTGTGGTCAGCTGATCCCTGCCTGACATTTTTTCAACAAGACAATCATCCATACAGTCAACACTGAAAGTCTTGACACAAAATCAACCTCTTTCTGTGTCTTTTTCAGTCCCTAGACCAAAAGATTATAGAAAATGTGTGTGCTGAACAGAAGAGCGGAGAACATCAGAGAGGAGGCAGGACTCTGGTCAATCTGGAGAGAGTGCATGCAGAGGAAGTATCAAAGATCGCCAAGCTTATGAAACATTTCCAAATAAGAGCTCTTATTGGAACTGGCGATTTTGTCAAAAAAATATTCTTTCCTCATGTTGGATTTTATCCCCCCACAGAATAATTTTTTTCAGTTTAAAATGAGGCAACTGCAATAAAAGATACATTTATTTTATAGCCTTCTCCCCTTTTATACCAAGGATGCCAATAAAAACTGAGGAGGCTGTGTTTTAATACATGTATTCATTATTGTAAAAACTGTATATGCCTCTTAGCAGTGTTCCCCCTTCTCACCTCAACACATGTTTCTATTTCACTGTACTGGTTCATAATGGGCAAAATAGTCTCCATGCTGCTGTGTTCCACCAGGTCTGACTTGTTTCCCACCAGGATCAAAGGAACCCTGGGCATATTAGGACAGACACACACAAAAAGAACCGTTAAATGCACTGATTTTATAATCCATTCTTTGTAGGCATTTCTTTAATGTCGTAGAGGACCAGCAGCTCATTTCACATAGTGTTAAACACGTCTTCTTCTTCTTCTTCTTCTCCCCTGTCTAAATGCACACACCTGCTGTCCTTGTCTGTGTTTTCAGTGATGAGAGGGATCCAGTGGTTTGTCACCTGTAAAGATATTCACGCTTAATTGCCTTTACATCTAAAATTTTTGGTCTTCCAAGCAGTCACACTAATGGCCTCATGTGCTGAATAGTTTAACTGATATACAAATAAAATTATGGAAATGCCGGCAGCAGAGGAGGCTCACCTTCTCGATAGAGGTCTTGTTATTGACAGCGTAGACGATGCAAATGACATTTGCCTACAGGAGAGATCAGCACAGACGGCCATTAGGCTTTCACCTGAAGTTAAACGCTTCACACTGGCTGAGCCAAGCGTAATTCAATGACTGACCTTAGAGATCTCCTGAAACAACTGCTCGTCTGTCTGCTCTGCCTCTGTGGAAGGAGAATATGTAAAGCGTCTTAGACATTCACACCCTTAACATTCTGTCATGTTATAACCACAGACTCTGGTGCATTTTATTGGGATTTTATGTAATAGATCAACACAAAGTCGTGTAAAGTAGTTAACAAAAGAAGAAAGGGACACATTGTTCACATTTTTTAAAACAAAGATATCTGTTACAAAAAGTTATCATGTACCTGTATTTAGCTGAGTTTACTGATACCCCTAGATGAATTCCAGATCAGCAAAAAATCCTCGAAAGCTACCAATTTGGCAATAGTAGGGATGCAAGAAAATACCGACACACTGATGTATCGTGATATTTTATGCCACGATATTGTATTGATATTCAAAAGCTGTGTTTTTATTTTTATTTCATTTTTTAAAGAATTTGAATGAAACCATTAATGATGACAGTAATATTTGGAGTAAAATTAGAAAGATGTCTGTTTTCACCTTTGTTCCAGTAGATCAACTAGACCGGGTAATAAAACTGGATGTGTTAAGTATGGAATAGGTTGAAGTGATTAGAATAATGCGGCATGTTTTTTGACAGTTAAATTAAAGGTTGAATATAGAACATTTATCTTAAATGCGATCTCTTTAAAAAAGTAATCCTACAGCAGATGGACACAAATGAAAAAACTTTCATGGCATCAAAACGTACGCGGAAATGCAATGTTTTTCATGGAGAAAGGTAAGAAAACTTGCCAACGGCTAAAATTAGCTGTCGGTAAAACAGCTTTTCAATACTTGTGTATATGACGTCATTCCTAGATATGAGAGCATCAACACCAAGTAAACGAAAGAAAAGGAAGCGGTTTCTTCCTGCACTCCCCAGTATAGCAGGCTCGCTTTCACCACTGTGTTGAGTGATTATAAAGACTTTTCTAGCTAGTTTTCTGTATTAAAATAGATCTCAAACCATACACCTCTGTCCAATACAAACGCTGTGAAATCTGTCGGATGTTTATGTAAATTCTAAAGCATAAAGGATGACTTTTATAGAGGACATCACCAAGAGGAGTGGAGGATACCACTAAGCTACCGATATAAAATGCAGAAAGGACAGGTACAAAAACTTACTGTTGCCTTTGATCCATATTTTGTTATAATTATTTTTCGTTTGATATTTTAAACTTATTAGTACAAAAATAGTCCTTATCCTGTAAGATTCGTCGCTGGACATGATGCTGGCTGGTTACAGTGTTAGAACTGGCATCCTGATGGCACTTTGTTATTGCAACTATAACCTCAACACACTAGATGTCACTTTGGTGCCCATGTTCCAAATTCAACCTTTAAGTTGTTGTTTTTTTTTAATTCACACTATGTAATTTGACATATATTATATCTTGCCAATACACATCCCTAGCCGATAGAGTTCACCAGTGTGTAACTTAATCTCAGTATAAATCCAGCTTTTGTGTGAATGTCTCAGAGATTTCTTAGACATAAGTGAACAGACAACATCAGGGAGACCAAGGAACACAGCAGACCGGAAGAAAGTTATGAGGAACTTTACAGCAGAGTTAGGTTATAAAACATCCCAAGTTTCGAACATCTCACAAAGTTTTGCTCAATCAAACAATTTAAGAATGAAGACCCATAAAGGTTATGCCACAACTAGCAGCCTACCAAGAAGTGATCAAGCAAGGACAGCCTGAATCAGAGAAGCAGCAGAGGCCCACAGTAGAGGTAGGCGATACAGCCTTAAAATTTTATCACATTTTTTGTACTATTGTGACGGCAATGAAAATGATCACAAAAAGACTATTTACTTCTTTGCAGTAACTGTATGGCTGTGAGAGGCCCCCCCCCCCAAAAAAAAAAAAAAAAAAAAAAATATATATATATATATATATATATATATATATATATATATATATATATATATATATATATATATATATATAGGCTTCTTCAGAACAGTGACATAAAGACATGTGATTTTTTTATCATTGGAACGACACATGTTGACTGCATTTAATCATATTTTTAAATTTATTGATGGTCTCATGAAACAGTGTTTTCTCAGTAGAGAATATAAGGAATATAACAATTCTGACAAAAATAATCAAACATTATGAATCGGAACTTATGGTTTTCACTATATGCACATTTTTTTCTTATTATAAGAAGTTTTTCTATTAGTAATACATTAAATGCCCACCCTTAGCCAACTGTAAATATGGAGGAGCTGCAGAGATCCACAACTTAGTTGAGAAAATCTGTCAAGAGCACAACTGTTAGTTCTAAACTCTACAGATCAGCCTTCATTAAAAAAGTGGAAAGAAGAAAGACAACAGGAAGTTATAAACTATCCCATGCTGAAACTTCTAGACTTGTCTCTGCTTTAAAACACTTTAATCCAATAACTAAGTTATCAACAGGACCCCATTGTACCTTACTGCCTGCTGAGGAGGATATTAAACCATTTTATTTAAGTGTGTTGAACCGGAAATACATCTAAAGGTTGCAAGACACCAGCCCTCGAGGACTGGAGTTTGACAACCCCTGATCTAGTTCCATGAGATCAAAACTAAACTTTTCGGTCCAAATGAAAAAAATTAGAATAAATAACCCTGAAACTACCATTGAACACATGAGACCCAAGGTGAAACATGGTGCAGGGAGTATCATGGTGTATTTCTTTAAGCAAGGACATGGAAGCTGGCGAAAGGTGAAAGAAAGGCTGTTAAACTTAAATGCTTTCCATCTAATATAACTTCAGCAATTTTGTTAAGATGACTGAACAAACATGTCGGTCTGTAGTGCATACCTGGTGAGGACGATTTATAAACGATGATAGGAACTGCTGACTCAGAAGAGCTGAATACATATGCATACCACGGTTATCAGACATTCATCTGATACAATGTTTCCAGGTTTTAAAATAAAGAAAATGTAACATGAATGGATACATTTTCTTCTATGGGATGCTGATATTTGTGAAAATTGCTGTAAACAAAAAAAAAAAACTACATTCCAACCGAATGACCAAACAACAAGAAAAATAGATCTAAAAAATATTACTGGCACTATTATAGTCATTATGTTGTAGAAATTTAAAGTAGTTAGTCTATGAAAACTCTATAAAAGTGCTAAAACGTGCAATTTTTACTTTATATATTTTTTTATAACCTATGGTTGGTGTAGCAACTTCTATCCACACTAAAAGCGATTGTGGCCTAAGTTAGGTATTGTGTTATGATGCGTCTCTAATAAGATATTCCAAGTCCTTATTGGGTTTTGGTCGCTTTATTTTGAAACTATATCAATGCATATTAGGCCACCAAAATGAACAAACAAAACTAAAATTTAAACCTGAAGAAAAAAAGAAGTGGGGCTAAGGCACCCATGAGGATCGAAAAGTTAAAAAGCCCCCGTCATGCCCTGAAGAAGGCCCTATGGCTGAAACGCGTAGGAATGTTTTTACTTTTATATCCATGGAATAATAAAGGCTTTTTATCTTTTTGATCCTCATGAGTGTTCCAGTTCTACTTCTTTTTTTCTTCAAGCTTACCATGGATCCCTAGACTGAAGAGCACCAGAGGAATTCATATTGAAATCACACCAAATTAGCACTCCAAACTAATGTTTTCCTTTTTATTAAAACTAAATTTTACTTTGGCTCTTACAGTTTGTGTGTTTTTTATCAATAGTTTTGAAGAGCCACTTGTGGCCCCAGAGCCTAATGTTTCAGTCCCCTGGTTTATTAGAACAATCTTAATAAAATAACAGTTAGATTGTAATTATAAAGTGACAAATGCTGGGAAAAAATCAAGAGGTATGAATATTTTTGTAAGTCGCTCTGTGGATATGTAGTTCTGGCATGTTTGGAAAGTACCTGAATAGTCCACAATGTGTGTGGGAACCCTTTCTGGAGTCACATCTGCTGGTATGGTGATCTCCTCGACTCGATAGGGAACCTGGACCAAAAAGAAAACATCCATTACTGCTCACCAGGCATCAGTTGGTCCGTGAAAAAAAGCATAAGTGCAGAAGTAAAAGGTTTATACCACATTGGGAAATTCTTCGCTGACCAGCGACATGATGAGGGACGTCTTCCCCACCTTGGCTGGAGAAGGAAGGTAAGGAAGCTTAGAGATAAATATTGCATTTGAGCTGCAAAACATGTTAAAAAATAACTGATTGTTGTGCATTTTTTGGGAATGCAGGACATCACTTTATTATTTAAACATCACAACACTGGCCCATACGTTTTGCACTTATAAAACTGTATTACAGATATAAAATATGTGCATATAGCACTGCACCACATCATCTCAAAAAGCTGCAACTAACTACTTGCAGTGAATCTTTACATAATGCGTGTGCGTGTGTGTGAGGGGGGGTTGTTCTATTTTTAATAATGTTAATACTGTGTGGAATAATTAAAAGAGACCAGTTAGATAATTCCAGGGTAAGATCATGGGAAATCCATTCAGCCTCCATCATCATCATGAAGTCACACAGCATCACATGCTCCGCTGCGAGCATCTGTGTCATTTAAAGGAAACGGAGGCTGAGTCTGCAAACGCAACTACGGCTAAACGCCAGCTTCACTTACGTTCCCCAACAAGCAATATCCTCACGTCCTTGCGCATCTTCTCCAACGTCTTCAACAGAGTCGATGCAGGTTTCTTCGCTCAACATTCATGCTCCTGCCCAGGTGTAGGGAGGGAAGGGGACACAGCCAGCCAGCTCACCGCGGCCTGGCCCGCTCGCTATCAGCTACGTCCGCATATCAGTTTCGCTGTGCGCTGGTTTCCAGTGAGCTATGCATCCCTACATCTCCGCCCCGCACTGTCGGTTTTAACATCCGGAGTGACAACAGGGTAGGTTAAAAACTAAATACTCCGTCTGGCCGCCAGACTCATCCGGTTACACTGAGCTCCCAGCAGTGACTAAACAGCGAATCAGAAGACGCTCCTGCAGCTCATAAATGGCATCATTAGCGCGCAGAGCTCCGCCACGTACACCTCTTTACTGCAGCTAAAAGAGGGGGGAAAAGTTACACATATTTTACAAATACATAAGAAGTACTTTTTACTTTAGTAAGCTTCAAATAACGCTTTGTAGCTTTACAAATAGACACACGTATTTGTGTTTACTGCCGAGTATAGTTGGCTTCTCTGGTACAACAAAAACGGATCCGAGTGAGTCTTCTGATGGTTTTTACATCTTTATAGAAAAGTCAGTCAACTTGCACCAGTGTGTGGCATTAAAATGAACATGATAATACCTGAATAATAATACAGAGGAGGTGATTTCAAATATAGACCAAAGCAAAAAAGTCTAGCAGCAGACAATGGTGAGAACCTCCAACTAAACCCTAAAATTTAAATCCTAGAGGTCCAAAAGTGCCACAAATTATTAAACAAGTTATCTAAATATATCTTAGATTAAATAAAACAGAAAATGAACTCAAAGGTAATTTAGTAAATAAAGCATGCATGTGTAGAGATAAACGTATTCATTATACAAACAATTTCAAATCACTTTATTATTTATTCCGTCATATAATGGTTGTTCTGATGGCCCAGTGACTGGGCAAGACTAACACTTCTATTGCTAAGTTTATTTGTCTGAAGTCGAACTGCAATGCAGGTTAACAGAAAAAAAAAAAAAAAACGATATGACAAATAAAGCAGAAAGTGTTTAACGCAAAACTGGAACATCCTGGCTTCTAAAATAAACGCTTCAAAAAAGGATCAAAATCCACCGTCCATATCTGCTTGTCCTTGCAGGGTCACTGAGGAGCCAGTGATACATCGCATTAGGCGAGGCGCACCGAGGACAGGTTGCCAGTCCATCACAGGGCAATACAAATACACACAGAACCAATAAACATGCATTTACACACTCATACCTAAGAGCAATTTAAAGAGACCAATTAGCCTAGCAGTCATACTGTACTTTTAGACCTTAGGAGGAAGCCGGAATACCTAGAGAGCACACGCACATGCACGCGGAGAACACGCATAAAGATGCAGGAATCAGAATCAGAAAGATTGTGTTGCCAAATGTTGAGATTTACAAAATTAGGAAATTGCTGTGGTACTTTGTGCAAACATGTGATAAGAAAAACACTTCTAAGCATCCAATAATAATAAAAAAATGAGTGCAGGTGATGATCAGTGCAAAAACAACAGGTGCAGAGAACAAAACACAGGGTCATGTAACTGAATTAGAGCAGGAGGTGGGAAAGGACTTAAGGTTTTTGTTCATGAGTCAAACAGCACAGGGGAAGACCGGGAGTTGAACCCAATATATCATTGATGCAAGGAAAACAGTGCTTGCAAAAGCACCACAGGGCAACACAGAGACGCACAGAACAACCATGGATGTACACACTCACACCAAAGGGCAATTTAGAAAGACCAATTAACCAAACAGTCATGTTTTTGAGCTGTGGGAAGAAGACAGAGTATTCACACATGTAAAGGGCAATATGCAAACTCCATGCATAAAAAAACTTGAGCCTCAATTTGAACCCAGGACCATCTTGCTGTAATGCAACAGTGCTACAAACTATGCCACTGTGCAGCACACGTCCCTCCCTTTACTTGAATTCTTGGGTAAGAATTTTACCAGTGAAAATCGTAATTTTTTTAACATCCTTATCTCATTTTAAATAAGAGATTTAATTTTAAAGTGAGGCATTTTAAATTTGCTGTTTGAATAATACTTTTAAAAAGATTACTCAATGACGGTCAATAAATGCATGCAACAGGTCAATGTAAATAAACTGGCATTGTTTTAAATTGCAGTCTTATATGGGTTTTTTTATGTCTGTATTAAATTTATTCTCTTTTAAACTACTTTAATGAATTAGAATGAAACTTAACCAGTAGCTACTTATTGTGCACTGAACCTTGAAGACCTAAATAAAAAAAAGTCAAATTAAAATCTGGTTGCAACATTCACGTGTCGATGTTGAAAGATCACCAATGTACAGTAGGCCATTTATGGTTACATTCTTATTCATGTTTTTTTTTCTGTTTCCACCATACATTTTCAGCTGAATGTAGATCTGGCCATGTCATTGGGTGGTTGGATGGATGGATGGATGGATGGATGGATGGATGGTAGAAAGAACTTAAGCAGGATGGCCAAGAAGGATAAACAGATGTAGAAAAAGAACCTGTTATTTATTAGTTTCGGTTAGAGTCACACAGTAAAAAAAAAAAAGTGTAATCTTAAGAAATGTGCAAATTAAATTACATAACAAAACAAATCTACAAAAACAATGTTACGGTACTATTTGAACTTTGAAATGATTATTATAGAATAGTTTTTTTATATAAAGTCAGTGTTTCAATAAATACAGTATTTAGTTCCATTAAATACATAATGCATACTGCAGAACAATGCTATTCAAAGTCTAATAAAACAACAACAAATGAGTAAGGAAATGGTTGCTCGGATCTACATCAGTCCCAGGAAACCCCAGCAGCTCAGCTGTAACAGTAACTGCTGTAGAATCACTTTGTCAAATCGTCCCAGTCATTTCCCTCTCCTCAAGGTGGCTTCATCTGCAGAAAAACAAAAGAGAGAGTTTGGAGTCAGGGCGCCTCTTTGATCTGAGATGATCTGCATTGCTTCTGCTGGAACAACATCGTCATACTGGCATAATCCTCCGGAGTCATGGGCTGTGAGATGACCTTTCTGAAGGCCTCCATCCACTCCTTTCTCTCCTGCTCCTGCTCACACATGAATACAAACTGCCGGCTCGGAGTTTCCATCGCGATCCCACAGTGCCACCGGCCTGACCTCGTGCACCGGCCACTGCTCTCTGACACTGAGTAGCCGTAGTCATGGGACCCGATGAAAACAGCTCCTAGATCCACGGCATCCTAGGAATCCATTGCAGAGAAAAGAGTTCTGAACTGAGTTTGAATGCAACCCAAATAATATTCAGTTTGACTGATTTTTTAAGTCATAAATACAGTTAAATAGAAATGTTTATGCATATTTAATAATGAAAAAAAAATCAGTTTATTACCAGTGGAGATTTAAAATACAGAAGCTTCCTAGTTACTGAGCACAAAGTGAACCACCTCTTCTTGAATGGCTCACGTTGCTGAAAAACATAAATGCAGCAATCTGATAAGGATGGTAGATACACTGACCAGGCAAACAAAACAAAAAAAAAAGTATTTTATCAGAACAAACCGTTGGGCCAGTTTTCTCCATATAACCCTCCTTCAGGTAATGTGTCGTTATCTGAGGTATTAGCTGTCCGAAAGAGAACAAACAAACACATCAGAAAAATGTGAAATTAACATTTATAGTAATTTAAAAGAGCTCAATCCTTATGTTTTCATTAATTGGAGAACATGTTTAGTCTTCCTACAAAAATAAACTATATTAGAAATAGCATGGTTGGTAATGTTGTATTGTTTTAGTTATGCGTGTGTGTGTGTGCAGTAGGGGTGCGGACAGCAACCAGTATTTTTATCTGTATTCGTATTTGTTGAGAGGGAGATGTATTTGTTTTTTGAGCGCACACACACACACACACACACACACACACACACACACACACACACACACACACACACACACACACACATGTTGGGTTTCTATGTCTTGTGGGGACTTCTCATTGACATAATGTTTTCCGTAGCGCCTTACCCTAACCTTAACCATCAAAAATTAATGCCTAACCCTGACCCTTACCCCAACCTAACCATAACCTAAGTGTAACCCTGACACTAAAACCAAATTTTAAGCCTCAAAAATTGCTTCAAACTTGTGGGGACCGGGATTTTGGTCCCCACAAGGGAGGTCGGTCCCCACTTGGATAGTAAACTTCCAATTTTTGGTCCCCACAAAGATAGTAATACCAGGTCCACACACACACACATATATGTATATATATATAGCAGAGGTATCAAACATCTGCTACACATAATCACATGCACATGCATTCTCCCCTGGTACCCTTCACAACCACCAAATAATCCTCACAGCCATGGTCTGCCCCTGCTGGTCTCTTTTCAAAGACATTCCTGTTACATGTTAATTGCTGTAATTATGTAAATAAACATCAAACAATATTGTACATCCAGAATTAGTATAATGGATAAGTAAATATAATAAAATTAGAAGTGTAATGTGTGTGTGTGTGTGTGTGTGTGTGTGTGTGTGTGTGTATATCACTTAGGTTTTTTCTGCAGCACTGACTGTAAAATGCACTCCCCACAGAACTTCATTTTTTGTATTTTTTTTTATATTTGGTTCGGTAAAGCCATGTGAGGAGTTTAAGCTGAGTTAATGATGGAAGCTTTGTTTTAATCTTTTCAACTGAACATTAACATTACTCTGTCAACAGCATATTGAGAGCTACGTAACAGATCGAAAATGAGAGCACCCTGACTGCAGACGTTAATGCAGCGTAATGGAATAATCTCCCGATTAAACTCCGTTTCCAGAAGGATATAAACTGCCTGCAGAACTCAGTTAAGTTACAAGAATCTATTCAACAAAAATAGTCATCCAGTTAAGTTTTTTCGCATCTTCATCCCTTCTTTGTTCCTGTGTGGAGCAGCTGTGTCGGTACCTACCCTCCCACCCCTGACACCTACATGTCAGTCTCTCTCTAACTCACTCATCCGGGGGATGTGCACTGCAATCTCATGAGGAAACGCAGCGTTTGGCACAAGGTTTTTCTTTCTCCCGAATACAAATATTTCTTCAAGTATTTGTTTGAAATAAGTATTCGTAAAAAACCCGTTATTTGTGTCAGGACATAATTGACTTTATCTGCTCATCTCTCAAAGAAAAGCCCTACTCTAAATCATCAAAAGTTGATGCCAAAGCCATTTCAAACGAGCGCTGTTCCTGACCTGCCACTATCTTTGTTATTTTTCTCTGTTGCAACTCTGCCGTCATTGTGAAAAGAAAAAAATAAACACAAATGGCTCTGCCATAAAGGTGCTCAGTCCACCTAATGTTTTTCTACAAGCACAAAGCTCTGAAACTGGCCCAGCCTATACTTAGACGAGCCAATGATAGACCATGGAGCATGGTTAGAGCAACCTGCACCCCAACTAACGTCATGTCCTCTTTCACCACATCATTAACTCCCTGTTTTGGTCTTCCTCTATGCCTCCTGTCCATTGGATCCAATCTCAACATCCTTCTTCCAATATAATTGTCATCTCTCCTATGAACATGTTCAAACCATCTCAGTCTGGCCTGTCTGACTTTATCTCCAAAACATCTAACATACTGTAAGTTTTCCCTCTGATGCACTAATCCCTGATCCTATCCATCCTTGTCACTCCAAAAGAGAATTTCAACATCATCAATTCTGCAACATCCAATTCTGTTTCCAGTCTTTTCCTTACTGGTACTGTCTCTAAATCATAAAACTGGTTTCACTGCTGTCTTGTACACCTTTGCTTTCATTTTTGCTGAAACTGTTTTATCACACACCTCACCTGACACCATTCTCCACCCATTACAACCAGCTTGCACATGCTTTTTCACCTCTTTTCCACACTACTGGGGTCTCTGGACCACTGACCCCAAGTACTTACAGTCTCTTCTTCTTCTCTTCTGTCACTTCACTGTTCCACTTGTGTCTCTCTCATTTACACTCATATATTCTGTCTTGCTATGACTAATCTTCATTCCTCTCTTTTCCAGTGCACACCTCAATGTCTCTAGCTTTTCCTCCACCTCTGCCCTGCTCTCATTGCAGATCACAATGTCATGTGCAAATGTCATAGTCCATGGAGACTCCTGTCTAACCTCATCTGTCAGCCTGTCCTTCACCCAAGGCGAACAAGAAGGGGCTCAGAGCTGATCTTCACCTCGATCTCCTCTTTTACTCCTACTGCACACCTCACTGCTGTCTCACAGCTCTCATACACAGGGTTCCTACAGGTTTCTTCAAGTTAAATTTTAGTCTTTTAAATACCTTTCTTTGACCTTGATCTACGAAGACGCAGTGCAGCTCCCTCTGACCTCTGTACTTCTCCCTCAGCATTGTTAACACAAAAATAGCATATTTTGTACTCTTTCTTGGTATGAAACCAAATTACTACTTACAAATGCTCACTTCTGACTTAAGCCTAGCTTCCACCACCTTCTCCCACAGCTTCATTGTATGACTCATTAGCTTTATTCCTTTGTAGTTTCCACAATTCTGTATATCTCCATTTCTCTTAAAAATCGACATTAGAACACTTTTTCTACATTCCTCAAGCATCTTCTCACTTTTCAAGATCTTTTTGAATAACCTCATCAAAAATTGTACCTCTCCTACACACTTACATGCCTCCACAGGTATGTCATCAGGACCAACTGCCTCTTCCCTCGTCATCCATTACCTGTTGAGCATCCTTCCCATCTCTTTCTCTCTGCCTTGCCAACCTTTACAAATCATTATCTCCCTCCTTACTGTCCAACCTAGCATTCAAGTCATCAAACTATAACAAACAATTAACTTTTATTTTTTTCCCATTTTTAATAAGAGCAAGGTTAGTCGAGACTATGATTAATGGCAATCATGACATCAGATTATCCTACCTGAGCTACAGATTCCTGCAGCTCCTCCAGAGTTATCAGAGGCCTGTTGACTGCTTCTTAGACTAATTGTCCCTTGACTGGGGCCTCTCAGTTGAGGTGGATTGCCACCTTCTTTAGTAGGTTTGAATTTGTGGCATGTTTTTTTTTTATAACTATTGTTTTTTGTAAAACAAAAAGTATGTTTAATTTTAGTCCACTTGACAACTATGAACTGCTTTTTTGTTTTACCACATAAAATCCCTTCAAACAGATGAAGGTTGTAACTTTATCATGACAAAATGTGAATAAAACTGTATATATGTTAATTGGATGTAAGGTTACAATGAAAATTTTAATTGGACAAGAAATGGAGCTGCCACCAAAGAAGAAAATTTGTAGCACCACAAAGAAGGTCAATAATGGTAATGAAGAAGGAACGTATGTACAGAGTTTGTGTCACATTGGATGATTTAATAGGTAGTGAGGTGGGGGCAGAGGATTTACATTTGTGACCTCTAAAGGAAGGAGCTGACAGAAGAAGAGAGAGTCAAACAAAGTTAACAACAGTCTATAAATTGTGTCCAGAGGTTTGCTGGTCAGCCTAGAAGGAACAAGAATATTTGTGGGCAATAGCACCGTGGCTAAACTAAACTTTTATATAGAACTCTTGGTATATAATGAAAGCAACACTGTCCCACAAAATTGACCTATGGTAGAGTTTTATTCTTGTTGCACGTCTACATTCAAAATGGCTTTTCGAAGTTTGAATTATGCCTGACTCGACATGGTTTCTGTTAATTTTATTAATATGACCTGAACCTCTGGAGATGCAGTTTGAAGTTTGAATTATGCCTGACTCGACATGGTTTCTGTTAATTTTATTAATATGACCTGAACCTCTGGAGATGCCAAAGGCGAATCATAACCATGTGTGAAAAAAGTACACTGTGTCTCACGTCACTGTGTCGTAGAGTGGGGTGTTTCTTCAGGAGATATGCCAAGCGTGTGGCGCGAATTGCATTGAAGAAGGATACAATGACCTAGAAGGAGAAAGACATACAACAGCATCTTAGCCAGGTCTATGTTTTTAGTTAATATAGGCAGAAGAATTTCCAAGACTTTTATATATGTTTGGATTCGGTTTCACACCCCATATTTAAGGGAAGATGTAGAACTTTGCCCCACCTGCCCATTCTCATGGTAAACAAAAAGGTTCCTTGTACGCTCATCCTCCAGATAGGAAATCTGCAACCCATGAGGATGACCAATCTTCTCTGGCTGGAAATATGCATTCAAATTCTTCATGCTGATAACTCCTTTGGCAACCTTGGACTTGGTGTTGATTAGAAGATTCAGTTATTTAGACATAGTACAGAGGAGTTACTTTGATAATGCTTTTAAAATAAAAATAACTCACATCCTCCTTAGTGAAGTACCTGAGGGTGAAATCCATCTGTGACAGCACAAATATTCTCCTGAGAAACTGCTTGTTATCTCTGCCCTTTTTCCAAAGTGTTGATTCAAATACATCTGGAGTGGATACATCAGATAGATTATTAAAAATCAGGTTCACAATTCCAATGCCCCGTCACACTATGATGTTTTTGCTTTTGGTTTGATGGCATAGAAATACACACATCCCTAAATAAAGATGGACCCAGCATCACATTGCTAATCATTTAAAGCTGCAAGAACATGCTATATTTACATATTAAAGTTTTATAAATCTTTGAAATAATAGTGGGGTTCAATACTATATTAAAAAGCTTGTGCTTAACAACAGTTGTTATTCTTCCCAAGTCACTCATTCCTCCCATAGACCCCTATACATTTCACACTGACTGCCACATTTTTTAGCCAACAGAATTCGAGTTTCCATCTTGATGGCTGTCAATCAGCGACATGTGCATCACGGACACCTGTGATGACGGGGCTGCGGACACAGGCCACTCCTGTTTACAATTGCTATATTGAAAGAAAGCAATAGTCATGGAAAAGTCGCTCACCTCTCAAATTTCCATAACAAAATACAATCAGGTAGTGCTCAATAGCACTTGCTGCTTTCCTCTTTGACCCGTTCTGACACCATAAGTGTTGCGCATCCACATTTGTTGAGGCTAGAGAGAGTTGGAGCGGAGGGGGAGTGATGTTTTGGGAGAGTCATTAGTAGCCTACGCTTGATTAAAAAAAAAAAATCTAAGTCTCCCTCAAATTCCTCAGATAGTGTCTTTAACAGTGTAGCATACACAGTTTGGTCACATGCAAAGTCAGCCTTTTGGACAAAAAATTATGGTCTTAAGTGATACCGCTACAGAATCACAATTCAAATCTATCCTAGACGTGACCTAATATTAACATCACATAAGATCATCCTATGTAGCCCCTCTGTTTGCACTGATGAAGATTTACTCAACTTGACATGCTGGACGCTTGAAGGTGAAATTAACAGCATGACCTAGTATATGATTAACTTGGTTAATAATCAACTGACCAACTGGAGGCATTCATAGAGCAGGGTTTTGGCTACATACATCTCAGTGGCAGCTGCCACTGTCTCATATACTGCCGCCACCTGCTCATGATGGGGATGTTAAATAAATAGGTTCAGTGCTCTGTCAGGTCTATGTCCTCAATGGTCGAAATTTAACTGCAGTTACTCCAAACAAACGCAGCCACAGTGGTTGTGCTGTATCGAAATCAACGCATTACTCTGTATTGAGTCCAGTGTTCCGAAAATCTAGTGAAATTTCTGACCACATTTATCTACTTTCTGTCAAACTTTGTCGCCAATATTCCCTGCAGATCAGTGACCCGACTTGCTCTGCAACCGTACTGTCAGTGCATGCGGCTCGGCTCATTTCACCCAGAGCCACAGAGAGAAGACACTGATTTCACCCAGTCGCAAACAAATTAGATTTGTCTTTAAAAATAACTGAAAAGTTAAAAAGAAATCTGCAAGTATGTAAGATTGATCTTTGTTTTATGAGCCACAAATGAACATCGTTCTCCATTGTGCAGAAAGTTATCCGTAACTAGCATCCACACCGATCTGCTGCAAACCTGTCAAGTTGGGAATGTAGGCTATAATGATTTCAAAAACGTAGGTTTTTTAAACGGCAAAAAACACTGAACATAAGCCATAAACACATATTTAATGGTGGTTGGCAATCAATGTTTGAGGTATACTAAATAATATTCATTAAATATGCCTCACTTAGTTTTGCTGAGTATTGAAAAACAAACAAAAAGTATTTTCCTTCCATTCATTATATCTTCTTAAGATATCAAAAAAAAAAAAATTTAATAAACATTTTGTTTAAAAGAATGTATATTTGTAAATTTTGTACCAGCTCCCTTCTCTTAACAGTACGCTTCAGGAAAAATAATATTAGCTGGTGCTAATTATCATGTGACGTTTTCTGGCAACTTCTAGCGACTTTCTAGGTCAAATTTAGCTACTTTCTGTCAGACACAGTTGGCAACACTGATTAAGTCACCCAACAGAGAAAAATCCTTGAACGGAACACCCTAGATCTAAAAAACATAGCCTGTAGTTTTGAACCAGAATGTTTCTGTCCTGTAAATACATTTGGTTACTGAACAATGTGTCCTTTGTTGAGTAATTATGACTTTGAATTCACGATATATATATATATATATATATATGGACAAGAAAAAGAAAAACATTACACGTGCCTTCAAGTCCTCCAATGGGTACCACCACTGACCTTTTTTGACCCAGGAAAAACCCTGTCATAGAGGAATGAACTTTTACCACTAGATGGTCATTTTTGTTTCGATCCCAAAACACATGCATTATTCAAGTAGGGGTGCATCAGGAAAGACATACCCTTCAAAGACGTTACATGACTAAGACAGGAAACGGTATGACGACAGCAACATCTAGCTTTTTATGGTGGGATCTGTTTTTCAAAGGTTGAAGAGAGATACCTTGGGAGTAAGTCTGTAGAAACTCGTTGCTTTCTCCAGTAAACTCCCTTCTTTCATACTTTGCGCGGATCCATTGTTCCTTAAGAACACTGAAACATAGGAAAAAAACATTTAGGTTTGCCTTGAGTGGATCAAGTCTTTTGCTATTTACACACGCATTTGATCTGTGTCCTGTTGATTGTTTATTTTCCTCCTATGCTAAGCTGATGAGGTGAAAAAGTAACAAATGCAAAGAAAGTCACTCACATGCAGTCGTGATGTTGTGGCTTGTAATAGAAGGCAGGGACACACTTCTCGAAAATGGCTCTAGTAGCAATATTTCCCCTCTCCTGCATGAACTAAAACCAGAGCATGATGATTTTCAAAGGGTAAAAGAGGACAGCACATGTATTTTCAAACTCGACTGGAAACATTAAGCAATAATTACTGTAAATGCAAGTGCATCCATTTTTAGTTCAAAGGTTTAGGCAAGTCAGATTTCAACTGAAATATTGTACACTACATGCCTGGCCATAGCCAGCTGGCAAAAAAAAATATGATTTAAAAATCTGTAACCACTGTACAATAATTAAGCTATTCCAATATACTTTGGTTTTTATTCTCAAAATTTCTCAATCCAAAGTGGTCTTAATGTTTTTTTTCTTTTTTCACCAATACAATAAATGTTTAACAATTTTTCACAGTGTTTCTCTAATGCACTTTATATTCCTTACGATATAGAAAAATAGCCCTTTAGCTTCATGCTAACAGAAGCTACAAAAAGAGATGCCAAATTCATTGTGCCACCAGTAATGGTATTGCATTATATTTCTGTCACTGTCAATACTTCAGAATTAAAGAGTTGTGGGTCAGTTCATTGATAATCCCTTATTATTAGCCAACTCTATCAGCACAGTAGGTTAACTAAATAACTACTTCGTTTCTTACTTCAGAATATAAGTCCCAAGCATCAACACATATATGTCGAGCTTAAACAAATACTGTCATATCCATTTATAGCTCAGACTTAATCAGAGTCATGCTGACACCATACATTATAATAATAAACAGGAAAAAATGTCCTTTTTTAACATTGTGAAGTATCATGCTGCAGGATCTCAATGCACCCTCATTTTACACAAAACAGAGATTCTTTTAAACTCACTTTGAGATTTTTTAAATATTTCTTTTATTTCTGAAAACACAAAATTGAGAATTTTCCATGCTTCTCTGGTATTTGGATCACTACAGGTGGAGACAAATGGGAAAATAACTGTCATCAAAATAATTACTCTTTCCTAGCTAAATCAATCTGATAAATATACTTTCATTTGTGATGTTACTGATGATTTAAGTAATAAAAAGTTTATTTGGATATTTTTTGCAGAAGGGGATTCTTTGGGGCATTTGTGTGTATGTGTTTAGTTTATCTGGGGCAGTAAAAGGAGTGGCCTTCTCTGGGCGCCATTCCTGCAAGATCCACCACTGGCAAGCAAAAGCAATCTGAAATCTTGTCGGGTGGATTTAGTTTTGAACACTGTTTCTGCAGTTTGGTTTTCCTTTGAAAAATGAGTAATAACATGTGTATATAAGCCATTATTGTTCTTTCTTAAAATCAAACCAAACAAAACAAAAAAGATAAGAACTGAAACTGAGTCTACTTTCTCTTTCACAAGACTGTGCAATTTAGGAAAATTTAGTCAGAGACACTAAAAGAAAAGCAGTCTAGTGTGCAAACTGGACAATAAGTTGCAAATAATTAGTAATTAAACTAAAATTGAAAAAAGTTACAAATCAATACCTGCACTAACGAATCTTCCCAGTAATCCAGTCGTATGGATTTGACTTTGCTGACAGTGGAAAAGTTTCGGTGCAAGCCCGAACAGTTCAGGCACACGAACACGCCAAGGGTGTACGAGGCCCAGTCAGGCTCTGTGAGAGTGAAAAACCACAGTTTTTACTTTGTAAGGAGAACCTAACTGAATAAAACTCACTGGTATTCTCTACTTTATAGAGAACATGTCATTGTATTCCTTTCACACAGGCAAATACTGCCTAAACTGTTCCCATTGTAACAAAATGCTGACACTTATAAGAGGAACAATTAGGTAATAACATCACCATACAACAGTCACTTCTTCCCTAAATACTAGTTTGTACTCAAATGTAACCTAAGGAATAAAATACAATTTTAAATGCTTGGTTCATCAAAATATCACATGGCTCCAAGCTGTTTATTTTTAAATTGTATTAATTAAGACCATCCTTGTGACCATTGTAATTGGAAATAACAACGTTTTTTTGTTTGTTTTGTTTTTATCCTAACATGTCCTGACTTTTAGTATGAATCTGAGGGAGCGTACTCACCAGGAGCAGCACAGTCAGCACATTGGTTGTTTCCCGGCTGCTGCACCAGATCCAGCAGGATTTTGTTGTTTCTGCTCTGAGTGGCCATTGAGAAAAGGTCACTGTCTCCCAGACAGTTAAAGCCAGAAGAAACGGCTACTAGGTATCAACTCCATGCTGGCTCCAGTCCGAATTGTTCTGCTCTGGGGCAGATAAAAACACAGTTTCTTCTCACTAGGACAGTATTTCCTCTTAGCAGTGCAGCGACATGAAGTTTATTGTTCTGCATAAAAAACACAAAGGTCCAGAAATAACTTTGAAAGGAAGTGAAACAAACGCCTTTTTTCTACACTGCGATTGATTTACCGTATCAGCTTATTGGGTTGTAGCTCATAAAAAAAGTTGGAGTTTGACTGGAATGGATGAGATGTTATCTTGGTGGTAAAGTCACATTGTAACTGTGTAACTATTAGATTTAGTTTAAAGCATTTTCCAAGTTGCTGTATAAAGAAAACAAGATTTGTTTTGTCCATACTGTTTGATTTTTGTCACTTGATTAGATATGTAATGTGCTAAGCAATCCAAAGAAGTTTTTTAGCACGTCAGCGGCTTTGTTATAAAGAAGGAATGAAATGCTTTGTGGATTGTGTGGTAGCCATTGGAGCAGGACTTTTAAGGGGTCAAGTTGGATTCAAGTAAGTAAAGGATTGTGCATAAAGACAAAGGGAGGAAAGGTCAGGACCCACTAATCTGAACAATAATGCATACAGAATAAGGAAGCATTCAAAAGCTTGTTCTTTACACTGTAATCAGAGATGGTCGAACATGTTTCAATTCAATGCAACAAACTTCAGTGACAAAAGCAAAAATGTTATTTTTAACATCAAAGAAGAAGTTGGACTCTTTGTACCATGAAATCCTTTACTGGAAAGGAAAAGTTATCTTAGAGGGTTCACTGTTTCACTTCAACACCTTTTAGAGATAAGATTATTATAGAAGTCAATTTCTACCAGATGGCCAGTCTTAATTATGATTTTTAATGTCAGAAATAAGAGATTTAAAGTTGAAAATATTATTCTGAAACCTAAACTTTTGAAACTTTTTGTGAAAAAGTGTTCTTCTGGAAGTGGAAAATGTGGTCTTCCACACATTAATTTTTTTTGCATATAACAGTGGTTGGCACTGATCATGGTAGGATTACTTCTGACTACCAAATGGATCAGATTTGTTACCAGTTGTAAATATAGCTGTAGAAGTCGAGTTCTCAATCACAATTGACTTGTAGCTGTTTGATTTCTTATAAAATGGAAAGACAGCTAGTTTGGGGGGTAGAAACTGATTTAAAGCCCTCTTGTCCTTGTTTCGTGAGGACGGTAATGTCTGCCTGAAGTTCAAGAACAAGATCTGTTTGGTGAGCTGTGTCCCTTAGAAAGCAGTTTGCCTTTAATGGTAACAAGACTTTAAAATGTCTTCTAGCCAGGTAGCTTTGCATTTATTACTTGCTGTGCGGCTCTGATGATTCCACACAGGGGCTTCTTGCCAAATGCAGAACTGCTGCCAAATCAGATTATGATATCATGAGTGGGAATGTTCTCATTCACAGAACATTGGTAGAAGGACAGCAGGCTCCTGTAATAAGACATATGGAGGGGGATCAGTGGCATGTATTTCTCACAGAACACTAATAACATTTACTCAGTAAATGAATGTAACTTACATTTACTCAGTTACATTTACTTGAATAACTTTTTGAACAAAAAAATATTTTTGATGTATTTTTAATGGACTGCACATTTTACTTTTACTTGAGCAATATTTTTTTGAAGTATTGCTACTCTTACTTTAGTAAAGTTTCTGGCTACTCTAGCCACAATAAGTCACTTTATTGAATGAAATGCATGAGACTCACACAAAGAGTAAACCCTATGTGTGATTCTAATGCATTTTCTCTCGCAATGTTAAAGGGAGACATGTTGCTTGTACAGAAGCTTAATCATTTTAACATTATTTTCTCTCTGCATAGGTTGTTGTGCAGTTTGGAGGGTGAGTGGGGTTACTTAACACTAGGCGTACATACATTACCTACTCTAAATATTGGTATCATTAGTTTTACTTTGAAAAAAAAAGTTTCTTATATATATATATATATATATATATATATATATATATAAAACGAACAACATTTACCATTTTGATTTGATACAGACAGTTGACTGAAAATTAATGAAATAAAATTAGGAAGTTTCACCTTTACTGCTTTTATTTCGAAATTCAATTTACACTCTAGGCGATGGATTTCCGAGTCATGTGAATGTTGGATGTGACGTATTTCCGGTAGAGGCTCTTGCCGGAGAAATTAATCTGAGATGGTGTTATAACCCAGATAAATAAACATTGCTTTTAAAACCAGAATGATGTCGGTCGTGAGAAGATTTCTGTCGTCGATGGTTCACAGGGGTTGGTATCTATGAAGACATAGTTTTTTTTTTCGTAAGTCACGTGTGGTGCAGCTGGTTCCAAATGTTCGAAACTTCATTGTTTACATTAATAAGTCAGTTCAAAGTGCTCTCTTGAGCAGTTTTCTAGGAAAGTTTATTAAAGGGAATGCGTTGTATTTTTTTCTCAGCTGGTGCTCTTTCGGTTTAACCCCGATCAAATATCTCTGTCCTCTGCAGGTCACTATGCAGGGCATCCCGCCTTACTGCTCCGACCTCGACACGGTTCCCTTCCGGCGGACCTGGAGCTCCGCTACCTTCAGTGCACCTGCTGCTGGAGGAGCCGGGTTCCCGTGGCGGGCTTTGAGACTTTAAACGCCGCTCTCACTTCATCCTCCTCCTCGCCGTCCGACTCCTGTAAGGAGGACAGCAGGCGGACACTAGACGCATGCTACACCCCCGAACAGCGGGACACCATCCTCCAGCTCCTCAACAATGCCACCTCAGTGGAGTTGGCCGACGTCAAGCTGCTGAGGGGCCGCAAGTCGCTGAACATCGTGGAGTACAGGACCAAACACGGACCGTTCGAAACTCTGGAGAGCGTGGTGAGTGTCCCGCTGCTGAAGCACAAGAGCGCTGTCACGGTGTTCAACTCCATCCTGAATCCGGTGAAGAAGGGGAAGAAGGTGAGGATACAGCTGGCCAAGTTCATCAGGCCGGAGGTGGACAGGTCCTGGTTGGAGGTGAGGTGCTGGTGGTAAACTAGATAACTGGATTTGCTGTGAGTTTTATGTTTATAAATCGGCTTGCAGAAGTATTTATGCCCTTTGAACTTTCCCACGTTTTGTCTCACTACTGCTACTACAGTGTGCTACATCTACACAGAGCAGTTCATCATGGTCGATTTTAAGGAAAATTATTCATATGTTATTTTCTAAACATAAACATTGTATTGCACATTAACATCCAGACCCCTTTACCCTGGTACCCCTAAATGAAGTCCATTGCAACCAGCTGCTTTCAGAAGTCTCCTAAGGTGAGTGTTCTTGCATGAATAGCACCATCGGTCACCGTTGGAATTATTGAAATTCTGGGACAGGATCAAATGCAGCTGAGACTGAAAGATAAGTTATTTCCACTAGAGTATTTCTAATGGCGCCCTGGGCGGCTGCCCATATCAAAAACTGCCACTGTTGACCTATTGATAAAACAAGCTATACTTATGTGTGATTTAATCTCAGTATGTTCTGGGAAGGCCTTGCTTCGTTAAGATTACTTTATACTTCTCTGTCAGCAAGTTTGCTCTCACACATATCGCGGACACGTTTTCCGTTTAACATTTTCCTTTGCCTATGGATTGTGGCAAAGCAATTCATTGTCAGCGCTTTTCTCGGGAGGTCCTGCCTTTGCAGTCATGTATCTGATCATCAACAGTGTATTTACTTCTATTTTTAAACTGAAACTTCATTTGAATAACTACTGTCAACTTCTGAAAAATTTGGAATACTCAAAAGAGCTTTTCGTGGACAAATATCACAAAAATCTCATGTTTTACTGCTGAACGCTCCTAAAGCATCTTATTTAAGATGTTGTTTCATCTGCTCCATGTCCGCTTTTAGATATTTTCAGAACTCTCTTATTTTATTTCAGTGCTGTTGGTTAATTTAAAGGAAGGGGCATGCCCACCAATCACAGGCTTGCACTCTCTGTAGCTTTTGACGGACAGTTAAAACTGTTGCAGAGCCCTTGCGTCGACGAATAATGCTGCTTTGTAACTCCACTGACAGAGAAGTATAAACTAGACTTTAGAGAGCAAACTAAATCATGAAGACCAATTAACACAGCAGTTATCTCAGCGATGAAGTTGTAGAGAAGAACACGAAAAAATGTCCCAAAATTTAAACAACAAGCAGAGCTTTGCTAAATTTTTCACCTGGAAACAGAAGTGTTGGGACTGGGGTGGAGGGTCACCTTCTAGCAGCACGGCGACCCTAAGCATGAAGCCAGATCTACAACCGAATGGTTTATATTCCATCCAGTAAATCCATTAACTCCAATAATTTCGTATATTGAGCAGTTCTAGTCTGGATCAAAACATACATATGTGTTATAATGGCATAATATCCAGACACTTTCCATCAACTTAGGTGAATTTAAGTTATTTTGTAAACAACATTTCAGTCTGTAGTTGTGCAAAGGTGGTAGAAAGATACACCAATAGACTGGCAGCTGTAACTGCAACAACAGATGGTTCTACATGGCATTAATTTAGGGAAGCTAATTGAATGTGACATACATGCTTCCATTTCACATGTATACACTATCTTTATTTATTGCACAAAATCCCACATAAAAAGCATTGATGACTGCTTGTAACTCGGCAAGGTGTGGAAAGGTTTAAGGGTAGTTTTGTAAGGTGTCTTTACTGAAATATTTCTTCACCTTATATTTTGCAAGAAAAATAGTCAAAGGCAGCATGAAATACTGCTCCCATGTCATGGTTCTTTGTGAATACAGGATGCCACATCCATAGTATCAATAGTCTGTGGAACGAATAAAGTCGCCTGGGCCCATGTGGATCGTGAGATGACTGTATTACAGTGGCAGCAGATGGAGTGTCCTAATTTCTTGAAAGGAACGTACATGGCTTCTTCTTACCTGAGTGACGTGAGTAAACTCATCACAGCTTTTTCTATGCCGTCACCTGAGACCTAATATCCAAATGACTGTGAAGGCATCTCCTCTTGTGGCCACAGGTGTCCGCGGTCGTGTCTGTCCTTCCATCAGCAGATTTCTACCTGATAGAGAAGCCCTCGATCTCTGTGCAGAATACAGCGCTGTTTCCTGTCATGGCCCACATGAGGACTGTGGAGGCCATGCTGTTTGCTCTGCTGGAGCCCAAAATCTCCCCACCAGAGCCCAACATTCCCCCCAGGTCAGAACACACATTGATTGCACTACTCACAAAAAGTTTGAGATATTTGGCTATGGGTGAAATTAATGAAAACACTGAATGTTCTAATGATAATAAATAATGAAAATCTGACACTTAAGTAGAAGAATGTAGTGTTGAGTTCCTCATCTCAGACAAAGCATTGAGACAAAAGCCAACAACAGTGGTGGGGTTGCTACAACAAAAAATTAATGCCTCTCAGTAACCTGTCATGTGTCCTTGATCATCAGTTACAGCTTTGCAAAGAAGTCTCACGCTCATAAGTCGACTAAATGTTTGAAACGTTGCAACCCATTTTTCTTACAGGCCGTCTCAGGGGTCATTGAGGTTCTGTTGTACGGAGTTATGAGCCTCTACATGGCAACTCAGCCAATCCAAGGTTGTTTTTTTGTATGGGATTCAGGTCTGGGTACCTCGATGAGGGTGGGGGGAGAGATAATCGTGTTATTCAAGCAGTATGTGCTTGTCAATGTGTCATTCATGAAGTGTAGGGCAGTTTGGTCTCAGCTAGTCACACCTGCCCACACTGTAACACAACCAAAACGCTCGTATGGTGGCTGATGCATAAAACTCATTTTATAAGTCTCCAACATTGCCGTCGGCCATCGTTTTTTCTCGTTTTTGGCCCACTAGTCCCTTTTCCAGCAGAAATGTTCCCAGCCCACGCAAGACGATAAGGCCTGTGCCTGGTGGTGTGGTCAGGTACCCTTACAGCGTAAGGTAAACGGTTTCGAATGGTGTTATCTGACTACTGGGTGCCTCTCACCTCCCTTCAATCTGCCAGGAGTTGAGTAGAATTCATCATGAGATTTCGCGGGGCACTGCACACAATGAGCGTCCACATCTACGTCTTCGTTTCTCTTAGTCTATGCTGGTGACGTTCTAAGCTTAGAGGCCGCCACTATCCGAGAACACCCAGTTTGTAGCCTCGCAAGGCACGGCACAATACTACTGATCAGCTGTAGGGTTTCGTCTTGGTCTCACGATGTCAAAATGTGAACTGCAGGAATATTTAAAAAACAGTTCTGAAAGAACCAGTAAAACTGGGAATTTTGAACAGCCAGTTGTGCAAAAAGAACTTGAACAGTTGGACACGTGACAATGTTTAGAAGTCACATGAATTGGCTCTAAATTTTTGAGCAGTGTACTTGTACAACAATTAAAACTCAACCAGTTTCTTGGATTATCACTAATCTGCAAAGAGCTTTACTACAACCAACATTCAGAGAAACCATTTCACATTTTCTTTTGCCATTTAAATCTTCAGCAGCATCAAACGCAGAAATAACCCGTACTCCTTCCCTCGGCAGGGTTCTTAACATGATGAGGATCGCCGTGGGACGCCACTTCGGCCTGATTGTGGGGGAGTCTCGGACCAGCGGCGCCCAGGTCGTGCGACAGCTGATGACTGAGTCGGTAATACAGAAGTTTCCCAGGATCAATGTTCCCCAGGAGCTGCTGGCCAAGTACAGGAACCACTTCCAGATGGGCAGCAGGAGAGGAGGGGAGGAGCTGTGTGATGCTCTCCTGCAGGCTGTAGCTTTTTATGAACTCCTCAGTGAATCTTCCTGTTAGCTCGATATGTGGGATTCATCATGAGCAGACTCCAAAACTGCTTCATCAGTTGTCATTGGGCGTTTGAATGGGATTATTACAGACCGTATTTTGAGTTTACGTCACACAACTAGTTGTTTTTTTTTTCATTCCTGCTGGTGTTTTTAAAATATATCAGACCTTAGCTATGAAAGGGCACCATGAGTAGTTTCAACAAATTGTACATAAAAACAGTTTTATTTACATTTCCCATTTGCACTTTCATGTAAAACATGATTAGTCGAGTCAAAGGCAATAAATCCAGAGTGTTTAGGTCAAATAAATACTGTGAAAAATATTCAGCTCATTACTCTTTCTGAACTATCGTTGAAGTGAAATCCTCAGCCAGGAGTTGGATGGCAGATTTTGAGAGCCCCAGATGCGTACAGCTCAGGTAGTTCCAACACCTAAGAACGAGATAAGGAAGATGCTTTAGGTTGGGACCATCTGGTTATGAACTTACCAAAAGAAGTAACATTATTTGCTAAAGGACAAACTGAAGTTTAAGATGGCATGACTGGCCTACCTGCCCAGCTCTCCTTTGTGCTGCTGTGCGGTGAGAGTATGACAGATGAAGCGGAGAACCGGCAGGTAGTCGACGCAGACGGCCCGTCTGTTCCCCAGCAGGCTGAAGGATTTTCTGCTGAGCACCATGCGACTCGATCTGGACCTCCTTTGGGAAACGCTGGAAAAACAGACAAGGGTCCATCGAAGGAGAAGATGAGCTATGCAAAGTCATGCTCACGTTAATGGTTCAATTCTTATTTTATGCTCCCATAGAAAAATAGATATTGGGACCCAGTGTGGTTGCAAAGTTAAACACTTTACATCTATGTTATATTGGCACTGAAAAAAAGACCCTAGATTTTTTTTTTTACCAGTTTGTAAAGGTGTTTAACCTTAAGTGTGAAAAACAGATTTCTTACATTTTACATAACAAAAAACCAAACTTAGAAAAACCATTTTCATCAATGCTATTTCCCTTTGATTTAGAAAGGGAATGTAGTAGCCAGATGCTAATAAAACGGCAATTATTTAATTGTCTGATGAGCACTTTGCTGCAATTGAGCATACAGATACAGACGTGGACAAAATTGTTGGTACCCTTCATTAAATAAAAGAAAAACTCATAATGGTCACAGAAATGACTTTAATCTGACAAAAGTAATAATAAATAAAAATTATATAAATGTTGACCAATGAAAGTCAGACATTGCTTTTCATCCATGCTTCAACAGAATTATTTAAAAAATAAATGCACCAGAATTTAGTCTAGTTTTTTATTTTTTCAGTGTGAGGTTATAGGCTACTGTTGCAATAAATGTTTATTTTGAACTGATCTCTACATCGAGAAACGTAGGCAGTGCTGAATCGTCTAGCTTAAGAAACTGAACAGTGAAGTTTAAACAGTCTTGGATAAGAAGACAGCTGTTACATAAGGTAGAACAGACTCACCTTGATGCACACGGAGGTTGAGCAGTAAAGCTGAGATTCTGCCTTTTGGAGCAGGTGGTTAACAGCAGTCTCTCCTGCAGTCTGTTCCACTGCTCGACATCCAGTCTCTGTTTACATCCATAGGCTTCAGTCCACGCCCCAGTAACTCTCCACCAGCACTGGCGACAACCCAAACCTTCAGCTGCTGCCTTCATTTCCAGGAGCAAGTCCCGCTTCCCACTCCTACCATCCTCCTCTCCCAGCTCATCCAACAAACCATCGTTTAAAGACGCCCCAGTCCAAACGAACGCTTCCGCCGTGTGTGGGCCTGAAATATAGTGAGGCAGCATCGCGTCGATGCTTGACATTATGTCAAAGAAATCTGCCAGGCCATCTAAACAGTCAGTAACCACTTTGACTGCACACTCTTCGGGGTTGTCACGTGAGCTCGGGGCTTTTGACAGAGTCTTAGTGAATGATGATGCTCTTTGAGGTTTGGTGGTTAAATGTGAAGCCGATTTGGCATCGGATCCCGATGCGGTAAATCTCAGACTAAGCCTGGAAGATTTGACGCAGGTCTTCGACGTCTCCGAACTGATGGTTCGATTCAGTCGCAGGATGTGAAGATCAGCGCCAGGGTATCTTGGCTCAGTCTGCAGCTGGAAATCAGATTCAGCGGCACCGATGGAGAGTAGGAGCTCCAGGTTGCAATACAGAAGAGGCACACCACTTCTCCAGCTCTCGGACAGCAGGTTCAGGAACTTAAGCATTTCTATTCCAGAGCAGGACCCATGCTGAATAATAATAATAAAAAAGACTCATTTATGGTACCTTCCAAAATAAAAAGCATAAAAACAGGGCTGGGTGATAAATCGACTTAATTGATTAATCAGATTTTCTGTTTATAAAGATTTCTTTTGGACTTCCATAACTCAGAGTGATGTCAACCCACCCAGGGTCTACAATGTTATTTTAGAAGGGTACTCTGGCTTTTAGCTTGTTTTTAGCTGGGCTTTGATTTAAGGTCAGCACCAGAATGGAATAATTGAAATAAAAGCAAGTTTTTAAAAATATTTGTTTTCACAATTTCTTGTGAAGAAAACACAGGTAGGGGGAATGAAAAACATCTTTGAATCTTATTTGGTTTGAAAAAAAAACGAGATTTAATTTTTAAGCCATATCGCCCAGCCTTCCTCACTTGATCTAAAAAACCATCACCTAATTAAAACCCAGTGGCCAGTACACAGCCTTCATGTGTGCAATTTAATCTCATTGTAAATGCAAAACTCCTTGCCTTTAGGAAATTTAGAAGGTAACTTGGGGTTACAGGGTGAAGACCCAACATGTGTGCAGAGCAGGCCGCTTCCCAGGGAGGACATTTTGAGTCTGAACCACCTCCTGTTGCGCTTTGGTCTGCATGTGGAAACATAACAGGTTTGTCAATTTAGGCGTTTTAAACAACAGTAGACCTATTAAAGAAAATAAACCTACAGTGTGAGCTGATCGGTCCATCCTCTGCTTTCCATTCTCTGCTGCCGTTTACCCAGAACTGCAGCTGCAGCAGGCAGCGTCTCACATCGCCACCTGTGAGTCTATAGAGGCTGCTGGCGTCGTCTGAAGGCAGTCGAAAGTTTTCAGCCAGACACACCAGCTGCAGATAGCTACAGACATTCATCTTCAAAACAAAGCAAAGACAAGGTATTTGTTTAGATGATGTGCTGTCTATGCAGCCTAATTGTTCAACTTTACAACCACTGAGAATATAAGAGTTTTTTCTTTGGTTTTGTAATGATCCGCAGAAATGCATGCATGGTTCTTTAAAAGGATGTCAAGTTAACTTACAGCAGAGGGACTTTTGAAAATTATTTCGTCCAGGTTGCAGTCAAATCTCTCTTTGAATGAGGAATCTAAGGGGAAAAAATAGAGCATCTCAACTGTTCTTTCAAAGCATTCAAAATAAGTGTTTTCTGTATTTTAAGTGTAGGCAATAGTGATCAGAAGTTTAAATCCATCCCTCGTGAACGTGAATGTAAGAGCTTTAAATGTTTTTTCTTAAGTTAGATGAGCTTACAATAACTTTAATGAATTTTACAAACGACTGGGCATAATTTAGTTTTGTTTAATGTGGATTTTCTCTCATCTTCAAAGGAGCCATAATTACACATACAGCCTATAAATATGTATAAAATCTGTTTAAAACATCCCTCAGCAAGTTCCAAAAAAACCACTCATTTTCTGCAACCCTCAACAAATATTTTGTCTATTGAATTAAATTGATTTGAATTAAATTTAATAGATTAAAGCTGTTGATTCGCTGTAACAGAGATCGTTTTGTAAAATAACTAAGGTAAAACTTTATTTATACAGGACCTGGGGCGGCACTACTGCAAAGGCCCTGTTAACATTAGTTTTTAAACGTGTATGCATAACTGTTAATGGTTTAGGTTGAAGTGATTCTGGGAGGGTAATGTTAACCTGCTTTAAATATTCTTAAACCAGTTTGAAGTGTGTCTGGGATCATTTTTCATTTCCCTGCTAAAATGCTGTGTCCAAGCGTTCAACCATCTAGGTGTTGATTTGGAGTAGGTCTGCCTAATTCATTCCTCCACCCACTTTGTGTATTGCACCAATAACACAATTATCCTTTAAGTTTCCCGGATAATTCTTGAACATCCAAACCAGTTTCTTTTTATCTGAGGGGGACAGATTGGGGTTGGGAGGTTTGAACAGAGAAACCTTTAGGCATTCCAAAAAACATTGCTGAAGTGGTTTTGAAGTAGATAAAGACTCCTGCAATGGTACTGACTTAATTGCTATTGAAAACTCTTGGACTGGGCTTGAAAGCTGGGACAAAGGAGCGAAAACAATTTGAAGAAAGCCTGTTAGTGGCTACATGAAGTGCTGATGGACATTTAACAGATTGTATTGCAGTTGTATGTATACTTTTGTGTGGTTAAAAAAGAATTTCCAGTAAATTCTAACTTTGGTTTTGAAATTTGAATTTGTTTTGTGCTTAGAAAATAGCATTCAATCTTTAGAAGTCCCAAACTTATCATACTTACATATATCACTTACATGGTGGGGATTACGTACATGCTTCAATGACACTGAACTCCATATGAGCAAATATGTTATCTCAATACTTTTAGTGGAAATAAAGAGATAAAGTAAAACTTACCAGTAGTGGTCAGGACAACTGGTCGTTTGGTGGTGGTCATGAAAGCCTTTATGGCGGTCAGAAAGCCAACATCGTCCTCAAATATTACATCAACCTGTGAGAGCAAGATAATGCAAGTAAAAAACAACTAAAATCAGCCATTAAATAAACATAAACAACATTTTACCTCCTCAAACAGAATGAGTGAAGTGGCTGTCTTCTTCATGTGTGGCACTGTTTGATCACATCCTGCAGAAGAGTTTTCCACTTCGTCAGCCTTTGGTTTTGCAGTGGTTGAAAGGTCAACGTGATCCGACTTTTCCTTCGTCTTAAAGTAGCGAGTTAAAGTGCAAGCGGCTGGCTTAGCTTTGAATTTACGACCAGATGAGTTTGTAGCTGCACGATTTTTGGACTTAGAGATGAGGTTTTTAGAACGTTGTAGTTTTCCTGGAAAGCAAAAATCAATAAAAAAAACAACACACAAGGCAAATTGGTTTAAAAGCACTTAGTGGATTACTGAATAAATGTAAAAATGTTAAACAATATATTGTTCTGTACCATTACAAAAAAAAAATAAACATATTTTTGGAAGAGCGTTTAAGTGTCTGAAAACATAATCTATAATAGATCTGGGAATCTAAACAGATTTGAGGCAGCACAAATATGTAAAACACACGGTCAAATCTAAAACTTGATGGAAGGATCGTACTTTCAAACATGATCACAGCTTCCAGTATTATGATTAAAACTGGAAACTTTCTTTCCCACTGTT
The DNA here is from genome assembly GCA_028564705.1 of Apricaphanius iberus. NCBI lineage: Eukaryota > Metazoa > Chordata > Actinopteri > Cyprinodontiformes > Aphaniidae > Apricaphanius > Apricaphanius iberus. The sequence continues at coordinate 199,329 of JAPXFQ010001391.1, read as the reverse complement.
TCTTTTTAGAGTCCTAGAGCGAGTTTTCCCTCACTGTATGGATCAAAGCCTAATGCATGGCTGCCCATCGCTACAGATATCGACTCCTTAAATCCGTTTTCAATAAATTCCAGTAGCGTTCTTTTTGAAAGACCCAAATTCTTTATAATTTTGGAACTTCAGTTTAGCTCGTGTCCAGGCAAGTGCCCTGCAACTTTGTGACGTGCTGCTCTTCAAACAAAGCTGAGTAAAATGGTTGCGCTGTTGTGTCATCGGGTTCTACACATTTCTGCTTTATCGTTGATTTAAGTTTGCTAAAGCATAGAAAGGTGGAGTGTGACACGTGTGTCCTAACCCGGCACCACTTAAGCTGCTGAATAAAGCCGCCTAGAAGAGTTACTCACACATTATATAAGCTCTTAAAGCATTCTTTGGATTCCCATGTCTTTTTTCTTTGATGTACAGTATGGCTGCCATCAATTTCTTGACATCTATTTATATTATGAATAAGAAATGAAAAACAATGTTTTTTTTGTGAAAAAAAAAAAGAAAATTAGTTTTTTGTCACATTTCAGACGGTATCTCAACAATTCCTGTTGTATATAAATGCAAACAACATCCCACCTGGTAAGGCTTCAGGCTTAGGAGTAAAGCTGTTAGTATTGTAGTTGTTGAAGTATGCAGGCTTCAGTGGATCTTCCCCTGGAATGTCTACGAGGTGAGATTGCGTGGTCTCCTTCAGCTGAGACAAAACGTGACGGCCACTGCGCTGTGAGGAGCTGTTCACCTCAAACACCTGACGTTTAATAGGAGAATAGTTTCACATTCAGCCCATAGAAAAAAAACTACTGGTTGCTGCATTTGTTTTCAACCCCATTTTATCTGATACCTCAACACAATTCAGAGAAACCAACCATAAATCATCCAGTTAGTAAATGGATCCCATCAGTGTGTGGTTTAATACTTGTATAAAACCAGCTATTCTGGGAAGGCCTCAGAGGTTTTTGAGAGAACATTAGTGACCAAACGGAATCATGGAGAACAAGGAACCTAGCAGAAATGCCAGGGGGGAAAGCTCTGTAAACGTTTAGAGAATAATATCCAAAGCAGTCCTTCACAGAAATACAGTCTTAATTGAAGCAGCCAAGAGGTCAATGGTAATTATGGAGGACGGGACATCTATTAGTCGTGGATTACTGTAAATCAGGTCTTTGTGGAGGAATGTAATGTTGGAGAAACAGTAAACATCTAGAAGAATAGGCTCTCAGAGAAAATACTATTTTTAATTTGTTGACCAATATGGAAAACATGGTGTGTAGCTGACATGACATCATTCTTACCACACAATCCTCACTGTGGAACATGGTGGTCGCAGCATCGTGCTGCGAGGATGCTTGTTTAGAGGAAGGATATGGAACCTAACTATAGGGTTAAAGGGGGATTATTTAGATAAAGGCAAAATCATGTGATTGAATGTCCCAGTTAAAGTCCAGACCTAAGTCCAACTGAAAATCTGGCAAACTGTCTCTAGATATGAAAAGCTAACTGGGACATTTTTCTAAGGACTTACAGCTGCAATTACAGTAAAATTATTTTACGGCAACCCTCGAACCCGCTGGTGGACACCGGCGGTGAGGGATGCCGTCCTATCGGGCCTTTTTGGCCTGCGGGACTCTGGAAGAATAGAATAGAATAGAATAATCCTTTAATAGTCCAACCAGGGGAAATTTGGTCGTAAACAGCAGCCAAAGAAACATCAAACATACAAAATATATATCAGAACAAAAAAATATATACAAAAAAGCAGCTGATAGGTACCGGCAGGCCAAGCGGAGTGCAGCTCGGATGGTCGCTGAGACAAAAACGACTTTGAAGCAATTATTGGTCCACCATCCGGCGTCTCGGGGGGGAGCGGTCTGCCACCAACACTTTTTACAGTGGGGGCGGTGTGCTGCTGACCTCGACAGGGGACGTTTTGGGTCGGTGGATGGAATACTTCGAAGACCTCCTCAATCCCACCGACACACCTTCCTATTTGGAAGCAGAGTCTGGGGACTTTGGGACGGGCTCTCCAATCTCGGGTGCGGAAGTCGCAGAGGTTGTTAAAAAGCTCCTCGGTGGCAAGGCACCAGGGGTGGATGAGATTCGACCGTAGTTCCTCAAGGCTCTGGATGCTGTAGGGTTGTGTTGGTTAGCGCGGCTCTGCAGTATTGCGTGGACATTCCCTTGGATTGGCAGACCGGGGTGGTGGTCCCCCTCTTTAAAAAGGGGGACCACAGAGTGTGTTCCAACTATAGGGGGATCACACTTCTGAGCCTCCTTGGTGAGGTCTATTCGGGGGTTCTGGAGAGGAGGGTCCGACGGATAGTCGAACCTCGGATTCAGGAGGAACAATGCGGTTTTCGTCCTGGCCGTGGAACACTGGACCAGCTCAACACCCTCAGCAGGGTCCTGGAGGGTTCGTGGGAGTTCGCCCAACCGGTCTACATGTGCTTTGTGGACTTGGAGAAGGCGTTCGACCGTGTCCCTCGGGGAGTCCTGTGGGGGATGCTCCGGGAGTATGGAGTACCAGGCCCTTTGATACGGGCTGTTAGGTCCCTGTATGACCGGTGTCAGAGTTTGGTTCGCATTGCCGGCAGTAAGTCGGACTCGTTCCCGGTGAGAGTTGGACTCCGCCAAGGTTGCCCTCTGTCACCGATCCTGTTCATAAAATTTATGGACAGGATTTCTAGGCGCAGCCAAGGTGTTGAGGGGGTCCATTTTGGTGAGCTCGGGATCAGGTCTCTGCTTTTCGCAGATGATGTGGTCTTGTTGGCTTCATCTGAACGTGATCTACAGCTCTCGTTGGAGCGGTTCGCAGCCGAGTGTGAAGCGGCTGGGATGAGGATCAGCACCTCCAAATCCGAGACCATGGTCTTGAGCCGGAAAAGGGTAGGGTGCCTTCTTCGGGTCGGGGATGGAGTCCTTCCTCAAGTGGGGGAGTTCAAGTATCTGGGGGTCTTGTTCACGAATAAGGGAAAAATGGAGCGGGAGCTCGATAGACGGATTGGTAAGGCGTCTGCAGTTATGTGGGCGCTGTACCGTTCTGTCGTGGTGAAGAGAGAGCTGAGCTGAAAGGCGAAGCTCTCGATTTACCGGTCGATCTACGTTCCTACCCTCATCTATGGTCATGAACTCTGGGTGGTGACCGAAAGAACGAGATCGCGGATACAGGCGGCTGAAATTAGTTTCCTCCGTAGGGTGGCTGGGTTCTCCCTTAGAGATTTGGTGAGAAGCTCGGTCATAGGAGGGGGCTCAGAGTAGAGCCGCTGCTCCTTCACAATTGAGAGGAGCCAGTTGAAGTGGTTCAGGCATCTGGTCAGGATGCTTCCTGGACGCCTCCCAAGGGGGGGTTTTCCGGGCAAGTCCCACCGGGAGGAGGCCCAGGGTAAGACCCAGGACCCCTAAGGGATTATGTCTCCCAGCTGGCCTGGGAACGCCTCTGGCCGGGGAGAGGGAAGTCTGGGTCTCCCTGCTTAAGCTACTGCCCCCACGACCCGACTCCGGATAAGCGGAAGAAGATGGATGGATGGATGTATGAATGAATCAGTAGGGAAGTGAATGTAAAAGCATTCCACACTTTTGTACCGTTTTCACGTTATGCTCTGGTTGGTTTTGTTATATCACATGAAATCCCAATAAAATACATTGTGGCTGTGTTGTGACAGAATGTGGAAAAAGATTAAGGGTTTTGAATATTTTGGAAGTTTCAATTTAAGCTGAAGAGGTTTACCTCTTCTTGATGGGTGAAGGTGTTTACAAGACCATGAATGGATCTGCGATCATATTGTCCTATTTAAAATTATACTAAAGTTTTACTGGTGGAAAACTTACAAGTGGAAGGATTACAAAAAAGGAGTGCAAAATTGTGCAATCATCTTGTTATTTGTGAGTAAATAAACTAATGAAGCTTAACGGTTTATTTTAAATCCCCACCTTGAAGCCAAGCTCCTGAGCGCAGGCATACACAACAGCCGTCTTTCCCACACCCGAGGGTCCCGTAAGCAGCATAGCTTTAGCCAGCGGCTCCTTTCTCCCATCATCCAACCCATCCTCACCCTGGAAGTCTCCACAGTCCCATGAGTCTGCACAGGAGGATACCAAAATGTCCCCTAAATATAAAAAAACAATAAAAGATTTAATTTTAACAAACATTTGAGTAAAAATAGACACGATTACTTCTTTTTTCTTGTTTCTTTTCCTCCATTTGTCTCCGCTCTTCCCCGTCTGCTATTCTTTTCCAGTTCCTCAACCAACTAATCGTGAAAAAAAAACACACACAAAAAACAGAAAGTAACCTGAAAAATACAGCTCTTCTCATAGAAAAGTTAGTTAGAACTGTGTTTAATGACAGAGGTTGGACTAAATGTACCTGTGCAGTTTGTTCACTGAGGAAGAATTAGCTATGACTTCACTTGAATGTTGAGGCACATACTTGTCGGTCCAGAGTACGTCCTCAAAACAGGAATCTATTCAAAATAAGAGGAAAACTGTTTCTTAACCTGCTCATAAAATGTATGAAACACAGGGTTATTATAAAAAAATTAAGCTAAACCTTTTTAATTCTAGGGTTTTACATATCAGGACTTCTAAATGATCTAGGCTGTACTGTGTTCAAATCTAACTTTAGATGGACAATAAAGGACAGCGGGTTCGACGCTGTCATTATAAAAGCTTAAATGGAAGAATTGCGAGTGATTTTAGAGGGAAAGTAGCAGCCAGATTCTGCTGATTTAAGTGCTTCATTTAACTTTATCAAATGTAGCCCGCCTCTGTAGAGAGGTATACAGATGGGTTAGCACGATGACAGGACGGAAAGACGTCAACAATAACAAATAATAAGCTATTACTACTGCCCATCGACTAGGAAGTTATAATGTCACTTTAAAATACTTTGAACTCCATTATTCTGCAGGGGGATAGGTGGTATTTACACATGGTAAATATTCAAGACAGCAGATGATCTGTAAGGAGTAGACATATTTTATAAACGGTGAGAATGGGGTCAGACTGCACAATAATCAGAGAAATGTGGAAAAAAAGGGATCCCATCTCTATCTAAAGGCCCGTGGGCCTCAGTTGGTAAGTCAATAATTCAGCCAAAGGCATACCCTTGTGGCCAAACAGCAAGGGAGCATCATCAATCAGAGCCACAGTAACAGGAACCTCTCACTGTCACACATGTATGGCACATTTGGAATGGTAACAAGAACAAATCATCTCCTCTCGGTTTGCACTTAAATGCACCACAACAGTTCTGGAACGTTGTCTTTTGGACACATAAGACTGACGAAAAGCTGTTTGGTCATAATGCAGACTACAGTCTTTGGCAAACATATAACACAGGGTATCAGACACAAACGTTTCATATCAACTGTCAAGCACAGTGGTGGAGGAATGATGATTTGGGCTTGAATCAACCATGCATGTATGTAAAACAGTTCCAAGGCCATCTGCCTGATTTCTGAAGCTTGGCATGACTGTTTAGGCAGAGGAAGTAGGAAATCTACAACAGAATAACTACAAATAAATGTGAATCATTCTGTTTAAATTGTTAATTGCTTAATGTATTGGGCTTAATTTGGTTTAGTTGTTTTTTGGTCTCCTTACTCTGTATCAGATTAGTTTGTGGGACCATCACACACATGCTCTGAAACCTTATTTAAGCTTTTGTTTTTCGAAGAGTAAAGGATGTCCATGATATTCTTATTCTGTAAGTGACTAAACAAATCAGGGTGAGAAAAAGAGAAAAGGTGTTGCAGTGGCAAAGAGAACGTAACAGACCCTTGCTGATTAAAAAGCATAGACAATAGAATGCAAACCTCAGTAAATGTCAGCAATTATTAAAAGAGTGGCTCAAAATTCACTCACACATAAAGCAATACTGCCACTTTACACCCACACCTTTAAAAAATATTTTTTTTTCTTTTCTTAATTAATAGATCATGACAGTGTAAAATCTGTTGTGATGATTGGCTAGATAGCTAGCTATCTGACTAACTAAATAGATGGATAGATTATTGTGATTATGGTGCATTATTTTAAGCAGCATCCTACACTTGTGTCCATTTTAACATCTGGACTGCCGTTTTTGGTAAAACTTAAAAACATTAAATGGTTCCTCTTGTAAATACTGCCACATCAATTTAAAATTAAAACAAATAAATCATTTAAGAAACATGTTAGATGTTCTTGTTGAACAGTCTAATGGCTGCAGGGACAAACGATCTCCTGAGCATCTCAGCGATATGTCAACCTTTCACTGCAGCTGATCCCCATGAACATGTTAACGTGGTTTTGTCTAAACCATTTTAGAAACTGATAAAGAGCAGATCAATTCAATCATGTCCTGATTTCGTAAAATCCTAGAATTGAAAGAGGTTGCATTTTCTTTTTTTTTTACCAATTGTGAAAATCAATGAGAATGTACCAGGCTTTACCTCCCTGAACCTCGTCTGAGCCCTTTATTAGCTCAGTGACTGCTGTGGTGTGGTTCGTCCATCCAGGGTTTTTATGTTCGCTGTTCTCCAGAGCTTCCAGGCTACAGCTCTGCAGAGAGCCACTCGGCTTGTGTCCTCTTGGTCTCTTCTTTTCATCTTGCCCTGATGGGGGATAGTGTCCCACTGCAGCATCTGCAGAGGGGTCAGACCTCAGACGCTTTGATTGCCTCTCAGAAACTTCAGGTCGTCTTCTCTTTTTCTCTTTTAAGTACTTTTGCAAAGAATCCGGATGTAGGGAATGTTCTTATAAAAAAGAAAGGATGCAATAATAGAATAATACAAATGGCCTTATATATATATATATATATATATATATATATATATATATATATATATATATAGTGGCAGATACAAGTATGGTAATTAGGTAAAAAAATGTTATCCTTTTTCAGACTCAACTGACCCTAACACACCTTCTACTTTTCTTATCTACTACTCTCCAGATATAATGTTAATGCAATTGTTAACCCAGTTTTCTCTCAGTGTTTTTCTCCCCACATTCTCTACCCGGTCTGGTACCCTGCTCAGCTATAATGCCCCCTGCTGGATGGGGAGCGTTGGTCCAGATGATGCTCAAAGTCACCGAGCATCCTCCATGCTGTCTCTTCTCTGTCTTCTCAGACCCCCAGACGGTCGTGGCAGATGACCGCTTGTACTGAGCCAGGGTTCTGCCAGAGGTTTCTTTCTGTTAAATGGGAGTTTTTCCTCTCCACTGTCGCTACATGCTTGCTCAGTATGAGGGTTTGCTGAGGAACTGCTGTGGTTGGAGTCTGCATGATCCGGGCACAACCTCACGCCGATGACTCAACACAATCTGCTGGGATTCCTTACATAGAAAACTTAGCTGATTGGAGTGTTTGTATAATTGTATTGAGATGACTTTTGTTGTAAAGTGCCTTGAGATGAAATTTGTTGTGAACTGGCGCTATATAAATAAAAGTGAATTGAATTGGTAGATATACACTGGAAAATCTCACCTGCAGGCCTTGAGTCATGCCGCTGCTGGCATGCTTTATTCAGCAATGTGCTGTAAAACGTTGAAACTGGGAAAGCTGGACTGGACTTTTGGATTTCTTTCAGGCAGCTTTCCAGCTCTGAAGGTGACAGCTGACCCCTCCACCTCCTCCAGGAGGAGGACACCCCCGCTCCATGTTTGCCTTTCAAGTGGCATCCCGTGTGTGGACTCTTCTCACCGCCACTCTGAGAAGGAGGGACTGGTTTCTGTTCTATCCCTCCATCAGAACTTCTTTTATTCTTCCTGTGCCGATTCGGAGATAGGAAAATCGGAACTATTTTAAATGCTTTGCTGTAAGAGTTCCTCCTCTCATCGCTGTCAGCTGCTTGGCGTTTTCCCTGCAGGATTTCATCGTAAGAGCTGCTGCCGCTCGATAAAACGGTGACCGCTGTTTGCGCATGGTGATGATAATGTCCCTCTTTGCTCAGGTTGGATTTGATGCGCTTGAGTTTGTTTCGCTTCATCTTAACACCATGAGACACTAATCTGCGGCTACTTTGTATTTGGCGCTCAGTTATGATTGGACGCACAGCCCCAACGTCAAATTGTGCGACGTAAATGTATCGAGTGATCCGGTGTTCTAACAAAACAGCACCCATCAGAATAACATACTTTCAGTTAATGCGCATGCGCAGCAGTAAAAAAAAAACCCCGTATTTTTCCTTTTGGTGTTTAAAATCTGTTAAAATGAAATTAAACTATATATATTTTAGGTTTAAGCATTTAAGATAAAATGTATTTGTCCTTCTGTGACCTTAGGGTTAGGGCATAAAACTTGTGGGTTGGTTAAAACTGGTTAGATAACTCCAGTTACGATATTCTATTCTGACAAAGTTTGGTGTTTACCGGATACCAAATCCTGTTTACCAAAAATAAAAATAGTAAAAGAGTAACTTTGAGGTTTATTAACTTGTTAACCCATCGAATATGTACGCCTTTACATTGTTTTAGGACCGAGGTGACGCTTTAAACGTGATGCAGTCAGAAAGAAGCTTTCAGCTTCAGGTTTTCACATTGTTCGTTTTTTAATCGGGATGCTATTTGATAAACACAAAATCGATAGTGTATCTTTTTAGAAAAAGTAAATAAAAAAAAGCCTTGTTCGATTTCTAGAAATATAAAAAGTGCGTTTGTATTTAGCCGGTTCACTAAATACTTTTCGAAGCACTTTTCCTGGTATTCTTTTGTGACAGACTGTCTCCCAGGTTTGCACTTCCATAACTCTGAAATATTTGTCCTTCCTTGCAAAATAACTAAATCTTCAGTTTATATGAAGAGACTGTTTGAAAATGACAATTATTCAGCCATTATAACTATTCAGATATTTTGTTATATCTTGTGCAGGGGTGTGTGCCTATAGTTAATCATATTTGCAAAGCATTTTATTATGTTCTGTTTATTCATTTCAGAACTTGTTTAATTTTGAGAAAAATATAAAATAAAAGCTACATGAAACAAATTAGACAGCTCAACTAATAGACAAAACAGAAATGTGTTTGTTATTGCTCATGTACTAATTAATAAAAAGCTTTTTTTTAAAATATTTCAATAAAATCAATGCTTTTCAGAAACACAATGAGATAATTGGAAAGAAAGTCAAATCAACAAAGTCAGCATTCTGAACATCTTTGAGGTATAAAATAAAATTATAAAGTACGACAAACCATGCATTGCAATAATCTAAACATAACGAGATGGCAAGACAATATCCCACAATTTTGATATGTGTCCCAATGAAAGAAACATTAAAAACATATGATTTGATATGCCTTCAAAAAGAAGCCTGGGATAAAAACAAAAATAGGCTTTCTTTGTATATTGAGCTAAAGAAGAAAGAATTTAACCAATCCTTGACTGTAATTTAGGTGGAGCATAGTGTTAACCTTAATGGAGTTTTTAAACAACAGAATTTCATAAAAACCAACGAACCAGTAAAACAGCCTGACCAACTGATAGGATTTATGGGATGTCTGAATTTCATCAGAATAGAGGTGATAGAAAATCTCTGAAAAAGACTAAACGTTGATAGTCAATGGAATAAATAAATGAAAACAATGGACCAAAGACAGAACCCTATGGAACCCAACTAATTACATGAGCAGTAGGGTATAGGAGTGTTTTACTCTTTTTTTGAAAAAACAGACCTTAATAAATTCCTCTAATACATAAAGACTAGAGCAAATAAAACAGTAGCAATGGCTGCAATATCATCTGCAACAGAAAAAAATGCCATATTTTAAACTAGTTCAAATATTAATCACATTCGATAGCTTTCAGCGAATACAACAGATCTATAGGCAAGACAGAAAAAATAAAACACTCTTTAGAAACTGAACTTGAAATTACACTTTGAGATGGCAGAACTCATCAATGCAAATTAAAAGAAGTGATATAGGTAGTATATTTTCATCAGTTTCATAATGCAGTTCAATACATTGAGTTAATGAGTTTATATTTGTCATTTAATTGGCCATCCTTTGACTGCCTTTTGTAAAGAGCACAGCACACAATTGTTATTCATTTGAGAAGCATTGTTTACTTGCTTATAAAGCAGTACCTGGCACTACAGATTCTAGTTTTGTGAAATAAAACGATCACTTCAGTTTTATGTGTTTTTTAGTGACACAGTTAATCACAAGAAAAAGACTCTTAAAACAGCTGGATTGTTTACTTTTAAGCACCAAAGTGAGTATAAACAGAGCTGAATTAATGCACAGTTCACAACCTTGAATTACTAAAGTGATCAAAATTAGGAAGGCGAAGTGGTTTGTCCTACAGTGTTTTCACTACAACTTTGGAGAATGAGCATCTCCTGATCCCACTGACACAGACAGGGCTTTGTTCTGCAGGAACTCTGACACAAGCGGAGCCACAACTTCAGGATTATTAAGGTGGACGTGATGATCGCCTGGAACCATCACCACTGTGTTCTGAAACATAGAAACAGACAAATGAAGAAATGGTTTAATCTGAATTGGCTTTCTTCTCCACCTGTGTTTTCATGGTAAAAGTTGGAGTTAATGCGACACAGTGGGTGACTGTAGCTCTGTAGATAGAGTGATTAGCTCGAAATCGGAGGATTGAAGGTAGTTTCATAAGAACACTTCAATTGTTTAAAATAATCTGCCAGCATTGAAAGCTACATCTACTGCTAGCGTATATGGATTTCAGACACTTTTATGACCATTAAACTGTTTTAAATAAAAATGTATATATGAGTGTAGATGAGGGAGACTGTCTCAGCATGTTGATTGATAAAAGGTGTGTGAAGCACTGAGTACTGAGAGTAGCCTAGTAAAATCCAGGCGTGTGAATCTGATAATTGTAGATATATCCCCATAGTGAACTGGGCAATCCCATCACTCCTTAGCTATTTAAAACAGGTCTGGAAGCTTTGCACTAAATAAAGCTAGCTCTGTTGGGTATCTTAGTAATACCTACAGGCCCAGGTTTCATTTTGTCAGCGATATTGTTCAACCGCAGCATCACAGCTCAGGATAGTGGGTGCAGAAGCTCTCTTTGCCCTCTAGTGTTGTGCAAATGTACAATATTACCAGATGAAAACATAATCAACGCGTATACATATTATTTAGAAATAGTTTACCAACTATTTTCAAATGGTATTTTTTCTATATTAACACATGATCCACAATTAATTTGAGAAAAGTGAACTGGTTTGGCAAAACAATTAAAATGCTTATCTTTTAAATATTACTTATTGATTAATAATGTGATAGTATAGTAAATGATTATGAAAAACATTAGCAAATTAATTTACAATTTTGTTTTGGAATGACCAACAACCTCTTTGTTTCTTAATATAGGATTTCCTGATCAATTACAAAACTCAGTAAATATTTTGTTTTTTTTAAATACTTACTTATCTACTGTTATTAATGCCTTAGAATTATTTGTTATCCTAAAGTATTACCAGAGTATCGTTTAGAATGTATTAGAAGAAACCAGAGCACACCTTTAAGGTTTTTTTTGGTAAACTGACTGTAGTTTGAGACATCAATGCCTCAAGTTAGAAGCTTTCTTGTGCTTTAATAATTAATATTAGTGTTCAACCGCTTAACAAAAAAATAGCTGTACAAATAAAAAGTTAGGAGTAAAAATTAATCAAACGTATTCAAAAAGCCGTCTCTAGTCCTGTTTTCAATTTTTTCGAATCAATGATGATCTTTATCAAATTCTGCTGGATGTGAACAGGAAACAACATTGCATTGATCAGCATTGGATCTTTATATTGGCAGACATAACTACACACAAGTGCAAACATCTCCATTTGACCTAAGCAGTCAGGACGAATTAACTCACATGCCGGTCCCTGTAAGCTTGAAGAAGAACTGACGTAAATTTCTTCTGATCAGCTTCCGCAAACATTTTCTCAAAGCCACTCTCTGCTCTGTCAAAACAAACATGGCACACATATTCAGTAATTCACTGTGATGCGTTCAAGAGGAATCAGAAAAACATGTGGCAAAGTAACATCTTTACAGAACAACAAGAACAGAGGCTTCTATCCTTGACTGCAGCTCCAAACCCTGCTCCGCACTGATGCGTGCAACGTTTTTCTAAAATAGAAAATAAAATTAAAAAACACAAAAGAGAAATTCACAAGCTGCTGGACATTGCTTCTTGGAGAAAAATGCAGAACAGAAGCCTACCAGATTGATCCGAAAGTCTCTGGAGAACACCACTCCTGTAACAGAGAAAGATCCATCATGCTTTCATTTCAAGTGTAAGAAAAACCCCCAGAACCAAATGAAAAGGATGTTCATTTACCTCCTTCAGCTTTAACTAGACCTCGCTCTAAAAGGATCTTTGCAGATTTCTCAGTCAGACTTGGGTTTCCAGCTAAAAGCCTGGATGTTGAACACACAATATGAAACAGAATGGGTGTTATGTAAAATAGACCTTTAAAAGAGATGACATAAGAAGGTGGGTTACCTTTCGACAGCTTTTTCATAAGTGTAAACTCTCGTCTTCTTGTCTTCCATCGTCTTTTCAAACTGTATCATCTCATCCAACCCCTGCCGTAACACTTTAGGCATTTCTTTCTGCAAATAAATAAATAGAAGTGCAGCTGTTAAAAAGTATTTTAAATCTTCCTTTTTTAATGTTTTTTGTCAATCCTAAACATTTCACATTATCAAACAGGATTTTACACCAAAAAAAAGGATTACACCACCTGGTGTTCAAAATAGCCAAAAGACCATATTAGATAAACTGGCCTGTCAATATAAAGTATCTAGCGCCCAAAAGCTGCACTGACTACTGCTAATTCATTTTCCTTTTTATAATAAAAGGATACATTTAAAAAAATCTATATCAATTTCATACATTTCTACCATTTAACTGAAATGCAAATATGATCTGTTAGTTTTGTTGTTGTTCTGAAGAAAGACTTAAAGTGAGAAAAGTGCTGCAGGGATGGTAAGAATACCACATCTGTGGGTAAGAATCCATAGGAGTCCAGCAGTACCAAGGCATCCACCATCTCAGGATAGATGGCGCTAAACTGTGGAAAACATCAGATGGATGCTGATTAATAACATTTCTACATCAGTCTAAACTTGCTCTTCAAAATCATCTTAAACTTGTCTACAACAAATACATTTCTTTTTATTGTGATTCTACACGATACACTGACAAAAAATATGGCAACATTTTGAAGTGGAAGGAAAATCATACGTTTTTCAACATAAAAATTTGGAAATGTTTTGTGTGCTTTTCTTTCAATCGTCCTTAATTTGACCCTACTCACTACTGTTACAGCTGCATGACTTTAGGTATACGTCTCTATCACTGTTCCACATCTACAGAGTGATATGTTTCTCCATTCATCTCAGCAAAAAAGATTAAGCTGGTTAAACTGTTTGGAAAGCATTTGTGAACATCAACTTTCAAGCTTAGCAACAGATTCTCGGTTAAATTTAGATCTAAAATCTGACTTCCAATTGTCGTCAAAATATTCCGTGCAGTTTAAAGCCAATCCATCATAGCTCTTACTTCCTGTTTATCATTGTTTTCCTGGATGGTTCTGCAGCCTGTTATTAGTATTTAGCCTCTATTAAACTCCAGCAATCTTCCTATCCAGTCTGACTAACACATTTTCCGGACTATAAGCCGCTACTTTTTCCCCCATACTTTGAACCCTGCGGCTTTTAAAATGGTGCAGTTTATTTATGGATTTTTGCAGCTAACGGCCGTAAGAGAGACAGAGGAAGAAGTTTGTGCAAACAATGAATGCAAATGTGGAACAGACCAACAATATTAGAGTGAGACAGTTTGCAAAAAACAAGTTTACATGCACAAACCCTCATTTCTGGAAAACAATCGAAGACATAGATATGATACCGTTTTAAAGTTAAAGGCAGTCAACCTGACTTTTAAATAAGGAAATAGAGTTGCTTCATGTACCCTTGGCAGCAATGAATCAGTGGTGAAAACTGTCTCAATCCAATAGGAAGAAAAAAAGCTTTCAGAGGTAATAAAAGCATAAAGCAGATGGTCCGAACTATAAGTCATTCTTGAAGATTGGCTGAACACACAGCAAGAGGACGGCTGAGGTGTCTCTATCGTGTTGAAATCTTTATAAAATCAACGCTTCCCCAAACACCAATTACTTTCCCAACAATCCCCTCTGTGCAAAAACCCTTGCATATGGTAATTAAATGTTAAAACACCCACGGCTTATTATCGGGTACAGCTTGTATTTGTACACATTTGTGGGTTTTTCATAAAATAGGCTGGCGCAGCTTATAATCAGGTACGCTTTAGAGTCCGGAAATTACGGTAGATTCCCTTTTCTTGCTTCTTATGGCATGATGCGGCCACCACCATGTTTCCGAATGTAATGAAAGGCGAGAGAATGTGAAAAAGGTTAGGTTGTTAGACTCTTTTTGCAAGAGGCAGTGTGTTTAAACCTGTAAACCTGTAACATATGGACTCACTCACCATTCCAGCTATGTTACCTCCTGAAACAAAAACAGAATCTTATTTAAAAAAGAAAAAAAAAATGCTTTACAGCTCTAGATCATTTCCGTAGGCTCACTTACCCATGCTGTGGCCGATAATGGAAAATTTGCTCCACTGTAAAGCTGTGGGTGTAATTTAGGAATTAGAAAAAAGCGTTTGAACTACTGGTTGTTTAAGTAATAAAACTGATGCTTTCTGCTGTTGTTAAAAAGGTATATTAAAACTATTGCCGAGTATATAACATCAAACTCATGTCTACTGCCACCTCCAGGGCAGAAATGGAAATTGAGTTAAACTAGAGAGATGCACTTCCTGCACACATACTGACATTTTATGTTATTTTATTGTAACAGTGTTGTGTGCAAGTTCTTGTCCTCACATACCATCAACAACTCTTCGCACGTCCATCACGTAAGACGGGAAGGCGTACAGAACTCCTGGAGGACGGTGGGATGAGCAGCCGTGACCTGTCAGGTCCACCGCAACGTACCGGAAATCTGATAAAAGGATGGAGGAAAAACAAGGTGAACTTTTCCTGCTTTAAATAAACAGTTACAGTTAAAGCTCCTGGCACTGCTTGTGAACCGTATGAGCAGATTTAAAAAATAAGTTTGCCTTTTAACAGCATCTAACTGTACGGAAAAAAATACCTTTCATTAAAATATGTTTATTCAGTAAGGGTAAAAAACATCCAGGGTAGGAAAAATGATTTTTTATTTTTTTTAAATATTTTGCTGTCCAGAGGAATGAATATGATAGGACACAAAAGCACTTTTTTTTCATTTACTCTTCAAAATAAGACCAACGAGAGAAGATAACCAGACGCCTGTTGATCATCACGAGTCAGGTAATAGTTGCAAAAGTTTATGAAAAACAAACTTAAATATGAACTGTATGCTTTGGTCAGATGAGATTAAAGTTGATGGGTTTGCCATAAAACACATGATAAATATGTGGGGGAAAAACTCATAAACCATCACAATTTGTGATGCTGGGAGCCTGGTTCTGTCTTAAAGTCTGTGAACTTTGTTGTAGTGCATGACATCATGGATTCCCTAACATACTAGGAGATTTTAAATAAAAGAAAATTATTAAGAGAGCATGTATAACATTTACTGCAATAACACTCACCTTTGGGTAGGAGAGGGAGCAGCGTGTTGAATGTCCCACAGTTGTCAGCCCAGCCATGCAGACAAAGAACCGGCCGACCATGATCAGGACCCCAGACTTTACCTCTGATCTCCCCCCATGGGACCGGTATACAGAGCTCAGAAACTGGACAGGTAAAGAAAAGAGAAATGCTCTTTCTTTAAAATGATAGAAATTATGAAATACTATTGTTAACTGCATTCCAATGTGGGGTAGTCGATTTTGCAAATGGCAAATAAATTTTACTGCTGTTGGAGAAGTACAGAAACATACTGATTCTACTTCTGATGAGTGTATTGGAATATCAAAAATATATTTTTCGTTCCTCACATCCCTGCTGTACGTTTGTGAGTGGACAGACCTTAAATACTGAACAAATCCAAAAGATGACCTTTCATTAGGGTTAGTCCAGTGAGGTCTTCAGAGATTATTTTCAAGCATCGGAAATCAACTTTATCCCTGAACTTGAAGAATGGACCGATGGTATGGTGGAGATTGTATCTTATGATAGTGTTTTATATCATGAATTAGGTTTCAGAACTGTAAATTACAGACCAGGATCAAAGAAAAACAACTGAGGATCTGAATTAATCTGAATCCCACTTTTTGGCGTCCAGCGGAGGACCACCGTCTGCATGTGTCGTATCATAAGGAGGGTCCACCAGAGCGAGATCAAGCTATAATGCTATTGCTAATATTCAGGAATGTCTGCCACCATTTCAGTTCCTGCACAGGCAGTTGAAGTTTTAGTAACAATATTTTGTTTTCACATCCAATTAAGACTGTTATAACATTTTCTAAAAGGAAAATATACACATACGATCAGATATGAATTTTGCTCCAAACTCATGCTGTGTACATTTGTTCAAACTCATTTGCTAGTTAGAGAACCCTTATGTGAAACTGTCGTGATTTTTCAGGAAAGTAAACCCCCTGCATGCCTGCAATAGTTACCTGCTTGCTTCACTGTACCGGACGTTACGTGTCTGACACTTTTAAAAGCTTGAATCATGTCGGATAATTCTTCAAATAAAATAAAACAATCAACTACTTCTGATTAAAGTTCAAATAAAATTTGAGAAAACTCGCTGTCAACTAAGAACTAAACATTTCTTAACCTCGCCAACGTTTTCCGGTTGCTTCAAACAACGTGAGCTCAATGGACGCTGCTATTGGATAAACTGGCGGCCGGAAGAAACATTCAGTCCAATCAGCGTTGAGTCGGGGAAGAACTTCCCTTTCACCCAGTGCGATGTCAATTATTAAACAGCAGAGGGCAGGCTTGACACTTGCTCACAGCAGTAAATACATTCTGACAAGAGAATAAATAAATAAATAAATAAATAAATAAATAAATAAATAAATAAATAAATAAATAAATAAATAAATAAATAAATAAATAAATAAATAAATCACTGATCCATGTTTTCTCCCATTGTGGATAATGACTCTTGATTGAGTTTTAGAAACATTTAAATAAATGTTTCCAGACTGAAAGATTTCAGTGTGACTTTTGTTCTCAAAATCAGGGCGAGATTTGTTTTCCTTTTTTTGAAGTCATGTAACCTACTGCTTGATGCCAGCCAGCTTCTATTCAAGCAATTTCTCCATTCTACAACTCTGGAATCAATCAGTATCAAATAAATAAATGAATGTCCCGGCACGTGGAATGACACGTATTAAGAGATAAATTGTTGTTTCTCTCTCCAGATATTTTAGATTGTTACCAAAATTACCCCAAATTACATTTTAAAAAATCCCCAAACATCCAGGAGATCTCAGAAGAACACCAAACAAGATCTACACCACTGCAGGCCTCACTTGAACTCTGACCATAACTCAGTTAAGATTCATGATTCAATAATAAGAAAGAGACTTGGCAAAAAGAACTGTTGCAGCTAAAATATATATTTTCTCTACACAAAAATTAGACAGGGTCCTTAAGGCCTTTCATTATTTAATGTAGCATGTTTGGACAAACGTGGAGGAAATCAAAAAAGTTCTGACCTCGTATCCCTGCCCAGCCCTTCTAATTCAAACTCTTAAATAGCTTTCAGCAATCAGTGTTTGTTTCTTCTAACAGCATGAGCTCAGCTGCAGTGTTCAGAGTGTCTTCTTCCTGCCAGCCTGCCGCCGCCGATTGCAAATCCGACTGATACATAGCACACAGAAGACCTTTGTTTTCTCTACATTTACATTTCTCTACACAGTCCTGGAGGCTTCTTACAAGAACAGAGAATAAATAATCAAATCCTAATAACATAATAAATGTTCTGTAAAAGAACACAAAGGCCTTGCCTCAGTTTTGAAAATGTTGGTTGTGCTTGGTCCTTAACCTGCTACATATGGTGCCAGTCAAACATGGCGGTGGGAGTATGACGGTCTGGGAAGGTTTTGCCTCTTCAGAACCTGGATGACCAGTAATAAGTGACATAACCATGAATTGTGTTCAAATATAGCTTGGTTATGTAGCAAGAAGCCCTCAAATGCCCAACAATACTAGTTATTAGGGGGGCATTTAGTTTTTTTTTTTTTTTTACACAGAGCCAGGTTATTTAAGATAGCTTTTTACCTTAATAAATAAAATTTATATTTTTAAACTGAATTTCGTTTTCACCCAGTTTTGTTGTTGTTGTCAGAAATAGAAATATATTTGATGATCTTGAATATTCTGTAATTTTCTGTGAAAATCTGTAAGATAAATCTTTTTAATTGACTGAAGATGTGAACAGGTGTTGATGCTTAGAGGCACTTTGAATATTTAAACATAGCGACAAAGACATAGCTTGATTACAGACGGACTTTGCACCATGCTATAAAGTAAGAATGTGGGATTTTGATGTGCTGTACAGATATATGTTTTCTATATTTCCATATCCATTGAAATGATTAATGTGCAGATTAAATAATAGGCATGCCATTATTTGTTTTATTTATTTACAATAATATGTTTCTGGAATGCTTTATTTAAGTGGAAACACCTCTATTAAACACCAGCAACTGAAACTACATTCATGGAACATTTCTTGTCAAGCAAATTCTGTAACACATGGGACAGAAACAGTATGTCAGACAACTGAGTTGTGTTTTCGACAGGCTGTTCTGAAGTACAGGGCCGCACAGGAAACTGTGCTGGCACCGTTCCTCTTCACCCTCTACGCTGCAGACTTCTCCGTCATCTTCCACCTTCAGAAGTTCTCTGATGAGGATGACTCAGAGTATCGCAGTGAAAACATGTATTTGTCGACTGGAGAACCACCTTCTGATCAATGTGGGAAAACCAAAGGGTTGGTTATGGATGCAGACCCACCAAACTGACACCGGTGAACATCCATGGATTGGACATTGAGATAGTGGACTCGTACAAGTACCTGGGTGTTAAACTGAACAATAAACTGGACTGGAGCCACAACACTGATGCTCTTTACAGGAAGGGTCAGAGCAGACTCTATTTGAGTCTGAAGTATTTTGGAGTCCAGAGAACACTCCTAAATGCCTTCTTTGACTCTGTGGTGGCATCAGCCATATTTTATGGCGTAGTACGTTGGAGCAGCAGTTTATCTACAGCTGAGATGGAGAAGTTGGATAAGCTCATCAGAAAAGACCAGCTCTTTTCTAGGATGTCCCTTGGATCCAGTGCAGGTTGTGGGAAAAAGAAAGGACTCGGGCCAAAATGACATCACTGATGGACAATGTCTCCCACTTCATGAAGATGTTGCTGAGCTGCTTCAGTGACAGACTGCTGCATAGTAGATGCATGAAGGAGTGTTTTCGTAGGTCTTTCCTCCCTGCAGCTGTTAGACTCTACAACCTCCCAACAAACTCAGTAATGTTTACACCCCTGCTGTATTTTGCACTATTTAACTCTTGTAATTAACATGTCTGCCGCTGTTATTTGCATATCAGTTTTTCTAAGATTATATTATTTTAATTTCCTGTAAATATGTTTACTTTTTAACTTTTTAAAGCACAACTACAATACTTAAAAAAAAAATATTATCCTACTCAGTTTCAGATTCCACTCTGAGTATTCCACTTTAATAACTGCACAGTACTTGTATGTAGAAGCCTACAAGTACATATATGTAGTAATGTATATTATTATTATTATTAATTCTTATTAATTCTTTTTTATCAACATTTCTTGTGTGATCCTAACTGCTTCTATGATCTGTTGCTGTTGGTGCAGCTGAATATCCCGTTTGTGGGAAAATAAAAGATTATTATATCATATTTACAGGTGAAATGAAGTCCACAGTTTTTTTTTTGTTTGTTTATGAGGGTTGGTTTACATCATTTGGACTTATTTTACATGCATGGTTGATGATCCGAGGAAATGTGAATTTTTAGAGAAAACATTACAGCTGGTTTATACAAAACATCTAAGCTGCAGGTGTAAGCATAATAGTTATAATAATCCTACACTTTGCATGATTGTGGTATGGAAGAAATCTAAAAAAAAACACCTTTTACAGTTTCCTTCTTGAATAAAAAACGTTAATTAATATTATGTGAGTTTTTGCAGCATTTGTTGTGTAAACTGAAGACGAAAAAACAGAAAACTGTCTGTGAAGATCCGTTTTGGGAACACAATAGGCTAACGAAAGTGACCTGCTTTCTTTGGGCTGCATATCCTCTTCGTAACCTGCGACACACACTCAGATGATGTCCTTTGTATATTTAATGCCATTATTTCTTCAAAGCCAGAACAGAAAATCTTTTCTAACATCTAATCTGGTTTATATCCAAGAACAGAATAAAGGGAGGGAAGTATCCCCTCAGCAACACTCAGTGGGAAGCATTTAGGGAAACAATAAATCACAACTCTAACTATGGAAATTTTACGATCCTGCAAATCAACAAACATAATGAAACACAGCTACAAACTTGTCTGTTAGTGCTGAAAACAAAACAAAAAATATCTGCCCTAGATAGAAGTAGTGAAACATTACCAGGATTGGATTTAAAGAACACAATTGTTAAAAGATCAGTGATGTTATTTGAGGCTTTTACAACGTTAAAGGGACTAAACTGGAAAACCTTTTGTTAATTAATATTTTGTTTTTACACATATAACTAATTTAAAATATATTCCTTTATTCCTAATTTTAGCTGTTTTGCAGTGAACACGGTGCCTAACTCAGAACACAGAAAAGATACAGAAAGTTGCAAGAGCTTGTTTTAAGCTATATAGGGACTTCTTTTCTACTTTTTATGTGCATGTATGTACTCCTTTTTACCTTGTAAAGTATTTTCCGACTCCTATTTTATAACATTGTGGTTTTCTTTGTTTCATCCTACTTTATTTCTTTTAATCACTTTCTGTGTATGTCGTTGCATCTCTTTTTGGGAAAGAGTTCTTTTAAAAATCTACCCAAAACCATTTGAGGACATAAGCACGTAATAGATGAGGTTCTGGCCAGACAAACTGATCTTTGGGGTACATGCAAAACAGTGTGTATAGCAGAAGACTAACATAGCTCACCTTGGTGAAGCATGGTGGTGACAGAATCATGCTGAAAGGTTGTTTTCTTAAGCAAGTACAGAGAAGCTGATCAGGGTTTATGGGAAAATTGGATAGAGCTAAATAGAAGAAAATTTTTTGGAGGCTGCAGAAGACCAGAAACTCAGGACGATGACACTAAATATCTAGACATAGCTCCAATTAAAGTGTTTAAATTAGTAAAGAAAGGTGGTACAAGAACAGCCCAGTTTGAGTGTAAACCTAAATCCACTTGTTAATCTATGGTAAGACTTGAAAACTGCTGATTACAGACACAATACATCCAATCTGACTTTCGGAAGATTTCTAAAAATGTTGAAAACTGTGTACAACTGTCCTTACAATTTATGCATCACTTACATAATACCTAAATGATGTATAATAAAGTTTAAGGTTGTAACCTCACAAAATGTGAAAAATTTCAAATCAGACGATACAAGGCACTCTCTGAATCCATCCAGCATTGATTGATGAAAGAAAGTTTTGTGAACTATATTCTGCATGTAATGCCTGCTACTGCACTGATACAGTGTAGGAATTAAGAGTAGTTTATCTGCTCTGTATATTAGTAGATTTTTATACGTGTTAAAAAGAATGGAAACAAGCATTTTATCGAGGCGGGCCAACAGAAAAGTTATCACATGATGATCACTGAGCTGCTGTTTGTTGGGCATCAGAGGTTTGTGGTGCTGAGAGTGTTTTTAGGAGACGTGCAGGAAGAGAGGTAGACTGATAAGAGTGCTGGAAAAATTTGGGTGGTAGGACACAGTGAGGGAGTATAAAAGGACAGTTTGGGGTGGGGAGTCAGGCCAAGGATAACTTGGATAACACACAGGATCATTTCAAAGCTTGCAGGTCGGTAATGCCTTTATTAATAATTTTGCATCAGAATCTCTGGCTAAAATACAGACATTTAAATTAATGTTAAAGTTTAACATATTTCAATTTTAAATTGCTAGATTAAGGAATGGTTTGTCTTCAAAAGTTTTGAAAATATCAAACTAAGTCCTGGTTCATAACATACATATTTAAAATGCATATATCTTCTGGCTCGCTACAAAAAGAAATCTTCAGATTTATTATTTTTTTCATCCAGGTTTGCTGAACACAAGTGTCAATGAACAATTATCCTTGAAGAGAAAAATATCAGTAATTAAAAGAAAAATGCATATGCGCATTTTGCATAACTTTGAAGCAAAAAAAACCAACAACTACTGTGTATATAATATCAATTTATATTATAAAAAGAAGCAGCGAGATTATGTTACACACTAACTAAGGGCAAATGAGTTACAACTCCTAATAATTAGGTGCCCTTGAATGGAGTGGGTTTTGGCCTGAGGCCATTACATCAAACAGGAGTAATGCAATACCACACAACAAGATAACAGTTTGTTAAATACTTACAAACCTTTTAAAACCAAGAGACTCATGAAGTTTTTTTTTATTATGTTACCCCTAATTTTGAAAGAACAGCAGTAGTCCATTTCTAAACGTTTTTCTTGTCAGACTTCTCTCTCCTCAGACCATGGCGGACTATGATATGGTTCTGAAGCACTGGGGTCCAGTGGAAGCGGATTACAACACTCATGGGAATCTGGTTCTGACCCGGTCAGTTGCTCTGAAAAGATAAGACTGTTTCCATCCTTGCGTGTCAGATTGTTTTCACATTCATAATTGGTGTTCTAATAACAACACTCACTCTAATTTAAATAAAAATAGTTGGAATTTGTTTGGGGAAAAAATAGCTCCTAAATGTTAAACCGAATTCAACACAACCTTAAAATGATGAATTATTAGACAAAGTTAGAGGTGATGAGGGAACGGAAAGTTGTCACAGTTACATATAGGCTGGTATGATATTCTTTCGGTATTACAACTTTGACTAGAAACACAAAAGTTTCATGGATTTAAATAAGAAAGTAAAACAAAATGTTTAACGTGATCCAGTTCTTTTTTATACACAACAGAAAGCATAAATCATTCCTTCATCTTTAAAAATAAAAAAAGATTACTACACTTAGAAAAATATAATCTAGAGTTTGTGTTTACTGCTGTTATGATTTGCATAGACTTAAGTAAAAATACAGATCAAACACCAAATTTACAGT
Source organism: Apricaphanius iberus (assembly GCA_028564705.1). Lineage (NCBI taxonomy): Eukaryota > Metazoa > Chordata > Actinopteri > Cyprinodontiformes > Aphaniidae > Apricaphanius > Apricaphanius iberus. The sequence continues at coordinate 176,049 of JAPXFQ010001391.1, read as the reverse complement.
AATAGTAATTGTAGTTGGTTACCTCACAGAATATAATCAATTTTTTCCCCTTTTGTCGAACAAGCTGTTTAAATGGGTAGGTGTTATTTTGGAGTCATCTGGTTGCCACTCGTAGCTTGCAACTTGCAGACCAGCTAAAACAGAATTACTTTGAAAGAGTGATGGGTGGTGCACTTTTTAAGTTTTGCTGTATAGCCTACATGTTGAAATTTTAGTTTTCTACTTTCAGTAAGATGAACTGATATCACCAAAGCAGGTTTAATTTTAAAAACAGTATAGGTGAAACCAGTAACCAGTCTAAGCCACGTTTCAACATGAATAAGTTGTTTATCTAAGTAGTATTTCACCAGGGGAAAGTTATGACCCCTTCATCCCTTGGCAATGTTAAAATATTTGCTGCTTTAATTCATAACTTTTTATTTGCATTTCCCCACAGCTTATTCCACGAGCACCCAGAAACCCAGAAGCTGTTCCCAAAGTTTACTGGGATTGCTAAGGGGGACCTGGCCAGTAATGCAGCTGTTTCTGCCCACGGTGCCACTGTGCTGAAAAAGCTCGGGGAGCTGCTAAAGGCCAAAGGCAACCACGCCGCCATCCTCAAACCTCTGGCTAACACACACGCCACCAAGCATAAGATCCCAATCAATAACTTCAGGGTGAGGCTGTTGGGTTCATACAAATGCTTCTTCAATATAACGCTACTCTGGAAGTAGTTTCCATTACTTTCTTTATGCTTTCCTCCTTTTAGCTCATTACCGAAGTGATTGCTAAAGTCATGGGGGAGAAGGCTGGCCTGGATGCTGCCGGCCAGCAGGCTCTGAGGAATGTGATGGCTGTTGTCATCGCTGACATTGACACCACCTACAAAGAGCTGGGCTTTACAGGTTGAGCAGTGTGTTCACAAGTCAAGCTTGGACTTTAGCAGTCAGGAAATATGCCACTTGCAAGCACATTCGCATTTTCACATTTAGGCTCCTCTTTGTTCAATGAGCAATAAGACTGCTGGTGATATTAATCTAATCTAAAAAAAAAGCATAATAAGCTCAAGAGATCTTATTTCATTTTAACTTTCTCCATATTTTCTTCATTTATAACATTTAATGTACTGTAAATCATTGTCTCATTTCACCAATAAAAATGCTCTGCTTCTTTTTACTGCTAATTTATTTTGGTCATCTTTCTGTTTTTTGTATCGTTTACTCTGGAATGGATAGTTCACAGTTTACAAAGATATATAACAGTCTTATATGCTAAAAGGGGAGCTGGAGGCTGAATCAAACGGCCTGTCGGAGAGTGGCCAGGACCAAAGAGGTCTTCTACTGAAGCAGTGCTCCTACATGTATTGAGAAAAGTCTGTTTGATATCAGCCCTTTGTAAGTCAACTAACAAATGTGGTTTGCTTTCTCAGAACTTAGTTATTTACCTAGAGTCAGAATAAATTAATGAAGTGATGACACAAGCAGACTCTGCAAGCATAACTTGAGCAGGGCATTGTTTGGTTGAGAAAACTGCGAGACATATTTTTGGGTCCCAAAGTGAATTAAAAAACCCTTTAATAATAATAATTATTATTATTATTTAATAAACACAAATAAATGTTGAATCCTGTGGAGATACACATTTTTCAAATGTTGTTTTGGATAGCTAAAATAAATTAAATAAAGGGCGTCATTCTTGGATTGATCAAGGAGCGCTGCACTACTACGCGGATCTCTTCTCCCTTCTACAAACTTGGCCATATGATCATCTGTATATTACTTAAAAGTTCTACTATTACGGGTAAAGTCGCTGAACCTCACTTAAAAAAATGGAAAAAATACCTTAAAGTGTAAATCAGTTACATGGTATATTTAGGAAAAAGAATGTTGAGCCTCAATCAACTAGCCTGAATATGGGATGGTGTTATTAGCATGAAACCATACAACATCAGGGTACAACTTCACCAGTTTTAGATGAATAAACCAAGAGATGGATTCCACGGTGTCGAATATAAACAACTCAAATCCAGTTTTCCTTCACTTGTCCTTGGAACCCTTTAAATAAAACACTTTGATCACATTTCGACAAAGTGAAAACAGAGTTTGTCTCAGTGAGTGGAGAGTCATGGCCTTTTCGTTTAGCTCGAATGGTCAAGTGCCAAGAGACTTGAAGCTATCAGCGCTATCATGGACATTCCTCTGTCCCACTGACATCCTGTTGTCCTTCCAGGTCCTCGCTTGCTGCCAAAACACTGTTTGGTTAACTCGTCCGACGGATAATTGCCTTGATGATAACCTTTTAATAGTGCGTGTTTGCATGTGTGTGTGTGTGTTTGTGCACGTATTGCAGACGTGACACAGAGCACAATCCCTCTAGGGAGACACACCTCTGCCTCCACTTCTTCACCTTGTCCTCAGAAGTATGAGCAGCTGAGGTCAGCCCCCCTCAGAGCTTTTCAGTGGGTTGGTGGACCAGCACCACACAACGTGCTTTGAGAATGAGCAGCTGTCAGGTGTATGTTTGACCAAAAAGTTAAAGTTTTTCTAAAAGTAGTTTTTTTTTAGAGTTGGCTTGACTGTGTGGCAGTTTACTGAGGTCCCACACGCAATTAAAAGAAGTCTGCATTCCAGGAAATTAATGCAATCACCATAATTGCTGATTATAAGATTTTCTTTATACATCTGAGAGCAGAAGGAATCAAGAAGGCTAAAAAGAAGGCTTAATATAACTAAAATTCTAGTATGCAATATGCACAAGAAAATGTACCCTTTTTGTTAAATTTAATGTGTTGAAAAAGTGTTTTATTATTGAGCACCAGCAAGCGCACCCTGACTTCTCTGTAAGCCACAAAAACATACTTAATGTAATGCAAGATGAAAAAACATTGTACATTTACCAGTAATGCATATAATGAAATGGTTACAAAAATATTCAACAAAAATAAACTGTCTTAGCCATATCAAACAACAGCAGCAGAGACAGGAAACTGCCTGATATCTCAAAATGACTTGATGGCGTGCACAAGTTAATTTGGACTCTGTGGACACCCGGAATCTTGGCAGGGAAAAACATGGTATATTTTGCAAGATTTGGGGCTTATTTTATCTTTGACAGCTCACTGTGATTTTATGATGAACAGATGCAAATTAATTAAATGCAAAGAGCTTTATTAAAATAATTGTTGATGTCAAAAACCTGCTTTGACTTTGGTTGCTTTGGTAAAAATCTTCTGCAAACTTAAATTTACTACACATGTCCATCTTACTGAATTAGAGCAGCATGGAAAAGTTAATGTACAGTACAGACCAAAAGTTTCGACACACCTTCTCATTCAATGCGTTTTCTTTATTTTCATGACTACATTGTAGATTCTCAATTAAGGACATTAAAACTATGAATGAACACATGATGTATGGAATTACTGTATGTACTTAAACAAAAAGGGTGAAATAACTGAATACATGTGTTATATATTTAGATTCCTCAAAGTAGCCACCCTTTGCTCTGATTACTGCTTTGCATTCTCTTGAGCTTCCAGAGGTAGTCACCAGAAATGGTTTTCCAACAGTCTTGAAGGAGTTCCCAGAGATGCTTAGTACTTGTTGGCCCTTTTGCCTTCACTCTGCGGTTCAGCTCATCCCAAATCATCTCGATTGGGTTCAGGTCCGGTGACTTTGGAGGCCAGGTTATTTCACAATTTTTGGAAAAGTACTACATAATTCCATATGTGTTCATTCATAGTTTTGATGCCTTCAGTGAGAATCTACAATGTAAATAGTCATGAAAATAAAGAAAACACACTGAATGAGAAGATGTGTCCAAACTTTTGGTCTGTACTGTATGTCAGTAATTTAGTTCACACAGTGAGACTGACGTAAATCAAATGTTTGGTTTCTTTTAATGTTGTTGATAATGGATTCAAGAGCAGGAAACTCAGAATACAGAAATAGATAATTAGAATATTAAAGATGACCCCAAAAAACACTGATTTTTAATAGACATACGAGCACTCAACTCTTGGTTGGGGCTCCTTCTTTTCTTTTCTTTCTTTTTTTTTAACGTGTCCTGTCTAGCAGTATGCTACTCAGAATTGGTGTCTGAGTACCAAGTACAAGCCCAACAGTTTTACTTTCCCAAGCAGAGTATTACAGCTTCGCTGTAGTACGCCACTTGATGTATATGTATGAAAAATCTTTATTAGTGATTACTGTGGGTTCAATTTCCTGACGTCATGGACATTAAACTGAGACAAGAAGGGAGAAAGGAAGAAGGTGAAGAAAAGAAACCGGACCAGCAGAGGCGCGAACCGACGACACAAGACAGGGAGGCAAACAAAGAACACAAGAAAACATCCCAGTCCTCCACCTCTGCCGGACGGCAGAGGAAACAGTAATACAAAACAAAAACAACAAACTGTACAGAACCAAACCAATAGTTCGGATCTAGTAGAATAAACTAAGAATTACATATTCACTACACACAAGCATGGATTAATGAACATAATACAAATGTTTCTGGTAAGCTCCTGTGAACAACTAACTAATGATGATAACCTCAGCTTAAGATATGTCCGTCCACACCAATGTCCCCACACCTATATGTGTGTGCGAGCATGCAGGTCTGAATAAGGTTTCCCCATGCAAGTGATTGATAGCTGGTGTAAGGAACCGTCAATCCGTCCTACAGGAATCAACACAGACATGAAGGAGGCAAGAGATGTATGCATCCAGGGTCCCACAGAGTACAGAGTCCACAGGCGGATCAGCGCAGGGTCGATCACCCAACAAGAGAGGAACAGATGGAAGCCCCAGGGGAACACCCACCAGCCGCAATGCTGGGGCCCGAGAGATCACGGGGCACCCCGCCCCCCAGCGGGGCCCCAACCAGGGACCAGCCGACAAGGGCGCCCCGCCGCCGCCGCAGGCAAGGGGGATCCGCAGCCAACCGACGGACAACACACGCCGCCGCCACCCCGGACCAATACCCACCGCCAACAACCCGGCCCGCCCCCACACACCAGGGAGCCACAGCGGATGTACGCCCTCCCCAGGCCGCGCCCAGCCGGCTCCTGGACATCCAGATCTTCCAGCTCTTGGGTCCAGATCCCGCCCCACGCAGGGCGCCAAGATCAGAGGCCCAGCCAATGCCGCACAGCCCCCCCCAGATGAACCGACCAGCCAGCAGAAGTCCTGGAACCGGCAGGAGGCCTGGGGGCCAGGCACGGTCCCCACCGATCCACCGGACGGCACCAACCTACTCTACAACCCCGGCACCCCCATAAGAGGTGCCCCAGCCTCTCTCCCCCCGCTCAATGTGGTGTTGTTGCGTGTTGTTCTAATTGGGGGCTCCTTCTGCATGAAGTAATGCAGTGGGGCTTGGAGGTGATCCTCTGCTTTTATAGAAGCCCAGGTTGCTCATCAAGGTTTTTAAGTTTACTTTAGTACAATATTGAATGAAAAAAAAAGTTTTTTTCTAAAGGAGTCCCTAAAATACAACATATGTAAGACGTACAGCAAAAAGCGGAATAGAAGTCTGTTTTATACTTTTTTTTTCTTTTTCTGATCTTAACAGTACAGCCAGTCTTAGTAAATTAGAATAGTGTTCTAACAGTCTTTTGCTAGATTAAAAGTACCTTTTGAAAATAACATTTAAGCAGCCATTACAATTTCTTTTTTCATTAAGCGTATATACCTGTCTTAAACCTGTTTTTTATTCATCTGCTGTAATTCTAATTGTAAATGTAATGTTTTAAATAATCATGTTTGACTGAGATAAAGGCTTGAAAACATCAGACTATATATAATTAATCTATGGCGCATAGAAAACGCATTCACCTTGAAAGGTGTATCCTTTTTATTGGTTTTACAGTTCAATCATTGTCAAGAAAAACCCTTTTAACAAAGTAAAAACTGATTTCTAAAAAATAATGACATAAGACATAAAGTGCCCGAGGAGGGTAGAAACTAATACAATTTAGTCAGTTACATTTACTTGAGTAGCTTTTTGGAAAAAAAGTATTTTCAGGTGTAGTTTTATTATAGAGTACTTTATACTTTTACTTAAGTAATATGAAGTATTACTATTCTTCAGTGTCATTTCAGGATACTCTAAACAGTATAACTTCAGTGAATGAACAAACATATTTTAACCAAAAAAATATTTGTAATAGAGATAAACAGTAGTTGTATCCATTTTTTGTGTTTAATATTATGTGGTTATTGCTGAACATGCTGTTTCATTTCCAGGCTAAAACCTACAGTAAACACTAAATTACAAATCATAGTAAATCATAGTGTCAAAACACATAGTAAAGATGTGACAGGAATAGATGTTAAAAAAAAATCTGCATCATTTCCTCATGCTTAGAGCTTTGCAACACATTCTGCAATACATCAGCATACAGTACCGAACAAGAAACGGTGACAGTAGCTTTACTTTAGTTCGTTTTTATTGTGAACTCTTACTTCAGAGAATCTTTCTGAAACAGCTGAATGAACATCCTCTTGAGTGTTATTCCACTTTTCTTGCCAGAGATGAAGTCATGAACAGATTCAGAAGGTCATCAGCTGCTCTTTGTACTACAGAGCTGACAGGGTAAAGTGCAGACAATAGGCAGATGGACGTTTCGTGCTCAGATCATTTCTGGGATGTGTTTAAATAGGTCTTTGACTCCCACAGCATGGAGAGAAAACAGCTTTGAGAAGCGAGAAGACACAAAGCTATCATTGTTTTTGCAGAAATTCCTTTGTCTAACTGCCTCCTTGTAGTCCTCAATAGGACGCCTTGTGTGGAATATCCTGTATGGTGGAAAACTGCCAGGATGACAACTATTAATAGTGTGTGTGTTAGTGTTTGCATGCAGACGTGACACTAGGGACAGAGTCTCTGGACACGCTCTGGGTGACACACCTTTTCCTCCTCTATCTGACCCCCTTTGATATCACTGAAATGAGGTTATATCCTAACAGCTACTCAAGAAGACAAGACTTGTTCCTATGAGTTAAGTTTTTATTTAATGAACAAAATTGAAAGTTTAAAAATCCTGATAACAGATTTATTAATTTCCTTGTATTAACAGTGCACATATTTAGGTTAAACAGCATTGTATGTAGAGCATATTGGAAAAACAAAACGACCTATGGTACAACATGATCTTTAAAATTTAACACGTCGACAAACAAGTACAGATGTAGCTAACAAAATAAGGCATTAAAAATAAATACATACATAAAAACTCCAAGAAAGGTTTTAGTTTACATGACAGAGAGGAGCTAATCGAAACTTGGCTGGTCGATGTCTACCGGCATGGTGCATCTGGTCAGGTTGGACAGGAACAGAGCAGTAGTGTTCGGAATGAGACCAGACGCTGCTTTAAGGATAGTAAGAAGCCTTTGCGCTGAACTCGTTACACCTTCTGGAGTCTGAAGAGGAAAAAATAAAAACAAATCAAAAGAATCCAAGTGGATAAATTTGACGCCCTGTCTGGTCAAGGGGGTAAAAAGTATTAAGAAAATCCATCTTTTATTGCAGCTGGCTTAACTCCACATTGACTTTAACTGAAACCGTGCGCCTTTACATACGAGACTTAAGCCTCTTTTTGTATTCTCCATCAGCAAGTTTGCACCCAGACGCAGACGTATTGACAAAGACGTTTTTCCTTTATACTTCTCTGTTGGTGTGTAAATGTTGCAAAGCAATTCCCCACCAGGAAAGTGTGTGTGTGTTTGGGGGGGTTATTTCTTCAGTTTGTAAAAGCAATCCCTGTCAAGGAGCAATTAGAGACAAAGTAAGTTTTGATTGAGCTCGAAAGCTTTTTAATCCGAATACTTTAAAACGCATGCAAAAAAGTGGTCAGTTTTGTTGTTTCTTCACACATCCTTGTGCACAAAAATCTCCTAAAGCCCATATTAGATAAACTGTCCTTTCAATACAAAGCATGTAGTGTCCAAATGCTGCATTAACTACTGATTATATTGACTATAGAGCACCGGTCTGGTGTAAAGATCCCTGGCTGTTGTTGAGATGACCAATCACAGACATACGCTCTCTGTTGACAGATAGTTAGAAAACTGGGCTGTACTCCGTGTGTCGTTATGTAGGTCACAGATGACCTTCCGTCGATGGATAATGGCGTTGTGTCCAGGATGAAAATACAGTATAAAACAGGGGTCTCCAGCTCCAGTCCCCATGGGCCAGTGTCATGTCGATTTTAGATAAATCTGTACTCCAACACATCTGATTCAACTGTTCCAACAACCTCCTCGGCATGGCAAAGTTCTGCAGAGGCCTGCTCATGAGCCATAAAACCCCGGTATAGAATGTATAAACTTCTGATTGGAAAAAACTTTTTTCATGCCCACTGTTAAGTATGGCGGAGGATCTGTGATGCTGTGGGACCATTTCTACTCTGAGTGTCCTGGGAACCCTGTTACAGATCTTTGGCATCACGAAATCTTTGAAATACCAGGACATTTTAGATGAAAATCTGTTGGACGCTACCAGTAAACTAGAAATGGGACATCACCAGCTACTTAAGCATGGAAATGATCCAAATCATAGAGTCAAATCAACACAGAAACGATTCATCAGAAACAAAGTCCACCTCCTTTTATTGACATAGTAAACTAGACTAAACTCCAAGGAAAACGTGTTGGGCCGTGCTCTCCAACCCTGGTCCTCCAGAGCTACTGTCTAGAGATCGACTACCTCACTCCTTGTCTTGGACTCAACTACTGACTTGAGTCACTTTTCAGGTACTTCTGACTTGATATTAGCCGCTCACCAAGGAATTGTACCTGGACTTGCAACATCAGGACTTTGACTCTGACACGATAAATGACTATTGTTGGAATTAGCATGTAGCCAATGCTAATGTTAGCTTGTTAGATCAGATTACTGGACAATAAATTATCAAAACCTCTGTAAGTGTAAAGGTAAAATGTTGATTACTGTTTTCAAATTTACTTTAAACATATTTTATTGTTGTGCACATGCTACTGTGTTGGATTGGTGCTACCACTGGGGTGTTGCATACAATTTCTCTTTAAATAAAGTAAACCATCTATGGCTGCCATTGTTTTAGTCTTAATATCTACACCCCACTCTCTTATTTTTGACTTGCTCTCACGAGATAATGACTTTGCTAGTAGGACAGAGTGACTTGACTTGCTCTCTATGGGACTTGGACACTTAGGACTAGGGACGAACAATTCATTGCATATGCAATATCCCAATATGACAAAATCGGATTTTCTAATCGCAAAGGCTGCAATTTGAGCATGAGATCTGGGAAAGTGTGGACAGCTCAATCAATGCAGGAAGGAAACGCTGAGCTTTAACCTGTTATAAAATGGTGTAAAGCTGGACAGAAGCCAACGCTGCTTAAAATTTGATACCAAAGAGGAATAGTACATAGGAAATTATATTGGCTATTAAAATGTTGATGCTGCACAACACCAGGTATTATACAGATTATTATGTTGCTACCTCACGATGTACACTACGAACCTTTATCAACACCTAAAAAACATCACACCACCATATATGAGAGTTGCATATGTCGGGCTAAAATACCAGCCACCCGATGACCCAGGAGGGAAAACATTGCATCCGGCCGAGAGAGGGCCTTGCCAGCTGGGATCTACACGTAAAAAAATATTGTTTGCATAATGACGAACATCACATCAAATGTGGTGATTTAAGTTGATAAATAATCTTGTTTATATTCAAGTTATGATTAATTTGGCTTAATTTAAAATAAGTCTAGTCTATGGAATAGAATAAATTATGTACAGACGTGGACAAAATTGTTGGTATCCTTCATTAACTCAAAGAAAAACTCATAATGGTCACAGAAATAACTTTAATCTGACAAAAGTAATAATAAATAAAAAACTATATAAATGTTGACCAATGAAAGTCAGACATTGCTTTTCATCCATGCTTCAACGGAATTATTTAAAAAATAAATGCATGAAACAGGCCTGGACAAAAATGATGGTACCCACAACTTAATATTTGGTTGCACAACCTTTTGAGGCAATCACTGCAATCAAATGATTCCTGTAACTGTCAATGAGACTTCTGCACCTCTCACAGTATTTTGGCCCACTCCTCATGAGCAAACTGTTCTAGTTGTTTCCGGTTTGAAGGGCGCCTTTTCCAGACAGCACGTTTCAGCTCCTTCCAAAGATGCTCAATAGGATTGAGATCAGGGCTCATAGAAGGCCAGTGTTTTCCTCTTAGCCCTTCTTGGGTGTTTTTAGCTGTGTGTTTTGGGTCATTTTCCTGTTGTAAGACCCGTGACCTGCGACTGAGACCATGCTTTCTGACACTGGCCAGCACATTTCTCTCTAGAATCCCCTGATAGTCTTGAGATTTCATTGTACCCTGCACAGATTCAAGACACCCTGTGTCAGATGCAGCAAATCAGCCCCAGAACATAACCAAGGAGATGGTCTTATAGCCTTTACAGTTAACATGCTTGTCTATTATTTTCTTTCTCATCTCCTGAGACAACCCTTTCCTTTGCTATTGAGTGTGGTACACACCATGTCACCAAACAACACAGTGACTACCTGGAGTCCTATATATAGGCCCACTGAGTGATTACAGGATTGTAGACACCTAGGATGCTGATTAGTGGACATACATTGGATTAACATGTCCCTTTGGTCACATTATTTTCATTCTTTTCTAGGGGTACAATCATTTTTGTCCAGGCCTGTTTCATGCATTTATTTTTTAAATAATTATTTTGAAGCATGGATGAAAAGCAATGTCTGACTTTCATTGGTCAACATTTATATAATTTTTATTTATTATTACTTTTGTCAGATTAAAGTTATTTCTGTGACCATTATGAGTTTTCATTTATTTAATGAAGGGTACCAACAATTTTGTCCACATCTGTATAAAAAAAATCTGACACGGTTTATAATACACAGGAATTTTTTTGCTTGCATTAGTTAAAAAATACATGAGAAAAGCCCCATAAAAGATATTGCAAATTAAATCGCAATTGCAATACTGAAGAGAGAAAAAATAATTCTCAATTAGATTATTTTCCTAAATCGTTCAGCCTTACTTAGGACTTGAATGTGACTCAAGAGATGGTGACTTGACTACAACACTGCTACTGACCTGCAGGTTTTAGATGCTTCTCTGCTCCAACACGGCTGAAGGGATGCATCCAAAAGCTGCAGGACAGTAGATCTCCAGGACTAGGGTTGGAGACCCATACTATAGAGAAATCTAAAGGGAAGAGAGCATAAGAGGGAAGCCTAGATTCTAGATGATCTGTAGCATGTTCAAATCAAAGTGTGATTTGGCAAATCCCATCTAAAGTAAAACCAATAGAATCCATTTTTGCTTTTCCAACCTAATCCAGACAAGGAATTGGAGGATGGGAAATTCCTGTCTCTTCCGGACTGCAAAGGAATCCTGAAGGTAATCACAGCAGGTGTAGTAACAACTGTGTCTTGTGGATTTTTTTTATGTTAATATTTTTTTTTTACTGAAAACATTTTATTTTATTAAGACAGTCTGATAAAAAAGCAGCAAAACATAATTGCAACCCAGTATAAAAACTTAATGCTTAACAGTGAAAGAACACAAGTTTAGTATCTCGTAACAATACATAACATTTTTCTTTGCAATAATGGATTGACCGACTGGTGTGGGTCAGATAATGGTGTTTGCTACAGGTCTGAGGGTGCTAAATATTGGTTTAACAGACATGTTTGAATTATCATGATTAAAGAATGTATGTTTTTTGGGTTTTTTTTTTAATGACCAAAGGATAAATCACTTATGTTATTACTAAATCTATTCTACCTAACCTTTTTATGACTACTAAGTGAGACTTTAGATGCAAATATCCTCAATTTTAGCACAAACCTGGTCCTCGGCAAACAACAGAGGGCATTGGAGCGAAACGGCCAACTGCCTGACAGCGTCCAGGCGCCCGGTGCGGACCGAGGCATGGCGAGCTACAGAAGAGAAGAATAAAAAGTCTCAAAGAAGGGGCTAAGCTATTTTTTCTTCTTCATTTATTCAGAAGCACAACTGCTCTTCCTCTCTTAATGTACACGTATGTGATTCAGGAAAGGAGTTTTCATACCATTGGTAGCCATGAAACAGACTTTTCCAAGGAAGTATCCAGGATCCAAGTATTTCAGAGAAGCTTTTGCCGACTTGAAACTATGACAAACCATTAAAAAAAAAAAAAACACGGCACAGAATTACTTGTTTTAGCGTGTATGCTTAGAAAAAGGGACGTGAATAAAAACATGCATGGGATCCCTGTCAGTACAGTGAAATATAGAGGCCTGTATAATTGCCCCCTTCATTGTCTGCATTGGTGAAGCCTACAATAAAAAATCTGGGGGTCACTCTGGACGCCTTTTTTAAAATGGATGTGCAGATAAATCAGGTAGTCAGGTCATGTTTCTTTCATCTCCGACGGCTAGCCAAGCTAAAATCAGTCCTGAATAAAAAAGATCTCCAGTCAGTTGTTCATGCTTTTGTAATGTCTCGTCTGGACTGTGCTAACGCTCTCTTATATGGTATTCCCTCCTCTTCAGTGGTGCGGCTTCAACTGGTACAAAACACCGCCACTAGTTTTCTGACGGGCACAGATTGGCGGCAGCATATCATCCCTGTCTTGGCTAATTTACACTGGCTTCCAGTGAGATTTTGCATTAACTTTAAAATTCTCCTGCTAGTCTATAAATCAATGCACGAAATGGCTCCCTCTTATTTGGCACAGCTTTTAAGCCCTTACGTTCCGGCGCGAACCTTGAGGTTTTCTGAACAGCACCTTCTGCTTGTTCCTCCTGCCCGCTATAAGGCCCGTGGGTCTTTTTCAGTTTGTGCTCCTAAGTTCTGGAACCAACTCCCCCTGACAGTCCGACTCGCCCCATCCCTCCCCATTTTTAAAGTTCGTCTTAAGACATATTTTTCTACCCAAGCCTTCTCGGCTGAGTCGGTTTAACCCCTGTGAGATGTTGTCTGTTTGTTTTTACCATTTTTACTTGTTTTAGCGATTTTATGCTGCTGTATATTCTTTGGTATTTTATTGTCTTGTACAGCACTTTGGTTGGTGTTGTCGCTGTTTAAATGTGCTTTATAAATAAAGGATGATGATGATGAGACCTTCTTGTTTGCACAACATGATTACATTTTCTGACTTCTTATGAATTTAGCTTCCAGACAGCTATGAACAAATTAAAACGTATGCTGTATTGGACGTGACAAGATTTCTCTATAATTAGATACAATTTAGACCCGTGTTTCTGGTCAAGTACCTTGAGTTAACGTCGGTTCTGAAATGGTGCTATATTAATAAACGTATTAAAACAAAACAAAAATCACTGATCATTAGAATACTTTACCTGTGTGTTCAAGTGAATTGGATGAAGTGTGGGAATGATTACCTCTTGTCTGAGGTCAGATTAATGATGAACACTACCAGGTCGATCCTTGGTCGACTCTCATTGTTCTCCATGGGAAGAGGGAGACTCTTGGCTAATCTCCTGCTTGATACAGTGAGGGAGCGTGAAATTAGCTGAGTTTAATCACCAAATGAACGCTTGATTAGAACTCTAAGGCAAATAGAATTTGATGCAAGAATTGCTGACTGAGACAAAAAAATTATGATTGCTTGCTGCAAGGCAGCACTGCTAAACATATGTATGCAAGTTATGCAAAGGCCTGGTCATTAACCATTCATTTGATTCAGGTGTGTTGGAGCAGGAATGCATCCAAGAACTCTAAGATAGTAGGTTGATGATCCCTGCACTAAACAAATGCTGCTGAGCTGTATTTTCTCCCCACAAGAACACAACAATATCACACTTTCTGAACTATGGTGAGGGTTACTCACACGTTCACAGTTACGGCCGTCTCCTCCACCAGGACGTTTGCTAGACTCTGTTGAAACTGCTCCTCGTTCTCCACCAGCTGCAGGAAAAATCAAGAATAAACCAAATGATCACAGTCCATGCACTAACAGCATATCATCACAATGTAAAAGAATGAGATTATCTCCCAAATCCACAGATTAATTTTGATAAATGACAGAGCTGCTGATATTTACTGTTTACTTTTTTAATTGTCACACACATTATTGTCTTAATTACTGTAAACGCTTTCTTGTTAAAAACTGTGGGCTTTCTTCAGCAAGATCAGTTAATGAAACAAAATCTTCGTTTTTTATTCACTTGTCCCTATTTTGTTGTATTTTCTTGATTTTCTTATTGTAACTGATCTTTTGTATTCTAATCATTTGTAAAGCACCTTGAACTGCCCTGTATTGAAAGTGTGCTATACAAATAAAATTGCCTTTCATTGCCTGTAACTTTATAGTCTAAATTTCGATAAATCACCATAGTTTCCCATTCAAAGTGGATTTTTTATTTTATCTCTTAAATGTCTAATTTCAGGAACAATAGTTTAAGAGTCAGTCGATCTGAGAATAGTAGAGTTATTTCTATTTCTCTCATCTCACATCATACTTTTGAGGGTAAACTCTTGATCTAAATTTATTGACTAGTTCGTATTCCAGGCTTTTGGATGAGGGTTAAACTGAAAAAATAAATAAATAAATAAATTCAAAAGTTAGCAAGGATATGTTACCTAGTAAAACAAAGCACAATCAGCATAATTCAGGTCTTATGTTTGAAATAGGCAAAGACATTTCACCCCAAACCGTACGCTGAGGTAGTTGAAGAAACTCACCTACTATAGAAACACCCACAACCTTTCATCGTAGCTAAAACGGAGAAGCCGAATAGTCTAATTGCGTCAGGGCGCAATAAGAAACAAACTCACCAGGATGCTGGCCGTGTTAAGATCCGGAAGTTTGTTAAACGGTTTTAGTAGAGACATTTCTGCTCCCCCGATAACTATTATGAGCTAATACTGTTAGCAAAACAAAACTCAGTGCATCGCGCTTCTTTTTTGAACGTATCGCTGACGTAATTACGTGCTAACCGTGGTTGATGCGCGCCATCTAGAGGTGTAACGAGTAACCTGCAAGTCATCAGTTCATTGCTCTTGGAGGATGTTCTGTTCAGACTGTTCTGTTTGGTCTTGGTTTTAGAAAAAATAATCTAAAACGATGTTGTTAAACTAGTAAACATTTGGTTTGGTCGAATCGAAATGACTTGTAATGATTACTAAAGATCCTTACAAAGAAAAAGAAAAAAATGTTTTACACTGGGCTTGCAAGGTAGTGTTTATAACGCTTTTCATAAAATTTAAGCTGAAAAAAAAAGTAACAATGATTTAACCTTCAATGTAATATCTCGACCTATATCCCATAAAGCACATCAAATAAAAATCACTGTTGCACCTTTCTTATGAATACAGGTCTCTTGGACAGTACCTAAAGACTTCATAGAATATATGGGGGAATCTTTTGTGCATAGGTTTGCACACTGTGAGTTACATTTAAACAATTTCAAGATATATTTTCAATTTAATTCGCAGCAGGAAGGTTGTGGGTTTGTATCCCGGCCCAGGGTCTTCCTGCATGGAGTTTGCATGTTCTCCCCGTGCATGCGTGGGTTCCCTCCGGATACTCCAGCTTCCTCCCACAGTTCAAAAACATGACTATCAGATTAATTGATCGATCTAAATTGTCCTTACGTGTGAGTGTGTGCGTGCATGGTTGTTGTTCCAGTCTGTCTCTATGTGGCCCTGCGATGGACTGGCGACCTGTCCAGGGTGTAACTCGCCTGTTGACAGCTGGAGATAGGCACCAGGCCATAGCAATACTGGTTTTGGGGCCAATACAACTCATATGTACTGTATCAGTTAAAGTTAACCGATACCATAAACCAGTACTTAAAACGTGGAAACTGGATTAATTTCAAAGAAAATGTTTATTTTTCTCTTGAAATTTTAGTTTTGTCATTTTTATCCATATTTTAGTTTTTCATCTAATTCACCTTCATTTGTTTTAACAGAATAAAACCTGTCTTCCAATTCATTGCATTTTTGTGTGGTAGAAGTATCAGCAGGTACACAGTACAGTATCGGTATTGAATTGGTTCGAAAAAAAGTGGTACTGTTGCATCCCTAGTCTCAACATACAGTGATGTTTTATTTCACATTTCGTCACGGCTATGCACAAATTTCCATGGCTGCACTGACTTTGGACTGAACACTAGCTGATAACATGGTTACTAAAATCCTGATGGACTGTGGGAATGTCACAGTCTCCGTGCTCCAGGGCAGATTTTTTTTTACCTGAAATGCAAAAAAACCCCAAATTCATCTGAAAAGAGAATGTTTGACCAACAAAAAACACCTGTTATTTCCTTAGCTCAGATGAGAGGCTTCTGACACCATTAGTGGCTTAATAAGAATGTGACTGTAGCTCATCTGCTTGGAATGTCTGAGTTTCGGCTCTTTTAGTTCCACCTCCAGTCTCAGTTAGTACCTTACACCTCTCTGGAAAACTGTAGAATGGACTCCATTTTCTCAAAGAATGTTGCATGTACATCTTTTTCTTACACATTTTCCTTCCACTCAACTTTCCATTAGCAAACTTGGGCAGGTCACTTTGAACAGCAGTGACCTATAGTTTCTTACCTCGCTTTAACAGGATAAATTGGACTCTGTGCTGGATACGTCTATCACCAGCAGTCTGCTCAATAATTATTAGGCCAATTACAGTATGGTACTTAAATCCATGTTTTTTTGGTTCTTGGAAGAATGTTATGTTGCTCAAAAGCGAAATTTGAGGTTTTTATTGACTAGAGTCATCAAAATTAACAAAAAGAACATTTCAATACATCAGTGTGTGTAATCGATGTATTACAAGTTTCCCTCTCTGAATTGAAATGATTAACGTGTATATCCTGCATTCTACAGTGCAAGGGCTTTGTCAACACACACCTTCAACTTTATGTAGACAAATGTAAGACCTACAGCCAATAATATACCGCTGTTAGAAAGTAAGAGCGGTTACTGAGTCACAAAAGTTATTCAAGCTGTAAAAAGATGTAAAGAGAAAACTATACCACGAGTATTTGAACAAAAGCAGAACATTTTATTCACTTGTGGTGGTGGTGGTATGGCAATAGGGAGCCCTCCCACAAACTCCTCCAGTAAGTCCATCCTACATTACAGCATCAGTTTAAGTCTGTAAATTGAGATGAATTCTTTAAGGACAACAGACTGTTTTTCAAAAGGGGGGTACGTTGCATGGGGCTTATTGAAAGGTTGTGTATAAGATATCATTGCGGAGGGTATAGTCTGCAAGGCAGCAAATAAAACCTTGTTAGAAGAACCTTGTCATTCACAACTCATCCATGTTCAATAATGTGGGAGTAGCCACAGCTACAAAACATTAAAGGTCTAACTAGTCTGTAAAAAATGAAAAGAACAGCACTTCAATAAAACAGAAATAAAGCCAAGCCTCTCTTCCCTTGTCCCTGTGTAAATAACTGTCAGGTCAGCAAGATGAAAAAAACGATGACTGTACAGCCTTCATACAAGTCCCGCTCTCATATTGTCTTCTAACAGTTGGTTTGCATGTTTTCTTGATCCCCACCATCCACAAGCACATGTCCCACTTTGAACATGCATAGTCAAACCAAACGCACCGGAACCAGAAAGCTCATCACGCCAATCTCCTTTGTTCTAAACAAGGTAGCCGTTTAGATCTCTCCGGACTCCCGTTCCTCAGAGCTGGAGCCCTGGTCTCGCTCACACGACACAGACCTCTCCCTTTCCTTTCCTCTGGCCACATCCGGGGAAGCAGACCGCTCCCTGTCCCCTACGTCTGCACCCTCCGCTCTGTCATTGCGCCATCCTTCCCCCCCTTGACGCTCTCGCCATCTCTCCTGGGACGGGGAAGGCTCTCTTTCATGCGCGTGGGATGATCTGTCTCTAGAGGATCTAAGAAAAAAACAGGAAGTATTTGAAAGCCATTCTTGGTAACAGGAAGTATATTTATGAGTTTTATTTTAAAATGCATTTTATGTGAAAGACACAAGAGTGATGTGCAAGTCTTCTGTTCTACTTCAAGTACTTGTATAACATCTGCAGCTCAATCAGAATGAATGGAGGGTGCGCAAATAGAAAATGTCAAAACTAGCAAAGTTTTCTCAATTTGGCTGAGGTCTAGACGTTGACTGTGCCGTCGTAGCATAAGAATATTCTTTGATTCAAACCACATTCCTTTAGCTCTGGTTATATGTTTAGTGTCATCTTGTTAGAACAGGGCTGTTTAACTCCAGTCCTTTAAGGGTTGGATCATTGCTGGTTTTCTGTTTGCTCCTAAAACATCTGATTCCAAATGGTTCCTCATGTCTTCTCTCTCCAGGGTATCGCTAATTCAATCATTCATCTGAATCAGGCGTGTAGAACCAGTGCAGCTTCTAAGAAACGGAGGAAACTGCTCCATGAGGACTGACTTTTGAGACCAATCTGCAGCAACTGCTCTGTATGTAGCGTCAAACACTTTCACTCTCCCCGCTGTAGAAATCCATCCCCACAGCAGGACACTATTGGCACCGAGTTTTAGTGGACAAGGAGTTACGTTTAAATATATCAATTCTACTTTTCAATTATGCCCCATTTTGTGTTGCTCTATCACAAAAAAAACCAACCAAAAAAAAAAAAAATCTATTAAACAGTATCTTAGGTTACAGTTGCAATGTGAAAAAAAAAAAGAATAAGTCAAAGATATGAACACATACGTTTCTTTTCATAACTTTATAGCAATTAGGAAGTAATGTCTTAGGACAGATAGCAGAAGTTGGTAGTTTAATCAAAGTCACTCCACCTTTACAGAGTTAATTTACTTTATAAAACATGTTAAATGTTTAATTCTTCTCTAAAAACAAGCTGAAGTGATAAATAATATCTACACCTCTTCTTTTTGTGCCTGTGAGAATGGGAGCGTGAACGGTGTCTCTCCTTGTGTCGATGCTTCCTCTCTCGCTCCCTATCTCGGTCAGATCCGTCTTCTCTGGAGCGAGAGGAGGGGTGCCGTCTTGAGCGATGTGATGATGAACTGCCTCCATCCCTGTTCAAGCAAATCGTTAAATGCAACATTACTGTAGTAGTAAACATGCAGGGACTGCAGTGTTGTAACGCAGATTGTAAGACTGTTTAAGACACAGCATATTTCAGGGTGAGATTACTCTCCGCTAGGGTTGGCCGGTACGCCGGACATTTACCGATACCGAAATTTATGTCTGTTACCGATGTCATTTTGCCTGAGCCGGTAAATTCGGTATGTAAAAAAAGAAAAGATGTTTGTTAGTTTAGTGGTGATCCTTCCCTTTTAAGAAACCAGCGTTGCCTTGAGTCACATGACTATTCAGTCATGTGACATACATAGGCAATAATACCCAACTGAGGGGACACAGCAACTGTGCAGCTATATTTAGGAAGGGTTTAGACTCCTCTACCGACTGCTTTTCAGAAAAATTTGACTAGCGACAAATAGTTATTGGATACTTAGACTCTAATGTAGTGGACGTATGTTTGTTACTACAGCAATAGATCTGCAGAGCGCTTCTAGCTCAACAGCTCCGCCCGCCCTGGTCCTCTTCGGATGGAGCGGATATTACTGAGTTGCTGCTTGAAGGCACCGCCTGTTCCTACCTGTTTTCTGGTGTAAAATATGTTCTGTCTAAAATAAACAACTGCACACTAAAATTACCAATTTCACTCTGACCCCAACACTTTCTAAACTTATCTGGTCTGTGTGATCACTTTTGAATGTAAAAATTGACTCTAGGAAATAGAGGTAGGAGTGGGAATCAAACACTGAATTAAAAGGCCGTTTGAAGCTGTTAAAAAGCAAGAAGCCAGATATTTTTTATTTTCAAGAACATTATCTAAATTTGGCCACTACCTGACATTGAGGTGTGTGTGTGGTTATTCATTTTAGCTCATATCCCCCAGCCGTACTCCCCGCACTCTAATGCGGAATACAAATACAAGTTATAACACTGGGGCAATACAATGTCGAAATATAATTTCTCTATGACAACTGTAAGATCATGTTTTAGATTTTCTCATGAGTTCTACGTAAAATGATCCAAATCTCTAAAAACAGACATTAACTGATTAAAAACATGAATACCTGTATCGGTCTCCACTTCTGGATCTGGACCTAGAAAAAAAAAAGACGACACAAAAAGATACCCATGACTAGGCCTGTGTGATATGACAAAATATATCGTCAGGACAATAGAAAACGTCATTGAATCTATCTTTTAAGCCATGAAAGGAAAGTTTTACAGCAGTAAATTACGTCAAGATGCACTTTATGGCATTCCTTTGCATGCTGCAATACATGAAGAAACGGAGCAAGACGGTGACCAACACGTTTCAGACCAGGGATCCAAAAAAAGATTATTAGACAACCCAAAGTTGGTCTCCCCGTTTGTTTCGCCTCCCCTCCCAATGCGCAGCTTGAACAGAAAAAAAGCGTTTCTCAGAGGCTCTGAGAAATGCTGGCTCTAAAAGCCGTTTCGTTCGCTACACATCAGTGGTGTAATACAGCATCTGAATCTGGAGTTTATGAGAGCTTACGCCACGACTCGACGCTGCTTTTGTTCATCGACTCTCTGTATTCGTTGTCATGGTTCTTGAGCAGCTGATAAAATAAATGTGTAGTGTTGGAGCCCGTTGGTCGGACCGGGAGCTGGTAAACTTTACGACTGTTGCATGATCTGGGTCGGTCTTCTTTTACCTAAACGGCTACGGTAACCATAACTTGACTATTTTCCTGATCCTACTATTTGAGAACCAGTGCCTAAACCTAACGTGATCCATCTGTTTAACATTTACGAGCAGCAGCCACCTCGCGTGTGGGTGGAGTCAGAACACATATCGACGTAACACCCCTATTTTACCTAGGAGAAGCGCAGATAGTGAAAAAAAAATGAGAGGGTGCATGAGGACAGAGAAAAAAAGAGGTAAATTTAAAATGAGTGACAGAAGGTAAAATGAAGGAGAGAAATTTGGATGCGTTTCAAATAATGCATTTAATTCAAAGGCAGAGTGTAGAGCTGAGCCGCTCTCCTAAAAGATCACTGATAATAAAAGGAGATTACAACATGACCAGTCTAGGTGGTGTTATTGTCCATCATTTAAAACAGCATTTCCACGTTGTAAATTTTCATAAACTATTCATGAAATAAATCAACAGAAAAATTGCTATATGGTGAAGTATATTGATATCATGATATAAACTGAGCTATAACTGGATATAAAATGTTTTGCCATTGCTAAGCCCAGCGCATGACGTCTGAATGAATGCAAATGTTTTCATTGAGCTGCTGAATTTCTTACCTTCTCCGCTCCCTTTCCCGTTCTCTCTCCCACTCTCGTTGTTTCTCCCTCTCCCGCTCCATCTCCCACTGTCGCTCTCTTTCTTCCTCTTTTTCCCGGTCCTCTCGTCTTTTCATACGCATTTTTTCTTGTTTTTCTACAACGGCTTTCTGGATAAGCAAACGCAAGTTAGGAGATCTATGGCCAAAATTTCAAGGTACTGCATCCATGACTCCAAGAATCGATGGAATACATTATTTTATTAGCATCCTTACCCTCAGCTTTTCAAGCTTCTCACGGATTTCAATAAAGCCAAGGTGAAGTTTGCCCCCAAAGTGGTCCGCCAGGCGACGGTCGTTATCATGGAGACCCAAGTAGGCTGAACACACCTCACACACTCGAAGTTTCTGTTGTTGAAAGCTGGAAGCTGGCATAGAGTTCCTGTAAACATCCTTTGTGAACAAAAAAAAAAGGTTTAGGCAAGAAGAGAACGTTCGTTTAAACATTGATTCTGCTATTTCAAATTCGCTGTTTAACTATGGTTACAGAAACAAAAAGAGAACATTTTCTGACCTCTGCCTCTTTCTTTAAGGCCCGGGTTTTCTCCACCTTCTCCAGCACCTGCTGGGCCTCATCTACATTCCCTTCACCCCCCAGCTGCTCGGCTTTCGCCAGCAGTTTCCCGATCTCTTCGTTTAACTCGTGGACACGCTCAGCCTTTTTACGGCAGAAAGGAAGAAAATAAAAGAGAAAAAGATGGAAGAAAGAAACCACGTTATTTACACCTGTTGCTTTTCTAGGAGCACATTACTGAAACCAAACAGAGCGCTCATCACTTTTGCAGCCACTTCAGCGCTGATCTCATCCTGAGTCTCCGCTAGTCTCTTCTTGGCCAACTCTGTTCTTCGATCGCAGTCAGCGATGAAAGACTGAAGGTGTTCTGCAGCCTGGGACAACATAGCAGACATTTCAGGAAGCATATTTTGGTTAAAACTGTTTAACCTGTCAGTCTGCAAAAAGTTCTTAGCTGGACTGCAGGTTGTCTGAAGGATCGTAATGTACGAAGGACAGAAAGCTAAGTGGTAAAGCAATAACATGTAATTTCAGGGGCGTCGTCACTTGTTGAAGACCAGAAAAGCGGATTTAAAAAAACAAACATATTCCTCTGTAATTATACACCAATTAATCCCATAAGAGAACCAGAAGGACAGTGTGGTTTCTACAGGTTATTTCAAGTTAAAATAAAGTCTTTTAAGAGCATTAATATAAGAAAAGAATACCTTTTTCATGGCCTATTTTACAGCCCTACCAGCAGAGAAAAACAAAATCCTTGAACTTGTGTACATTTATTTATCTGGGATATGTGGAACTTCAGCAGGCCACAAGAAAGTCTGCCTAAAAATGTTAATAACATTGGTTAATTTTTCTTTTTCTCTCTCGTGTTAATCTTTATTTATTGGTAATCATGTGTTCTGAATATCTTGAACCGGGGATTTGTTGAGTTCCACCACTCTTTATTTATGCTACATTATTCAATCAAAATGATTGTGGTTGACAAATCAAACTTGAAGTAAAATGCAATATGAAGTTAAATACAGCACAATTTTTAACACCAAGATATGAAAACTAAAAATTTTAAGTCTTTTTAACATAATTTCCAAATCCGTAAATTTAATGCTTTTAAGGATTTTTAAGACCTTGTTCAGCTTGTGTGTTAAGATGACAACTTTTGAATTTTTACGTTATACCAAAAGACAGTATTAAACTGATCAAATACAGACATGTGATGCTTTTGAGCCGAGTTTGATTCAGTAAGTTATCCAGGCGTTGAAATTCTTAAATAGATAAAATACTGAATTGAAAATATCTCAGTCCGTGTTTTATTTAAACTAAATAAAATGTTAATTTCAGTACATCTAAAAAGGAGATGGGCAAAAAGCCCACCATTAATTAAAAGTCAGTAAAATAAAAAGAAGAGGTAACTATCAAGCTTGCATTGTTCTAGCACTTTGTAACCTATGACTGATTCAACTGGGACAGAGATTCAAAACTGAGCATGTGCAGTTAGATTACTTACATCAAGCTCAAAGAAAAATTCACTCTCCTTGGAGGCGATCTCGTAATCTGCTCGAAGAGCCAAATCGTGGACTTTGGCACATTCTCCCAGGTCCATTCTCTAAAGAGTAACAAAAAATACAGAATATTACACTTTAGAACTAACTTATCTATTAAGGTAAATCCCTATGAAAAAAAAAGAATACATAAAAGCTGGTCTGGACCAAATGTTTCCTACTTTCCTCCTGCTCTACTGTATGACAACCAGATCATCTTCACCTTTATAATTACTGTTCACTCTTACGAATTTGTAGTTGTGACCATTAAATGGCTAAATATTGAACTCATCTCTATGCCTCTGATAGGCGCAGTTCACAGGAGTTCAGAAACGTACTTTTGGAACCAAAAAAAGCATTAGTGGTGTCGCTATACAAACAGTATCTGACTGTAAGCTGTTCTGCATCTCATTCAGAGTAGCAGCCAAAAGGTTAGACATTGCAAACAGTGTATATTAGGCTCCAGCCCACAAATTACTTCCGTCTTATAAATGTTATAATATATAGATGTATTTTCTTTAGATAGCCCAGTAGATATACTCGAATTGATGATACTTACGGTGCCTGAGAGAATGTCATGAGGACAAGAATCTAACAGGTGGCTTTTACAGACTCGATCATCTGAAAACTTAATTCTCTGTCTCATGGAGTCTCCTGTAACAAAAGCAAAGCAGCTGGTGTGAGCGTAATAGTTTTATTTTAAGCGTTTATTTATATTTACAACATATCTATGGTCCCCCTTTTCAAAATAAGTGATTCTGTACATGAAACGTAAAGCTGGAAAAGTCACAAAGTGTGTCATTTTGGCTGTATGTTTCTAAACAGGAAACTTAAAGTTAGCAGCATAGGGAATTGGGTTACTTCAAAACACCTAGTCGTAATAACTATATAGCGAATCGTGCGCCCAATATGGCTATGTTAAGATGTACTTCGTCAAAAAAGCACCAACAACTCTTAACTGGCTTCTTAATGTGGACTACAACAGGTTGCTACGCGGTTAGCTACCCTCATGTTAGCTAGGCTGTGAGAAGCACGCCTCACTGACAGCTTAGCTTCACGGCTAATGCTAACAGCAGCCACCGAGGCTATTAATCAGGACTGAAACACGGCGAGTCCGGCTCACCGTCTCTGCTCGTCCCCATGAGCTGGTCCAGCATCGCTCGCATCTGTGCCTGGGCCGACATGTTGGTCTAGCGTTGTGTGAGTGGGTCCTTCCCCGACAGCAGCGCTCCTCTCACGGGCGGCCAGCCTCGTCAGCTGCAGGCCTCTCCTCAGGCTTTTCGTTTACAACAGGACGGACAACTTTCCCCAGCAGCAGTAAAACCCAAACCCACTTTCCCAAAACCACAGTTTCTTCGGTTTACTGTTACGGTACTTTCACGCGGGCTAAACGTGGCTTTGTGAAGGTGGATGGCTTCGGGACCGCTGAACTGAGCAAGTGCAGCGGCTGTTTAAAAGCTGCTGGAGTCCATTGGTCGGGTTGAAACAGCGTTGAATGAATGCAGTCAGGGCGTTTGGTTAGCTACTCGAATGTGTATGAAAATGTTGTGCTGTTAACATAACTAAACGTCTTTCTAGCCAGTCAGCTAGAAGTTGTCAAGTTTGTTCAACGTCCTCTCTTCCGTCTTCCTAGTTCCTCTTTTTGTGCGCGCGCCACCGGAAAGCGCGCGGTCGGTAGCGAGCTGCATTCAACAAGGCGGGCGAAAAATGTTCGACCCCGATTACAATAATATATATATATATACATATATATATATATATATATATATATATATATATATATATATATATATACATATATATACATATAAATAAATTCAATATAAATGTCAGTTTCTGTGCTCTGTGTCTCAGTAATTGAGACAGAATAACTTTTTTTTCATGCGACGTAATATGTTTTGAATGACTTTCAAAACTGGATCTCTATAAGAAATCTATTACACTTAAGTTTTGCTTAAAAGGCTATACTTCGTCTAATTTAGTTTCATTCTTGTGAATTTCTTAATTTTTGTTGTTTTAATGCGAAAGATTTTCAAGGGTTGAGTTAATTAAGATATTCTAGATTTCTCATGGTACTGTAATGTAAAGTTGGTGTGTGTGTAGTAAGACAGTGCCTCAATTACTTACAGTAGGTTCATATTATTGGGATAAATTTAAAAAAAGTCTTTCATTATTAGTTTCTCTCTTTTTAACAGTCATTTGTTAATACACGTGTTTGCCGTGCTCATTACATCAGGATGTGGATAATTAGGTTATTTACTTTACTGGATATGCTGTAATTTCCCAAAACACACAGCAAAGGTAGATTTAGCTTTCGAAATCTTTCCACTCAAATTCCATATTTCAATTTTGTGGCTATTCGAGAGAAATGTTCTTACATTGTAATCCATTATTATTTTCCCCCTAAGGGTCGTAAAGCAGCATGTCAAAATTTTTATGTGTTTTTATTCAGTATCTGGTACATTTGTTAATATTTGAATATATTAGGTTTCAGTAAACTGCGAGTCACACCCATACAGTCAACCCAACCCTGTCCGAGCACACAAACGTCCCAGTGCTCCCGTAGAAGGCAAAAATGGCGGCGAGCATTCTGCGGCTCCCTCTGCGTCTTTCCAGCAGGAACACGGGCATAATGACCCGTAACCCCAGCTTGAAAGCGTCCACAGTTTCCAGGACGACTCAAACCAGGACTGTGGTATACACGTCATCGGGGGGAATCCTTCCAAAACCAGAAAAAGTGAGCTTTTTTATTTTTGCTACTTGAAAACCGAAGAGCCGCAAAATGGGCGGAGCTTAATGCTGTACTGACAGCAGAAGCGGCCAATAGAAAGGCAGGAGACATTCGAAAGAGCTTCGGTTAGCCATCCAGCGTGTGTTTACAAAGATACCGGAAGTAATTTAGAGACTCTTCTAGTACTTGTTTAAATTTGGTTGTATTTGGGATTTTTTTGGTCAAATAACTGACTTATAATTTGCCGTTAAGATAATTTAAGATCCGGTTAGTTTTTTCATTCTATATTCCGTTAAAATGATGA
Source organism: Apricaphanius iberus (assembly GCA_028564705.1). NCBI lineage: Eukaryota > Metazoa > Chordata > Actinopteri > Cyprinodontiformes > Aphaniidae > Apricaphanius > Apricaphanius iberus. The sequence goes on along the minus strand of JAPXFQ010001391.1, from coordinate 149,621 downwards.
CCTGAATGAAAGACATTTGAGAATATATAGCAGATTTCTAAAGCTGTCATATTTAAATTCCCCACTGTAAATGCCCACCTTATGTATGGCAGTTTGGCACACGACAGCTGAGAAAGATCATTACAGTCAAAAACCAAGTCAATATCCAGGTCCGGACTGTAATGACAAAGAGAATACTGTATAAAACATGTTAGTATTTCATCCATCTAGCCAAGCCTGTATTTTCTCTTGGCTTATGTTTATAGCTTGACTACATCAAAAATATCTGCTGTGAATTCCTGGTAAACTTTCGCATTTATACCTTAAAAATTGCCAAAAAGTGACAGAGTAGCAGGTAGTGGAGACTGATTTGCTCTTTAGTCTGCTGTTACCCAAAAACACCTAACATGAAAGCAAAAAACTCAAATTTAGAACCTGGACATGTACAACAAGGTGCATAACCTCTGAAAAGGCTTATTTAAAATGAGATAAAAACGTTGACCTAATAGAAAAGTTATGCAATGTAGCCCCAAACTTGTTTAAGATCTTTTTTCTAGATAGTCACTGTAATTAAATCATTTTATTGGGGTGTAGCAATCTCAGTCTACACGACAATGCTTAATAGTAATGAGAGGTGGAGCCTGTCACTCACACAATTAACATTTGAATTTTGCAGACACCTTTCGGCCTTATCCGCATGACATTGGTGGTGGTGCCTTTCCTTTATGTGGGAAATCTGATCAGCAAGAATTTTGCTGCTCTCCTGGAGGAGCACGACATCTTTGTCCCAGAGGATGACGACGACGATGATTGACTTTTGTCCACAACATAATAATAGGTAAATGGTATGTGTCCCAGAGCCACACCTTCCATGCTGGCTAAAGATTACAGCTCAAACCCTTCATGTCTTATCCTGTGTAAAGGGTGTGTTTGTGTTTTTTCAGCAATCACTTCTTGCTGAAGAATGACTTTGTGAAAACCTCTGTCCACAGGGTGCTTTGCTGTATGGACCAAAGGGATTCCAGGCAGCACAGCCTAGATGAACGTGGAGGGAGCACTTTCAGACATATTTTTCCTCCATCCGTCTCTTTCATATCGCTGCACCTATTTATCTTGATTTTGAGAAATCTCTTATCTTGTGAGGCTATCAGAACTATTATATCTGCCTTCACTCTTGTCTGCATGTTTACAAGTGTGTCCAGTAAATAAACAAAGTTCATTACACATGTGAAACACTTTCTCTTTATTTCATAACGGTCAGTGGTCCAACAGTTGTGATGCAATAAAAATGGTTTTACAAATATATTTTATTAATCAGTCCACAGTGCCTTGTCTAAAGTGTATGTGCTGTCCTTGTTGATTATGTCTGTCTACCCCCCTCCTGCAGTGCAGCATTGGCCAGTTTCAAGTGCTCATTAAGGGAGCCCAGCTCCAGCTGACTCCGACCCCTCATGTCACTCAGTTCAACATAGGCCTCCTTATACAGTTTGTAGATGGCTTCTTTTTCCTGTAGCAAACATAAAGGTGTTTGGAAACTCCTGAATACAGTTCCTTTGTAAAAATATTCATACCTGTCTTTTAAACATTTTTGTATAAAAGGCCAACACAATTGTGAAGTGGAGGACAAAAGGATACATTGATATTGGAAAAAAAAATGCTTTGATCTGAATCATCCTATTGTTGCAGAAGTTTTGGGTCATTGTCCTGTTTGGAGGTTAACCTCTGCTCTTAGCATGACATGGTTCGCTGTCCCTGTTTAAGAAAAATATCCCCACAGCACAGTGCTGCCAATACCATATTTTATCATGGGGATGATGTGTTATTGGTAATATGCAGTGTTGGTCTTCTGAGAAAGCCTTTTAAATGTAGTGCAAAAAGTTTCACCAGAGCACCTTCTTCTACATGTTTGTCGTGTCTCCTTAGGGCTTTATCTCAACAGTTGCTTTCTTGTCAATCTTTTACAAAGGCAATGTCTTGTTAGTTTTCATCTGTGGCATTCTCTTTCCATTTTCAGATGGTGGACTGAATCTTGAGATGCTTAGAACTGTAAAAATATGTTTTATGACCTAACCCTGCTTTGTGAATAGAAATACATTCTACTGCTTTCAAATTTTAGCTTGAAAAAAACCTTATTAAACAAATTTTTTTCCAATTTCAAAAAAGTTACTTTATGACGATCTTTCACATATGAGTGTAATAAAATACATCAAAGGAAAAAGGGTTTGTGCAAGAAATTTTATCTCAAGATAATTCTGGCATACCTTCATAAGCGTTTGCACTTCATTTTGTAGACAGCTGATTTCTTTTTTGAGATACTGCACCTCATTTTCCTTTGCCCTCAACAATGTCTGAAAGAAAAAAAAACATGTAACTTCTCACAATTTCATCTTACAAAACGGGCATATGTACCAATCATTCTTCTGAACTAATTCTCAGCTAAGCTTATTGTAGTTATCCAAAATGTATTGGATGTAAAAAATAGTTTGTGCCATTAATGCATAACTCAAATTCTAATGCTAAGACGAAATGAGATATAAAGGGGAAGTAGTTTAATTACTTGGTCGAATATTTTATTTTGCTGAGACAAACAAAACTATAAAAGAAATTCAGTTTTGATAAAAAATAAAAGTTATATTTGCACAAACCATTATTGAAAATGTTGGTTTAGAAAAACAGGTATTGATTACTTTTGAGAAATAGAAAATAAAGGCAGCAAGTTCTGAATTCTATGTTTATTCATAAAGTCAGCAAACATTTTCGTTTATGAAATTATCAAGTCAATTATCATTGGGCGTGTCAGCTTTTTCTTTGTTTTTTTTTTTTTTTGGGGGGGGGGGGGGGGAGGGGGGTCTCTTACATTGGCATCTCATAAATTCAGGATTAATCTGCTCCAGATGTGCAGTACATTAATTTGTCCAGGAGGCGGCAGTATATAAGAAGCAGCATGTTTCTGACCACACATCCAATACGGAGGGCAGAATTTCAAAACAGAGGGGAGCAGTTGATAGTGTTTTTGGGTGGAGGTATTGATGTGGACAAAGTAAACTACTTTGACTTATTTATGCATTCAGAACTGCAGTGCTTAAATGGTTGGACTTTTTTGCTTCCAATGATTGGTATGGAAAGGCAATTTAACTGTGAAACATTTGATTATGTTTAGTTCAAATAATTTCAGAAGAGTAAAAAAAAAGTTCTTTTATTCCTATGTACCTCTAAATTGGAAGGAGTTGCCTCGTTTTTGCAAAGTGAAATGGCCTCAGACCTCTGGCCCGTAATGAAATATCTCATTCGACTGATTTCTTCTGCCAGCTTCATCTTCAACTCCTAAAAAATAGAATGTGTTAGCACAAACATTTAAAAGTTAATAATGTGATCCTATTTTTGGAGATCTAAAGAGAATCTCATTTCCAGCAACCTGGTTTTCTCTCTGTAGCTGCTCCATCTCTTTCTTCTTGTTGTTGAGCTCAGTCTCTCGACTGTTGCTGTTCTGCTCAGTGCTTTTCAACTCAAGGCACTTCTGAGAGTAGCGTTCTGATAGCTCATTTAACTCGCTGTTTAAGACATCGGCCTGAGGCCTAATGGATACAAACACACAAAGTTCAGAACTGAAATGTAAAGCATCATCATATGGAGGTTTGTTATAGAGTTAGGAACATCTCAGTCTTGCAGCAGGAACCTGGAAGGAAGTTGCTTTTATCAGCAGCAGAGCAGAGTGCTGAGAATAAACTTACATATGAGCTCTGTCGGAGGAATCCATGTGTAATGCTCCTCCATTGAGCCTTCTGGCCTTCTCCACTTCTCGCTCCAACTCATCCCTGTGAGCAGCTTTTAGTGCCTCCACAGCTTTAATAAGAATTAGTTAATTAGGTTGAAAACTCACCAATTGTCTGTACACAATTGTCATACAGTTATGGAAGGAAAGCCTTGAAGGAAGCAGCAGCGTCACACTACATGCTAAAAGTGTGATCTAGGTATGTCCAGATCCACCACCAGGCTACCGTCCCAATAAAAATGTTACAGGATTTTTTCAGCTGCACCCCCTTGCTGCTGCATGGCCAAGTTGTTTTATAGGCTGGCCACTATGGATGGACAGTTATCATACTGTTTATTATGATAACAAAGTAGTTGACAATGTATTATAAAAATATGATTATTGTGTGCTATTTAAACCTAGAGCTACACTATAATATATATATTATTTAGTGAGGTAGCATATTGGATAATGACTGCACTTTATGTTTAGAGTAGTAATTGTGTTTATGGGGCTCTGACTGCATGAAGTTTTAAATTGTGATGATTTTTGAGATAGTTTTGTATTTTTTCTCATCATCACAATAAATACCATGTAAAGTCCACATCACTCATTCTTACTTTTCTAATTAAACATTTTCAAATTAAACATTTTTAAATGAAACTTTTCTCTAACAATAGAAGTATTTCTCATCCTTTATAATGATGCACACTTCCTGTGTGTCTATCATGTGCCCTGCTCTGCATGCATTCCTTAGATATCCCCAGCTGTCCCAGGAGAACTTAGAAGAAAATAGCTGAATCCTTAGCAATGCGCTAAGCTTATGAATCAGGACAGCGTTGTCTATTTGTTTTGTCTGGACATGATGAACAAGAAAAACTGAAACAAATTCTTAGTTGACTTATCAACAAGTCATATCAAAACTGGGGGGAAACTTGCAAGAATTAGAATGCTTCTTTAGCTAACCATGCAACATAAAAATTTATGAGATCTCCATGAAATATCTGCAGGAAAAAATGATAAAGCTATACATGTTTTGGGTGATGCATTCTCAAAACAGCATATTAGATTTGTGAACTAGTTTAAACATGCTGGATAAACATGTCGAGGTTAACCTATAGAAACTCTATTTGGGACAAAATATCTCCCCCTGCTGAGAAAAAATACACTGCCACATCCTAAACTTTATCGGTGGGACAATTAAGTGGGATAATATCACTATGCTAATGTACACAATGAAATAAAAAATCATTTAAAAATATTTTACTGCATATACTAGACATAGATTTTAATGGTTTCTCAAACTGTAACTCTGTATCTCTTCTCTTAAATGGCTTGGATTAGAATTAAGTCAATAAATTCCAATTGGGACATCCCTTGTATGATACTACTTATGAGCCAACCTTTATCCGCTGCCTGGCACTCTTCTTGTAGCATGCGGCCACTCTTTTCTTCTAGTTCCTTCTTCTCTCTGGCATGCTTCTCCTGCAGTTCCTGCAGTGCCCGTTGATGGGCTGCTTCCATGGCTTTCAGCTTAGCCCTACACGGGGCTCCAGGGCCACAAGGACTGTCAAAATCTATCCCCATGGCTTGATGAACCCTTCCGATGCTTTCAGCCTGTTTTCAAAGAGAGATGGTCTGAGTTGTTGATATGCACAGACACACAAACGATTGGGTTTACAGCTTGTGGAGTTTTATATTCTCCTACTTAAAAGAATACTATCTTACCTCCTTTTGAAGAGCTTCAGCTTTGTTAGTTTGAAGGATTTGGCTATTTACTGATAAAACATCCTTGCCTGAAGAGGGCATACAAGTGTGATTCACCAAATCTGGACTCGGTTGATAAGTTTGAGAACAAACTAGAGACTCTGACAGGTCTGGAGAACTTGATTGATGGGCCTGGACTCCAGTGAGAGACTGGGCACCTATGTCCCTATATGACATCTCAAATTCTGTCCACTTCTTATTGACTTCAGAGTCTATGGTATCATTAACAGGGACTTGAACGCTCCCCTTCTTGAGCTCCATGGAGTCCCACCTGCTGCTCATCTCACTGAGCGGAACCCCTTCTTCAAACCACCTGTTCCTCTCTTCCAGTCTCTTTGCTTGCTCGCGGTCCCAGCCTTCTCCTTCTTCCCTCTGAGCGACCGGAGAAAGGTCTCTCTCTGGACTGGCCTCTGGTGTTGGGTGCCTGTTGGTGTTCGACTCAACAGTGTTGTAGATACAAGTGGCAGGTTCACGGCTAGAGTCCTTGCAGGGGAACCGAGGCGGCCGTTGGCTTGACGACAGTCTCCGAGAGTGGGGATTCTCTTTCTCACTGCTTGAATCTGATTGGCTGGGGTCAGAATAACAGGGAATACATAAGAGTACAGTTACATGTCCAAAGACAGACAATAGAGGCGGTTCAGGGGAGACTGACCAACTAATTACAAAAAGATTCTGGACACTTGAACACTTCTTAGTTAAATTACTTTGACAATTTTAAATCATAACAACATGATGCACCAGAAAAAGAATTGTGTTTATTTATTTATTCATCATATATCTATTTCCAACCAAATTTAAGCAGTAACCAAATCAAAGCAGCATGTGTGGGAAATCTGATGGAAAAAAATTTCATTTGCACCTTATATTCATTTTTTCAATTCAGAATTATAATTGATATGATGTCTGTTTAGAAATTTGTTAACTTCATTAAGTTATCCCGTTTTTTAGTCAAGTTTATAGGATAGTTGTGGAGCTTTTAAAGTGAGATTCTGTGCCCTAATTTGCACTAACCAACTGAACAACAATTTTACTGCTATAACTTGCACATTATTTTTCTCAGTTTATATCTACTAACTTATTGGAAGTTACACATTTACTTTTTTAATGCACAGGTACAATGCACATTCTGTACATATTTATAAATATTTTTAATTTTTTAAAAATCTTTCAGTAGCCTGCTCTGTTACACATTACAACCTGGGGTATGCCACTTTTTCTGTACTTTAATATGATTAAGTGCAAAGTACTCTGTTCTTGTCTATGATGTAAATATTTTTTCTGTAAAAATTGTGTTTCTGTTCTGTGTACTGAGAGGATGCAAAAACCAAAGCAGATCATCTATCGTTTTAATATGACTCCACTCGTGTTCACATTGAAAAGTTACTTACAGAGAAACCATAATCACTTACACAAAAATGGAGATATGAGTTGGTTGCTCCATCATTTATCTACCTCGAACAAAATATGTATGGCATTTACACCCAAGAAAACACTTACTTAAAAGATGTTAACACAACCTTTCTTCAAGGATCTTGAACTATCATTTTAGGTTGTGTTTGGTAAGCGAATTAGTGTGATTTAAGAAAGTAAAAGTTATCCTTATCCTACTATTATAGTGTGTCTTTGGTTTTTTTATTCATCATTTTCCTCGCTGCACACACACGCACACTTTTTTTTAAAACTTAAGTAATCTTTCTTTAGATTTGTCCTATTAAGTAATCCCCAAATGAGACCAATTACAAGGTGGTACTCACTGTGTGTTGTTTTGGATGACCTGCTTCAGTAACTTCACCCAGCTCCGACGGATTCTGGATGTTACAGCAGAGAGAGTGAACACTGCTCTTTTGGCCTGAAGAGGGGCAGAACACACAGGAAGGGGATGACTTGATGACTGTATTTTGACCTAATAAAATGCTCTAAAATATGAGCATAGTAATGCTGCACAACAAAAAGTTACCTGAATTTGGAGACCATAGTTCTTGTCTACATCACAGTCTGACACGTTCACACAGGTTGTCAGATCAATCTCTCCATCTAAATCATCTAACTGTAAGATAAGAGATTATCTTTTAGACAAACAAAGCTACAACCCCAAAAAAGATTAGGTAAGACTAATGACTGTTGCAAAATCTGAAAGCAGACATAAATTAAATACTTGACAAATACATTTTACCCCTTTTACATAGTGTAAACTTATAAGCATGAAAATTATTTTCATTTGGATTATACTTGTTAAAGATAAACATGGTAGCTCCTAATTGTGAAGTGGATGAATAATTGTCTATTTTTTCATAGTTTAAAGAAAAGGGGTGAGCACGTCTCTGAAGATTTAAAGAGTTTGCATGGTTTATAATTCAGAAGCAAGTCAGAAATGTATTTTAACCTGAGACCACTCAGTGCTTCATCAACCATTTACAGAATGTGAAGAACATTTGACTGTAGTTCCTGTTCCATGACTTTGAGTCTTGTGAAATGTTTTTTATCTGTTATGTATTATATCTCAGAAAATTCTAAAACAATCTAACATGTTCAATCCACAGAATACATAATTTATATCTTTATAAAAAACATTGCTGGCAACTGTACAGTACTCTATCAAAACTCATTTATGACAAGTTTTTTTTTTAGAACTTCCTTTCCCTCCAATCACAGCTGCAGTTCTTGTGCGGTATTTCTTTATCAGTTTGGTATTTCTGAACTCTATTTCTTTATCATTTTATCCGTTCTGGACACCTAAAGACTACACTTTTTGCCCAAATTTTCTTTTCAAAATAACTCAAATTTAGTCAGATTGGATTGAATCCAGAGTCACAGATTATAAATCAAATTTAGGCTGGAAATTTGACTAGGCCATTCAAACACATAAATATCCTTTGATCCAAACATTTTTTTGATAGATTTGGCTGCATGTTTAGGATAGTTGTTCTCCACCATCATGTTTGACTGTGGGAGTGGCTTATTCAGGGCAATATGCTGTGTTGGATTTTAACCATACACATCAATTTGTATGAAATCCAAATTCAATTTTTGAGAAGACCAGGGCTCTGTCTTCCACATGTTCACTGTGTCTTCCACCTGGTTTGTAAAAAAAAAAAAAAAAAAAAAAATCTTAGCGGACCTCATGGGTTTCCGGCAACATTAACTCCCTATTTCCCCACTTTACTATAATGTTCAGATTTATGACATGTACAACTAAGAACTGAGTAGAGCTTGTTGTGGTGGAGTTCATTTCTGGGTATCAGAGTGAATGGGAAATAATCCAACTGCATGGCACACAATTTAGTTACAATTATCTACAAGAATTTCCAATCCTCTTTCCACTCCACATATACGTTCAAGTTTTTGTTAAACAATAAAAAAATCCAATTAAGAACAACATTCTGCCAATCACTGTATGCGTCTTTGTTAGTGAGACATCTGTTCATACCTCTTCAGCCTCTGAGTCTCTGTAGTATCTCAGCGAAGTGTCACCAAGAACGAACCAGTGTCTCATCCACTGTTGAAAATTAATAGATGTTGACCACTTGACATTATTTGGCAACATCATCAACATGTTTCGTAAAAAAAGTATTTAAAAATTGTTTTAATTTGTCTCTGGTTCAAAGGTACACATATAAATTAAAATAACTCCTTGCATACAACCCTTGTAATATGTAGCTAGGCTTCTTTAAGTTGCAGTGGAACCATAACTTCGTACCTTTCAATTAATTTGTTTCCTTGAACAAATATATAAATTCTAAAAAGTTTATGTTAGTGTGATTTGTCCGTTCCAAAAACCAGTCAGTCGCTCTAGCCATTTTTGCCATGTTCAATCATCCATCAACATCTGAGTTTCTATCATCTGACCCAAACTCTAACCCTCAAATAAAAGAAATTCAGTTGGGATGGATGAATGGATCTTCAGAAATAATCCAGGAACCAACCATTGGAGCTCAAGGCATTTATAAAGTAGAAGATGGTCGAACAGGAGTGTTACTTTCCACGGTTTAATATGATTAACATCAATGCAGATTCAGAGGATACTGACTGAGAAAACAGTGTCTGCTCTAGATGCTAGAATGCATTAACACAGTGTTTGAGGAATAATAAAAAAAGAGGACCATAGCTTCATGCTTTTGATCCTGTCTTCCAGCAGGATGAGATTATCAAGCACACTTTAAAACAGGTTTTGGGATGAATAAAACCGGCTAACATTGAGGTTCAAGAATTAAACTGAACTGAACTCTAGTAAACAATAAATCTATTTAAATCTGTTTGTAAAAATGGTTTAATTGCACGAATAAAATCCCAAAATGAATACTAAATTTATGGCGATGCATTTTGACCGAAATGTTATTTTTAAACACTGATTAAATCCTGAAACCAGCTTTACACAGCCAAGACAATCATGGTCTGTTGTCTGAATCGGGCACATTGAAAACAGGCTTTTGGCTTCTCTGTGTTCAAACTGTTTGTCAGGTTCTTTAACAGTGGTTAGAGAAAAAAAGCTTGCTTGAAGAACTTTAAAAACAGGTACTTACCTTACCTTGCTCATCCAGCCTTGACATCCAGCCCTTCGGATAACACCATCTGCAATGAAGTATTAGAGCTAAACGGTTAGAAAGCAGTCTGCTGTGGTTTTTATCAAAGTTTTGATTGTGAAACTAAAAGAAGCGGAAATTGTCAAGCAGACAAATAGGTCCAACTGACATTGCTACAGCAGTCAGAAACATGCATAAAGGTGATAAAAACCAGTTAATCTCCATAAAAAAGAACAGTCTTGCAGAAAGAGGACCTAAAACAGGAAGATGTTTAGTTTCTGTGAACCCTATCATCACTGTGAAAAAGGAGGAGAAAGAAGTTGTGAAAAGTTTTGAGAATCACTCTGAAAAACAAGCAGAAGCTGTCAGACCTTGTTAGAACACCCTGAAATACTTACCAAGCAAGATGTTGTTTCCAAATGGCATGAGGCGATGACAGAGAAACAGAACTTAAAAGAGAAGTAATGCATAGCGTGCAGAAGGAAGAGGAAGCCACAAAAACGTGGTCACACCATTTCTCTTAGCATATTAGACTGTAACGATCTTTGAAGGGTTGTGACCCACTTTAACATCATCCTACACAGTAAAATGGTAGCGATATGGTCATAGTTTTCTATATCTATCAATTACACTCTTACTCAGCACTTTTGAAAAGTGGGGAAAAAAAACCTTCTAAAATCACTTCTCCAAGGAAACAAAAGTTGTTTAGAAAAAAACTGTTGCAAAAACTTTTCTTGAATCTATTAATAAAGATGATTAATTATATGCACATGCAGCCCTAAAACAGACTGCTGAGTAATATTTTAATTTTTTCCCCCACAATAAGCTTTAGTGAGGGGGCAGAGTTAGACAAAACAAATGGAATAAACATAATACATGAAAACAGTACCAGAAATGACCCATTTTCTTTTGAACACGTGTGATTTAGAGTTTCTGGAAGCACTAAAACTGCTCACCTGTATCTGTGGGCACTCAGGGAGAGCTCGGTCCTCAACTCTCAAAGATCTGAGTTTTTCACTTGGATCTGAGATCTTAAGTGGAACCAAAAACAACTGAATACGTAATGGCAGTTTCAACATGTTAACAAAGACTTGGACAGACACTGAATCTCACCTGTGTGTGAAGAGAAGTGACAGATTGTCTCCGAGATAAATGTCCAGTCTCGAGCTCCCGACATTTTTCTCGTCTGTCTCTCCCCCTCTCTCTGCCCCTCCTCCTCTCTTCTTGCTCTTGCCTCGAAATATAGATGCTTGTCTCATCTTGATACCTTTAGAAAAATACAGATGGATGAATGCAGTTTTTCATACTTTGCTTAATGAATTAAGTATTTTTGTTGTTTTTCATATTTTGGCACATTACAACTTTGTGATTCTGTTTGATAGAGCAACAATGAGATATTTATGAAGTGAAAATAAAATTGTGCAGTTCGTGCAGCAGGGCAATGACACTACACACAACAAAAGTTACAATGGAACAGTTCATGTCAACACACATTCGTGTGTTAAGAGTGGGACAGTCAAAGTCCATAGTTGATTTTTTCAAATCCTTAGCAATACTTGACAATAGTTGTTTACTGATTCACTCCATCAAATCTGCCTGAGCTTAAGTCATCTTGCAAAGAATAAACCAACATTTCAGTCTGTAGGTGTGCAAAACTGTTAAAGACACACCCCACTGAAGCAGCTATTGCAGAGGAAGGTGGTGGCTGAATAAAAATGTCCACATCAGTTTTCAGTTTTCCATTTGCAAAAAATCATGATCTAAACCATGTATCCCTTTCTATTTCCAGTTATGCACTGATTTCTGTTGGGCTATCACATAAAATCCAGCTGGAATGCTGCAAAAACCTGTAAAGCATTATTCCGTTTCTTTGCCATGATCCATCAGGTCACCTATCCCCATATTATCATACTTTGTTCCATGTTAAACATTCCCATCATGGTAAGCCATTGTTACACCTGAAAAGCCTCTCAAACCTCTTTTCCCACTAACCTGTATGATCTTTGTCTCTGGTCCCTACAGGGACTAGGACTCTCATTTCTCCGTCTCAGTGCCGGAAAATCTTCTTCTGACTCAACCTGAATCTTGGGTATGTCGGCCAGTAGGATGTAGTCGTCTATGGTCATCCCTACCTTGGATTCATAAAAATTTGTGCAGATTCAACATTTGCTGACAAGAATTTTACCAAAGTGAATGAAAAAATCCTGATGTATGTACCTCTTCAGGATCGACTACAGTCTTTTTGGGTTCGGAGAGCAATAAGGCATCCATTCCTCGCCTGACACTGCTCTTGCTTCTTTCAGAGCTGACTTTATTAATGCCATTGTTAGCCATTACAGTTTCTGTTACCACAGCGGTTGAAGGAGATCCACCAGCCTGCAGGTCCGCTGTCTGTCTCGACAAATTGGAACCTTGTGGTGGTGGGCGACTGAGTAAACAGGGTGATGACCCTTGCCAAGAGCCAAATCCCTCTTTAGCCTTATCAGAGTCTATTACTGCAAATTGTGAGGGTGATCCGGCAGAAACCTGAGAGTCTGCTCTCTGTCTTGAAGAAGAGGAAGCTTGTGATGGGGAACAGCTGAGTAAAGAGTGTGAAGACCCTTGCCAAGAAGAAACCCCTTTATTAGAGTCTGTGACTGCTATGTGTGAAGGCGATCCAACTAGAGTCTGGGAACCTACCCCTTCCCGTCTCAAAGAAGTAGAACTTCGTGACGGTGGGAGATTGAGTAAAGAGTGTGAAGACCCCTGCCAGGAACCTTGGGATGGACTCATCCTGCTCTCTCTTGAGTCAGCCTCTCTTAGCGAGGCGTGACTCTGTGGGCTGTAGCCATTCCTGCATGGTGACATTTCCCGGCTGTTGTGGGACAGAGTGTTGGCCAAACTGCTCATAGCCGTTCTGCTTTGAGGAGAAGTTTGAAGCCCTTCATATGAGTTCTGTCTCACCGCAGAAGAACCACTGCGAGATATAGACTCGAGATTTCTGTAGAGTTTCTCAGAATCCAAACTGTGTTTATTTGAAGCTTGTGATGGACTCCTTGACCCTCGGCTCCTTTGGTCTTTATATTCAGCACTCGGTGACAGAGGCGAATCTGTTTGTCTGTGTACTGAGGCATTGCGATGTGCTGTAGAACCCCTCCTGCGTGAAGGACTGGACCTGCCTGACGGGTGGCATGAAGCACTGTTAGACTGAATTTGGAAGGAGTCCTGCAATGAGGCATGAGACCGAGCCTGACTCCTACAGCGGGAGCTCCCTCTCTGAAGTCCCACAGGAGATTCAGTTAGCCTGTAACGATCTGGACTCAAAGAGCTGTGACGTGTCGGAGAATTCCTCTCTGAGTCCGTACCTCGTCTGAAGTTGGAGTGGTATGTGTACCTCTGTGGGGACTCACTTCTCCAAGTTGCCTGAATATATGTTTCTGTATTTCGTCTTTGGGACGGCAGTCCAAGGCTGACATTCCTGTAGGGGACGCAAGCTTTGGGCTCAGGAACGTAGTTGCTTGGCAGGGGATGTCCTCTCTCATAATAACGATAGGTACGCTTGTTGTCCTCTTCCATCTGCAGCACTCCATCACCTCTTCTGTCTGGGGAGAAGTAGCCACTTTCTTTTTCCCTGCCTCCTCTGGAATCTGAAAATCAAAGCCATGTTCACTGTCTTAATATTTAGCTAGCAAAAGAACAATGTCAGAAATGTCAAAGGTGACAAAATCTTATGTCTAAGTTCAAGGAAAGATTCTTTTTGCACAGAGGGATGTGTTGTGTAACAAACCTGAAGCCCGGCGGGACATGTCTCTACCCTGCCTTTCATCCATCCAGGAGTTTTCAATATCTCTTGGCGGAGATGAGTCAAATCGGGTCATTTCTTTTTGGGGTACAGGAGGGCTCTTTGGGCTGGGGGATGTGCTCCTCTCTGAACACTCCCACTGATTTGAAAAGCTAGAGGAAGTAGGATATTGTCAGACATTAAATGCATAAATAATTTATTCATATCTATTGAATAAACTGTTAGCTGATAGGAACTAAACCACTTCTAAATCTTGTACTTGATCTTCCTTTGTAAGCGATAACTGGTTACTGGTATCAAGGAGTGGATATTTTTTTTCTTTTAAGGAGCAAGCAAACACCGCTAATCCAGTTTGAGGTCATTGATTTAAGAGTAAAAGTCCGGAAAACAGAAAATAAATTCCAAACGCCTGAATCTGCGAAAGTATAAATTATTTATTCTTCCAATTTTCGGTCCGAGACCATCTTTAGGAATTATGTAGTTTTTTTTTAAATTATGTTTTTAAAGCTGCATTATGCAATATATTTGTTAAAGTCCTTTTTGTAATCTTTACAACCTTTGTCATGTCCTGACGATATGATTGACTCTAGTACTTTTTGCTGCAGTGTCATGTTGGGGTTGAAATTCGATTCGTGTTGAGGTGATATGGGTCTAAACAGAACAGCCAAGGTGCGCTTGTAAGAGAGCGTGTGCCGTGACATAATGACACACGTATGTATCCATCTATGTGCATTCAAGAGGAGGCCATGTTTTCCATCAGTTTGCCTCTAGCTGCTGGAAAGATACATTTATTATCTCGTCTGTGGATCAAAAAGGAGTGGGGTTTGGTTGTAAGACAGAAACCCTTTCTTCCAAAGAAAACACCCAAGTACAGTTAAAATACCTTCCTGAACCATGTAGCATGCTCTGATGAAAACAAATGTGATATTTTTAGGCTCCAGATCAGCTTGGTCCATATGTTCCCAACACAGCACTTCTCTCTCAGACTGCAGGTTTACTGGTAGTTCCTAGGATCCCTTCTAAAAGTTGAATGGGAAACACATCCCTTAGTTATCAGGCTCCTCTCTTGTGGAACCAGCTCCCAGCTTTAATTCGTGAGGCAGCATGTCTACTTTGAAAACTAATCTTAAAACCTTCCCTCTTGATAAAGCTTATACTTAGATTGGCTTAGGTTATCCATAACTATATTGTAGTTATACTATAGGACTTAAGATGTGAAATGTTACATGAAGAGGTCTGATTACAAGAAATGTCATTTGAGAGATTTGATTAACTTCTGTCAGTTAGAGTAGATAAACTTAGTTAAGCCAATATTCTACACATTGATACTGACACATATATACACATTGAGACTGGAGTATTCAATCAGAAAGTGTTTGAACAATGTAGTATTTTCAGGGTGTGTCATTTTATTTTACATTGTTTCACATTAAGTGATGTATTTTTCAGTTGGATATTTTAAAAACAGGTAATTAAAATGCATGATATAGGTCACCTGGGTTGGATGTCAGTTTCACAATTCTCAAGTTCCCACTCAGGACTCAGGCTGCATTCCAGATTCAACTCAAAGGTCCAACAACCACTGACTTCATCACTGCTGACACATGAAGTCACCTCAGACAGTGATGGATCTCCATATTCATCCTCATCGTCATTATTGTCACCTACACCCTGATTTGTAGGACAAAGGAACACCATTTTAAATAACTGGATAATTTACAGAGGTTTGGGTTAAAGGTTAAGTCAAACAGTGACTGTGTATACACCAACAATATAAAACATATTACCTGCCAGAAACAGAAAAAAGGGTCTAATTTGACAAGCTTTTCTAAAATCGGAAATAAACGTTATTTCTATTTAATCATTTTGCCTATTCTAAATGGATCATACACAGTGTAATCCAAATAAAAAGCTGATGTATTGTAGAAAAAGCCATTATAAGTAAACTCTGCACACATATCTCTATGGGAAACTAAATTAAATCTATTTTAAAATTGTTTACTTACTTTAGCTCTAAAGATCCTTTTGTCAAATCTGCTGTCGAGGTTCTGCTGCTCAGCTCATTCTACCTTCACCTCTCAATTCACTATAGCAGAGCCAATTCACTTAGACTCCACAGGACGTAACTCAAGCTAGTCTGTGTGTATTCTCATCATTATTTCATTGCTGTAGTGCCCTTGCATTAGCAGCACCACCCATTTGGAGCCTTTTTTTTGGCTTTGTCTCGATCCCATCTTCAGTTTTACCTCACATTTAAATAGATATTATACTTTACTGGTCCTTTAGGTGTTCTCCCCACCAGATGCAGATATATAAGTGTTAGACACCTCTTTTCCTTCCAAAAAACACAAAAAGCCAATTTTAAGTGTAATTACGTTAACTATAGGAATCGTCTGCATATTCAACTGTGTGGGTTATTTTAACCAGCAGGGTTGTGCTAAAGCAGGTTGTTTGTGTCAGAGCATATCAGATTGCCTCCATTCCCAGATGACTGCAGCCAGCTTTAATTAATTAATGATAAAAGAATCAAATGCCAAACTGACATGTTATCGTTCTAGGTTTTACTCGGTGATTGGATAACATAATTGTCAATTTAATGGTAATGTAATTGTAAATGGTGAAACAATGTTTGTCGCACCTCCTTGGAATTTTTCTAATTATTTCAGTTGTTAGAAATGCTAAAGGTAAATATATTTATGATGTGCTACAATGAATGCCAGAATTTTTTGCTGAGGAGCTTTCACCAAACACAATGTTCCAATTTCAAAAATGTATATTAAAATGAAAGGAAGTTTGAGAACTTACACCTAGTTCATAGCCTTTTTAGTACTAGCTTGATCTACAGTAATTTACTGAATCATATAAAGCGAGAAATTTTGTGCAATACAAGAAGTTCTTAAGATGAACCAATATGGACATACAGAAAAAGGAATGAGGTTCGAATACAGTTTACGCGAGATAAACAAAAAGCAATTTTTCATTAATAATAAATCTTTATGTTTGTATCAATCGACTGATTTTTAGCTTCTAAGATAGTAAAGCTTTTGGCATTTGGGCATTTCAGTGTTATCTCGAAAATGTTTAGTGACACAATGGAAAAACTTGAACAAAATCAAAGCGGTTGAGCAGCCTTATCTAAGCTCCATTTCATACACTGTACAGTAGTTAGGTTTAATAAATGAGTTTACAGTAATTTCTTATTCGTACCCAAGAACTTTCTTGTTTTTTCATGTCTACCTGGTTTGATGAATGCAAGTGAATTTAGTTTCACAGCTGTAATGGACATACCAACTCATGTAGATTGTCCAGTGCTGCAGTATCTGTATATTCTGAAATGGTAGTACTGAGGTGCATGTGATTCGGCCGCAGGCAGGACCTGCAACGGGAGGGGTCAAAAGTGTTGGGCTGGAACTGACGGCAGTAATAGTCTTCAACAGGGGGCGCCATGTTGATCCTGC
Organism: Apricaphanius iberus; assembly: GCA_028564705.1. Lineage (NCBI taxonomy): Eukaryota > Metazoa > Chordata > Actinopteri > Cyprinodontiformes > Aphaniidae > Apricaphanius > Apricaphanius iberus. Next base: position 132,365 of record JAPXFQ010001391.1, on the reverse strand, counting down.
CCTGCAGGGTGTTGCTGGGGATTCTCTGGAACGTCAGCACTAAAATAGCTTCTGATTGACTTGTTTCAATAGAACTGGTGTTGATGTTATTTCCCAGGAGTGTCTTAGATAGGCTGTAAGCACAGTTCATTAGCATTATTTAATAAACAATCAAAACACCTGAATTCTTTTTAGTTACAATTAAAAATCCATAAGAAATTAAATTATAACTTCAGATTTATTAATTTGAAACATATAAGATGAATAAATTAATATAAAAAATATCTGCTACAAAACACACTGACATGACAACAAAACTCTACACCTGAACCACACAGCAAAATAGATCTAAAAATATTCTTTATTAATCAAATGCACATGAAAACATTCAGCAAAAACAAATATTACCTGCAGGTGAACTAGGACGAGATTAAAAACACACCTTCAGCAAGACCTATTTCCACAGAATTGTTCTTATTTAGAAGGCCTCTAACAGAATGGAAATGCTCTAGTTTGACTGTGGAAGTGTTACAGGGGCTGGATCTTTTATGGAAACACCCCCCTACACATAAACCTTCATTGTTTCTCATATGGATTCAATACAGAGTGGCCTATCAGATGACATCCTCCTAAGAAAAGTGAAACATAGTACCAACTCTTTTAAACAGATGCCTTACAGACGTGGCTGCTCCACAGATGGTCCTCTGACAGGTTAGGACACATCAAAACAATAGGTTGGACAGGTACTTGACCTACCAGTCTTATGGTATAAAGAATAAAGCCAACTATAAATTATATCTTGGAGATATAATTCACTCCTTATCAGAATATTGTTGGAGAAGTGTGAGGAGGAATTTGAACTCAAGAATTTATTTGATTCAGTAAAAATAACTCCTTACAAAATAAAAATCCATAATAAAAAAAACATATAAACTGTTTTACATAAAGGGACACATTGGGGTGTTCCTTATTTTCTTAAACATGCGTAATTTAAAAAGTTGATCTCTGGATTCCTGCCAGGATTACTTTTTAAAGACACTTCTATCTTTTAACAGAGAACATGCCAGTGAGGATTTCTGGATGTTACACCCTAGAGAAACGGACAATAGCTGGACACTTCTATTGTTTGTATTAGGGATGCACCAATATGATAATGGTATTGGGGCCAATATTGTTCTAATGTACTCGTATCGGTATTGGTTAGGTAACTGATACCATGAACTAATACTTAAAATTTGGAAACTCTGCAATAATTTAATTGCAAATGTTTACTTTTTCACTTGAAATTTTAGTTTTGTGGTAATTTTCATCCATATTCTTTTTTAATCTAATTCACCATCATTTGTTTTGACAAGCAGAGAATAAAATAAAACCCATCTTCCAAGTCATTTCTTTTTTGTGTGGTAGAAATATCGGCATAGGTACTCTGTATCAGCAAGTACTCAGATTCAAGTATCGGTATGAAAAAAATGGTATTGTTACATCCTCAGTTTTTTTGTAGTTATAGATGAAACTGATAAACTGATAAGAGAAGCACCAAGAAATCAGAGGATAGGCTTCAATCTGGTGATTTTTAGCATCATCGTCCCTTACCAGAATCCACCATTCGGATACTCAAAATTCATATTTTCCACAGCAAGACAATTACATGGATTTTCGAACACTCCCACTCTGAAGAGCCCATTTGAGGTGTTCAGAGTGTTCCAGTTTGTTCATAAGGATGTGGGGATGGCATTGATCACAGACAAGGATATATAGTATGTTGGATTGTCATAGCCTTATATCACAGCGTTTGTGGTGTGTTCAGAGGACAGATGTGAATGTATCCAATTAGCCAATTAGATAGGTAATCGGCAGCAGTACACCTTGGAAGAGTCTAGCATGCCCAACCAAGATCAGGTAAGCAAGATTACCTGGAAACGTTCATGAGCTTCTGCATAGTGTATCGTTAATGCAATGTGACCACACACCACACATTGTAGACCTAAAACTGTTATATTCATGTTTTCTTTGTTATTGTTGAGTGATCTCTCAGGTTTAGACAAATACATTTTTGATATTTTTCATATTTTTTCAGCAAAGTTGGTAATTAGTGTGGATCTTAGACAACAAAACTTACAATGCATTGATGAATTTAGAGCTCAGCCTCTGATGTTTTGTGATTTTGTTCCCCCACTGTAAAATTTCCAAAAGCAGCTGCTGACAGCATTTCAATGAAGCTGCATGCACTTGAGTTTTGTTTTCATATCTCATGTAAGGCTCCATCACATCACTGGGATGGTAATCCCCAGGTCTGAAGTGAGTACCGTTAACAACCACGTTTTTCATAACTTAAGAAGAAGTGTAGCCCAGCCATGTGAGATAAACAGAATGCACCTATGCAGATAAGATGGTGGCATTTTTTTTTTATTTTAGGAAACCAGATGTCCTGACAGGCTGGTGGTTGTACAGCCTCCACAAACACAATAATTTACCATCTTTGAGAAAAATTAGCATTATCCAAAAGTAGTGAACACGCTTGACCCTCGATGACATGAGCTAACAGCAACCACCGACACTACCTTAAGTGAGCAACCAGTTACAATGACAAGTTGTTATTCTGTAACACTGGGAAGCCAATATATTCCCAAACAGGGGGCTTTAACCATAGAAGCAGGCATCCCAGCTCCTGCTCTCAATCAAGATTCGCTGGTCATAACGTCTGCAAGCAGAACGCTGAGCTGCACTGTTTGTTTACAGAGGTGCATCTGTTGCTGGCTAAAGGCAGGCACAAACCACAGTATTCTTCTAATTCTGAACAGACTATTGGCTCAAATCAGATGAGACATCTCGCTGGATTTAAGCACACGGCTAAGCAGAGGACAATAAATTATCAAGGAGTAACTCATAGCAAAGAGGGAGACCTTGGCGCTGAAAACCTGTCTGTCTGTGGCGTGTGCTGTCCTGAAGACTGTAACTCCTGTAGCTCCGGTGGTGGAGTATTCTTGCGGCCAGTAGCACACCGTAGTCCGGTATTGTTTGGTAATGCTGCCTAAACTGGGTGGTAAACTCCATCTAAGCGTAAATACCGGCACCATTTTTGTCTAATGTTAATGATTGTAGTAAACAGAGACATTGTAAGAGTAGTGTTGCAGTTAGCCAATCAGAGGAGAGAAACTTGCATATCATTAATCTTAATTAGCAAGTGCCCCCCCACGCCCCTCCCCCACCTATCATCTAGTTTAGTCTCGACGCCAATTCCCATACTGAAATGGGACTGGGAAGTAGTTTTTTTTGACAGAAACCAACTCAGATGGCATTCTTTAATACCAGAGAACACTGAAAAAATTTATAAAAACACCAGTGAAGGAGAACTTTAACACACCCCACTCAAAAGGAAAATCGGACACAATGTTGTTTGTTTACGCGAGACAATTGGGCCTTTGCTGGGTTTGATCGTAAAGGGATGACCGGAACAAAAATAGGCACAATTATCCTCTAGTGTGTGCCAGCCTTAAAGTCCAACACAGTTTTGCTTCTGTGTGGAAACTTGGTATGCGTGTGACCAGAACGACTACAAAGAGGTGCACTGCCGCACCACAAGTATTTATGCCTTGTTTAAATCATTGTTTAACAGGCTTCTTTCAGGCAGCTATTCAGTTTATTCTGTTTATTTTTATGGTGCTGATTCACAACACATCAACTCAAGCCACTTCATAAAACAAGTCAATTTAGTCCAATCATACATCAATTCCAATTTGATTCTAGCTATTAGATAATTCAGTCCGGTTCAGTTCATTATTCAAAATGCTGACAAAGTTTTCTATCTAAGGAAACCCAGCAGATTGCATAAATTTAATGAATTGCAACATTCACTCCTCCTGGAAGAATTGAGTTTACAGTAATCATCCATATGGACTATGCATGTAGCATCTGGAAGTTGTATGCTAGGATGAACCACACTTGTAGAGGTTTATAGTATTCTATGTGTGATATCTTCCCTGATTTCCTTGATTTTTGTATGATGCCATGCAAGGAAGCAGTGTGGTAAGGGGTGGAAAGAGTAATCAAAAGATGTACTATTCATCACAATGATTAATATTTCTTTTTATAACATGTAATCAGGCAGACAAAAATAAAAAACATTGTGCGAAATCTGTTTTTTTCTGTGGAGTAAAAAGAAATAACAAAACTAACATGAAATAACTGACATGATAAAGTTCCTAATCTTATTTCATTTTAAGACTTAAAGCTAGTCCATATATCACATTTGAACAGTCTGAACTACTTCTAGTTCCAAGATATAACACACAATCCATATTTACTCCATATTCGTACCCTCCCAATGGCACATAAGACTCAGCCGGCTTTACCATACTGTATACTTTGTGGGTGTGTGTCTATGCATGTTTGGCAAAATCCTGCTTTTTGTTGACTCAGCGAGGTGACCTGAAACGGATAGAGAAGCCAAAGTAAAGTTAGAGTATTACTACTTCAAGATAATATGACTCAAGTTGAAGTAAAAGGTTCCATCCATCCATCCATTTTCTGAACCACTTAATCCTTAAGGGATCAGGGGGGGGCTGGTGCCTATCTCCAGCTGTCAACGGGCGAGTAGTAAAAGGTTCGGTGAAGTAAAACACTTTTTTTCCAAAGTTTTTTTCATCGGTGTTGCCTATAGGTCATGATATGTCACTGTTAAAAACAAACCTTTCAGCTAACAAAATAGTTAAAAACAAAGTTTTCTAAACAGCATCTTTGTAAAAAGGAAAAGGTAGAAGAGCCTACTGCTTTCAAGAAAAAAAAAGAAGCTACATTTAACAGACATTAGGAGACCCATTTAAAATATGGATTTATGTGACAGAGTATTTCCAAGCACCAAGTCCCTGCTCTTTATAATATGTAGCAACCAGCTTGCCTAATAAGGCAATGAGGCCTTTAAATTTGCTTCAGAAGGCACTAGCTCATACAGAGAAAAAACGCACCGGGCTCACACTGATTCAGTGCTCTGGTGAGTTGTACTGTATTTGTCATGCACTTTATATTTGATTTGTGGTAAATCTTATTTTAAAGGTATTTATAAACATAACCATTGCAAACAAAGAGCGTTAGAGGGCAGAAAATATGTGATTCATGTTACGCTAACAAAGTTACAACCATTCAAAGGATTTAGAATTGTCACTATATTTGAAAATAACCCTTGTTTTTCATGCATGCCAGATCTTTTTATTTTGTTACATTTATCCACAATTCTTTGTGAAAATTGTCTGATATTAAACCAGTCTGTACAAAAAGCCAGCTATCTAAACTAAAGTTTAGATCACTGGTTTAAATCAACCTTTAAATGAAACTGTTAAAGTTAAAACCTAATCAAAATCAAGGAACCCAGAACTAGCAGTTTTTACATCTGCAAAGTTGATAAAGACATTGCCCGGAATACTTGTAGCAAAAAGTGGCTCTAAAAAAAATTTAATACAAATGCACACTGCACTTTTCAGATTTAAACACATCCTTTTCCTTTCACTTTTAAACCATACACTACTTGGTTGGTTTTATTCAATGTAACCTCTCCACTTGACAACATTAAGGAATTTTCATGGGTTTGAATACTTTTGCACTGTATTGTACATGAATGTGTTGTTAAATGGACTATCTGGTCTGCATCTGTTTTAGCATATGTGCTTTGAAGTAAACACTTTATCCCACTTCACATTACATGGTTAATGTCTAGAGCGTGGCAGCAGTTTGTGGTGTTTAATTATAGTTTTAGAAGCCTACATTTTGTCAAGCAGTGCTAAGACACAGAAGTATAATTAAACATTCTGGCACATGAAATGACAATTAATGAGAGATATTCTTGTCCTCTGCCGTTGGTGTGACACATTCTGTTGCTACAGTCGCCCGCTCTGGCAGAAGCTGCTGTAATGAGAAAATGGAGCTGGTATCCATGGAGATGCAGTCAGAAAAGTTCAACTCTTGCTCCTTAAAACTAACAGTAATTCAAGCATTTTAATGACTGTGTTTAAGCTACTTAATCCTTTTTCCCCTCATAAACAACTCAAAATTAGATGGTTACACCCAGGCAGATACAAAGATTAGAAATAAATCAGATATTTACACTTTCTCTATCCTTCACACACTGTAAGATGAGTGCTATATTTGTTTTTATCTCTTTTTAAACTTCAGGGTTGGATATATGAAGAATTATCCATGATACCAGAACTGGAAGATATTTCCCTCCATCATACCTATACAATTTGAAATAATAAATTAACAAAACATGAACACTTGCACTTTTTCTATAATTCATATTCATCCTGGGACAGGACATCCAAGCTCAACACACCTGACTCAAATGGCTGAATTCCCTCATCACCATGTCAGCTTGAAAATTAGACATTTTATTTTATTCGGATGTGCTGGAAGTTGCAGAATGGTAGCTCTTAGAGAGTAAGCAGGAATCCTTACTTTCAATTATAGTAAAGATGCCCTGCGTTTATGTCCCAAAGCAGTTGAAACTCATGTAGTTAAACTGATTTTTCATGGTGAAATAAGAAGAAAAACAGTGATATAACACAGAGAAAATTATATCTTAAAAATAAATGCTAACACCATGGGTAGACAAAGCATAATTCCTCTGTTCTATTATAGATTTACTTCATATATTTCCAACCTTGGTCAATAGTTTCATTCTTACCAATGCAACCATCGTACCTACATTTTCAGAATCTGAGGAATTAATTCCTTTTTTCTATGTAACAATAGAGCTCAATCTGTCATTGATATTCAGATGCAAGCTTTTTATTGTATAGCTTGCATCTGATGCTGAACAAACTAACATTAGCTTCAATTTTCAGCCCTGTTACTGTGCAATTAACATTTATGTCATGATCTGCTATCATAAGTTATAAATATAATCAAGTTTGTCCTCTTGAACAACATTGTTACTCTAATTTCATCGCTATAATATTTTCAGTTCCATAAAAATTTTATTAAATCTATTTCTAAACTGATAAAAGTTTGAACTAATGTCTTTTGAATAGTTTGAATGATTTGATGCTGACTGGATTATGACAAATATTTGTAAATTAGCAATGGCCGTTTCTGAAAACTAAGCAAAAATACTGAAAAATATTGCAGGTGAGATTTTAACAGCTACTTAAATGAACAGTATTCTTACATAAAATTCACTACTTATTCACAGTGAATCTGAATAAATCTCATTTATGAACTTTCCTTTTTAAATAATTTGACTGCCGAACATTTATACTAAGCAAAAAAAACCTTTCATAAACTGTTCCTTTTGAACTTCGATCTGGATGATTTCAGTTATTACTTTTCTCTCTCAAAAACATGAAAGAATATAGAATAACATTTGTGTTTTGTAAGGTTTTTATTTCTAAATTGTTTTTTAATTATCAAATAACATTTAATGGCAATCAATAAAGCATAAAATGGTTAGGGACACATTTGGTTTGTCTAGAAGTTATCTGTGATGGACTTGCGACCTCTCCAGGATGTACTCCGCCTCTCGCCCGTTGACAGCTGGAGATAGGCACCAGCCCCCCCGCGATCCATTAAGGATTAAGCGGTTAAGAAAATGGATGGATGGATAGAAGTTATCCATAATTATTGAGCTTCTAATTTTTGTTAAATTCCAGCCTCAAACCTCAATATTTTTCAGTGGTTAGCTTAAGTAGGAACCTTCTAAACTCACCAGAAAAGTTTGAACAAAGCTTAAAAACATTCGCTCAAAATTGTTGTATGATCAAAGTGAAATTGAAAATATTCATAAAGACAGATAAAGCATTAGCACAGATAATGGGTTACAGTCTGATGTATAATCTTACAATTTAAATGGTCAAAATGAGACAAAATATGCTTAAACACAGAAAATGAAGAACCAAATTTTGAGTATTGTATTACTAGAAAAAGAGACTCATTGGTTATAAAGTAAGGGTCAATCATACTGAATATTGTATATGCAAGCTTAACATGTAGAGTCAAAACAACTGTGTATTGTATTTACAGTTAATGGTTTGAAGGTCTTTTTACGTGCCTCTGCCTATTATTTTGCAGCATATGTACAGCTATTTCCTATTAAACTTTTCTACGTAAGAGGTTATGAAAAGGTTGATAGACATGTGATCAGATATGTCTATTTGTCCACAGCTTTGAGGAATAGAGGGCTTTACGTCACAGCTACAAATCCTTTTACGTGTGATTGATTGTTCCTCTCTGCATCACTTTGCTCACTGGGTCAAAAGCATCCAGAAAGGACATCCAAAAGAAAAAAAACATGTCAGAACTAAGTCATATTTCTCATGGTTTTACTACTTCTAAAGATTAGACAAAGTCCAATAAATAATCACTTCAGTGCAGGCAAAAAATAAATGTGTAGGCACTCTGCTCCCTGATGTAACCGAAAGGAAGAATTGATCATGTTCAACACTCCGATCTATGGCCCTCTGAACCCAACAATTCTTTACTGATGCCAGCATATCTGTTTTGCTGATCTTGTCATCCTGAATATGAGGATGGAGCAACCCCAGGGAACAGGTGAAATGCATAACACTCAGTAAATCAGCTATGTAAACATATGCTTGTGCATTTTCTGTAAAACTCTTTTTATTTAGGATTGCAGAGCAAGTACACTTCATCTTGAAGTCATGAGAATTTTTTTTCTGAAAAGCAGAATTTTGGCAAATCACCCAACTCCTGAAGAAGGAAAGCAGTCCTAAATCCTCACATTATCACCACTAGTTAACTGTGGGCATGTTCTTTTTCTGAAATGCTGTGTGGGGTGTCCAAGGCAGACAATTGTCTTTTGACATAGCACTCTTAAAGAAAGAATGGATAGTTTTTCTGCCTTTAATAAAATACAATAATTTTAAAATGTGTATTAACTAAGGTATTCTGTATCTGATGTTAAATTTTTTATTTTATTTTCTGAAACATTTAAGTTCGACAAAAAACATACTTCAAATGAAATCAGTAAGAGGACAAATCCTTTTTCAAAGCATAAGACATATGATCAGACCACATATAACACCACAACTCAAGAGTTTTTTTTTATCAGAATAGAATAGAATAGAATAATCCTTTATTGTCTCAAAAGGGGGAATTTGGTTATAACCGCAGCAAACAGGAAGGACTCAGAAGTGGTATGATATATAAAAAAATGAATTTAGGAGTTAAGAATAATATGTATGATATGTATATTATGTAAAATTATATTACAAAAAAGTTATTAAAAATGAAAATATAGATAAAGTGAGATACTCAGATTGAAACATGCAACAGAGCAGGCTACTCTAAAAATATTTGCGGTAAATAATACAAAATATTTAGAAATATGCACATAATCTGCACGTATACTTGTGCATTACAAAGTGAACTTACTATTTCCAAGAGTTAGCAGAATGTCAACTCAGAAAAACTGATGTGAAAATAACAATTGTCAATGTGTCATCCCATCTTATAATAGCATATATTATAGTTTTTGTTTTATTCAGGAGATAAGAGGAATTTTAGAAAACAGCACAGTGAGAAACATTTGAAACTTCACTGCATACTGAGAAGAGCTTCTGTTATTTTGCTCCCTGCTATCTCTGTCGTCCTGTTTTTCTAAAAACGTGTTGACCTGGATGAGCTCTGAAAGTGAGAAATGAGCCAGCCGCCTCCTTCCAAATAAATTGGCTCTCATGGCATTTGAAGAGAGTCATGAAGCGGGCCCACGGGAAAGGCCAACATCACAAAAAATAGCTTCCATCAGCCCCACATCACATTTAAAAAGGACTAAAGGGATGAGTTATTATAACGCTGTTGAGGGCTTTTGGTGCTGATTTTCCATCATTGACCCACTCTGTGAAATTTTCTGTGGAAATATTCGGGTGTTCTTCTCTGAGGTTAAGGAGAGGAAGTGTGTTTTGATGTTGAAACAGAAACAGAAGGAGCACAAATGCCAGAATTGCCCCAATGTCACATTGATCTGAGCTATTTCTATGCACAGATAATTATATTGGCAGGAAGGATCAGCTTTTGCCACTTAGCATCCTGTCTTGATGCTGCTGATTTAAAGATTTTCTATCAGGTTGCAGAATTTGAGGTACCTACCTGTTTTAATGTTTGTGTTTTTACTACAGCACGTTATTTATTAGCACCTCTATTTCCAAATGCAACCTACATTTGTTTCACCATCCTGTTTGATTGTAAAACTCTGCTCCCATTAATCATCAACCCGACAATTTAGCCAACACAGCAATAGGCCTAACGACATTTGTTTTCCTCAGAGTGTTTGGCGTGCCTTCCAATCCAGGCTGTGCACCCACTTCATTAATCCCTCACTTGTGACCTATACCCACACTGAGTCCAGTATGGCTGCAGCCCAACACCCCACCAACGCATTGCAACACCCACCTGTTGTTTTGTGGAACCAGATAGAAAGGGGTTTTAAAAATAAACTTCGTTGAGAGACAGAGCAGATTTATGTGTGGAGAGGGGAAAATAAGGTTTCCATGGAAACTAAAGAGTTGTGTCTAATTGGTAAAAATGCTACAAAGAGGTATTTGTATAAATAAAACTGGTCTTACATCGCTGCAACAAAACCCAGAACTGAGGTGTTCAATCAACACATGGATTTATTTAAAGTATTTTCCTGTGTGTAATTTTGTTCTCAATAATAGATGACCAACATCGACATTTAATTAAAAGTTTATTTTTCTAAATAATAACAGTGTGAAGTTCACTCAGAGAGGGCATTCACCCTTTGAAAAATGAACCATGGCTCTGATAAATGCTTTTTGCTGAGGGCCTTCTTCATGACTTTTAAATGAGTTAAAATAAACTCCTTGTGATGACTTCCCTGGGACTGCAATGCTTATGACCCAGTAGCAGACACAGGTTGCTTGAATGTGTGTCACTGCATGCTGAAGTGTTTTTTTTATGAAATACGGATGCTGTTGAAGTAATTAGTTTTAACCTTTAAAGGTCCTCTATCATGCAAAATCCACTTTTTGGAGCTTTCAACCATGTTTTAATGCAATTTTCTCATAAAAAAGCCCACCAGAGTGGCTTAAGTCACGTATGTCTGAGTAATCCTCCTTAATCTTGCACTCTAAACAACTGAGCAGCTGACTCATAGTATAGTGACATGTTTTACGAAATGTTGTCAAACCAGGATGTGCTCGACATGGCCATGCCCCTAGATTAAACACACACCACAAACCAAAACCAAACCAACAAAAACCCCAAAAACAACACAACACCAAAAACACCAAACACAAAACAAACCCACCCCACAACCACACAACAAACCACACACCACCAACAACCACCAAACCAAACACCAAAAACCCACCAACAACAACAAAAAACCAAACCAACAAAAAAACCCAACACACAAACCACAACCCAAACCCTAGAATTAAATGATTTCCCCCCGCAATGAATGCATGAACAGTGCCCTATTTATAATTCAGTCCACACCACATCAGCTCTCCTTCCTAACCAGCCAAACTGCGGATCGTTCTGCAGCAGCATGTGTTTGTGATCCTAAATGACATGTGAGGTATTATTATTGGCGTATTGGCTTTGTAGTGATATGATAAGTTCATAAATTGTCTGCGGAAATTATCCGTCCGCTTCGGATATCAGCTCCGGTGTGTGCATGGCAGTGTTCGCTGTTCGTGCAGTACAGAGTTTGGGATGTGCGGTGAAGAGTTTAAATACTCCGTATTTATGTGTATTTATGCTTGTTGGCTCACTGTGTAGCTTCAGTACATTTCATAGTGAGATACTGCTGCGTTAAAAATATGATATTATTCAGTTATGGTAATATTTTCGGATTTAATTAGTGCTAATACTGCATTTCATTCGTTTTAGTCCGTGTCGCGGTACACGAGAACGTGACGTAGTTCTCCACTTAAAGCGTTCCAGTTTGTCTCACTACACTCTGAGTCGGAAAAGACGCTTTGAGCGCAGCAGCTGTCGAGGGGCAGGCTAGTCATTGTTATTCTATTGAATATAATAAGGTGATTAAAAATATTCCATGGGCTCTGATCCACGTAGTCAAGAAATCCATTTCAAAACTTGAAATAATATTTACCTATCAGACCACTTTATTCAAACTAGATTCAATTTCAATGTTGAAAAATTTTACTTATGCAAACAAGAGGATGAATCAACTCAACATCTCTTCTATGAATGTGGTAAAATTATGAATTTTTGGAAATCACTTCAGGAATAGCTTAACTCTAATAAAACAAATAGGCCTATAAATAATTTGTTTGTTGAAGATATTATGTTTAGAATTATACTAAAATATAAAAAGCTGAATTCATTATTAACAATTTTGTAATCATTGCAAAAGTTTTTTATACATAAATGCCGATGCACCAAAACTCCTCCTACCTGGAATAATCTAAAAAATGAAATGAAATTGCTGTTAAGATCTTTAAACAAAATGTCTACAAAAATTCAATAAAACTACATGATTTTATAAAGAACAAAAAATTTTAATCCCCTTTAGTTTGTTTATATAATGTCTGAGGTTTTTGTTCTCACTCAAACTCCCCCTGTGAATCTGTTTTTATTTTATTTGTTTTGTTTTATTCAACTTTGTCCATTTTTGAATGTTTTCTTATGTTTGGCTGATATAAGTGACTACAAATCTCAAGGTCATGAAAAGCACACGGACTTTGGAGTTATTTGTGTAATATGTTATTTAGATTTTTATGAATTGTAGTCATACTTAAAATTTAAAGCGACATAGCATCTTCAGCAGACCACCTTGAAAAACAAAGCTGCACATTGTATTGTATGCACAGCAAGGCCGTCCAATGTATAAATTGTAACCAGATTAAAGCAGAATTGTAGTTACATGTGTAAGTGTATGAGGGGTCAAATGACCAACATGGTACAAATACAAAGAACAAACATCTATACTACGGGCGCAGCCATCTTTGTTCTCCAAGCTTTACTTTAATTTTTATTTTTTTATTTTTTATTGAACTACACAACAACATTCAAACTCTAGCAGAGGAAAAAATAACACAATTTAAATGATTTACAATAAGAGGCATGTTCAAAACAAAAAAATAAATAATATAAACAAAAGAGAACAAGAACCGAGAACAGCCACATATACAAAAACAAAGTGGGAGCTATAAAATATCCTGTACAACAACCTATGAAAAACAAAGGAGCAATAAAACACTCAAAACAATAAAATATTTGATATGTCACAAAGTATTTTTTTGGCTGACTTTTACATATTAATTTTTTGAAGAGATGAAAAATAAAGATTGAAATCATTGATGAAACAATTAAATGACGGCTTAGAATTTTTCCATTTAATGCATTGAATAGGGTATTTGCACATAAGAATGATAACATTTATCATGTCCGATACGGACATATCCAAATTTTCCACAAAATACAGAATATCAACAGAATTAAAAAAAGGAACACCATCTATTTTTAGAGACAACCAATTCTTAATATCTTTCCAAAAATCTGTGGTAACCGGACAAAAGACAAATAAATGTTCCTCTGTTTCTTCGGATTTTCCGCAAAAGACACAAGCGTCCACCTCAAATTTAAATCGCTTTTAAAGAAACTCGGCAACTGGATAAATATGAGGTATTATTTGAAATGAGTTTCTTTAATTTTTGAAGAAACAGGCCATCTAATACATTTTGAGACAGCCTTTACCATAGTGGACTGTGATAGAAATTTTGGAACCAGCAATGGTTTGCTAAAATCTCTATATATTTTAGATCTTAGTGCATAACTAATAACCTTGTTATTACAATTCTTATTAACTAAATCCAAACCATTAATCCGTAGGGCCGGAAGAGAAGGTTCCCTACTGTAATATTTTAAAATACCACAAATTAATTGTAAAAGGGGAAGAGGACCAGCTTTACAAATTTTGTCAAATTCTCTTGCTGTACAAGCCACATAATACTTCTCTTTGAAGCTGTCAAAACTAAGAAATTTACAATTGCGATCTAGGATATCAGTCACAAATATAATGCCCTTCTCAAACCAGTTCCTCTAAAATAATGGTTTTTTATTTATTAAGATGACCCTATTATTCCAGAGTGTGGATCTATGGGGAGTAAAATTATGTGTAAATATCATTTTCCAAAAATGAAGGATGTGTTTATGAAATTTTGACAATCTTAGAGGGATTTTATTTACTTCAAAATTCAAGGCCACTTAGTGTGAAACCTTCGTTTGTAGCGAGCTTGTTTCTTGTGGGCTTTCTTGAGAGAGCTGTTCACTATCTGTAGTTCGGCAACCTTCTTCTGCAGCACGGAGATTTCTTCCTTGTTCTCAGAGATGGCGTCCTTGTTAGCTTCAATACGCTTATCAAAGCCTTTCAGCAACTCGGTCTGCTCATCCACTTTTTTGGTTAGCAATTGTAAGGCATTGAGAATAGCCATACTAGTTTCACCTTCTTCTACGGATCTAAACCTTTTTGGGAGCGGGCTTTTAATCGGCGTGTGTGTAGGATTGGAAGATTTTGGGCTGGCTACATCCATGCCTTCCAGATAACTTTCGTCACAAGCCTCGTGCAGGGCTAACAGATTATAGTTGTGATCAGTCATCTTCACAAGACTACGCAAAACTAACAAAAAAAAAACTTCAGTGCGAGTGATAATTACTCCAAAGGTACTAAAACAATAATTCCAATGAAAATAATGTTTGTTGCATCCTAAAATTTTAGAGTCTGGGAACTGTTGTAAGTTATATTTTTTGGGGCTACTTTATATAACAGTCTCGTATTAAATATGTTTTATATAATCTTTAGTTAGCATTCAGAAGATAAAAGTCTGTTTTTCTATTATGCATGGTTGTAAAACATATCCTTGACCAGTATTGGTACTGGTCAAGGTACTGGGACAAGCTTTTAAGTCATAAAACTCTTGGGTAAGTTTATTGCAGGCTGTAAAAACAGGATGTCTTTAGTTAAGAATGGAAGTCAGGTGTAGGGAGGAAGGGCCAGAAAAGCCTACTCCATGGTACGGCCATAAATTAGGTCAGGAGGAAACCTTGGGACTAACGTGTGGTCTGATAAGTTCTGATTGGAGCCAATTAATCCTGGGAGGTTTTGGATGTTTATAAAAGTTATGACACGGAAACCATTCTTCGTCAGAAATCTTTGTCTGGCCCAGAGAAATAGGGCATGTTTTCTCTGTAAACTGCAATTTGTTAATCTGTTAAAAATAAAAGTGAGAACTGGAAATTGGCTCCATTTTGTCTCTGCTTGAACATGCACAGAATTATCTTTTTTATAAATTTTAATTCAACAGAACTAAATGACAACTAATGTACAGCGCCCGCAAAAGTTAGACCTCTCATTCCGCCATCTTGGATCCTTCCTTTGTTCTCCAAGCTGCCCACTCTACTCGGTCAGAGATCCGAGTTGGAGTTAAAAATGTCCAACCTCTCGGTGAAATGACGAGAAACAACTGTGAGATTTCAGACTCGGAAAGGTTAACTGGAATGCAGCATAACTATTAGCAGAAATAGCTGTGTACATCTTCACAATAAGAGCGTTTATTTCCTGTTGTGGTGAACTGGAGAATCTACTCAGTGTTTACTTTTGGAAAACGATAAATTGGGACATTTGATTTATGTGATATTTAACACAGATTAGTGATATCCCAATGTTAAGTTTTTTCCTATATTTTGCTTAGTTCTACCACTATTTGTTTTTATTTTTCATATGGGACCACACATACATTGTGAATGTGACTGTAGAGTTCAAAACAAAAACTTAACCAATATCTCCTATACTACATTTTTAAAAAAGGGCAACTGCATCTAGATTTTTCCTTTTATTTATATATTTTTATTGTTTGACAGCCGTACTAAAAATTTAAAAAATAAGAGGGTATCAGGACAAAGTTTGTATGTTTTCGATGCTTTAGGCACCGTTTGAGCACCGCCACTGTTTCAAAGTACCGGTTTGGCACCGGTATCGGATAAAACCTAAACGATACCCATCCCTACTTATAACAGCATTGTGAGGTTACTTTATTGATTTGTTGCATCTCAGAATTATTCTTCATTTTGCAGGAAATGATTTGGGTTGTGTGATTAATTTATCACAGATGTGCTATTTGTCACCTCCACACTAGTTTTCTAATTTCCTGCCAGACTCTTGTTATGCTAATTATGCTCCAATAAATTCAGCAAACTTAGAATTTAAATTGAACCGATCTCCGACGCACACAGAAATGAGAAAATTTTAAAAATACAAATGGGGCTGGAAAGATCTGCTTGCTTCAGCACTCAGTCACTGTACTCGGCTCCCATGGTTTGAGATCCTTCTACACCCTGCTGTTGGTAAGAAGCTGGTAGCTCTGGTGACCCATGTTCTGAGTCCAAAATTTGTACTAGTTGAATTGGTCTGCATTTTTTCTAATCCCCCACCTAGGACCAATTTGCCATTATTCCAGGTGAGAGGCATTCAAACCCCTCCACCACCATAAATTGGCAGCTCATGAAGTGGTGGTAGCCATAGAGAGGATTGGGAGCTGTAGCACTGAAATGAGCAGATTATGAACAGAGGAAAATAGATCTGTAGATCTATAATTGATAAATGCTTACAGAGATGATGAATTGGAGACTGCAGGGGAGAGTGAGTGGAGTTAAAGGATGACCAGTGTGGTGTGCGAACCAGATACCTGTGGTGAACTGAGAAGGATTAGATGGAGACTGATAATGATTGAAAATTATTTGAGCGTGAGTTTTTATAGGAAAGTGTTGGAGGGAAGACAGGAGGCATACTGATGATTATGGCAATTAAAAGCGAGTTCAGGAGTTCGATGGAGAAAGGTGAGTATGGAGTGGATCGCATCAGGAAGAAGTAGGGGGAACGAGGAAGCTGGAACCAGTCCTGGAGATCGAACCCGGAAAAACTTGAAAGGAAGAATCAGTCTGAAGATGAGCTATTAGGAGCTCAGGAATGTGAGGATTTGAAACTGGTACCTGGAGATATTGGTCAAGGAGAAGGTACGGCTCAGGACTGGAGGATTATCTGAGGGCTGCAAATGTTACCACGAAGGCAAACAGTGGAAAGGAGACAGATTCTAAGAAAAGAACAAATGTTTTTGTTTGTTTATGAAGTGTGCAACTCCAAGAACACAGCAAAAAATGCTGGTAAGACAGTGTCACTATCCACAGTAAAACCAGTTCTGTATCACCATGAGCCGAAAGTTTACCGTCGGAGGAGAAAGGCAGCTTTTCAAAACCACCATAAAAAAGTCTAACAAAACAAAAATTAAACTGTTCTGGTATAATGATAAACAGTATATTTGGAGAAAAAAGGGAGTAGGTTTGAAGCCTCAGAACACCATCTTGATTGTGAAGTATGTGGGGGTAGAAACGTTATGTTATTGAGATGTTTTGGGCAGAAAAGACAGGTGAGGTAAACACAATAGATGGCATCATGAATAAAAAAGGAAATTATGTGGACGAATTGAAGCAACGTCATAAGACATCAGCCAGAAAGTTAAAGCTTTGGCATCTATAGATGCAAATTAATTTCTCGTGAAAGAATGTTACAATTTACAATTATTTGGTATTGAGTATTTATACGATCCCTCTCATAACTTAAAACGATGAGAGGGATCTTTAATTTTCATCACAGCTACACTTCAACTGACAATAACAAAAGTTCACCTCAAAACTTTGCAATCTAGCATTGGATAGCAATAACAGAGGTCAAATGTTTGGGTTTAAACACTCTGTAGCTTGTAATTTAGCCCATTCTTCAATGCAGATCTCCTCTAGAGCTCTGATGTTTTGGGGCTGTCCCTTAGGGGTGGGCGATATGGCAAAAATAGAATATCACAATTTTTCAATTATATTATCACAATTTCAATTTTATCACAATTTTTTTAAATGATCACCAAAAAATCTTAAATTACACAGTAAAGAAGAGAAACATTAAAGAAATAAATTCATTCAAATTAGGGATAACCAACACAGGGCTAAAATACTGATATATTTTCCCTCACCAAAGATCATAGAAATGCACAGAAAGTTCTGAATGAAACTATACATACACTGTCTGTATATATAAATAATTTTCAAATAACCTCAATGAAAAATACATCTAAATCATAAACGTATTTAAATGTATTATATAAAATGTTAATCTTGACTTGTCTACTAAAACAGAAAGCAAACATGAACTTACTTTAGTTTAAAAATATGACATTCAGAAAATATAATAAAATCTAATCTTTTAAAATAAAAGACTAAAATGTTGCTGCAAATACGTGCAAAATGTATTGTGCAATCTATAATACACCAATTTGTAATCCTAATACAACAGGGTAAATGCAGCTTTAACTGGTTCAAATGTTTTCTGCAGAATACTGATATTATAAACAGGCACACATAAAGCTGCCTAATAAAAAAGGAAGGGATAACAATGTAGTGTAAAAAGCAAACGGTATACAAAGTGCTGCTGCTATATAAAATAATGAAGGTAGACTGTAATGTAAGCCGTTCTAATTGTTCTTCCATCCATCCAAACATATTGTTAATATTCCCTGCAACTCTGCGCATTCCGCGTACATGCGTGTAATGGTGGTGTTTGAGGTAAAAAGGCAGCCAGGCAACTGCATGGATAGTTTGCCGTCTGTGTCGTAAGGGGTAAGTTTTATGATTATTTTTTCTAGCGCTTGCTGAAGAAAAAGAAGCGCTAGCCACTGCTGCTGCAGTCTGCTTTATAGCTTTTGCAGCCAGACGGCTCATTGTATTGTTTGGGATACCTTCTCTTCAAGTGATTATACAAGTTTATGGTGTTGGGATCACTTGCCTTGATGCTCTCCTTGCAAACTTTGAAAGTTATGTTTGTAGCTCTTTGTCGTCTGGTAAAAAACCAAAACATTTTATTCAACGGATGAGGACTTTGACTTCGGAACGAAAACTTCATTTACGCTCTCAAACGCGGCAACGCCATGTTTGTTTACAGGTTATACACATGCAAAGGGGGAGGGAGGAGAGGGACGGGGGTAATTCGTTTAGAGCAGGGAGAGAGTGGAGGATTTTAATCGCACACAGAGGCAGAAATACAGCAGCAGAACTGGGAATCGGGATAAAACGATCTCCCAAAAATGACAGATCGTCACACGTGATCACTTCACGGTCTTAAATCGTCAAATCGCACACCCCTACTGTCACTGGGCAACATGGATTTTCAACTCCCTGCACAGATTTTCTGTTGGATTGAGGTCTGGAGACTGGCTAGACTGTTTCAGATCCTTGAAAGGTATTTTACGTAGCCCCTCCTTTTTTTTCTGGCTGGTGTGTTTGGGATCATTGTCAGGCTAAAATATCCGGCGAAGTTTAATCTTCAATCTGATAGAAGGAGGTTATTGCCCAAAATCTCACAACACATGGCCCCATTCATCCTTTCCTTAATACTCATCAGTTGAACTGTCCTCTTGGCAGAAAGACAGTCCCAAAGCATAATTCCTCCACCCCAAAGCTTCAAAGAGAGTATGGTGTTCTTGGGATTGCAACCCAGCATTCCTCCACCTCCAAACACAGAATGTGCAACTTATTCCAAAGAGTGGTCTTAGCTGACCACATGGCATTCTCCCAATCCTCCTCTGTATCATCCAGATGGTCTATGGCAAACCTTAAGGTTGCATTCACACCAGCCCTGTTTAGTCCGCTTGAAACAAACTCTAGTTCATTTGCCTGGAAATTCTTATTCATTTGGGGAGGTGTGAATGGGGAACTCTAGTCCACCTAAAACTTTGGTCTCGGTTCGATTGAAACAATCTCTGCTTTGGTTCGAATACATGTGTGAATGTGCTGGGAATGTCTTCAGACATCTTAAACAGCTCTCTGGTTTTGGCCATAGTTGAGGTTGTAATCTGACTGTTTGAAGATTTGGACTTGTATCTTTGTATACGAATTTTAAACAGATAAATTCAAACACTTGGCATTAATAAAGGTAACGAGTGGAGGATAGAAGAGCTTAGTAACAGGTCTTTGAGGGCTAGAATTCTTGCTTGTTTATAGGTGTTAAATATTTATTTTCTGCATCATCATCAAAATAAATTTGTTACAAATCATACAATGTGATTTCCTGGATTTTTTAATTCTCTCTCTCACAGTTGAGTTGTACCTATGATGAAAATTACAGACCCCAATCGGTGGCTGTAAAATACTTTTTTGCCCCATTGTATGTTGGAGGGACTTCGGCAATAGTTCTAAGACACTTGTCAGTAAAGAATATAATTTGCTCTGCACATTAAACAAAGTTTAGAATATAAGAAACACGTTTAAAATTGTTGTGTTTAAAGAACCTCTTAACTTCTCTCAAACTGGGTTTGTAAATGTCACTCATAAATCTCGAATGAGTGTTCTAAGGATCCGGCTGAGTTGGCTAAAGTCTTAAATATATACTCCACATCTTCACTCCCTGGGGAAAACAATAGCACTTATAAATAGGCACATAATAAGAGCTCTCTCTTTTTCTCTCTCCTACATGCACATACACACACAAATGCACACAAAAACACACAGACACACACAAGCACCGACTCTGTCAGGCATCAGCAGAGATACACAACACTCAGGCAGGAAGGAAAGAACAACTCGGTCTAAAGACAATGGAGCAACAGGGCAAAGCTTTGGATGAATACATCTTTAAACTTACACTTGAGCCATTGGGGTGAACGTTCCTGACAAAGATGTCTGACTATTAAATAAAACAAGGAGGAGAGGTAGGAGGGAAGCAGCAACAGAAAACCTGCTCAGATGTCTGTCCATGAGAATGAAACCACAGTTGTTTTTAATCTGATTTTGATTTCAACAACTAAAAAAGGTGAGTGTCTATGGCTTTGTTGAATTATAGTTGTAGTGCGCAATGTGAAGCCAGAAGCTGATTATGCATATTTGGAAAGGTTTTTCACACCATTCAAACATGCTTTACTTCTGTGAAACAAAAATCTGAACGTTTTTTGTTTTGTTTGTTATACTGCCTGATAATGGCATGTTGCTTTCTGCTCTGATGTCTTATTCAAAGTTAAAAATCCTCACTAAATTATTACTTCCGACCCGGTCTAGTGTCATCAAAATATAAAGTGTATAAAAAGATAAAAGGAATTAGTACAAAAAATCCCAGATCTTTTGTTTTGTATGGAGCAACACTAAGCTGTAGCTCCTCTACCGTCCTCGCTGCTGTCAATTATTCCTGCAGGGGTGGAAATTGATTTTCAGAACTGGACAGTTCCCCTAGCCTCAATGAAGCTAAGCACGTCACAGCTGCAGCCCAGTTTGCAAACAGCCTTGTCATAACTTCAGCCTGCACTGTGCGAACTCATCGACCCCGACTTTTGTTCCTGGAGGGTGTGAAGATTTATTTTAAATGAGCTGCAACACTGAACAACTGGTTAAAATTTTTAAATGGGTGTGAAAATTATTTTACTTTCAGTCATCTAACTGTTTTGACTGTGTTCAGCTGTTTTAGATATTAAAACAAATCTCATTGTGGTGCTTTAACATGTACACAATAAAATTAAGACATGGAAATTAATAATATAATTACATCTCAAAATGTTGAACACTTGTAGTGGAAGCAATCCCTTCAGAAGAATACGCCAAAGGAAATAAAATTATGTATGTTTCGTTCAAGGCTCATAGTTACTTTATTTGTACCTGTAGGTAGGTGTCTTTTGTCGTTAATTTTAAGGCAAGGCCCTTTTATTTGTATGGCACACTTTCAACACAAGGCAATTCAAGGTGCTTTACATGATTAAAATTGAAACACAGCATGAATCAATTTGATGATAAAAATACAAGAAAGCAGTTACAATAACCTAAACTGAAATAATAAAATTATTCTTTGACTGAGTTTTTAAAAACACATAGAATAACAAAGAGTTTGCTTAGGTTTTTTTTATTAAAACTAGATGGTTATCCCATTATTGTACTCGGTTATATGTATTCTCCTATTTAAATGAACACAGTCTGCTGAGAGCTCTAGTTTTGGTTTTCTTCAGGGATAGGGCACAGCAGGAAGCCAGAACAACACTCTTCAGCAATACACAGGCCGCTCTTATTTAGGAACATCTTGTACTAAATGTTATAGATTTTAACAAATCATTTTCTGTTTTCTGAAACATTTTTCTGTAGTCAAGGAAGAGGATGAGGTTTTTTTCTGTTTATTTGTCTGCTTATAATGATGGGGGCTGTATATCTGGAAAACCCTCACAGGGTTCCTTCCTTTGTTCGTTCCTTCGCTCTTTCTTTCCTTCGCTCATTCCTTCGTTCCTAAGGTAAAGAAGGGCATAGAATATAGTTTTTTTAATTGTAAAAAATAACATAAAATATATGTTTGTAAATATTGTTTTATAGTTTAGATACATTTATTGTGCAAATCCTCCAACGTTTGGATGCATCCCTTCTCCAACACACCCAGGTTAAATTAATGTCTCATTGAAGGGCTTTGCCGAGCTGCATGATAAAATTTTTATGAGAGTACTGAACCATTAGATTAAGGTGTGTTGGAGAAAGGGTTATCTAAAAGTTGCAGAATAGTAGCTCTTGAGAACTGGAGTTGGACACCCCTGGTCAAAGGTATACCCCACGTCTCGTCCGATGACAGGCAACCCTCCACTGTAAAACAAGAGCTACCTAAATGCTTTCTCTCACAAATAAGCAAACATTTGAGTCTTCTAACTCGTTACATTAATAACAAATATGTCATGCCAAACCCATTCTGCTGAGCGCCCCTTGACTGTAGCCTCTAAGATCTTTTTTTTGTGTCTATTTTCATATACTATCATGGAGCTTTGCTAGATTAGCCTTTGTCAACTGCTTCCCACAATAAAATAGCATCAGTCATTTCACAATGAATGCAACAAGGCAACCACATAAATACAGCAGACATGTTCCCATAGAGATATACAATAATTAAGATCATTATTACTTACTGCAACTCTCACACAGGACTTCTGTCAGCTTGGGAAATGACTGTGCACACGCTGAAAGAAAAGCTATGAAATTTAGTAACAATATGCTGGCTTTGTGAAAATGTACTATTTACTATTTACACAAAGAAAGAAAGAAAGAAAGAAAGAAAGAAAGAAAGAAAGAAAGAAAGAAAGAAAGAAAGAAAGAAAGAAAGAAAGAAAGAAAGAAAGAAAGAAAAAGAAAGGTATTTTGTCTTTAGTTACATTAATTATTTTATGAGCAATGAGAAACTACAAGTGTGGATCAGTCTAAAATAGGTTTTTATAGCATCTTGAAGTTTGAGAATATTTGTTTCAATTGTCACAACTGCAAATTCATATTTTGAAAGCTTGAAGGTAGTTTTATCTCCTAATTATATATAGATGCTAATTAATGATAATCGATATAGAAAAAATATTGTACTCACCTATTGAAAGATACATTTGGACTGAAACATCTGCGGGCTCCTTAAAGATTTTTCTGGGGGCCTTTCCTTGCCCCATTTATTTTGTCAGCAGGACCAAGTGCAAACACATGGCTCCAATGGAAACTTTAACCTTAAAAAATAGCACTGCTAGCAAAGTGATACGTTTTAATTGATCCTGGACCAGACATGTGACAGTATTTCTAGTGTAAAAAACCTGGGTAAACATAACATTGTTTAAAACAAAATTGACAACTTCAATGTAAAACATGATCCAAGTGCTTTTGGTTTTGACAAAAGGCTATGTTTACATTATCTATAAAATGTATTACCATTGTGAGTTTGATAATTGGTGGATAAATTAGTTATCAGTTAGTAGGTGGATAATTAGTTGGGCTGTCTTCTTTGGCAGCAATCTTGTAGTCACCTGCTTTAGATTGCCTCACTTGTAATCTGCCAAGTTATATTTTTTTACCCTAATATGAGTGAAAGCTGATGCTCCTTTTTCAACACCCACCAGTCACAACCAGAAATGTTTGTTACAGTCAAATTTGTCTCTCTTGTTAGTGAAGGAAGAGTGTGGAAGGCTCCTTTCAGCATGCCGATTGGCAGAGCCAAGTGCAGTGCTGTTTTACTTTACATTTTCAGTTAATCTGGTCTTAAAAGCTGAAAATGCCTTTATTTAAGTACCATGTCCACGGTGACCCTGAACCTTCGAGGAAAGACTTGAATGGGGAGTTCTAAATATTGCTGAATGTTTCAGTATTCTCAGCTGTTCTGCTGCTGTAACTCATTCATCTCAGTTTGATCTTGCCCACTGTTAATCATTTCTGTTTGAATATTACAATAACAATAACTAGTGATCTTTGTAAAAAGAAAGAAAGAAAAGAAAGTCAGTTCAAAGTTAGCTTCTATTGCAAAACGTTAAACTATTCTACATTAGTCACATTTTAAAACAAAAAGTATGAAAAATCATTCTAACTTCAGGACACAAGTAAATAAACCAGATTTTTCAAATTTTCTTTCAAAAGAGTATAACACTTACATACTTGTTCATCTAAACTGTGAATTCAACAATTAAACGTGTTAAACATTGTTTATGACGGAACGAATATCAGCATCAGGTTCCTTGATAGGGGTAGTAATTTTAGAATATCATATAACTTTTTTCTTGTTTCTGCTAATGCATCAAAGTATATGTCCATAGCTTGCTAAACTTAAAAATGTTCATGTTTAGTGATACATTTGTATATTGAAAGAGAGTGAGTCTTTAGTTTTTATGCTTTTCATGTAGAAAAAAAATCTGTGTTACTAGTATTTAAACGTCCAAAGACACAGAAATTTATTGATTTATATGACTAGCTGAACTAGTAATCATTAGCTTTAACTTTAATAAAGATATCCATTTGGTTTAATTTAGTTTATTTTCCAGTTAGTTTTTTTAAAATCAGGTCCCGACAAAGGACGAGACTTCAATTTCAAGACGCTCTGTTGTGAAGAAAAAATATCTGATTCTATTTCACCTTCTAAACAAAAAAAAGGCAAATTCGATAAATACAGGTTCTGGGTCCAGATTAAACTTATTATTAAAGCTAATTCAGTTGAAATAATCAATAATTTGAAATATTTGATTAAAATCATATAATGGTGTCTGCTGTTGGATTATATTCGCAATAAAGTCAGTATCCCTTCTTTTGCAAGACATTTGGTAGCAATTTATACAAATTAGTAAAATGATTTTTGAATGAATACCCTGTTTTGGTGTCCATGGTGTACAAAGTGCTTGTTTTGTGAAGCAAGAGAACCAACGCCTCTTTATGTTTTGTCCCTACGGGATTTAGTGAAGTTGCACTGAAATATAAGTTAAACTGTCAACAAGTCATATGAAAACAAAGAGTGAACATGATAGCATTAGTCTAGTACTACAGCAAACTTTTCAATAATAAAAGCAATCCATCAGTAACCACAAGATGTGAGAGTATTGCTTTCAAACCAATACTTACAGTAGATATATTACATAATGTAAGAAAGTATCCCTTCCCCCCAAAGATTTATTCTGTTTTGATTTTTGGTACACTTAAATGTTTTAGATGATCAAAAATAAAAAATAATAATAAATAAAGATTGATTTCAGCCAGTTTGTAACATCAGCCCTTACACAAGCCTGGAAACATAATGGAAAAGCATTTGCACGCAACAAACATGAGGTGAAAGAAAATCCCATCAAGTTTTGCGTAATTGTGTGTGTAAATGTGTGTAGACATGTTTGTGTCTATTACTGAAATAGCACTATCACACTGAGGCTTTCAAGCTACTGTCAGAAATTGTCAGAAAGTCATCCGTCACTATTTTTGATTAATGCAGCAGGGGGTTCGGTTATCCTACAACAACAAAAATGATGCACGCACAAGGAACCATAAACCACTGGCGACCTTTCGCACCCCATACAGTTGGGCTTCTATTGCTTATGCAACCCAATGCTTTTTGGTTCCTCTTGCTGACATAACCTTGAAATCGGGCCAAAGAGCAGATCAATTGTTCCTCTAACAGCAGATTACCACTGATTCATCTCTTTTTTAAACCTTTGTCCCTTCCCCTGCCTGTCTGGTTTTCCACCCATGGTTGCTCTGAAGGGGCCTAGGGCTAATCACTGGGTAAGAATGCAATCAATGCACTTTCATTACAGAAATCTGTCTCGTCTGCTCCATGCATTAGCAAGGGCTGACAATTCTCGGACATTGACCATGAGACTCACGCAACTGGCCTGTTTCACACATTCTTGCACCATTGAGGCCAATTTCACACTTAGTTGAAAAACAATTTCACAGCTGATAACATCACTTTACAAAAAGAGGACACGGGCAACATATGGAAAAACAAGACTGGGATAGCAGGAGCGGAAACATATTACCTTGTTGTTCAAACATCAGCTGAAAATTCTATTTTATATGCAAATTTTTTCATTGCAAATTTTTCCTGTGTACTCTTTAGTATTGGCTCACCTGAGGCTGTTTATTTATTAGACTGGATTTAAATTGATATTTGTTTGAAGACCAGGTTTGCAGTGCAATTGCAGCCATAATTCAGTAGTGAAGTCTTTGTCCTACTTATTTTCATGACTAAGTAGAGTGCCTTGCGACTGTATTCATAGCTTTTAAATTTCTCAAAGGCTGTATGGACTAATTATTGTATGTTTTGTGACAACTTAATACAACAAGCAACAAAAGCTACAGCATAACTGTGAAGTGGAAGAAAGATGATACATGATATTTAACAATCCTAGGCAATTAAAATCTAAAAAGTGAACCATACATGCGAACTCATGCTCTGTTGGTCAGATATCCCTAAACAAAATCCACTGCAAACAAACACAGTCAAAAATATCGTATTTACTGAAAATAGTCAATCAGTGTATTATCTACTCTTAGTACAACTCAAGCTATAACTCGGAGGTTTGTTGGAGAACATTAATGAGCAAACAGCATTAGAAAGACCAAGAAACACAACATAATAAATGATCATGTCCTGGAGAATATTTAAAGTTTCTCTTTCTTTAGTATCTCATGTGCCACTACTCAATCCATCATCAGAACAAAGAATGCTCTTCCACAACTAATAACCTACCGAGCCATTGTTGTCCACATGAACTAGAAGTAAGAGAAATGAGAACATATATAGACAAAGCAGTAAAAATACTACTGGTGACTCTGAATGAGCTGCATAGATTCCTAGTGTACCTTTATGGATTAGTGGCTTGAAGGAAGTCATTGTTAAAAGAAAGCCATAACAGTTCCTGTTTGTAGTTTGCTATAATCCAGAGCCACGACGTTAGCTGGTCAGCAGAAACCAAATTGTAATTTTTTTTTATCTACATGGACAATTTTATATTTGATTTTTTTTAAACTAACACCTACCATCAAGCTAAAAAACAAATTAACTTTAAAACCTGGTGGTAGTATTATTATGCTCAAGGAGAATGCTTTTCTTTAGTCAGGACAGGGATACAAGCTAGAGTTACTGTGAAGATGGATGGAGAAAAATATACAGAATACTGAAAGAAAAATGCTACAAGCAGTGAGAGACTTAAATACATTTTGCAAGGAAATCCCATTCTCAATGGAATTGTCTACATTAAACATTGAATGGTCCAGTCATAATTAACAACAGTTGAGAATATGGGCAAAGACTAGAAAACTGCTGATCATCTGCTTTCCATCCAATCTGAATGAGCTTTACCATTTTTACATAGAATGGGGAAACATTTCAGTCTCTGAACTGTGTGCGCAAAGCTGGTGGAGAAAAATCCTGAAAGACTGCAAAAATAAGGTTTATAGAGCACTGACTTAGTCAGAGTGGAAACAAATGTACAATTTTTAAATTCTTATGAAAAAAATAACTATTCCTCCACTTTCTAGTTATGAACTAATTGGTTTTTTAGTCAGTTTAATGAAATCTTTATAGACTGAAGATTGTCATTGTTATTGTACAACATTTTAAAGTGTGCACTGTACGTTTTATCTCAGACTTCAGAATAGATTGTTACTATGCAGATGTAGATAAATTTGCAGTCTTTGCAGATAAGGGTCTCGTGATCAGGACTCAAAGTATGTGGCTGGATCCTCTATCCAGTATTACTTAATCAGTTCAGAGAAAGGACATGAAGAAGGGTTTAAAGAAAGCTGTAGAAATCCTGCAGGAGTTGAAATAGACCCTCTCTCAGG
This sequence comes from Apricaphanius iberus, assembly GCA_028564705.1. Classification (NCBI taxonomy): domain Eukaryota; kingdom Metazoa; phylum Chordata; class Actinopteri; order Cyprinodontiformes; family Aphaniidae; genus Apricaphanius; species Apricaphanius iberus. The sequence goes on along the minus strand of JAPXFQ010001391.1, from coordinate 104,267 downwards.
AGTTGCACTTGATTTACATAACTTCAAACAATCCTAAGTGCTTAAATTCTGTAGAAGACGACTGGACTTTATTTCCTGTTTCACCCCTTCCACCCCCGCAACCCCTTCCTAAATCCTGTGAATATAAGCGGGTATATACGATGAATGAATTGATAGATACAATAGGACTTGCTGGTGTGCTTCACATAATTTTGGTTGTTAGATAGTGCTGATCAGGCATATCACTTCTGAATTTTTTTTGACAGAGAGAATTCCTGGTGCCATCAATCACAGCAAATTGCAGCAAAGCAGTTCCTGACCATTCGCTAACACCACCATGTATGGCTATTGGTATGATGGCGTTTTTACTGAAATACTATGGTATGGCGGGTTTATGCCAGATGTAACAGTAGGCACACTTTCTAAAAGTTAGGCTTGTGTCCTACCAGTCCAAAGAATAGTTTCCCAAAAGTTTTGAGGATCTGGGGATCATCAAGATGTTTGTTTTTATTTTCTCTTTGTTTTTTGGGCAAATGTGACTTGAATGTTTGTGTAACTTTTGATCAGCAGTGGTTTTAGTTTTGGAGCACTAAAATGGATGCCGTTTTATTGTATCTCTTTTTTATTGTTCAACCATGAACTCTGACCTGAATCTGAGCATGTGAAACCTGCAACTCCTGGAATAATTTTGGCACAGTAGGCCATCAACTCCTGGGAAGTTTTACAACTGTTACATGTTTTTTTTTGTCATATCAAAATCTGTTGCATGATCTGCAACTTTGAGCTGTATAGTAAATGGATAGATGGATATGCAACTTTGAGGTTATCTCTCTATTACATTATTCACATGACTTTCCATAAGCTTTTGGCTTTATTGGTTGGATGTCACCTTTCAGGATTTTATCGGCCGGGTGTTCTCTTTTTCAGAACTTTCTTGACTTGGCCTTTTCATTCTATTAGGATGGGTGTAAGAAAAGTGTAAAGCTATCTTTACAATCCTGACTTGCAGAATACTGCAAGGAACAAATGATGCATCCTTACAGGCTAGACATTCCTAGTTATAGATTCACAAAAATCATCAGAAGAAAAAATCATGGTCCTATTATTGTTTTTATGTGGAAACCCTTCTCTAGAGGCCATGCATCAAGACAACATCACAAATATTGAAAATAAATAAAGCCAAAAGACAAATCAACATGGTGCCAAAGTTGTTTTAAAGAGCAGCCCACCCTCTGATGGTTACAAATAGCTTTAACAAATGCATCCAATGCATTAGCAGTGAAGTTCCCCTCATTCCCTATGGTTGCAGCTGTCCAAACACACATCCTTTAGGCATTGTGCTAGCAAAAGTGCCTCTGGTCAAAAAACTTTGTTTGCAAATGGACAAGAGTTTTTGCGATGTCCCCCCAAAATTGTGTTCTTAAAAGTGATTGCGTTTGTGTTTACAAGTAAAAGAGTACATTGGCCACAACGTTGCTTAGGACAATGCTGTTGATCTAAATATGATTCTCTGGACCATATTGTTGCTAACCAAAGAGAAGGGATCAAATGATCCAGTGGCTCTCAACCACTGATGCAACATTGCTATTTATCTCCTGCCTGGCCTTGGTCGAGCTTGAAGAGCTGATATCTTCTGCCTCTGTTACACACCCACACTACATCTGCCAGCATCTGGACCAGTAACTACCGGCTGACAACTGTTGCTACTGTAACATCCTGTCCCCGGAATTCATTAGTTGAACGCATAACAAGGTTTTTGTTTTATTTTATATTTTTTATCAGAACAGATATTGGTGACCGGATAATCAGCTGGCATAACAACACCATAATAACACAGCTGATACCAAAAAGACTTGAGATCAATCAATCATCAATTCTTTGCAGTTTTACTAAAGACTGTCATGTACAATATAACCTAATCAACCACAGACATGCTCTCCTACACCTAAACTATACTTAGTCACTAAATCAGGAGAACACAGACACTACAAGCCTATAAACATTTTTTTCCTAGCAGGACACTGAAACAACAAATAAACGTAATACAAGCTGTTGGTGTGATGTTTTTGTGCAAAATTCTTAAAGCAGGGTTGAAGATTTGCAATAACTGAATTGATATTATAGTGTCTTTGCAGTTTTGGCTATCACGTACCTGTCTTCAACACCTGCCACAAGATATTTAACCAACACAAAATTAAATTTCTCAATTTCATACTCAGATGAAATTGAGAAAATGAAAATTTCATACTTTGATTCATGTTTAGAATTAGTCAAAGAGCATACATTATTGATCATTTAATAAAACACCCTTTTCTTCTTTTCTATCCAAAGGAAATGTATCTTGAGAAAGGAGGTCCTATCACAAATGCATGACAGGCCTAAGCTTATACATCCTCCTTGTTCAGCAACAATACGTTAATGGTTGGAACTGCACGCCCCAACTTCCATTACTGCCCTCGCAGACACAGCCTGATGATCACCGGTGCCATGGGAGCGGTGAGGGTCAACAGGTATGTTTGATAGAAGTAAAACATGTCATTAAGCGCAGTTTAGAAGCTGGCCAATGTTCTGCTTACCCAGAGTACATTGATATATTAAAAAAAAGTCTTGTCCACCACAAATCCGAGACATACCTACAGATCTCTGTTTAGAGTCATTGAAGGGAATGTGAAACTGTGTATGTGTGTGCGATGCGGCTGGTGTTGGAGTTACATTTGATATGGAGTTGAGGTAAACATTGTTCACAATCAATAGGCTCTTTCACAAAACATTTACATCATGAACCCACAAAGACGAGCTGCCTCTCAGATCCCTCTGGCTGTCCAAAAAGTCCAAGCGATTACAGTAATATCCGGCGCTGCTATGAGTTTACAAAACTCACAGATGCCATGGGAGGATGGGAGTTTCTGGATTTTTTATACACTTTCATATGATGTGGCTTCTGGTTGCACAAACCATATGTCCTAAGTCAGCTGATGCAGGGCTGTGAGTACCTTGCATGGTGAGACATGGGCTTAATGGAAGGGGACTGACTTCTACCTCACTCACTGCATCTGTGCTATCCCAAAACACATGGAGACAGTGAAAAGGCAGTGTAATTCAAGCTTGTAAAATGGACTATTGGGTAAGAGGCTGGGCACATCTGAGACAGCGATTAGAAACATCCTTGCATAGTAGATTGCCAGCTAACATAACATCCGTGTGCTTTGCAGTCTGCCAGGATATTCTTTAGAATCAAAATATCAAATCAAAACACGCTCAACAATGACTGATGTTGACTGAAACACCTTTTTCAGAACCAGCAAAAACTATCAAGATAAAAACTAAACCTGAAATATCCTTTTAATTTAACAACAAATAATTAGCAACCCATTGACTGGACATGAGAGTGAAATAAAAACATATACATATGTGTCTGTGTGTGTGGGTGTGTCCCTGATTGTTTCTCTAATTACCCTCCTAGTGTATATGTATGGTACTCCCCTGTGTATTCATGTTCTCCTCGGATCGTCGTCCTGTCTTGACGTTGTCTCTTTGTCTTTTCCTACTCCTTAACAAACTTTATTAAAATTAGTTTTTGTTCATTTTATTTATTTACTTTAAACTCCGCTTTGCATCTGGACAGCTGGAAATGCATGCGCTCTCTGTGCTAACAATGCACTGACCACCTCTCAACGTCATTCAGACATTAATGCTGCAGTGCCAGCTGCATGTTTTTGCTTTCATTTTCTGAGCCTTTCACTAGTTGATACTTCCTCAAAACCTTGATTCAAAGACAATGGCATATTCCATATTTGCTGCAAAAATTTTAAAAAGGACTGTAAAAATAGACAATTCAAAGACAAATGGACGGGGCAATTTGCATTTATTCTCCTTCCAACCTGCACAAGACTGATGTGCTTAATTTGCAAGGAGAACATAAGGGTTTCCAGTAAAATAAAACATTATGAGAGCAAGCAGAGGCATTTTGAAGAGAGATTTTTTAAAATGCTGGGTTAAGTAGAACAAAAATAATTTTTCTAAAACAATGTTATCAAGCTGCAAGTAAGATTCCGGTTAATAATGACACAAAAGCAATATATATATATATATATACATTTTTTTTATTTTTTTTTTTTACCGACAGATTGTGCAGAGGGTTTAACTCTCTCTGTTAAACTAGAAGGGATTTTTTTATATCATAGCACCTATTTTATTGTTTTAATTCCTGATATTTTTTAGTTTATTTAATATAACTGTATTTGGCGTGTGGCTTGGCAGACTGTAATAATTGGGCCAATTTCATTATGATAATTTTTTTTTGACAGAATTTAAAGTCATCTATTATCTTCTAATACTACTATGTGTTTACCAGAGTTCTGCTAATGTCAGCAAAACTCTGGTAAGATTTAGCTAATGTTGGTTATTTAGTTGGATTGACCTTTGGGTAACAGGGAAGCTTACACCATCACAAACTTTGTACCGTTCTTTCCTGTTTTAAAAAATCCTTTTCAAAATGACAGTAGGAATACATCACTTTGTAAAACCGTGATCAGGTTTATCACTTTTTATCACTTCTTCTACTTCTTTTCTTTTAGATACAGCATCGTTTCCACTGATGAAGATGCCCTGAAAATCTCCAGCTTGGGCCTCCACAACGGCCATAGTCCTCTGACTCAGCAAACATTGTCAGGACCATGCATGCGGGGTGAAGAAGGAGGTGGAGGAGGAGAGTATCTAGGAGGTGATGAAGCTCGAGGGGCTTTGCCTTTGAGGATGACGAACGAGCCGATCATCCACAACAGCTGTCGTTCCTCGCCTTTGTGTCGTCTGGATCTGGATCTCAGCAACGGACGGCTGCGCAGCCGCTTTGTAAAGAAGAACGGCCAGTGCAACGTTGTTTTCAATAACATGGAGGATAAACCACGACGATACCTGGCTGACATTTTTACCACTTGTGTAGACATACGCTGGCGTTATTTGTTTCTCATCTTTACCGCTACCTTTCTTCTCTCCTGGCTGCTGTTTGGTTTTATCTTCTGGGGAGTCGCCCTTGCTCATGGAGATTTTAAGCTGGGCCTTCCTGTGGCAGGTGAGGATTCAAGAAGTATTTCGGAGGAACCAAAAGATAAAAAAAGGCCATGCATTCTCCACATCCAGGGTTTCATTGGGGCTTTCCTCTTCTCAATAGAGACCCAGACCACAATAGGATATGGATTCCGGTGTGTCACTGAAGAATGTCCGATTGCTGTAGTGACAGTGGTGGTGCAGTCCATTGTGGGGTGTGTAATTGACTCTTTCATGATTGGCACCATCATGGCAAAGATGGTTCGCCCCAAAAAGAGGGCACAGACCTTGTTGTTCTCGCATAATGCTGTCATCGCTCTACGAGATGGTAAGCTGTGCCTCATGTGGCGGCTAGGGAACATGCGCAAGAGCCACATTGTTGAGGCGCATGTCCGTGCGCAGCTCATCAAACCGCACGTCACAGCCGAGGGTGAGTACCTCCCCTTAGAGCAGAGAGACATCGACGTCGGCTACGATGACGGACTGGATCGACTGTTTCTAGTGTCACCGCTGGTGGTTGTCCATGAGATCAACAAAAACAGTCCTCTCTACAACTTGAGCCGCACTGACCTACAGAAGGAGGACTTTGAAATAGTGGTCATCTTGGAGGGGATGGTGGAGGCCACAGCCATGACCACGCAGGCCCGTAGCTCATATTTGGCCAGGGAGATCCTTTGGGGTCACCGCTTTGAGCCAGTGGTGTTTGAGAAGGGTGACCGCTACCATGTGGACTATTCCCGCTTCCATAAGACCTACGAAGTGCCATCTACACCTCACTGCAGTGCCAGGGAACTGAGCCAGAGAAAGGGTCACAGTGGGCATTTGTCCTCCTCCAGTTCGAGCTTCTCCAGATCTCCATCACTGTTTGCGTCAAGAGCAGCAAGACGTTTGCAGGGATCTCACTCCCCCAGTGCTTTCTGCTATGAGAATGAAGTAGCTTTGTGCTGCGGAGACGATGCAGATGATGAGGAAGCAGATAAGGGGATGGACGGTCTCAAAACAGGAAGTAAAAGGGAGATAAAAATGAGAGATGACATTCATTTGGATTTCAAAGGGTCATTTGTGAAAGAGCAGACAGTAGAGATGCTGTGTGTTCTGGACACAGAGAATCAGATCAGCCTTGATAGACTACAGCCAACCCTACCTTTATACATCAGCAGAGAATCTGGAGTTTAATTAATGATAATTTATACCATTTTGTTTTGTTTGACACTGATTGATTAAACCAAAGTACTGAACTGATGAACTGAAAAGATGAAAGCTGGAATGTGAACTGTGAATGTGGAGTGAGAAAGAGTTTTCTTTAGATTCTGAATAAACTTTGGTTTTATGTAAAATACCATTTCAGTCAAAAACGCCATGTGTAAAAACTTCAGATCTCTTCTACTTTTAAATGTGGTAACCAAGTAATACTTCTATTTCACAAGGCATCTTGAAAATGTTAATGCTTTCCTGATTTATTTAGTATTATCTGTGTTTAATCTATAACTAACTGAAGATTTTTGTTGTTCATTTCCAGTCTTCTTTGTAAATATATGCTTTTATTACATTTATTTTGGATCTTTTCAGATCTTAGGACAGGATGTTTGTTTATTATTTAATATATAAAGGAAAAGCGGGCAAGCACGAAATCCTTTTCTTGATTATCTGTATTTTGAAACGGTGTCTTCCTGCGTGAGTTTCTTTAACAATATTCCAATCAAATCATTTTTCTTTTTTTTTAAAGTCCACCGCACTATATTCCTAAATTTCAAAGAACGAATGCATTACATAGTGCCGAAAAACAAGAGTTTAAAGTAAAACCTGTGCAAATGAAGACAAGCACTTTATTCTAATATTATCAATAGAAATAATGGTAAAACTGTCTCCTGTTTTTGTATGATCTAAACATCTATTAAACAGCAGTTTTTACTGTTAAGACTTAAATTGTCTGTACTTTGTCTCTATGCCTTTATTTGTTGGCCTTCCATCCAATTTCATGCAGATTTTTCTCTTTCTAAGAAAACTCTGTTAATCTTGTGTTTAAAATCGATATTAAACTGCCAAAAATATTTGCTCATCTGAATCTCTCACGTACTAACTAGAAGTGATATCCAATTCTTTACTCATAAGGTCTAGTACAATATCTTACATTGTAGCTATAACACCTAGTCTTGAGAGAAGAGTTTTGCACAATGTTTAGCACTGAGTTAATGGGAACTTTCCAATCATTCTTTCAGAAGTGCATTTGTGAGGTAAGGCACTAACGCTGGATGAGATGGCCTGTGTTAGACTCTCCACACTAATTTGTATCAAATGCTTTTTTAAATCAGGTTAGGGTTAGGTTAGGTATCTTTACAGGCTAGGAATGTTCTAACACAACAAAGTCACATTAATGTCTTTTTGACCTTTCTTTGTACACCGGTGTGCAGTCATGTTGGAAGAAAAAGAAGACCACCATCAAACTGTTCCCACAATTATGGGAGATTCAAAAGTAAGTAAGTTTAGGTATTAGGAGTTTCTTTTGCTGAAACTAAGGAGCCAGACCCAACTTCTGAAAAATAACTCCACAACAAGAACATCTCTGTACCAAACTTCCATTTATTCACAATGTTGGTGATCTCAGAACACCATATACCTCAGCACCCACCCACTGACCACACATTTTTACATGGCCTACAACTTTGTTTCTGAGTCGATATCATTCCCAACTGTTTTCACTCTTCCTGAATTGGTAAGCTAACTCACTTGCTAACTTTGCTAATGTTAGCTGTCAGTTAAACTCTGAAATGTATTCCTCACTAGACATGGTTCAGGTTGGTCACTGGGGGTATCGGCAGCGAACCAGGCAACCCAACAGCTGGAATTATGTTTTTATTGTTGTAACTACAACCTAGATAAACTAGATTTCGTTATCATGCTCATGTTCCATATCCAACCTTTAAAGGATGCCGTCCTTTTGCGATTACATGATGATCATTTTGACAAATTTGGATTACTTTCTAAAACGTTGCTTACAAATTCATTTGGTTAAAATATATGTTGGGAAGAAAATCCAACACCACATTTTGATTATACATGCTTTGTCTAAGATGTTTACTTACTCACTTTATAAAGGACTAAACAGGGGCTAAATGTAGCCAGTAGTTGTTTTTTTTTTTACATTTTGAAGACACAAAAAATTTCAGTGCAAAATAACCCCAGTGGTATCATGAAAAAAGAAAATTGTCAGTTACACATATACAGCTTGCAGGTTATAAGACAAGGCAGGGCAGGGTACACCCGGGACAAGTCACCAGTTCATCACAGGGTAACATAGAGACAAACAACCATGCACACATCTAAGAACAATTTAGAGAGACCAATTAACCTACCAGTCATGTTTACGACTGTGGGAGGAATCCACACATGCACAGGGAGAACATTGCCCCTTTTCCACTTGGGTCAGCTCAGCCCATACCTTGTCAGGTCAGACTCTATTTTGCGTGTTTCCACTACCTGTGTCTGGATCGAACCAACCCGTTTTTTCGAACTACCTCTGGCTCAGTCCAAAGTGGCCGATGCAACCCAATACATCGACTGATGAGTTCGATAAAGTCATTGTCACTCTCACTCCTAACTAGTAGTGGTAGCCACTGATTGGCCTTGCTGTGTTTTTTTAAAGCGATGTCACAGAGAATCAGGCATAGCTTCTAGCAAGTTGAAAACATTGAGGAACTATAATAGGTCTCCTTCACTGAAAATCTTGAAAGATTGAGTTTTTTTCATTTCAATCAGTCACTCTGTGTTCTAAAAGCATGCTGCATATGAAAATGTTATACAAATTCCAATCCCTGAATCAGTTGCATTATGAAAAGAGACCAGAAAACAGCTTAGTTTGAAAATCCCTATCAACCACAGGAATGTTGTTTTTTTGGCAAGGTGAAAGCGTCTTGCAGCTGCCAGAGGCTATGGACTTTACAGTACTGGCTTTGCCTCAAGGTTGAACTTAAAAGAAGGACCTGTACCGTCACAAAGGAGAACACCAGCTCCCAGGCTGTAAGTAGTGTTTTACTTTTCAAGCATTGTGTTAAAACGTGCAATGACAATGAAATGTACTACCTCATTTAACAAGCTAATATCTGTGACCACATCCACCCAGAGATGTTGTTTGTTTAACTATCCTCAAATGTAACCTATGCTTCAAATCACGAATTGTAATATCAGCAACTGAATCTGCCGCTGGTTAAACCTCCCGGTCTACAGAGCTCGCTGTGAGACTACCCACTCGTCATGTGTCACGTGTGTGTGGGGTTGTGGGGGATGTGGAGGCGGCGGCACTTGTTCCGAATAGACTATTAGTTCAAATCAGTGGAGACAACTTGCTGGATTTAAGCATGCTGCTAAGCGGAGGAGAAAAAACTATCAAGGATTAACTCAGTAATCCAGCCTCTGGTCTCACACAGGATTGAGTTTAACATTTTATTGTTCTGTTTTAAATCTTTGCATGGGTTAGCTCCCTCATACTTGACTGAGCTACTACAGAGACATGCCCCCACCAACATTTACTAGTAATACTATTTTCAAGACTTAAATCAAAGGGTGACAGAGCCTTTTCCATATGTGCTTACAAGCTGTGGAACGAGTTTCCTTTTCACATCAGGGCGGCTCAGTCTCTTGAAGATTTTAAATCTCTTTTAAAAACTCCGCTTTTTGTATTTGCTTTTCACTTAAGTTTATGAAACTTTTTTAATACCTGCGTTCACTTCTTTTAACCTATGATTTTATTGTATTTTATTTGTTATTGTTGTTGTTTGTTATGTATTGTTTTATGCAAAGCACCTTGGGGGCAGCTATAAATGCTTTATAAATAAACTTGACTTTGACCTCATAGAGCAAAGACGGAGACTGTGGCAACGAATATCTGTCTGCCTGCGGCGTGTGGCGTCCTGAAGACTGTGGTAGCTGCAGTGGTGGAGTCCTGCTGCAGCCAGTAGCACATCGGAGTCCGGTCTTGTTTGGTAATGCTGCCTAAACTGGGCAGTAAACTCCGTCTAAGCATAAATACCTGCACCATTTTTGTCTCATGTTAATGATTTTAGTAAACATAGCCAGTGTAAGAATAGTGTTGCAGTTAGCCATTCAGAATACAGAAACTTGGATAAAAAAAAATAAAAATGGATAAAGGATAATTTATTTACCAAATTATCATGTCTTTACCTAAGCACTGCAGGCGAGCAAATTTAGTAGATGTTGAGATTGTAAACTTTCTGACCTTAATGTATGTTGTCGATTTTATACAGTGCCTTTATATGAAACTGTTTTAGCTGATTTTTTGGCCAGGAAAAGAGATTGTAAATCTCAATTGGAATTTTTTGTGTTAAAGAAAAGATTAAAGTAAAAAAGGATCATAAGAAATAGACCTCAACAATTGATTAAATTGTATTTTTCAAATAAACTTTTATGGCTTTATTATCTTCAAAAGAGAACTCTCTTGGATAAACGAGAACAGGATAAGCATTGATAAAGTGTAAGTAGCTATGCAATCATCAAGTTTAAGTAACTGCTTAAGATAGTATACCAAAACTACTTGTTTGTTGTTGTTTTTTAAACAAAAGATGTAAGAGGGGTGAGCATTCTATATAAAGGATTGATTGAATAACAATTGGGAGAGCTGTTAAGGCGAGGGGCTGCCTTTTTTAAGACTTCTCTTCTGTCTTGTTTGTTCATTTTTTATATTCAGTTTAATTATGTTCACATGCGTATGTGCACATGCATACACACACACACACACACATACCTACATGTTTGTTTTATTTTTAATTATTATTTGCAATATTACTATCATTTTGTTGTATTCTTATGGGGTTTCGTTGTTTGTAGTTTTTATTCCATCACAACTTGTGAGGCTTAATATAGATAGACGCCCTGTATTAGCCCTTTCAGGTTTCTTGCTTCTACCTTTCGCTCTTTTGTTGTTTTTTTATTTTATTTTTAATCTATCACAGGGCGACTGTGGCTCAGTGGTAGAGTAGTTGGCTTGCAATTGGAGAGTTGTAGGTTTGATTCCAGCTTCCTCCAGTCACATGTCAATGTGCACTTAACCTGACAAATTCTACATTGTCCTACCGAGCCATGTTGGCTATCAGTGTATGAATGTGAGTGTGAGGTAAATGTGGCTTCAATGTAAAGCGCTTTGAGTGGTCAGTATGACTAGAAAAGCGCTATATAAGTTCAGTCCATTTACCATCTTACCATTGTGCAAATAAAAAAAAGGACAAGCTTCAATTGGCTTATTGTTATTCTCCAACCCTTCCCTTGATTTTTTTTCTATTTTTAGGAGATTTGGTGATAAAACAATTAAATTATTTTTTCTAAATGTGAATTTTTTTTCAAGTTCTTAATGTTGCGGGTGTGTCAGTCTCATGAAAAAAAACCTTGTTAATCACAAAACATAATTTCAAAGTTTTAGCAGGGTTTTTTTAATGTTATTTTAGAGAATGAGAAGGAATGAACTCCTGAAACCTTTTTTTTACAGCAGACTCTAGGAGGACTATGAATGAACACATGTTCTTGTGACTCTCTGAGTTCTCTCCAGCATCTGAAGAGCCGTCAATTATGTTCATCTGGTTTTACAGAATTATCTAGACAATCAGCTCTAAGACCCACGGAATCACTTTTTTGTGCAGTTTCTTTCTGTCTCTGGCTCTGATACTGCTGTCCTAGAAGATGGTTTCAAGATGCAGTTTTTACAAAATACTTTCAAAAGTAACATCTTGCTGCAGGCATTGAAGGATCTCACCTACCTCCTGAAGTAGATTCTGCTTTGTCCTTTCTTCTAGATACTTCTGTGTTGAATTTCCTGTCTAGTTTGTTGTCCAGCTGAACTTTAAGGTAGTTGTAGACCTCAACCCCCTGCATTCCCTGGATGTAAGCTTTGCTTTGTTTGCTCTTGTTCCCCATAAAGTCACTCGGGAGGTCGGGAGGTTTATATTGTTAAGAACACTGAGGATACAGTACCTTGTGGTGCTCATGTGTTGCAGACCACAATCTCAGACATACAACCTTTCAGTCTCAAATATTGTGTTCTGTTTGTTAGGTTATTGTAACTCTAGATGACTATGGAGATACGCACCTGGAATTTATGGATCACACACCTTGCTGCCTCAAAGCTGACATTCTAGTCCTTTTTATCTTTCAAATGATAAATCAGTATCAATTAATAAACCTTTTCTTTGGTGAGCCAGATACTAAACACTGTGGAAACATGGAGTTCTGCACATGGGATTTAAAGTCACACACTGGGAAAAAAAGAAAAAGAAAAGGTTATGAAACACACATGTGTGTATGTGCCATTGAGAGTTAGAGAGCGGCTGACTCAAATTCTAATGCCAGTTTGTTTCTTCTCAACCAAATCTGATCACAGAACAACCTCTGCCTGGAGAAGCAGATTAAATTGTGACATGTGTATGTGTGTGTACGTGTACATGCTGAAATCCAATTGTTATTCAATAATCCAGTCACATTTATAAAAGTGCTATCCTATTGCAGGAAGTTATGTTAATGATGTCAGAGAAGGTAAAAGATTCAATTTGCAAACTTTTCTACAGATATATAAATTTCAATTTAATTATTTGTATGGAAAACGTGTTCACGAAATCTTAATTGAATTTAATTATTTAATAACTGATCAGAAATGGGGTGGGGGGGCAAACAAAAAGTTATCTTACAGAATTCTGTTTCGCAGTAACATAAAGCAGGAATTGCCACTGGCTGTGAAGCAGGCGCCACCATGTGGTTGAGTATTGACACCCCAACAAGAGTCAATGCCAAAGGCACAACACATTACCACAAAAATCCACAACATTATGACTGACATATGATGTCTATTATCCAATGACCTCGAAACAAGTAGGATGTTTCGCTCACACTTTTTTGCATTCCAGGGACATTCCAGAAATGTTGAAAGTTTATTTTTTTAAGAACTAATGCCCAAATTTATTTGAACAACAAGCAATTAATTTTGGAAAATATCCCTCAGATATAGAGAAGTTGGAGAATCTGTTAACAGGAAACATTTTAGCTGTATGCACACCAAATCTGATGGTTTTGCAAGGGCAGCAATCAGAAAGATATTGTGAAATAAAAGTTATACCAGTTTAAAGCTTCCTCTAAAATGCCATACATAACGTGTGGTGAAAAACTAACGATGGTGTCCTCATCTAAATGAACACACCATCTCCAGGATGACGTGGTGGTGGCAGCATCATGCTGTGGCAAACCTAACGTTCAGCATCTGCAGGGAAGGTGGTTGGAGTTGATGTTAAGATGAATGGAGTTAAGTATGGGTCAGTCCTGAAGGAAAACCCAGTAGGTGGTCATATGAGACTCAGGAAGAGGTTGACCTGCAAGCAGGACAACAACCGTAAGCATACATCCAGAGCTACAATGGAATGGCTTAGATTAGCCAACCTTTTTAAAACTGAGAGCTACTAAAAGGATGCTGAGTGATATGAAGGGTTACCTGTACACTACACACTTTTGAACTGTTGTATGGTTTATCTTTAGTTATATAATAATATTAATTCTATGTTGATATGCTATGTCTGATTGCATGTTAACTGCTGAGAAATGTTAATGATTGGACTGGAAACAGATAGATTTCAACATACAACACTTTATTTCTATCAGTCTCTCAGTGCAATACATTTTTTTGCTATTTTTAGAACATTCCCAGCGGGCAACTCATGCTGTCCCTGAGAGCATCTTGGTGCCCGCAGGCACTATACGTTGGTGACCCCTGGCTTAGATCAAAGCTTATTGTTGTGCTAGATTAATATGGTCAAAATCAAAGAATAAGTCTCACTGCAGCAAGATTTAAAAGTTGTTCTTCACAGATGCTCTCCTTCCAGTCAGACAGATCTTGAGTAGTTGAAGAAAGATATATACTGTATGATTGTCACATTAATTATTATTTGGAAAAGAAAATTAAACTATGAAATTCTTTCCCTTCCCATTCTCATGAGTTTTTTTTGGTCCATAAAAAAAAATCCTTCTGATCTTCTGGTCATAATGTGACAAAAATGTAAAAAGTTCACATTCTGACCAACAACGGCTGATTCAAAGTGACGTAATATTTTACCTCCTCACAATTTCGCAATGTGGATTCATGACCCTGTTGTTTTTAGATGGTGATCCTCTTATACATTATCAGGTCTAAGTGAGCTCATTTTATCCTAAATCGATTGTAGCTGATGCTGTGTGGGTTTCAGTATTTATATGATGTCTATGAGTGGTTTGAACTTTATACTTTATGCTGTGATATTATTTGTTCTGTATAGATAGTTTCGATTGTTACCAAATTTTGGCATTCATTCTATAAAGGCAAAGGAGGCGATATTTATTTAGAAACAGAACAGAGAATATGACCTAAAAACACTTTAGCCTAAGTAAAATATATAAGACAACAAATGAGTTAAGTTATTGTTCTTTGTAATTAAAAAGAAAAATCAAAGCTGAAAATCAAAGTTACAGGTGATGTTACAAACAAAACTTTACATTTACTGAAATCTGGCAAGGATTTAGGTTTATTAATCACATTAAAATGATTAAAAAGTAATACTTGGATATAATCACATTTTTCATTAAGTCATACCTTTAATCAAGCATGTTGCTAGTATTTATTTTTTTAAATACATCTTGAATTTTTTTTACAAATCTTTGTGGTTTCACACCCATCTTTAAAAAGATCCCAAATGCTCATGCAGTAAGTCTTAAACTTTAATTAAGAGCTGATTTTGTTATTCTGAGCAGACGGCTCAATACAGACCCCATCCCTATGTTTTTTATTATCATTGCTTTATTTTTCCTAACTTCCTTACTTACTGTGTTTTCAAGTCTCTTAAAAATGTGTCACAAACTGAAGAGCACCTAAATGTTCACCTTTGTCTTCTGTAAGAAGATATTTCCCTTTTCTCCCTGCTGTCTTCCCATCCTACTCCGCGTCTGTTTTCAGAAGCCGGTTAATTATCTGTACCGTCACATCCCTCTGTCATCAGCGTCCGTAAGGAGAGCAGCTGTGTAACCTCTGTGACCTTTCGTAAGTCTGCTAATGGCTGACTAGCATCCTGCCTAATAAGATGCTGTGCGTTCGTTCTGGTGGAGGTTAAGTGTGTGAGTGTGCTTTCATGTGTGCTACACCCCTGGATATCTGCTTGCCCTCTTCGGCCTCACTGGCTGTTTGCGGCCTAGGGCTTGTGACAGGGCGTGCGTACACAGCAGGGGACAGTATTTAGGCACCGAGAGCCGAGGCTGGAAGATCTTTGATTTCATAATAAGCTGTTGTCTGCTGTGGAGCTGTGGAGCGGCTCGCTGGGTGGATAGAGGAGCATTGTTTGCTGCTCAGCGTTGCTCAGCTCAGCAGAGGAGGCCTGCTGAGCCATGCTGGGAAACACCACGGGGTAACATCCTCTGGATGCCCCTCTCTGTCTTCTGTCTGTCTTGTCTGTTCATTAAATATTTTTCTCATTCCTTTTTTCTCTATAAAATCCAAGCAATTTGAATGAACAGATATGCAAAAGTCAGCTATTCTGTAATCTATCTCACTGCCACAACATTAAATATTTATTTGATGAGCTGAATTATTAGGAAAATACTTGTCACATGTTTGCCCTTTCATACATGACTTGTCAAAAGACAAGCCTGGGGGAGCAAAGACGGCACTTTGAGCGGTCGTTCTCTAACATTGACTCCTCTGATTTTTTACCTTTGTCACCATCTTGCTCATTGTGCATGATGGTGAGACAAATAGGTGTCCTCATCCAATAGCCATTCGCCAGGAAACAAAAAATTCAAAGATTAATAATTAAATGTTTCATGACACAAAAATGCTACAGGGATTTTTTTAAGGTATTGTGGTCCTGCAATAAAATGTTCCTGTGCATGTTGATGTTTCCTGTTTACAATACATAACATGTAAAAGAAAAACTATTAAAAAGAAAACAACAATACAGCCTGTCTATCTGCTCTAGTTGTTTTATTTTATTTTATTTTTTGGCTGTGCTGGGTTTTTAGAAATAGATTTTATGAAACTTAAAATAACTAAATTCCCCAGAGGTCCTTTATTTTTATGCCCAGTCAATTGCAAATCTCCTTTATGCTGTTCATTAATTTCTCAGTGTTTCCTTTACTTTCAAACACTTGGACATCTTTTGCTTTGAGCAGCTATTGCAGAACACAAAAGTTTGTTATGGCATTGGGCTAGCTCACATTCAGCACAGCCAATAAAAAACAGAAAAAGAATATGACCGACATGAAGAGTCAACGATAAATCACCACATTTCTCACTCTCCTCTCCAAAATATTCCATCTATCTTTCTGTCTCGTTGCCCTTTTATCTCTCCGTCTGCGCTGACAACAACAGCCTCTTTCATGTCGCCATCTTTTCCTCAGAGCCCCGGGCCCTCGCCCTCTTTCTCATCGTTCACACGGACTAATTAAATGTTCTGAGAAGAACTCATGATGGGGAAAGTCAAATCCACTTTCTGTTTTCCCTTATTACTTTTTTCTTCAAAGATAAATCTGCGCTCCAGATACACACCCCAAACAGTATTTAAAAGTTGTCAGACATGGAATAAAAGAGATACAGATCACAGTTGTTTTCTTAAAAATGTCACTTTAATGAGTGTAGTTTTAAATCAGTTCACATTTAAATTTATCAGGCACCATCTCCAGTTTTATAAAAGACGTGACCTCAGAGAAGGAGGCAAAATACTGCAGGTTTTAATACAATTATGAAAATTACCAATGAGTTGCATTCCATAGTTTTTTTTTCTCATTCACAAGCAATAAGGGGAAAAACAACAAAACCAAATGTTACAAAATGTTTGATACTAAAAAGAAAATATAAAGAGGCAGGACATGTAATGTATAAAAGTTGCAAACATTAAAAGAGAAGTAGTCATCTGTGAGGTGGAATATGTCCTTGCTTTTGTATTATAACATCTATTTAAACACATACTTCATTTATATAGTTAATTTACATTTTAGAGTAGCTATTTGTCTTTTTTTTACGTAAGCAAACTTTAGATAAATGAAGACTCAGCTAGGATTCACTTCCATGCTAATTGTACAATTATTTGTTTATTGGTATCATCTCTACCACAAGCCATGTTATCTTTTCAAAGTTCTTCAGCCAAGATAAAGCTTGTTCTGAATCCTAAAAAGATTAAATATGACTTTCTTCAAAATAACACATCAAAATAAGGCAGCACTAAATAGATATTTCTACACTGGAAATAGCTGACCAGCAAGTGAAGCAACAGAAAACCAACAAATACAAATTCAAATTCTGTTTAATACAATCATTGGACAATCTGGAAGTCATCAAGTGAGGTCATCCTTTTGGTGAAACAACAGGTGTCAAATAGATGGGACTGATGTAAAGATAAAGGCAGTGAATGTTATAGATGCTGGTTATAGTTCTTTCCTCTAAGAAGGATGTAAGTTGTTCCAGAGATCAGCCTAATTACACAACAAAAAGTTAATTGGAGGGAAAACTTTAATAGAGGTACAGAAAAAGATGGGCTGAGCAGCTGAAAATATATCAAATGGTGGAATAAATTATAAACTACAATTTAAAGTTGATCAAAGAATAGACAAAATCACAAAGACTCAGCCAATGATTATTTTCAGAAAAATCTTTGAGTACTGCACAACTGTAAGTCTATGGTGTGGAGCCAAGTTATTGACAAGACACTCTTACAAAGTCCCACCGCTAGAAAAAATGGCATTTGCTGAGAGTATCATTTTACAAACAAAATACTGACTGGGCTAAAGAGAAAGCAACACTTTATGGACTGATCTAAGCTAGATTCTTCTTAGGCTTAGAAGGCAGTTAACCAGATGAGTAAATTCAAGCCACAGTTGGTAAGGGTTCGTGTTATGGGGATTTTTCTCATACTACAGTATCCAGCCTATATATCACATAGCTTAGATATGATCACAGCTTGAATATATCTATATACTTGAAGTGTTAATGTTGCCTTGGGCTGAAGAAGAGCTGAAATTTGTTTAAACAAGACAACAACCCCAAATGCAACAGTAACTGAGTTGCATTGTGTTTCAGGACAAATAAGATTATATAGTCACATCCTTAAACTTAAATGCAAACTAAATTTTGGTGGGATGACAAACCAAAGGCAAATTCAAGAGATGAGAAGAAATTGTGGAATACAGTTCAATTGTCCTGGAACATCTGTCCACAGGTGCCAGAAGTTGGATGAATCCATCCATTTGCAAGATCACATTTGCTAACAGTAGCTTGAAATTGAAGTTTGGTTAGATGCCACAGTTTAGTTGCAGGGGTGCCGCCAGAAATTCTGGGCCCTATGGAAACAAAAATTTCTGGGCCCCCTACATTTTTTACAGATAAAATGTAACCCAATAAACATGCCCTGTATATTTTAAAAAAGATACTTAGCACATTGCATAGTTAAAATGTCTGATGAGTAAAAGTCTACAAAAACAAGAAAAAGCTATGGAAATATGTACTTGTTTACATAAAAGGAGAATATTTATTATCTCAATTGCAATTGCAAACACAACAGAACATAATGTACACATATTGACATATACTTTACGTGAACAAGCTTTAACTGGGTCCAACTGCTCAATCAGGAAACATCAGCTACAACTAACCCATAATTAAATCAGTCCAAGACTAAAACTAGGCCAAAAGGGCTCAAAATCAAGACACACCAGGAGTAATGCCAGGCCTAAACCAGTCCAGGACTAAACAAGTACTGAACCAGACATAAACTGTTTGTTATCCAGGTATAACAAGTTATGTTCAACATCACTTTATAATGGCCCAGCGGCGTGCCTTTCTGCTGGCAAAATCATGTATCAAATCATCAAAGTTCAGCTTTCTTGCCAGTTTGCTTTCAATGGACAGTATGGCAAGGTGACAAAGTCTGTCCTGCAACATAGCAGACCTAAGATAATTTTTAATCAGTTTGAGCTTACTGAATGCTCTCTCGCCACCTCTTTCAAGGGGCATTTTATTCATATTAAGAACGTCAAGTTTGACAGCATCGATCGTAGCAGCAGCACTGTCACTTCACAGAACACACGGCAAACTGATTTTGTAATTTTTGAAGAGTGTAGATTACTTTTTGTTTAGTAAAGTTATCATCATGTGGAGAACACAGTAGATAAGACGTGCTTAGAGCTTTCAATCTTCGTGAAGTTTTGCGCTCAGGCTCACCTTGTTTGGCTGAGACGGGGACTGGGGCCGCGGGGGAAGGAAGACGTGGGTGTGCAGCGGCCGCTGAATCTGTGTCTACGAGACATGATAACCCGGAGACAGCAGAGATGTTATTATTGTTGGATGTAAATCATAATTCAGTAATTATTTTACTAAGCTAGCTAGATAAAAGCAGGTCATGTAGCAACAAAAATAAGTAAGTGAAAGTTTTGGAATACAGGAATAGGGCAAGCTACCTTTCTTTTTGAAAAACTGTGTGACATACTGTCGACTTCGGCGTTCTCGGTCTTCTCTTTCCTTCTTTTCTTTCCGTTTTTGATGCCCTGACTTTTGATGTGACATGCCTGCGTGTGTCACTATCTGCACTGCATCATAACAAATGCAATAAGCAAGAGACGTTACGCTAGCGAGTGTAGCTCGGACAGCGCAGGTGGAATGAACCATTGTGAGGGGGTGTGACTTAAACAGTAAATACATTATTTGTTTGTTAAATATTAAATCTATGGTCAAAACGGACAAAATACACATTAAGTGTATGAGGGGCCCTAGCACATTTAACGTATGTATAAAAAAGAGAAAAGAAATAAGAAAAGAAAAAGAGGGTCTGCTCTTCTGGGCCCTTCATCAGCCTGGGCCCTTAGAATCGTCCTAACCTTCCACCCCTTTACGGCGCCCATGCATTTACTATACACTCTATGTGGCAATAATATATCTGGGCAGCTTGATGGCCACTGACTTCCCTTGATGCTCACCATGTACACATTTCCTGTGTCCAAGAAGGTAAAGCTCAAAGAAAATGGGGGGAATTCAAATGGTAGAAATAATGAAAAGGAAAACGTGGCTTAGCATAATTCATGTCATCATCACAATTTTTACTGAAATTGAGCAGCCATGACCTAGAGTATTTCACAATAACTCCCTTTCAGGTGGCAGATGTCACGTCATCATGAGTTTGCAAAAAAAGGCAAAACACTAACAGCCACACAGAAAATTCAATTTTAAGTGATTTCAGCTATTTAAAACAACTGAAACCTAAAATCTTTATATCCAGGGTATGCAAGGCCATGTTAGAGAGAATCAGTGTTCATCTGATTTTGATTCTCATGCAGCATCTGCACTTTCAGATGACACAGTTAAGTTTGTCCCCTGTTTTTTAGAGCCAGTCAAGCTCTTGGTCAATTTCGGTTCCATTTAGTTTATTTTTACACCACCAATTTACAACAAACGCTGTTTAAAGGCACTTCACAAAACAAACAGATCCAATTAATTTACAAAAAATGTGTGTCCATCCTAGTTATAAAATATCCTGGGATCAAATTTATTTATTGGGTCAATTGATAACTTGCTTTCTGTTGCACCAAGCCAGTTGCATCGAATTCGTGGACAGTTTATTATAATGAGTTAAGTTATCAGTGAGTTATTAAGTACAGCAACTCCTCAAATTTAGCATGCATGTGGTGAAAGTGGAATGGAAGATCAGTTATTAACAGAGATAAACTCCCAGCAGAACCTGGCTCTGAGTGGCTATCTCTTACTACTGACTTGGGCTTTGACAAGACAAGGTGTTGATCCAACCAATCAGCTGTAAGTCAGCTTTTAAATCTGCCAAGATTTGAGTAAACATTTGGATTCACTGTTATTTTGTGTAGCAGCACGAAGATGGCACATTCTGTGCTTTTCCAGGACTCAAAATCTTTGGCAACCTTAATAACTTTGATGTTCTTGGCAGCAACACGCCAATCATTTTCTTATAATAGTGTAGAACATTGATCAATACTTATAAAAAATTGTGTCACACTTAGGTATTCACTTATGTGAACATTTCAAGTTTAAGCTGTTAATCTAAATTAGTCAAAACTGCTGAAAATGAGACATGCATCTTTCAAAATCAAGTAAAACAACATTATTAATAAATGGAAAAATCTTTAGTGAAATTATAGATCAAACTCTTTTTATAATTGCTGAGCATTTTTGCATGTTTCCACTGGTAGTTTAATTATTAGTGACGAGCTCCAAGTCTTTGAAGTTGGAAAATCTCCTTACAATCACCGAAACTTTATCTCTCTCCATATATTCTCTGTCAGGATCAGGAAAGTGTGGATCGAGCCAAAATGCCAAAACTTTACCATTAATTCTCATCAGAAGAAAGATGTTGGTGAAATCACTTTATTCCTAAATCTGCCATAGATACAAATAAAAGTGGATTTACCTGTGCATCTGATTTGGGTTATAGTTGTGATTTTTTTTAAGTTTAGCATTTTTCTATGTATTAATGTATGAAAATCTTTATGCTGCTTATATTGATTAGGACTTCTTGGGAAAATATAATTTTTTTCCTTGTTTTGAGCATTTCTGGTTAAATAAGACGAATCAGGAGGCTCCATATAAAGACTTGTAAACAATATTTACTCTGTGCTTTATCACAGCCAACATTAAATTGAAAAATAATGCAGTCTTCAAGTGAAACAACAAAATGCAGTTTGTCTGTTGAGCTTTTAATGAAGTTGTCTACAACCTGTCATATACAGAACAAAAAGCTCCCCGTTATTCGCTCTGTTCTGATTGAAAAGAAAGATTAAATCTGAGCTGACAGTTCACCTGAGACCACCTGATGCTGACCCTCTCTGTTTAACTTAACAAGCTTGACTCACTTATTCTTAAGATTGAAGAAATAAAAAAATACAGAAAATACAGTCAGGGGTGCAAATCTTTAAAAATATATAAAAACGTTCACAGTTTTTATATAACTAAAGAGGAAAAAAATGCAATAATCGACCTAGACTGTTTTATATATATATATATATATATATATATATATATATATATATATATATATATATATATATATATAATCAAGTAAGAAACACTTGCTGATTCTGTTTCCCCAGGGAGGAATTTCAGGGTGGACAAGAGTCAACATAAATGCATGACTAAACAGCAAGCTGGCATGTATGACTGAAGGGCAAAGCAGTCATAAAGTTGTGCCCTGAATGCCACCATTGTCTCCAAACTCATCATTCCCATCATCTTCATCATCATGACACTGAGGTTTAACTTCCTTCTGCACCTGAGTCACTAGCATCCCTTTCTCACTCTCTGACCTTGTCCCAGATTTAGTTGTTTTTATTTATTTTTTTGTTCACCTGCAGGTTGTAGAGTTCTCTCTCTGTCTTTGCATGCTTTCCCTCCTTAGCTTTCAATGTAGCTGAAGTCGCAGCAAAGAGACATGGACACAGCAAAAGGCCGAACAATAGACCATTCATGGTGCCCTGCAATGCAATGATGATCCTGCTCTGCCCTCCACCTCCTCGCCCTGCACCAGCCTCCACAGCTGCACAAGAATGCGGTCCAACAAGTTACCCCCCACCCCCCACGCTTCTCGTCCCCCGCCATCACCATCGCTACCACCGGCACCGTCTCACCAAGTGCTGCCGCCATCGCAGCCGAAAGCCCCCTTCTTTCCCCAAACAGAAAAGATGAAGAAGGCGAGAAACATGGGGGGGGGGGAACTCTGCAGATGGAGCACAAAGGGAGGATTCATGCTTGGTCACATACACTGTCGAAGAAAAAAAGAGGGGCACCCATTTAAGTGTGGTGCAGCTGCAGTAATTCACTTGGTGAAAATGGGCAAAAAAGGGAGTGACAGAGGTCAGATAGCAAAATCTTTTTTATTTATCCATCTCTACGGATGGCGTGTCGCTACATCACCACAACTTAAGAAGTCAACATGTTACATAAATCAAGTAATGAGCCCAGAAAGCACCTACACCCAATAGCTTTTCACTCTAAACATTTTGAGCCTACATATTCTCAACAAGTTAATGCAGTGCCTTGTAAAACTATATATAATGCTCGGAATGTTCCAGAATTTGTCACATTACAACCACAGACTTGAACGTAATTTACTGGGATTTCATGTGATAGACTGGGGATGTCAAAAGGGAGGCCCGGGGCTCATTCTCAGCATTTGCATTGATTCTGTTCGGCTTCGATGATAAGGAGGGCATAAAATTGGTTTCCCAACTTGGGCAGTTGATGCAGATACACATTTGGAAAAAAAAATGTTAGGGTTAAATAAAAAGGATACAGATGAAATCTTCCTAAAATGCTACATGTTAGGTGTGACACATTGTATAAATATTGTATCAGTCGTGATTTTTTTTTCTTCTTTTGCTGTAAATTGAATTTGATTGTAACAGGACCCCAAACATCCACTGACTGTCAATTGAAAGCAGAATTTGTCAAATCTATTTATTAAATGTGTTTAAATAAAGAAAAAAATAGCCAGATCTTGTTCTTGTTGCTGAAAATACACAGACAAACAAAACAATCTAGACTAATTTCAGCTTTTTTTTGAACGGGGCAAACCTTCCTGACCATGTTTACATTATAAATCCACAATGATTCATAGATCTCTTGTTCTAAAGAAATACTGGTTTGCTTTTTTGAAAACACAAGCTTACTTTATTGTCCACCATGCAAACTAGAAAGGGTTTGTATTCCTAACTCAAACAAAAACAAAAATCGAATAATAGTTTGGTTCCCATGGCAGAAACTTTGTACATCACTATAATTGACTAAAATAATGTAGCTGAAAAATGTGGCATGAACGAAAAATGATACTGATTTTCAGGTTCTTACAATGATGGTCTTGGGTTGAAATCCTTGCCTCGGGCCTTTCTATGTGGCGGTAGCAAGTTCTGCCTGTGCATAGGTTCCCTCTTCCAGAGTCCAAAAAACATGACTGTTAAGTTAACAACTCTCTTAATTGAGCTGTGCATCTCTATGTTGCCAAGTGAGGGTATGGCGACCTGTTCCGAGTTTACCCCACCTCTCACCTGACGGCTGCTGGAGACAGGCACCAGCCTTCCCCCATCTAACTACACCCAATGGATGGATTCTGAAGTCTTGGCACAAATTACTTATCAATGTTGGGCTTGGACTTTGACTAGACCATTCTAACACATGATTCCATATATATTGTTGATTCTATATAGTATATATATTGTAGCTCTGGTCGGTCGCTGTCTTGCTGGAAGATTAAGCTCAGCTCCATTCTCAAGTGATTAGAACTGATTTTATGATTCTTGGATATTTGTACTTTTAGTTTCTTTTGGTTTTTAATTATTTCTTTATTATGTACTATGATCTTGTCATCTGCTTTTGTTTATTTGTCCATTAATTTTCTGCTTCATTATCATTTTGCATTTAGGATATTTGCTTTATTTGAGTTTCTACTTAGTTTTTTTTATCTTCCACTTTCTGCTTCATCAGTTCTGTTCATTTCCTTCCTGCCATTCTGCTCCCTGTCCCACCTGTACGTCTTCTTCGAATCTCTGTCTGCTCATTTCATCTTCTACCTGCATTTACTTAATCTTGATTATTTCCTCTGGCTCCTTATCATTCCTCATTCATTCTCAGTATATTTAAGTGCTCTGGTTTGCGTTCTTCTCCACTGGCTCCTTCTATTTATCTCTGGTACCTGCATGCGTTGGCCATATTACTTCTGGTGTTCAGGATCTTTCGTCATCATTTGCTGCCAGTTTCCTATCATTTTTTCATTTATTTTATCAAAGTTTTTCCACTAAGTTCAAAAATCAGTTTCTAGGTCCTCTTTAAAACTATGCTTTCTTCGAGGACTGTACTGTTTTTAACTCCATCCATCCAAACTATAATTCTCCCACTATCATGTTTCAAGCTGGTGATTGACAGGAAGTTTCGCATGTAGGCCAAGAAGTTCAATTCTGAACTAAGAGTAAAAGTAAAAGAGTATGACTACAAATGCATTACCACATACATGGTTATCAGATTTTTACTCCACTTATTGTTTTCCTTCTACTACTTTGTGTTTCCTGCTACTTTGTATATAGTCTATCACATAAAATCCCAATAAAATATTTTGAAAGTTCGATTGAGTTTTGATAGGCTTGAATACCTCAAGGCACAGCATGTATTCCCAGAATTTGACACAGTAAAATTTTCACCGGAGAGATAATGTCTCCACAGCTCACCACACCGGTGCCAGAAAATGGCGGCAGAGTCACATGAGATGCATTATTATTGACAGCATAGCTTAGGAGCTGGAATTTCCCAAGCAAGAAGCCCTGACCTCAAGTGTTGTCTTCGCCCAGACCCTCAGAGGAAATGACATTTATGAATTACAATGCTTTCCACAAGCCAAGAAGATACCAAGCCAAGGCGAAGCACGAGAAAAGCTGGGGTGTGTACTGATTAATTCATTTTTTTAAAAGCAGCTGGAGCAAGGAGACCGATTTATGTCAGTTTTGACTTACTAATTCAAAGCCGTTCTGACAAGTCGTCATCTCTTGGAACAAATGCTGCCATTTAGATGAAGCCAAAAGTGCCTATTGACATGGGAGTGAATACTTTTGAGCAATTATGCATCAGTTTAATGCAGAATGTGACCCAGCATGTGAATATTTGACCGCTGTCCATGCTTCCCTTATCTGCATCTCTCTTTCTCTCTCTTTCTCTCTCTCTCTCAATCTCTTGTGCTCTCTCTCTCTCTCTCTAACCTCTCTTTGTATCTGCTAGTTTTTCCCTCTCGCCTGTTGTCTCTCATCA
Source organism: Apricaphanius iberus (assembly GCA_028564705.1). Classification (NCBI taxonomy): domain Eukaryota; kingdom Metazoa; phylum Chordata; class Actinopteri; order Cyprinodontiformes; family Aphaniidae; genus Apricaphanius; species Apricaphanius iberus. The sequence goes on along the minus strand of JAPXFQ010001391.1, from coordinate 78,433 downwards.
GATTTCAGGAATTTCCCCCAGAGAGCTGTGCGGGTATTGAGGTCAATGTTTAAGGATGTTCTCAATTTTCCATTTACCTCCGTACCTCCAGCACCTGATCAGACCCCCCCCCCCAATACTACGAGCACAAATCAAAATGCTTTGCCAAAATAAATGGATCCATCATAAAATAACTCGGCAGCTCTATCTTATGACAGAATGTGCACCTGAGGCTGACTCTTTGACCCGCTAGGATCTCTGACCTCTCATCCTGATCATGAGACTCTGTCCTCCCATCGTCTCCCCGCTCTCCCCCAGGAGCCAGGAAGCAGGCTCTTGTGACATGGCAGTCTGTGGAGCCATGGAGAGGCCCATTAGTGTAGTCACATGGCAGGTTAGCACAGTTACTGGTGCAACCATGTGAGCTCTATTTTATAACAAGCAACAGCTGCCCCAAGGTTCATGATAGTTTCACTTGGGACAGGAAAATGTTGTCTGTACACAAGCAGAGTAAACATTTTGAGAAGATGTCAGTGGCAGGTAAAAGAGACATAAATTCAGCTGCTTAAGCTTCAAAATTAGTCTCCAGGTGTGTCAGGCCCCTAACTTTTATTTATTTATTTATTTATTTATTTATTTTAAGAAGCACATCACAACATTGTAAATAATGGAGCATTCTGTTTCTACTCAGTTTGATGAAGTGCGATTTTCCAAATTACCACTCTAAAATACGACAAAAAAATAAGCCCTGAAGCTGGAATTCAGACATGTAAGGTGAGACTTCTCCAAATAGCCCAATGTTAAATAACCAACATGGCTACAGCACACATGAAACATATTTACATTTTCAGCTATAAGCCTTTCATGCAGTTCTGACAGTTTGTATTGTATTAAACCAGTGGCAGACATAGTGTTATTAGGGATGCAATTATACCAATTTTTTCAAACCAATACCGATACGATACATGAATCTGAGTACTTTCCAAAACCAAGAACAAATGCCAATACTTCTTCTAGATAAAAAAAAAGCAAGAAGCTGGAAGACAGGCTTTATTCTCTTCTCTGCTTATTACAACAAATAATGGTGATATATATATATATATATATATATATATATATATAATAATAATATATATATATATATATATAATATATATATATATATATATATATAATATATATATATATATAAATTAATTAGTTAAAAAAAGACCACAAAACTTACATTTCAAGTGAAAATTAAACATTTTCCGTGAAATGATTGCACATTTTCCACATTTTAATTGTCAGTTCATGGTATTGGTTAACTAACCAATACCGATATAAGTAAATTAGAATGGTATCGGCCCTGATTCCGATACCAGTATCGGTACCGGTGTATCCTTGTGTTATATAACTGTTTAAATGTAAACATGTTCCTTTTATGTCAGATTTGAATCCATAAAAAAACAGAGAAAAATAAAATACAGCAAATCTCACTGGTTTCAAAAATTTAAGTGTTGCATTCTTTGGGCCTGCAGATATTGAATTTCTCAAGTTCCTGTTTAGGTATACAACTAGAATAATCCCTGAAATAACAATGACGACAGTTAGAGGTCTTCGAGTCAGTTTTAATGTTACAAAGATTACAATATCCATTCTTATTAGGCTTGTTTGTCATTTAAAAACATTTTAAATGTATTATAATAAGCCAGAATTTCTGTACTAAAATATTTTTAAGGCTGGAAAACATCCCTCTGTCGTTCTGTAATTAATCTGTAAAGTGTTTCACTTAGTGATTTGAGTTCCTGAGATAAATTAACTGTATGATAAATGTTTGATAATGTATTTGTATATCAATAAACTACTGGTATTCTAATTGTAAACATGCTTATTTTGTATTTGAACCAATTAAATTAATATAAATACAATAAAACAAATAACAAATCTTCTTGTTATATGCAATTGGTGGATTCTATTTGTCTTCAGACAGCAACTATTTTAAGTGGCAATCTATAATAAAACATCAGGTGAAGTTGGATCTCTAACTCGAAAAGTCACAGACTGGCAAAACGCTCAAGTTGTCCTTCAAATATGGCTGCTTAGCATATAGAATGTGGTGAAGGTTGTGGGTATAAACTGTTTAATTGGACTCTTGATTGTTTGTATCAGCGACCTTGCTGAATCTCGATCTTGCTGAATAATCTATATTTATGCACACGCCTCTTTTGTGTCTGAAACTGTTGAAAGAATTATATCAATGTTGGCTTTTTTTTTTCTTTTTTTTTTTGCTCAGCAGGAACATGTACAACTCTTGAGTGACGTCATTTTCAGATCTGAGTTTCTGATCCCGAGACAAATGGATCGCGTCATTAGGCATAAAAAACACATCTATCAGACGATGGCGCTGAACACTAACAAATATCTGAATGACAAGTATTCATGTAAAGTATAAAAAAGATAAATGTGTTTAAAATGACATATTTGCTTTAAGTTGGAGGCCTTAAGGCTACTAAAAATGTATAAAGCTTAAAGTAACTTTAAACTGATTTGTTTCAGTTTTGAAATATTAGAAAATTCTAGACATAACCCGTCTTTTTATTTCAGGGCAGTTTTGCCAATGTTATATTTGTTAAAAACAACAATCATCTTTAGGCTACTTGAATTTAAATACGTTATCAAGAAACGTGTTTCTGACAAGGAGCATTATTTCTAACAGTAAATAAAGAATAAAACAGAGAGTAATGCATTGGTGAAAATGATTACAAATCGTGCGTCAAGGAGGGAAGACGCTTTCAAGGCCGCGCAATTCAGTTTCTCAGTAATGACTAGGCTGTTACTGATCAACAGCTTTTTGACGAGTGCAACTGATTTAGCAGGACGTCTCGTTTATGCTGCTGTTCTAGAGTGCACGTTTGATCACTTTGATTGGTTATTTTATTTATTTTTGAAGCATTCAAAGTCTTACGAGAGGTTTAATGCTTGTATACAATAAACGAAATCAATCTGAAGTCTGTTGTTAAAGTTGAGATTTTTTACCAATTTAAGTTACCTTTATCCACAAAGTGCAAAGCAGCTCAATATTATGCAATAAATTTCGGACATTTTACAGCTTTTGTTTAATATTTTTCTACATCAGAATCACCGGAAAATACCCGAATAAAATTGCATCACATAAGTTTTATTAATGAAACCTGCTGAAGTTTTTACGCAATTAATCAACTCAGCAATTAAAAATACGAATTTATTGTTGACTGCTTAAGCACTTTTTAAATACATATAAACCAAATGTATACATCCTAAATGTATATATTAATGTATAATTATCCCTAAAGGGATAATTCCTGCAGGCGAAGGGCTCATCCAGCAGTATGAGCCAAACAGACTCAATTAAAATTGCAGCTCTCAATAACAAGCTGCACACACACACACACACACGCACACACAAAAACAGCACGAAAACCCCGCATGATTAAAACTCTTCCTTGCAAAAAACAACCTGTACAAAAGGAAACAAAACCAATGCACAACTCACTCCACAAGCATGATAGGCCTCACGCAGAATCTCTGTGCCGCTGAATTTTAGCCGGCGGGGTGCATCAAGCAAGGTGTTTTCCCCCCCACACACTCCCACACCCCACATCCCCCCTTCCACCAGCATCTTCCTCAAACCCAAGCGCCACCATCAGCACCTCCGAAGCCCTAATCCAGATGAGTGTATATTAGGAGCGGGGAAAATGTCGCAGCGGAAGAAACAGATAAGTCCTTGCGTCCCCGTCTGCCGCCGACTATTTTCTCTGTGTGCGCCACTTGTGTCTTGGACATAAGGGGAGAAAGACGCACACATCGCTCTCTGTTATCATTTTTTTCCATGTTTGCAGCACAAAACTGCTTTTTGTTCCCCCCATTTTTTTCATTTACGAGGGTTAATGGATAGAGGCTTGGGCGTTTGATCACATGGCTACAATTCACCTGAGATGAAGACAAAGAGAGCAAAGAGAAGGAGCATGGAGAGAGAGGGAGAGAACTGAGAGCGGGGCTTCACATAAGAAGCAATCGGACACACAGGGGTCATTGTTGCTGTCGTTTGGTGACTGTGTGTGCGTGTACGTGTGTGTGCGTGTGTCTTTTATACGCTCATCAGATGCTGCCTCCCATCAGGCCACACTTTAACGGTTTATATCACGGCCTGAAAGAGCGTGCAAATGGGCCATCATGTGCGGACACGCAGCAACGAAGAGAAGTGTAGGATTTATAAAGAGCTTTAAACGGAAAACACCAAGGTGCAAATTATTTAGGGCTCTATTTTCTTCAGGGCTCTATTTTCAGGGTCAATAAACAGATATCAAAAAATAATAATGTTTGACTGTTGTTTTTTTGACTTCACCTGTAACTGTTCCCACATCTTCATCCGAAAGTGAGAATAGTAGATATAAGCACAAAAAAGTTTTTTGTTTTTTGTTTGCTTTTTATAACTTGCAGATACATGTTCCAAAAGTAATACCATGTGTATTTATTAACATAATATCGTTTTTGAGATGCTTAATGATCTTTGTCTACAGGACATTGCTCACAAACCGTGTCGAATTTAGGTTCATTTTATATGTATTTAACTGAATGTTATTTAGGGGTAACAGAGTATAGACGGACCTAAATATAAAAACGTTTTACATTTTATAGATTGTTTGCAGAAAAACACTAAAAAAGCTTATATTTCTAGTTCATGATTTGCACCACTTTGTTTTGGTTCATTTAATTGGCACTAAAGTTCAGGTGATAATTTGGCAAGTTACTGTAAAATGTATACAGATTGTACACGATGTACACGTATTTTTAATGTTGTTTCCTAGGATCAGTAATGTGTTGTTTTCTGAGGTAAAGTTGACCTCAGGTTTAAATTAGCTTTTTAGAGCAACGTGGAAACAGGCTATATCAACATTGCAGTGGGTTTTATTTAGGGACATTTGAGTAATGTAAACTTTGTGAATACATATCATCATAAAATTCCCATGATAAAGTTTGCGGTTTACTGTGAAAAAAAGGTGAAATAATAAAAAAAAACATTGTAAAAATTTAAACTTAGGTTTTTGAGTCAATGAAACTGTCTTCGATGAGGTCAAAGCCAGATGTGTGTTACTCACATCCTGATGTACAAACTGGAAGAAAGATTATAGAAATATCGGCGTTATTACGAACTGATTATACATTCTTTTTTCAAACTCACTTATACAGTGAGGAAGACGTATTCAGAACAATCTATGGGTTTTGACTTGGATATTAACAATACAGCAAGTTGCATTATTTTACAATCAGATGACGATATCATATTCAGTAAAATAAGCCACAAAGATTTTTAAACCATGGTAATGGCTCACAATAGGCCAATAATGGACTTCAGTTATAAGATGTTGCGCATAAAATGAGTTTAGTATCCTTTTCTTTACTCTACAAATTATTTTCCAAACGGATTTGACACGCGAGCCGCTATCTGTGTTTCAATTTGTTTAACCTATCGAATTAAAAAAGGTTGGGTACAAATGAACGCCATCCTTATTTCTCCACTCACTGCAAAAAAAATGTGTTTCATTTGGTTAAGGTGGATGAATACAAATGCATGAAATGTTTTTCAAATTTTTATTTGTTAGAGAAAAAAGTAGCCTTTTTTTGGTTTTCCATAGCAATGTGTCACATTTGAGAGGTGTATTTAGGGGTATCGCAGTAAAAGGGGTGATTTAAACGCTCGATAAAGTTTTATGATTTCTATTTACTAAAAAAAAAAGGAAAACCATGTCATATTTGAGTTTTTTTAGAACAATGCGTGAAGTTTGGTAACTAAACTGACTGTCTCAATATGTGTTTATCTGGTTTTAGGGGATAAGAGTGAAGGAGGGCTGGAAATTTAGAAAACCGTGAGGACTTTTTCAAGTTTTCCAGAGCGATGTGGCAGATCTGTGAGCTACACTCATTGTATCAAAAAGTATTTCCGCAGTTAGGTTTGTCCACTACATTTAAAATTTCAGGATTGTTTTTTCTTTTCTTTTTTTTTCTGGAAGTGAATCACAGTGCAATAACTTTCCCCACGATTGTTTGTTTGTTTGAACCATGTTAACACGGCCAACAAAGATGCCCTTCTCCTGCCTCTAAATGGCCGCACTGTACACTCATCTGAACTACTCCAAGGTAAAAATCTCACCTCTCCTCTGCTGCAATTCAAGCAGTGATGGGCAGTGAGCTCTGATACGCGCTTCAGTCCACTTAGCCTGCACCTACTTAATAAAATAACCAATCAGAATGCAGCACCGTGCTCTGAGGGGCGGGCATTAACCGTGTACTGGAATGCTGTCTCTTTGGGAATGTTTTCCACTTTCAATCACTTTTTTTTCCTCCCAGTCCTTCTCACAAGGCGCTCTTTAAGCTCCGCTGTTGCCACACAGAGCAGCCATTCATCGGCTTTGCAGTCAGCCACACACACCACCACTGGACATCTAAATTGGTAGGTTATGTAATTTTATAATGCAACATTTCGGGCATAAATGATATCGATATTTGTATGTACCCTAAAAGAGTTATTAATACTGAAACAGATTTGGCCTTAATCTGTATTTTGTATAAAATTGTATTTGAATTTTTGGATACCATTTACTAGAGATGACGTTTTTGGATATGCTAAATTTCACCTGTTATAATAGCCTGTGTTAAATTATTGCGAATTATTGTTTAAACAAACTAGAGCTTTTATAACATTTATTGTCAGAATTTTACTCGAGTTAAAATGTCCTCTCTTTTTGTCTCACTTTAGCTGCTATTTCAGATTTTTTGAAAAGGACCCGACAGTGAGAAAGGATATATGGACTCATAATTATGACCCTACCCAAGAAGAGTCAGAACTAACCCTTGATTGGAGACGCCACAAACTTTTTATCGAGTCAGTAACATTTAATAAAATATATAATTGGTCTTTATTTAAAACATAATTTTGACAATATTGGCCTACATTAAACAGACAAAAAACAAACAGAAACTATGTCAGGAGAGGAGCACAGCCTGTCAGAGTCAGAGCTGAGTCCAGTGGGGTCAGACGACGGCCACTCGCTGTCACCGAGTCAACCCGGAGCGCCACACGGCCCGGACTCCCCCCTGAGCGGCCCGCCGCAGCAGCTCACCGCGCTCTGCGTGGCGGATGCGGGCAGCGAGGACGGAGGTAGATCGATGGCCAAGTCGGAGGAGGAGGACGATCGCTTTCCGATCGGGATCAGAGAGGCGGTCAGCCAGGTGCTGGACGGATACGACTGGACGCTCGTGCCAATGCCGGTGCGCGTGAACAACGGGAACAAGACGAAGCCCCACGTGAAGAGGCCCATGAACGCGTTCATGGTGTGGGCGCAAGCCGCGAGAAGGAAGCTGGCAGACCAGTACCCCCACCTGCACAATGCGGAGCTCAGCAAGACCCTGGGCAAGCTGTGGAGGTTCGTATGAGTGAAGGAGTAGCGACGCTCCGCCATCATTTATATATGTGTATTCAGATTCTAATGCAAAAGGATGATGTGCTTCAATTTGGGACACTAAACGCACCAGCAGTCTGCTTTTATTTGCGTAAAAATAATAATAAGACACCCAAAGTTGAAAAAGAAGTAGGCCTACTTATCATATTAAAATACCCCGTATATTCTCAACAAATCTATAGGACATAACTAGTTCTTGTTTTTCTCTCCCCAGGCTGCTAAACGAGAGTGACAAGAGGCCATTCATCGAAGAGGCAGAGAGGCTGAGAAAACAGCACAAGAAGGACTATCCGGACTACAAGTACCAGCCACGGAGACGCAAAAATGGCAAACTGGCCCCTGCCAGTGAGTCTGACAGCCAGGGGGAGGGGGAGGCCAGCCATTCCCAGTCTCACTACAAGACCCTACACCTAGATCACAATGGTGGGGCTGGTTCTCCACTGGGTGACCTACACCACCACCACCACCATCATCACCATCATCCCACAGGTGTGTAGCACCCTGGTATACTAAGCAATGGCATATCTTCAAAATAGGGTTATCACATTTAAAATGATATATGGTAAGGCCAAACCCCCCAGACAATGGACATTGATAGTGATGTAGAGCCAAATAAAATACATTAGGAATTAAACTTTATAGTGGTTAAATCATGTTCTAATTTAGTCCAAATTAATCCCTAACCCTTAAACTTGATATGAAACAAGGCTCCTTAAGAAAATATGATTAATCTCAAACACCTTTCAACTCTATTTGGACCTCAGTTGGTGTCTTTATGTAGATGACTATTTACACTTAATTTTTCAGACACATTTTCACCTTGTTTAGAAGGAAATCATCTCAACAAAGTGAACTCACCTAACTTTTTTCTATGTCATCTACCGACACAAGCGATGTTAAAAAAATTACCTTGTAAAAAAACAAGACAGCAACAAAAGAGCCAAAGTTCACCTGACAACGCTGGTCTGTCTTCTCTTTGTCTAGGTCAGGGTCACAGCCCACCCACACCCCCCACCACCCCAAAGACAGAGCTTCAGTCTGGGAAACTGTCAGATGCCAAAAGGGAGGGCGGAACAGGAGCAGGCGGAGGATCTGGGGGTTCCAGGAGCGCTCTCGGAGTGGCAGCTGAGGGGCCGTCTGGTGGTCCTTCATCGTCAAGCACCAAACCCCACATTGACTTCGGCACTATGGACATTGGTGAGATCAGCCACGAGGTGATGTCCAACATCGAGCCATTTGACGTCAATGAGTTCGATCAGTACCTCCCTCCAAACGGGCACCCACAGAGTGGCGCCGGAGCACCCTCGGCCAGCTCCTCCGCCTCATCCTACGCTTACGCCCTAGCTGCGGCCAGTGGGCACTCAGCTTGGCTCTCTAAACAGCAGCAACAGCCCCAGGCCACTCCTTCATCTTCGGATCCATCGAAGGCCGCCATCAAAAGCGAGTCTGCATCCGCTAGCCACTATGCAGAGGCTTCATCCTCCCCCTCCACAGGTACCCACGTCACCTACACCCCGCTCAGCCTCCCCCACTATGGCTCTGCTTTCCCTTCGCTGGCCTCCAGGGCTCAGTTTGAGTATGGAGACCACCAGGCCCCTGGGGCATACTACGCCCACTCCAGCCAGGCCCCAGGGCTGTATTCAGCATTCTCTTACATGGGCCCCACACAGAGGCCTCTGTACACTACCATAGGAGACCCCTCCAGCGTGGCGCCCTCTCACAGCCCCACACACTGGGAGCAGCCTGTTTACACCACCCTCACAAGACCTTGAGGCAGAGCAGCTGAGTGGTGGGAAATATGGGAAGTGTGTGAGTGAATCTCTTATATCTGTGTGTAAACATGTGAGTGTATGAATTGTATGGGTGTATCTGTGCCATATTAGCGTTTTTTACCATTATTTTCTGTTTTGTCTTTTAGTCAACGTGATTAAAAAAAAAAGTGTCCACAGGAGAACGCAGAATAAAATGCAAATCATGGGCCACACAGCCAATCAAAAACACGTCAACCGTAACACACGTGTGCCATCCTGTTTTACTTTTTTACTTTGTCATGTACAGCACTTGTATATATGTTATAAGAAGTAGAAGAGTGAGAGCTAGGATTGGACCAGTGTTGGATTAAATATTGATTCTGAATACAGAGTTGACAGGCTTTTAGACTGGCATAATCTAATTTTATTAACCAAACTAAACGATTATTTGGTGTTTTTGTGTTCATAAAAGTAGTATGTTTATTTTCATCACTGGTCTAACTATCGGGACTGATTGGGACCACTTCTATGGGGGGGTGGGGGGTGGGTTATTCTGTTTGATTTCAGATGTTCCTTGAGGCTGTTTTTCATGGCCAAAAATAGAAAGAGCTTTTTTTGTTATTTTTGTTGTTATTTTTGCTCTGTAGATAGCTCAGCCTGTATTTCTTCCTTTGGATCTATTTTGCTGAACTAAACAAGCATGTATAATGGGGGAAAATAGGAAAAAAACAGGGAAAGAGAGCTGTTAAAGATGTAGTATTTTAATGTGTGACTCCTTGGAGATTTACCTCAGTTCTGTTTGCCTTGTGGCGATCACCTGGATTCCTGAATTTGTTTTATTTTTTTTTAAAGCATTTTGTTGAGTTTTAAATGACGAACGCTTTGATCATTTATTCTCCAATTTTGTTAAGATCTAGAGGTCTTAGCCAAATCTTTTGGGGTAACAGGCCAGCTCGGCGTATTAATTTAGGATTAGAATCACATGGACAAGGCTCTACATGTTGGCCAAAACTGTGCCTTCACCTTCAGTTTACGCCTTAGCAGCCCTCTCCCTCTTTACCAACCTGAATAATGGTCATTACCACAAGTTTGCCTTTATTACTTGACTCAAATGTTTTATACTGACACTTTTGGCATGCATTTTTTTATGTAAGTAATAATGCATTGTGTGTCACATCTTCACTTCTTCCATTTTGTATAATTCTTGTTAGTTTTTTTAAGTGTTTGGTATACGCTCACTCGAGTATTTTTGCTTCCTTACAAAAAAGCAATGTTGAAATATTATTGTCATCTATTAAATCGATTTATTTATAAAAATAAATTGTGTGAGACTTATTTTGTGCAATAAGCATGTGAAAAGTGAAGAAGTAAATAAATAACATGGTGCTGACGTGTTAACTGTAACAACAACACAATCAGAGCCCCACCAACCTAAGCTGTTTACTGTGTTTGTGTGTGTGGTGTGAGGCTAAAATTGACTACTAATTCCCCACGTTTAATCGGCTGGGGACTGCGTGTTACTGAGGGGCACAAAGGGAGCCTTTTAGTCGCCAAGTGGGACGCAGTGAGAGAGGGGAAGAAGGAGGGAGTGTGCGAGGAGCCAGAGGCAAAGCCAGTTTCAGCTCAGGAACCAGTGCACACTTGGACTTTTGTGCATGGCTTTTCCTCTGACCCTGCCCTGTCCTCTCCACCTGAGGCTCACTACTTGCTTCCACATTCAGCTGCAGTTTAAACTCATCAGAAGGGCATCCAAAATTCAAATGTCAAGTTTAGTGACTGTGTTTCAGAGCACAATCACTGAGCACATTGCCAAAAGTTAAATAACTTTGGAAATAGAATATGGAATTACGGTGATCAAATATTTTCTTGGCATTTGAACCTTTAGTAACATTACACTCACAAACCTCAATGGGGATTTTACATAGTCTAACACAGAGTAGTACAAAATTAGTGAAAGAATACTGATAGATGTATCAAATGTGAAGAGTACCGCTGATTTGTTTTCAGTTCCCCTAAATCAACCTTTTCTAGTAGCCTATTTCCTTTTGTTGGTGTTATAGCAATAGAGTGTACTACCTTTTTACATTTACACTTACATTTCTGTCCTATAATTTTTACAAAATAGCTCAAGTTCATTCACTTGTGAAGGAGTGCATCTGATTTAGAGGCACATATTTTCAATTACACTTAGGTCTGAACTATGGACATTCTGGCATGTGAATAGGCTTCAAACTAAACCATTCCATCGTTTTCTATGTTTAGGGTTGTTGCTCTGTAAGAACAATAAACTTTCAACACAGTCTCATCTTTTGCAGATTTTAACAGGTTTTCTTCCAGGATTGCCCTATAATGTTTTTTTTTATTTTTATGTATTTGTAACTCCATCATATTTTCAGCTCTGTCTGGAATCCCTGTCCCTACTGAAGAAAAGCATATATAAACCATGCTGCTACCACCAGTTCCAGAGTTGGAATAGTGTTTAGGGCAGGGGTCACCAACGGTTTTGATACTGAGAGCTACTTAAAGGCTGCTGAGTAACACGAAGGGCTACCTGTATAATTCTATGTTGATATGCTGTGTCTGACCACATGTTGATTGCTCAAAATATTAATGATTTGAGACAGGAAACAGATACATTTCAACATGCAACTTTTTTAAAAATTTTTATTAATCTCTCAGTGCATTGACATTTTTTGCTACTTTTAGAACTTGTCCAGAGGGCACCTTATGCTGTCCCTGAGGGCAACTTGGTGCCCGCGGGCACCATGATGGTGACCCCTGGTTTAGGGTGATGCACATTACCAGCTTTTCTTCAGATTTAGCACCTGCACATTGACCAGATGTTCAATATTGCTAACCAGAGCACAATTGCTCACCTGTTTGCTGGCTCCCTCACATGGCTTACGGTAATCTTCAAATGATACTATTTGTGCCTTACCTTGATGGAAGTACTACCAGAGGTGGTTAGAGTACCCAAAAATTGTACACAACTAAGAGTAGCACTACTTCAACATATTTTTACTCAAGTAAAGGTAAAAACTAGCCGTCCAACAATACTTGAGTATTAGTAAAAAAGTATTTGGTTAAAAGGTTACTTGAGTTCTGAGTAACATCTGATTTAGTATATCTAAAATAATACTGATAAAATTACACTGAAATTCTGGTATTTTGAAAACAAAGGGTTGGAAAAAAAAAAAAAAAACTAAATTAAAAATGAAAAAATGTAAGCAGATGAAACACTCTTCTAAGTCATATTCTTTTCAATATAATACTAATAGTTACATTTATTAATGTGTACATATATCTCAGAATTATGTAAATTATGTCTGTATTTAAAAAAACAACACATTTGTTCATTATCTAAATTTACTCACAGTGGGTAGACCATCCAGAAATTTTACTCAAGTCATACTTATGATACTTCATAATAATATTACTCAAGTAAAAGTAAAAAGTATAATGTGGTAAATCTAGTCTTGAAAGTATATTCTAGCCAAAATATTACTCGAGTAAATGTAACTAATTACTGCCCACCCCTGATTATTTCATTTTTGAGAAACGCTGCGAGTATACCTCCTGTCCAGTTGGTGGCGGTAGATTGCCTCGGAATTCAAAATAGGGGCGCGAACCTTCAGCGATCAAAACACATGTAAAGTGGAGAGGACCTACTGACCACTGTCTGAACAGGTCAGGGATGCTTTTTGAAAGCTTTATAATATACTGTCGGCATATTTAGAGTCATATAAGAAACGAGGGATTTAATCCTTCCGGAAAACCTTGTAGTTACTCTTGCCGTCTGAGCAGAATGTAGCATTGAGCTAACCGAAGACTGATCTCTTTCCCGTTTGTGGTTAAATTAATCTGCTGCATGGGTTCCATTAGGACACATACAATTTAACATAACAGTAAACGTTTTAATCTAACGACGGGGATCCTTTCAGCCAGCAACCATGGACCTGAAGCAGTTTGAAGCGGACAACTCTGGCAGCTGCAGGCTGGCCTCCCTTATCCCTGATGTGTGCAGAACCGAGGACTGCTGCCTGGGAGTGGATGAAGCAGGCAGAGGTCCTGTGCTCGGTACGTTACTGATTTCATCATTTGTCTTTTTATTTGTATAGAAATAAGTGAAAAATATTTGCAAAAACCCTAACGCTAAAGCTAGAGGTGCTTTGCGTTGATCTTCTCTGATCGGGCGTTTGGTTTGATAAGCATATTATAAATGGGTTAAATTAGAAGTGTGAAAAGTCTTGTTGAAACGCACCAACACAAAATAATTAGTATGAAAATATACTATAAATAAAACATCTTTAAAAAAAAGTTTACCTTAGATACTTTATTGTCCACTATGAGTGAAGATTGGTCATTTACATCAACTTATAGACAAAATGCAACAAACAAGTATAATGTTCTCATAAAAGTTCTGCTAGTTCAGATCTGCTGACCACAAAAAGCAGATTTTAAAAAAAGTAAAAAACTATGGCTTCAACGTGTTCAAATAACTAGTTACTTTCGATGCAAAGGAGTGTTTTGTTCTACATTTTAAAAGCACTCCGGGTAACAGTATAAAAGCAGTAACAACTGGATGCGATGTTTGTAATCAACAAGAATACACTTTGCCTTGTTAAGGGACCTCTGTTTGTAGACATGCTCCAGATTATTCTGACTAATGCCCAGCATTTTACAGGCAGTAGTCACTAATTTCCTCAGTGTGTTCTTACGTGCTTCTGTTATGCCAATAAAGCAGCACGTAAAACAACTCGTTAAAACATTCTCCACAAAAGTGCTGTCAAACATCTTCAGCATTTTGCAGTTAACATAAAATAAAACCAGCTTTGTCAAAAAAATAAGTCTGTCTACCAGGGTAAGATATTGGTACGTATTTGCAGTCCGTAACGGATGCTCTCTGATAGCTGTCATACTTGAGGATGTGACAGTCTGATTTGGTCTAAAATCAGTCAACATCAGTTTTGTCATTGACCCGTTTAGGAGCAGGTGGGTCGAGACTAAACCATTTTGTTGCTCTTCTTTTATGACATTGCTGCCAACTGTTTAGAAACTGCTTCAGTTTCAAACTAAAAGGATTCTAGTTCCCACTCGATGATTAATTATAAACTTCATCTTTAAGTGGAACTACATGGTTACTGAGATTTTCAGGGGCCTCAATATATCATATTGACATGTGTGCGTTATTGCTGCATGTATATTTACAAGTTTTTTTGTTTGTTTGTTTTTTCTGATTTAGGACCAATGGTGTACGGGATATGTTTTTGCCCTGTTTCAAAAAAGGAGGAGCTGAAGGACCTGAAAGTAGCAGGTAATCCCTTTTATTTATGTATTTTCCTCAGAAGACTTGAAAATGCTGTTGTTGCTGAGATGGATGGTAGGAGGAAGTATGGAGGAGGGGGGCACGGATGTTACGTACGGTAGACTCTTTATTCTCCGCTTTTCTACAACGTGTGAACCAAACATTTAGCACAGAACCCACAGGTCCGCAGCTTTTTTTTTTTTTTTTCACGTAGATGTCAAATTACTTGCTTGCAATGCAAAATACATAGCCTACACATTGGCAGGTTTGTATTTTGTAGGCGTGGCGCTGGAATTTCTGCCGTGGCGGAGCGCCACAGTAACGACGCCACTTGTGTGCTATTTTTCTTTAACCATGCACAGAATTCTTTCAATAGACATGATCTGAATCATTACATCTTCTCAGCCTTGGTAAATAAAAGCTTTTTCTGTCTTATGTCAGATTCAAAGACGCTGAATGAGGATGAAAGAGAGAATCTTTTCCAAAAACTCGACGAAGCAAAAGACTTCGTAGGCTGGGCCCTGCAGATTCTTTCACCCAACATGATATCCACAAGCATGTTGCAAAGGTAGAGCACGTTGAGCTCTCACGTATGCCAACTAGAGGGTGACACGGGAATCAATTGTCGCTCCCATCTCGATCCCAAAAAAATACTCCCGTCACATCCCGATAACGTGACAGCCCCCCCCCCCCCCCAAAAAAAATCTTGTCCCGAAAAAATCCAGAGAGAAAGACTCCCGACCCGAATCCCGTAGATTAGTAATTTAAGTTGTATGGCGCTCGCTCCCCACGGCCCCTTATAAACCATAGCCTAGCACAGTATCAAAGATAATCTATTTAGCTTTATCCGCCGTCTTTAACCGTATCCTGCATTCTCGTTGTTTGGCCACCTTACCACGTCATGAATGGACTCGATTCGTCTGACTACCAAACTATTAAGATACACGCGTTTTCAGTCGGATATAATATGCTTACCAGTTTATCCAGGTGGTGTAGCAACAACGTAGCAGTTTCAGTTTTGGTACGTGCGGTGTAGTAGACCCGATGAAATTCAACTAAAGATAGCGATCTGTCAGATTGCATTTTGCAGCGGAGTTAATAACCACACACATTGGCACCACATCGCAGCCTCATTTTTTAAAGCTATTTCCCTGATATCTGACGAGATAAATGTAAAAATAAAAAATGAACATTTCTAATTTCCGGTTTCCCGTCCGATCCCGTGGATTATTTCCTGTCCCGTCCAAATCACGTTACCAACAGTGAAATTGACTCCCGTCCCGCGGGAATCCTGCAGGAATCTCGTGACCCGCGGAAATCCCGAAAAATTGTCACCCTCTAATGCCAACCTGTGTTTGTAATTAATTTGCACACACAATAATTATGTTTTTTACTGTGCTTCAAGGACAAAATACAACCTGAATGCCCTTTCACACAATACAGCAATTGGTCTAATACAGTATGCCTTGGACAGTGGAGTACAACTCAAAGAGGTATGTGAACAGTGCCCCTATAGCGTTTCATTTAGTTCAGCCTGCAGAGCACCCTCTGACTTTAAAATCAGCCGCTTTCGGTGTATTAATGATACTTCATTATATAGGTGTCATTTTCCATCCTATGTGATTCTCTTTTGACTATCACCTCCTCCTCTGTCCTGTTTAATATCTGTGTTATTAATGTCTGTAGGTGTACGTGGACACAGTCGGGCCGGCAGAGAAGTATGAGGAGAAACTCTCCCAGCGGTTCCCTGGTATCGAAGTGACCGTGAGGCCTAAAGCCGATTCCCTCTTCCCTGTTGTTAGTGCGGCCAGTATCTGTGCAAAGGTTAGTCAGCAAATACAGATTGCTGCCATTTTTTTCACTTGTTGATCATGTTTCTCTCTGATAACTAGAGTTCATTTGGCCTAATTTCTATTCAGAACGTTTCTACAGCTGATACAGACACTATCATGGTTAGATTTTGGAAAACACTAGCCTGAAAATAGCATAATAAGGCAGATTTCTTTTATATATAGGACCCTCGTTTATCAACGGTACTTACGCACAGATCCGTGTGTGTTTCGTGCGTAGGAACAATTCTACGCATTGTGTGATATTTATCAATTTGTATCTGCGTAGAAATATTCCTAAATATATATAAACTTTTAATTGTTCTTATGCACAGCATCTACTGTTAGAACAGAGGAACAGCAACAATAAAACAGTTTTACTTTGACACAATATTTATCTCAGCAGTTTATTGCCCCCACCAAGGAGCTCATGTTGCTGTCTGTCTGTCGTTCAGCAACATATCTTAAAGTTATGGACGGATCTGCATTAAACTCTCAAGAAATGTTTGAAATTTACCAAGAAGAAACACATAATTTAATTTTGGGAGCAATCATGCTTTGAGATACTGTCACCTGTCACTAGCAGTCTGCGCTGTCTGTGTGCAGAACAACCTCCCCCCATTATTTGTTTGTTACATCAAGTGCTTCAGCTTAATGCGATGCTGTTTCACTTATAAATAAAAGGTTTGCAGACTGTTCTGTGAGAACCAAATGTTTGTGCTTATCAGTGAAGTAGGCTGTCGCTTTTTATTTGCATACTGATGGCAGCAAAAGCGGTGTCTTCAATTAAAGACTGCCATACACGTGTCAAATATGACGATCGGACCAGCTTCAGTAGGAGATCTGGCCAAGCTGTGTGCTGAGGGGCGTTTTATTGGATTCAGTTTGATATTGAACCATTTTTTATTTTATTTCCAACCGGAGCTTCTCCACTGTCCTGACCGGATTTACTGCCTGTGTCACGTTTTCCTAGGCAGGGCTGTACGCTTAGCTTTTTCACAAGGAGCACAGGTGCTCCTAAATTAAAAGATTTAGGAGCACAGAAAAAAATTTAGGAGCAATATGAAATTTCTTAAATAACAATTTTATTATTAAATCACATTAAATGAAATACACAGAACATCCCTGTCCCAATTTTCTTTATAGTCTGGTCGCCTGGCACGTTTTGCTAAATTCATCCAACGGTCCAAGGCAGGACTTGGATCATAATCCTCTAGATTTGGCCCCTCCAAGGTGATCCTCATGAGGTCTTCAGTGGTGGAGACCGCAAGGCTGCTTCTTTTGGAGCTTTTTATGCGGTTCTGTGCAGAGAAGCCCCTCTCGCACCGGGCAGCTGAAATGGGCAGCACCAGCATCAGCTGCACCAACTCCAGTATGTTCTAGGGGGATCAAGATAGGCCTTCCTTATCTCATCTATAACCACCAATAATAGGAGGGCACTGCAGCATACAAACACTCAGCAGTGTTTGCTTACCTTGTAATCCTCCCTAACCCACTGTAGGACTTGTCCTTGAAGTTTTGACTGACCAAAATCTTCAGTCAAAAATAGAATATCACGATTTTTCAATTATATTATCACGATTTCGATTTTATCACGGGTTTTTTTAAATGATCACCAAAAAATCTTAAATTACACATTAAAGAAGAGAAACATTAAATAAATTAATTAATTCAAATTAGGGATAACCAAATCAGGGCTTAAATACTGATACGTCTTTCCCATACCAAACATCATAGAAATGCACAGAAAGTTCTGAATGAAACTATATATACACTGTATGTATATACAGTATATATATAAATATTTTTAATTTTTCAAATAACCTCAATGAAAAATACATCTAAATCATACATTTATTTAAATGTATTATATAAAATTTTAATCTTGACTTGTCTAACAAAACAGAAAGCAAACATTAACTTACTTTAGTTTTAAAATATGATATTCAGAAAATAGAATAAAATATAATCTTTTAAAATGAAAGACTAATATGCAGCTGCAAATATGTGCAAGATATATTGTGACAATCTATAATACGGCAATTAATAATCCTCATTCAATGGGGTAAATGCAGCTTTAACTGGTTCAAATGTTTTTTGCAGAATGCTGATATTATAAACAGGCACACATAAAGCTGCCTAATAAAAACGTAAGTGATAACAATGTAGTGTAAAAACACAACGGTATACAAAGTGCTGCTACATAAAATAATGAAGGTAGACTGTAATATAAGCAGTTCTAATTGTTCTTCCATCCATCCAAACATATTGTTAATATTCCCTGCAATCTCTGCGCATTCAGCGTACATGCGTGGAATGGAGGTGTTTGGGGGGAAAAGGCAGCTGAGCAACTGCACGGATAGTTTGCCGTCTGTGTCGTAGGGGGTACGTTTTATGATTATTTTTTCTAGCGCTTGCTGAACTAAGAAGAAAAAGCGCTAGCCACTGCTGCTGCAGTCGGCTTTATACCTTTAGCTGCCAGACGACTCATTGTATTGTTTGGGATGTGAGTAAACAAGTTTAAGGTGTTGCGATCACTTGCCTTGACGCTCTCCTTGCAAACATTGAAAATATTGTTTGTTTGCTCTTTGTCGTCTGTTAAAAAAACAAACCAGTTCCATTCAACGGATGAGGACTTTGACTTCGGAACGAAAACTTCATTTACGCTCCCAGACGCGGCAACGCCATGCTTGTTTACAGGTTGCGCACATGCAAAGGGGGACTTGTCAATTATTTGTAGCCTATACAGGTGCGCAAACATTTTACTCTACTCTGGTCTGTATTGTATGGACTTAATGTAGGAGCAAAATGCGAATGAAAGGGTTGAAATCAGCACTCGCACGTGTGCGCCCATTTTATTTTTTCTACTCGCACTAATGTATTTTTAGTCGCATATGCGACGACATGCTCGCACTGTACAGCCCTGTTAGGTGGAGTTATTTATTCTGTTGCTTCCCCCTGCGCTGACACAACCAAACAGTAATGTTTAGGACTAATTTTACGTATTTAATTTGTTCAAAGAAGTTAAGGATCTCGACAGAAGTTAATAAAAGCCAATTAAACTATTCTTTACCACATTTCTTTATGTCTGCAGCAGGAATATAACTGCTTTGTTTGTGTATGTGGGGTGTAATTGATTAACTTATTCTCATGTTTTCTGTTTTTACTTTGATCTTATGTTTGGTTTCTTTACCACTGCATCCTATAAAGCACCTTGAATTACCTTTTGTAGAAAGTGTGCTATAAAAATAAAATTGCATTGCCTTGGCCAACATATTTTTTACCCGGTACACAAGGATACTGATTTTCAATGTTTGTCTTCACCCTAGATATTGAAAATGTAAAGGTTCTTATTTCACAGAAAATAAACCTGTTGGACGTGAAGCATTTTTATTTCAAATATGTGCAGGTTTCTTTTATTGCGATATTAAATCTATAAATAACTAACCAACAAAACAGACAGTTGTGAACCTTATTGTCAACATATTTAGCTTTTATGTTGTTTAAAGTATGTTTTGGGAATTATTTGATGCATTATTTTGGAAAAAGAATTAAACATTTTTAATATATAGTATTTAATATATATTTGAAATACATTTTGCACAATAAATGTTAATTAAATGGCATTCTAAATCTATTTGAAGTTGTTATGCAGCAATGTGTCTGGAAAGTAAGAATATTCATAGTCATTTTGACATATATAAAGGGAAAAAAACAATCTATTACAATACATATCGTTACCGCACATGCTTTCGATAATATCACAATACAGATTTAAAGACATGTCGCCCAGCACTAACCCTAACAAAGTTTCTGGTGTTTATATAAAAGTACAGCTCGAATTTTTTTTATTATTAATATTTTTTTTTCTTGTTAGAAAGTTTGAATATTTATCATCTATTCAAAAAGTATTCAAATTCCCTGAGAATAAATTTGGGGTTTTCATCATCTGTAAACCATAATCATCAAAACGACTGGAAAAAAAGGCTTGAAATATTTTATCTTGTGTGTAATGGATCTGTAGGAGTTTCACTTTCTCAAATGAGCAGCAGCAAATATTCACCTTTTATATCTAATGCTATAGTTGCTGGACTTTACATTCAGACCCTAACCTACTTGATTTTCACCTGTTCGTGGTTTTCAGGTTGCCAGAGATCGTGTTGTAAAAGGCTGGAACTTTACAGAAGACCTGGGGGAGATTGATACAGATTATGGCTCAGGATACCCCAACGGTAACGTCACTCAACATATATCAATGTGCTTACACACTCACATTTTCAGTGTCCTGGATAGAATTGAAGATCTGTCGTTAAATGCAACCAGATGAGGACTAAAGTGGTTTAATGAAGTGGTTCTAAACCTTTTTGGGGTCTATCCCCCTTGCATATTTTTTTATCCACTCTGTGGACACCTCCATACAGCATAAACTGCCTTTTAAATTGCATTGTGGCATTTATTCACTCTTTTGTGGCAAATATGAGGTTTCAGATGTAATTTTCTACAACAAAAAACAAAAATCAGCAGTAGCTCCATGGCATATTTAGGCGGTTTCCAGAAAAGTGCAACAGAACAGGATATATATGCAGCTGTCTCTGAACATTATGAAACTAGAAGCAGTAACTTTCAAATATAGGTCAAAAAAACTCCTGGTAACGACTTGGGATTCCCTCGGAGGAGCTGGACAAGGTGCCTGGGGAGAGAGAGGGAAGTCTGGGTGTCCCTGCTGCCACAGTGACCTCACCTGGGATTAAGTGGAAGATGGATGGATATTATGTTGTTACAGATTTCTGAAAAATACTGTATAAAAAAATCTGTTTTATTACATTGATATTTCTGAACACTATTATATATATAATAGATTTCAAAAATATTTATGTAACGAAACAGAATTTTCACATCTAGTTGTATGTCACTTGGATATGGTATCTAAGTGTTAGTCAGACACTTTAACCGTATTTGGTCTTTATGTGTCTCAGAGGGGATTAATTATCAGCTGATTAGTGTGTGGCACCAGGTATACAATATTTTCTGAGATATTGAATTTGGGACTTTAATTAGTTTTCAGCTATAATAATGAACATTAAAAGAAACATTTAAAATCATTCTGAGTGTAATTAATTAATTGAATATACAAGTTTAACTTTTTTTATGCAATTACTGCAATAAATTATCTTTTTGATAATATTCTAGGTCTGTAGTTTAGTTAGATAAAGGTCTCTGTCACATCTGAGTAAGATCATATTCTATAAATGTCGGAAGATCTTTTCAAAAAGTATATATTTTATTATCAAGGACCCCTTGCAATTCCACCACAGACAACGATTGAGAAACATTGGTCTAACAAATGTTAACTGCTTGCAGACAAACTGACTCTTACATGCAGCTACTTCTTTTTTCTATTACCAGACCCTAAAACTAAAGAGTGGCTGTTGAAGTACCTAGACCCTGTGTTTGGTTATCCTCAATTTGTTCGATTCAGCTGGAGCACCGCTCAGACTCTACTGGACAGCAAGGCGGTGACAGTACACTGGTGAGAAGACTTTAGATTTGTGGATTCATGAAAGCAAAAGCTAATTTGTCAATCTAGCCTTAGAAGTTTTTCCAGGCATAACAAATGTTGGAATTTCTTCTCCAAATTGATCTGATAGATAATTGTATCAAGTGTTTCTATAAATTGCTTCAGGCTAAAAGTGTGTTTGCTGACAAAAATAAGTCTTAGTGGAAACCTCAAACCCTTTGATTTACATATCACACTTAATATCTGTAGAAATCCTTTTGCCCTCAGGAGACAAGTTCCAACCGCTTTGTGATAAAAAACTCTTTAAACCGTGTCCTTAGGGATGATGACGAAGAGGACGGGGAGAAGGTAGCACAGCGGCAGAACAACCGGTCCATGTTGTCTTACTTCGGTTCATCGGCGGATGGCAACAAAGGCCAGCAGACACACCGTTTCTTCACTGACAGGAGGCTGAAGAGTTTAAAGTCGCTTTGAAATGGCATCAGAGGACCTAAACATATATCCTGGACATTAAAAGCTCAATTGGAAACTATCGTCTTGCAGCACAAACACCCAAGATGTTGGCGCAGTGTGATAAATCCTCAGTAACTAATTTCGAAACGATATAAACTGCAGACTT
The DNA here is from genome assembly GCA_028564705.1 of Apricaphanius iberus. Taxonomy (NCBI): domain Eukaryota; kingdom Metazoa; phylum Chordata; class Actinopteri; order Cyprinodontiformes; family Aphaniidae; genus Apricaphanius; species Apricaphanius iberus. The sequence continues at coordinate 55,951 of JAPXFQ010001391.1, read as the reverse complement.
TTGTATTTTTTAAGAAATAAAATACTTTAAAAATGTCTTTTCTCTGAGTTCTTCAAGAAGATTCTTACTTAAGAAGATTCAGCCAACACTATTTCAGCAAGCACAAGCAGTGTTTCTTGCTGTTAATCACCATACTGCCTCCTAGTGTCAAGAAGATGTCTCAAACCTTACAGAAATGAAAGGAAACACATGCGTATATGTTTGACAAGTTCAGCAATTTAATATTTTCTTACAGGGCTTCATACTTCTCTTTAACTGCATGATTTTATCTTCAGACAGTCCTGGTAATTTGGTTATACTTGGGCATTGGTTTAGTGGGAGATTATCACTATGATAATCAGTAAAAACAATCAGTATTTATGAGAAGCACTCAAAAAATATACAAAGCAATATAATTATTAAAAACAAGAGAGCAATTATCTACTACTGATAAAGTGTACCTGACTACAATCAGCTGTTTTTTCTTAGGTAAACTACAAATTGGTAGAATAAACTGATCTTCACTGTCTTGTTTTATAATATGACCGCTATTTCTGTGTAGTTAAGTTACTTATGTATTTGATCGTTTTTTGTAAAGTGCTTTTAGATGACAGTAAATGGACTGAACATCCATTTTTAAACCATAGAGATTAAGTAAAAGTAGAGTACTACAGCTATAATGAAGCAAATATGTTTATTACTTTGATTTTGATACATAGGTCAAGCAGAAAATGGTAAACTAGCAGAATATACATTTTCTCCTAGACCTCCAGAATTTGTCAGTCATTATTGCAAAAGCAAAGGACTGCTGTGACTTGGTGTTTGATTGTATATTTCAAGTGTGACTAAGCTGTTAGTCATGGGGACATTGTGTGTTGGTGCAATATCTGGAACATATGGATTTAGCAAGTGTGTTGAAAGATTTCGTTACATGGTCTAAAACAGCCATTTCAAAAATGATTATAGTTAACAAAAAAAAAGGTGGCTATTTTCTATTATAAATCCCCCATGAAGTTGTGATTTTTGTATACTACACATGCAGTATTTGGTGAAAAACAAATGCAGTTTTGAGAGAAATGACCTGTATCTTATCAGAAAGACACTCCATCGATTGTCTGTTGCCATATTCCCCAGAGTTAGAAAAGTGACCCAAAAAAAATGTAACCAAATGTAGTAATTTTCCTGAACTGTCAGCAGCCTCATTGCTTTAGCTCAGCATCAACCTATGCAAGTTAATGGGCTCTACTAGCATCCCATTCACTTACATTTGTTTATGCTAAGCTAAGCTGTTTTGCAAATTGACTGCTGGGCTGGTTACAAAATACTTTATTCTCACTTATCTAACTCTGGGGAATATGGAAACAGATACATTTTTACCTAGGGGTGGAATATCCCTTTAAAGATCATAAGGATTTTGTAGGTTCACATTATTAAAAGAAACCCATCCAGGTTCCAAATTTTTTAGAGGGTGGTGAAAAAAAACTTTTTCTGGTCTATTCTCAGCAGCAAGCTGCGGCAACTGTTTATTGTATTTTGTCAGGTTTTATGAACTGATTCAATACAGCTTTGGGTGCATCCAGATAATCTTTTTACTTAAAGTTGCTTGATGTTTGTGGTTCTTTTGAAAAATTGAGTTGGAAATCGAGTGGTGCGGTGTATGCAGTGATGTGAGTGCAGGGTGTCTGGGATCTTCCTTAGTCATAGAATAAGAAGGTGAAGCATCTCAGATTTGCGCTTGTTGCTCCCTTGCGTTGAGGGGTCAGTTGAGGTGGCTTGGGCATCTAGTTGGGATACCTCCTTGTCACCTCCCTGGTAATGAGTTACAGTACATCCCATCGAGAGGAAACTCAGAGGAAGACAGGACACTGGAGGAACTATGTTTATCAGATTACATGGGAACGTCTTAGGATTCCCCCGGAGGAGCTGGCCCAAGTGACTGTGTAGAGGAAAGTCTGGGTCAGATGGAAGGATGGATTAAAAAGAAAGCAAAAAGTATATAAAAATATAAAAAATAAATATATGTTTTAGCTAACATTTTCCACTTTAAGATGTCAATAAAAAAAGTCTCTAAAGAAAGAAAAAAACTTTTTTCCTGGGGTGGGGCATATCTGTATAATATCACGTTTAGGAGCCACAAAAATCCTTTCCATGCTTTTCTCAGCCTAAAATATTTCTAACGCCCAAATGTTGTTTTCTGACTCTAACAAAAGTGGAGAAACCTTATTTGAAAGAGTTTAAACAGCTATTCAATGCAACATTTAAGAAAGTGGCGTTGTTGCATCGCCCTGTGCTCCACGCACCCATTGAAAACTTTGGTTATTTCGACACTTTCTCTGGCACCTCAATAGAAGAACTTAATCCTGTAGGATTGATGATACAGATAAAATTTGCCGTGTTTAAAATTGTAGCTTTTACAAATATTAACCTTGACAATAAAAATCAGTTCATGCTGAGTTATGAATGAAGGAAAAAATATTTAGTCTTAATTCATCAAGCCAATGGAAACAGTTTACAAGTGTTCTTATTCACCACACCTTTAATACTTTCTCTCTACTTAGGGAGAAGACAGTGAAATGCAAAGGCATAATCATGTTACATAAGATTCTAAAAAAACAACTTTGTCAACAATACTTAAAGTCAAATATTAGACATACACTCAATGGAATTTTCTGTGAATAAATGGTATAAAATCCACCAGGAGATATTTAGCATAATTCAGATCCAGGCATACCTTGTCGACAAAGTGACCATTAGAAAATACATTTTAACGTCTTCCGCTATTGCCTGCTTTACATTTTCTGAGTAGTCAACCTTTTTCTCCACTTAACATGTCACATCTGACAGTTTAGGAAGAGGCTTGCTGATATTACTCCATTTTTGGTTTGACAGGTGTAAGTCAGAGGAGTCTCTTTGAGGACCACAAGAGGTTTCTCTCTGGTTTTTCATTAGGATGTCTTATTTTTAGGCACGCAAACTCACTTCATGGTATAAGAACACAAGACAGCTGATTATTAGAACCAGAGTACATTGCTTTGCAATAAAAAGCTCTTGTTAGAGCTCTTAACTCGTGGTAGCTATCAAAGCCATTTTTATCAGTCCAGGTATTTTAGTTTCTGTCAGGCTTTTGTCTTGACTCCTGGATCCTCTTCCCACAGATCATAGCTAAGGTGGAGAGAGCAAATGAAGACAGGATCACAATCGAAGTCCCCACAAAGTGAGATGAAGCTCCTCTGACGACCGTTCGCATGGCTCTTCTCGGCAAGGTCTCTCTGTCAAAGGCTGTGCTGGTGTTCAGCGTCTGAGCTGCAGGATCCACGTTTAGAGATGGCAGATGGATGGTAGAAAACTGACGCTGAAGGGGAGACCAGGAGTTCAGAGTGTGCTGCAGCCTCAGTAGGAGTTATCTGGTTCTCTGTGTACTGACCGTCCTCTTTCAGGTCTGAATAGGGTGTGTACAAGCTGATGTCTCCCTCAATCCCTTTTTGTGTATCCACAAGCCTAACTTCCTGCAACGTCAGTGGGATCAAAATAGTTAGCCCAGTTGCCAATGGCGGGCTAAGCTGGTTATCTACCTCAGCTTAGAAGTGAGTAATGTAATGCTAGATCATCCGGTCATTGTCCCCAAGCAACTAGATCTGTTCAGAACATTTGAGTTTGAAAAATTTCCACTGTAAATATTTGCAATTAGTATGTTTTGCTCAAGCTTTCATGCCCTTAAATTTTAAATAGACATTTTTTAAAGGTAAATAAATGTCAGAAGCTAAATAATTCTTTACTGTTGATATAGCAGTGAAAGAAAACTTAAAATATCTCACAAATAGCTGCAACGGATTTCCTCTGTATGTTCACATGTACTTGTCCTAACAAAATTGGTTTCTGAGACATTTGCAGTACTTGTACTTTTACATGCTGTATGAGATGTAACTAATAAGTCATCTTAAACTAACAGCCAGGATTTTGTAAGTATAAAAAATAGTTGAGACGTAAAGTACAGACCATAAGTTTGGACACAGCTTCTCATTCAGTGCGTTTTCTTTATTTTCATGACTATTCACATTGTAGATTGCCACTGAAGGCATCAAAAATATGAATGAAAACATATGCAATTATGTAGTATTTTCCAAAATTGTGAAATAACCTTGCCTCCAAAGTCAACAGACCTGAACCCAATCGAGATGGTTTGGGGTGAGCTGAACCGCAGAGTGAAGGCAAAAGGGCCAACAAGTACTAAGCATCTCTGGGAACTCCTTCAAGACTTTTGGAAAACCATTTCAGGTGACTAACACTTGGAGCTCAAGAGAATGCAAAGCATAAAATATAACACATGTATTTAGTTATTTCACCCTTTTTGTTTAAGTTCATACAGTAATTCCATACATTATGTGTTCATTCATAGTTTTGATGCCCTTAATTGAGAATCTACAATGTAGTCATGAAAATAAAGAAAACGCATTGAATGAGAACGTGTGTCCAAACTTTTGGTCTGTACTGTACCTCAGAAAACGCTATGCAGCGTCTTCTTTTTGATGTAAATGCTCAGAGTTCTTTCTGTTTCTGTTTTAAAAATCTGTTCACACATTGGTTTAGTGAGTGTTCAGGAAGTTTGTTTTCCCCCACACCACATTTTTCAAGTAGTCCACAGCATCTTGTTTTTGTCTCCTCTAAGTAAAGCTCTTTCTCTTACATGTTTGCTGTGTCCTCTGGCTCGTGGCAAATTAGAGATATGACAACAGTGGTTTTCTTCTTGTGCTTCATTCTTAAATGCCAGATTTATAGAATAAATGCCTAAGAGTTTCCCTGTTGACGGATTTTCCCACCTGAGCTGTTTATTTTTACAGCTCCCACTCATTGTCAGAAATAGGGGTATAGAATAGGTACATTACTGGGCACCATGATACAAAAAAGAAATTAACACAGTCGAAGGACAAATAATGAACCTCAGGGTAGCTCAGGGTCGGTCTCTACCTTTTCATTGTCTGAACAGCACATACATGTACCTTAGTACTAAAAAAGTAAATGTTTGTACCATTAATTGAATAGGGTACAATTTCGGGTGATTATTATTATTTTTTTTTACTAAAAAATACATCCATTAGATAAGCTATATTTATGTACCACATTTTAAAATGTTAGTTTTACATTTTTTTTAATCTAATACATAAACAAATGGCGACTGTTGGCTACATTGTGGTCAGGTGATGTGTCAATAAAGTCAAGTCAATAAAGATTGGCTGTCAAGGTAGCACTGATCAAAGGTACAGACTACAGGGTTACAAATAGGTTAGCGGTACAAAATTGAGGGTAGCACCCAAGTGACTAGACATTGTAACCCTAAAAGTAGAATTATGTACTTTAATTTCTGAGCGTGTAGAGTAACCATGTCTTCTTCAATGATTGCAAGGACAGTTTATGATGGACAACCACTGGTAGGTCTGATCTCTAACAAGCCTGTGAGGCCTTCATAGGACAGCTGGATTTATACTGTTTTTAAATTACCCAAAAATAGACTCTATATTCAATTTTTGATGGCATGTGGTTGGGGTGGATTGTATTTATGGGTATCAGAAAGAAAGGGGCTGAAGACAAATTCACACAACACCTTTTAGATTTGTTATTATTATTTGTTTTACTCCTAGCATGTTGTTTATTATACAATATTTCAATACAATACCTCAAAGTTAAGTTTATAACATGGCAAATATGAATTAGGTCAGGGGTTGTGAGTACTTTTGTAAGGCTCTGCAAACTTGAAATATGGTCAAATCATATATGGAGGATGAATATGATTTGTTTTTGAAATGGTAAGAGTCTACTGACAGTTTGAAGCCTTATGAGACATTGAATGCTAAACATAAAACAGGAAATATACAAACAAGCACTAATTCCGGAAATGTATTTAAAAACAGCTCAGTACATTAATCTACTGGTTTTAAACCATGTTGCTGAACCGTTACCATGTACAGGAAATAACTGATAAAGTTTGACATCTGAGCCCTTGTTAAAAGTCAGTCATAAGTATGGAAAAAGCTCTACTTACATCGAGATCATAAATATTATGATTATTGCTCTATCTGAGGTAACATGTTAAATGGAACCACAGATTCACCGTCTTACCCTCAGGACCCAGGTTACATGAGTTCAGGTAAAGTTTTAAATCCAGTAAGCTGCTAGATAGTTCCGGTTTCCATTAAAGACTCCCACATGATGCTGCTAATAGGATTGTACTTGTTCTTTTCCAACATGGATACACTGGCTTTTTATGTGACACTGAAAAACCTTAAGTACAAATGTTACGTAAAAATTGGCTGAGTTACTGAATTCTTCATGAAATCGCAGAATGAACCTTTTCTGCATTTCTTTTGGCCTCATGTAGTCTAAATAATTAATGACAATTCAGCTCACAACTCACCGCTTTAGTTTTGATTAAAAGTCATTACACAATGATTAGGAGTCCCAAGAGGACTTTAAATACTCAGGGTCAACGGTCCAAAGCAATGGAGAGTGTGGAAAAGAGGTGAAGAATCGTGTGCAAGCTGGTTGGAATGGGTGGAGAAAAGTGTCAGGTGTGATCAAAGGGTTTGAGCAAGAATGAAGGGAAAGGTGTACAAGACAGTAAGACCAGTGATATTTTACGGTATAGAGACAGTGCCAATGAGGAAAAGGCATACAGTAGAACTGGAGGTTGCAGAACTCAAGATGTTGAGATTCTCTCTTGGAGTGATGAGAATGGATAGGATCAGTAATGAGTACATCAGACGTACAGCTCATGTTGGAGGTTTTGGCAATGAAGTCAGGGAGGCGAGACTGAGATGGTTTGGACATGTTTAGAGGAGAGAGGACGGTTATATTGGTAGAAGGATGCTGAGGGTGGAGCCACCAGGAAGGAAGCAGAGAGTAAGACCAAACATTAGATTTATGGATGTGGTGAAAGAGGACATGAAGTTAGTTGGTGTGAGGGCAGATGATACATAGGATGGAACTAAATGGAGACAGAGGATTCACTGTAGCAACCCCTGAAGGGAAAAGCCAAAGGAGAAAGAAAGAAGACACAATGATGAAAAGTTCGCTGAATGTCACAAGCAACCAACACAAAGAATGTGTCGCATAATCTTCAAATGGCAGGAAAATAATATGTCATTTTATAAATTATTTACAAATTTGTATTTACATTTGTATTTAGCCCTCTTCTTTGAATATTAGTTAAAGAGGCCTGAATACTTTTGCAAAGTTCCATCCTTGCAACAGAGCCAACCGAACGCACCTTATACAAACTGAATATTTTGTGCTACATATGTTTTAAAGAAAATAAAAACAACCAAGCATCTTAGATTAGCTGAGATAATTAGATTAGAATAAACACTACTTATGGTTGTAAATGGATTTTACTGCTTTCAAAGACGTGAAATAATGTTGACCTCAAGATGGCGCCAGATGCAAAGTAAACTCGTTAGGTACATGTGGTTTGAGAAACCTTTTCAGTTGCCATGTCCCTATCAGTGAGGAATTAATATAAATATTTCAATGTTTCATATTTAAAAAGTACCAATGATGTGGCTCATAGATTTGATTATTTAGATTTCAAACCTGTCGCCTAGAAATCGAAACATTGATGCAGTTGATAGTAAGAGGCTTTAAAACTTGAAATGTATTTTTGATTGTTCTTCACTATATCAAGGCAAGGTAATTATATTTGTATAGCACACTTTCAACAAAAAGGTAATTGAAGGGGGTTTACATTATATGTAATGGTAATCTTGGTAATGAAACTAACAAAATTTTCGATAAAAGCATGCAATTAAGTCAACATTAGAGAAATGAGTCAGAAACAAAGATTTGCCTCTCATCCAAAACTCATGGTGCTAAACATAGCACCGACTTACAGTTCTTCCTGCATCATCCACCCACTCTCACTCGTAACCCCCCCCCTACCCCCCAGCCCAAGTCGTTGATTAAAAACCCATGACCCCTGCAGAGACCCGCACACTGACATAATCCAGTATAAAACTGTCATGATCCTGCTGTGTGTCTGTGTTAATGAGTGAGGCATCTTTGTTTATGGAGGATCTTAGAGAGAAGTGCACATCCACTGATCTCTGCAGTCAGTCAGCAGAGCTACTGTTTACCTGCTCATGTTGTGAATAAATCAGACATATATGTGACAGGCTTTGCCGTCATTCCCATGTGTGTGCCGGGGCCCCAAAGCACCCACGGAATTGGCACCATTAGTGCCAATCTAATATCCATATGAACAAAAACAAACAAATATAGACATCATAAAGCCATATATGCGGTTCTCTTGAACTTCTTCAGGTATTAGGATGACTAATCCTCAAGACGACTGAGTTTATTGTCTTTTATTTGGAAAAGCTTTTAACACAGCTGTAGTATGTGACCTACTTCCAGACAGACATGCCTAGAAGTGAGAAGGGGAAAGCTTACAGAGCTGTCTCATAGGAGTAGATGTGGTCAAAAAGCAAATGTGAAGGAGGCAAGAAAAATAAATATATCTGTAATGCCATGTGCGATTTAAATACACAGCATACACCTGCATGCAGATTCCAGTCCATGTGAAACCTTGAATTGTAATTTTAATGCATTTCTTCTGAAGGTCACAATTGATCATGTGCATGTTTGAAACAGTGAATATCTGGCTGCAGGACTGAAACGCCAAAGCAACTTTCACCTTCCAAATGTTCATTTTAATTAGATAATAGCATGGTATGCCATGACTGATTTTGTCTTACAAAAGTTAACTACACAAACATATAGTTGATGTAATTCCAGCAGAAAATAACTGTATGATAGCTAGCAAGAGTCACTGTTCTCTCATCACAAAGCAGGCCAAAAATATCAAAGTAATTATAATAATAAAATAACAACAATACGTTTTGATTACAATAGTATCTGAAGAAATGTGTAAAAAAAAAATCAAGAGCGAAATTGAGGTTGCAGAGGCTAAAGAGGTGAAGATTTAAATGTGTGTAGAGATAAGGATGCTCTGAGAGCAGTAACTTGGAGATCCAATAAAATAACAAAGTCACTTCATACCAATGCTACATGTCAGTGAACATGTAATAGCTTAGGGGGATTTAGAATAACAAGAATAATCATTCATTCACATAGCTCAGACACAGGAAACATATAGACACTGAGTCAGCTAAATACGGTGAGAAAATATGGCAAGATTAAACTTTAAAAAGACCAGTTCTTTATTTCACTTTATAAGACAACTAGCAAAGGTTCTGCACTAACAGAAAACAAAGTAAAAGCCACTGTACAAGAAAAAATAAATATGGTTCCTTTTATCTGAGAACGTTTTTATTTGTAAATAACATCTCACCTCGGTGGTCTGACTCGACTATCTATGCCTTGATGTCTGCATAGTTGATGTTAAGTCCCATCCATCCATCCATCCATCCATCCGTGCTGTCCTTTCAATTGTTTTTTAAGGATTTATTCATTTTAATCTTGAATGTGACTCCAAAATACTTGTGTTTTAGGAGAAATGTTAACAACGTTAAGATGGCAAACATGCTAATACCTCAGTGTTTTATCTATAGCCCAGCAAATTAGGATAAACTACTTACTTGGAAAAAAACATTGCACAGTGTGGAGGTGAAATGCTTAATCAATTAGTTCAGAGGCTGTAAAATGAGGGGCAAGGATTTTATTACCATCAAGGTTTGTTGGAGAGAAATCTGAAAACCAGAGTAGAAACAGGAGAACTTTAGAGTCAAATCAACAATCAGTCTTGCAGTTCATAATAGGAGTTTACGTACTCTGTCAGTTTGCTCGTTTTATAAAATAACATTGAATTTGTTTTTTTTTATGTATGTAAAAAACAATATTTTTTATCAACTGCAGAGCAAATGTGTCTTTAAAAATACATCAATAATAAGTTGACAAATACAAGTTTCTGGACAGCATGCACAAATGCACTTAGCACTTAGGATTTTTATGAGGTAATAGGATGCTTGGTTGTTATGACTGCATATCCATATGCACCTGAATTAATGGTAGTTAATGTGGTTAAGAGACTCTTCTCTCTTGATTTATGTATGTGCATCAAAAATAGCTTTAGCACATGAACAGACAAACCAAGCATATCTGAATGTTGAAAGAGGCTCTCGCTGTCTGTGAGGAGATTCGAGCTGACGAAGCTCTTGTGAGGCTGGCTAGCACTAGGATGGGAAATGGGATCGCACAAGCAGTGGGCATATTTAAAAAGGCAGCAATGGTGAGCATTAGGCTGCAGAGAGCTGACCTTGTTACCTCCCACAGGGCATTCTTTGAAAAAGGGGTGACATCATTTTTGAGAGCTCTTGAACAGTGGAAGAGAAGGTTTTTGCTCATCAAAACTGTGACTTGTGCATGCTCTACACTGCCAACACCTCCTCCTTCTTCTCTCCCCAAATCTCCCAGCACATAACGAACAAAAGATGTAAAATTCATGCACTCTCATTTATTATTTACACTGAGTAGGGGAAAAAAAGAAGCATAAGCTTAATGTGGTAGGGGAGCCAGGCAGGCTGCTAACTGAGTTGTCTTTCAAAATATTATAGATTAAATGCTGTTGTTGATCAGTTTTGTTCTTGGAACATTATGTTTTCTGTTGTTCATTGGAAGACTGGAAGAATGTTTATCAGATAATTACAACATTATATAAAATCAATAAAAACAGGTTTTATAACAGAAATGTCAGCCTATTGAAGAGTATCTCCATGCTGTGTTGAGTATATGCACTCAATACTTGATCTGGGGTCGTTTTGCATTAGTTCTATTAATGCATCGTAGCATGGAGGCAATAAGCCTGTGGGACTTCTATGGTGTAGTGGAAGCTTAGGTTGCTTTAATAACAGTCTTAAGGGTAATCTGCATTGTTGCCTGTGGTATCTCTCATCTTCTTCTTGACAATATCCCATAGATATTTTGTGGTGTTCAGGTCTGGCCAGTCCAGTTCACTGTTACCATGATTATTAAGACAGGTATTGGTACCTTTAGAAGTGTGGGCAGGTGCGAAGTCCTGCTGGAAAATCAAAACAGCATCTCCATAAAGCTTATCAGTAAAGGAAAGCATGAAGTGCTCTAAAATTTCCTGGTAGATATCTGTGTTGAATGTGAACTTATGAAAACCCAATGGACCAGAACCCGCAGATGACATTGATCCCCATATTGTCACTGATTGTGGAAACTTCATCGTGGACTTCAAGCAAAATTGGATTCTGTGCCTTTCCCCTATTACTTCAGACTTTGGGACCTTTTGTTCAAATGAAATGCAAACTTTACCTTCATCTGAAAGAGGTCTTTGGCCCAATGAGCAAAAGTCCTGTTCCTCTTTCTCATTCCTTATTTTCTCCTCCATTCAACTTTCCATCAACATCGTTGCACATTACTCAGCTGATTCTATGATTATGTAGTTAATAGCATATTTATTCATTAAAAATCCCAAGTTTATTTGTCTTATCAAGTATTCAGATTGTTCTGAGAAACTTGAGTTTGTTACTTTTTTCACTGTAAGTAGGGATCATTCAAAGTAACTGATATACATTTTGGAACTAAAACACTCTGTCAGGAATAAATCAAAGTGGGGCCATCTTTTTAAAATTAAATTACTAAAATAAATGATGCTCTTAAAAAATATTGTCTAAACTGTTCCAGAAGCACTTGTGCTGTGGTGGCCAGATTAATTCTCTTGCCTGGAAAACGTGCATTTTTTTTTTAAAGATACATCCAACTTGTTTGCAGAAATATTAAACTGACAGAAAATTTCAGAAACATCTAACCCTTAATTTAAATACATTTATTCAGTGTTAGACATAAAAATCTCATTCCAATACATATTTGGTTTTAATAAAATCCACAGAACATTATCGTACCTACTGGTTATTTCTTTCATAAATGGAAATTGGCAGGAGGTTTAATTTGATTCCATAGAATTAAAGAAAGCCATTTCAGAATGACAATAACAACATTTTCTTTTAGTGTCTAATTGCTTTTGTCTGTCTTGTATCAATACAGTTTGTGACTGAGTGGGAAATGAAATCAGAGCAGTTTAAGCATACATCCAAGGCATTAGAAATCAGTCTGCTGACCTAAAATAACTATTAAAGCTGTCTCTTTTGATAGTTGGGCTTTTGAACTTGTGTTGTATTTCTTTAGTGAACACTGACATAGAAGATAGGAGAACATTAATGTCTAATGAAAGGTCAGAATTAAGGGAGTATCTGTCTTAATGCCTTAACAGTGACTTAGAAGGGCTGTTGTTGGAGAGCCTTGATGTAAATTCCACTCTGAATGGGAATAAAGCTTTTTACTCAATCTGCCCAGTGAGACTGTGACCATTAAGACCACAGTGTTAAAAGCCTTAGTGTTTCCCTCTTGTCTCCCACCATCATGAATCTGGACTTCCCTCTCCTCACCATTCTTCCTTAAAGCTCTCTTTGACCAAGATTTCCCATTTATATTGCATCATTTTCTTTAAATTGTAACTGTGTAAAGCTAGTTTAGTCTATCACTTGTCATCCAATGTTGACTAAATCCATATGTACTTGCAGACTCATCAGGGTCACACAGGTCCAGAGATATGAAAATATCTATATATGTCAGTAAACTGAGAGTTTTCCCTCTGGTGAAGTTCTCCCAGTCGGGTAGACATGCAGAGGCCGGTGGAACTGGCAAGAAAAGTGTGAGAAACAGCTAAATATTTGTGTCAGTGAATCTCATATGTGGGATGGCGGGTACGTATGTTGAAAAATGCATAATCCTGGGTAGCATTGTGTACGTTAGGTGGTGTTGACCGTTGATTCAATAGTATGTCAATAGTGCAAGCTAGTACAAACTATGTCCAAAATTCATATTTTGATCTCCTTTCATTATTATTTTCTGGTTGTCCTTTTTCACACACCCTCATCACATTTGCCAGCCCAACTATTTTATGAAAAAGATGCAGTAGATTCTACCTAAATGTATTTTTTGCAAAATGTAACATCCTTCAATACCTCCTTGGCTGAGGAAATCTGCTATGACACTAGGCAGCCAGACACACTTTACCATTTGCCTTTGCTGCCAAACAGGATATTTAAAAAAAAGTAAAAGACAGAATTAAAATGAAATGCTGTCAAATTTATCTCAATATTTATCACTAATTTAAACTGCCCTGTCTCCCCTGATGTTCTCAGATCTGTTGGTTATTTGCCTAATTGAAAAACAAATTTAAACACATAGGTGAATCCATTTTGTTGTAGTTGAGCTTAGATTCTTATTATTGGAAATGTGATGCATAAAAGGATAAATAAAGAAAGAAATGTAGTCTAATAGTTTAAGGAAACTTAAACTATTGAAAGAGGCCAGGGTAACTTAAACCATCGAAAGAGGCCAGGGCAAAAATTTACAATAAGGTACAAAACAATTGTGCTTTGTTATTAGGGAATGACTTAGGAGGTAATGAGTAATGAAGGAGGGACTAATGGTTAGTTAACCAGTACTCACTGGCAACAACATTCACCAGTCTTATTCAGGGACTAATGGTTAGTTATATAAGGATTAAAAGACGAATGAATGAGGGACCATTTGGTAGTTAACCAGTACTTACTGGCGAAAACACCCACCAGTCCTATTGGGATTAATGGTTAGGTATCTAAGAAAGGGATGAGGAATGAATTGGGAATTCATGTAACGCCTGTAGACTCTCTTTTGTAAACTTCAATAAGGATGCAAAGCATTTACAATGTCACAGAGATGTAGCGCTGCTGTATCATCTTGATTTCACTTGTCTGTCACTTAATTAGGAAGAAACCGTTGCCTGTTCATTTCATGGACATTAATTTGTGCACTGGCATGTGCAGTGAAGCAACCACTCAAGTACCTCATTACTTAAAGCATAGGTACTCCCCACCGAGCATTTTTTGGTCTAAAAGACGTCTAATTAACATCTATCCATCCATCCATTTTCTTACCCGCTTAATCCTTAATGGGTCGCGGGGGGGCTGGTGCCCATCTCCAGCTGTCAACGGGCGGGAGGCAGGCCACACCCTGGACCGGTCGCCAGGGTGTGTACAGGGCTAATGAATATCTAATGAACGTCTATATGGTCCGTAGACGTCTAGGCTAAAATCGGTCTACCACTGGTCTAAAAATGAAAGTTTTTCAGCCGTCTAGGTTTAGACTAGCCGTCTAATAGACGTCTAAAAGTGGACTAACTCCATACGCCACGTCTAATTTCATACGTTTAAATAACCGTTAATGAATGTCTATTTATAGACGTCTAAAGTCATACGTTTGACAGACGTTTATTTTTACACTAAATTTATACACCATTAGAGAATCTAGACGTCATATAGACGTCTATTAAATGTATCATAGCCTGATGATATTCTAAGCTATTACAATCTATTAAATTAATCACAACAATCCTATTAAAATGAAAGATGTGAAATTGAATGTTAAATCAGGTTCTCTAAAAAAAACAAGGATCCTTTCCTTAATGTAATGTCATGATGTTATGACAATTATCTTTTAAAAAGGTTTCAATAACACTATGCTTATTTTACCAGTGGATATAAATACATCTCTTGATGTTAAAGGCACAGTATGTAATATTCGGCCAGTAGGGGGCAGTGCATATCTAAATTATCCCAAGCATGCGGTTTCTGTGTCTTCGAGTAAGAAACTCGACAACGGAGGTCCAACTGGTGCTTTTTTCAGACGCTCAATTCCCTGAGAATTATCTATTTGTAGCAACATGACGAGCACATCAGTCTCTCTTTCATCACTTGGGGAAATCCTTTTGGGGGGAAATCAATGTTTAATAGCAGGCTTGTTCCATGTGCTTTGTCCGTCCGGGCTCTTGTAGAAGTAAAGACGTCATCTAATATGGCTTTCCCCTGAAAAGAGGACCTGCGCCTATGTATTTTAAAACAGAGTTTTAAAGTCATATTTTACAATATCACCAATATTTTGCAAATAATGTGCTTTACATAATTATTATTACATACAATTTTAATGGCTATTTTCGAAGATGTACTGCAAAAAATACACACTGTCACTTTAACATTTACTAAATTATCCTACTGTAATGTAAATCTATACATTTTTCAAACATTATCCAACCATCACAAACATATAATTATGCAATATACATGTTTTTAATTTCAACACATTTGCAAACATATATTGTAGTTAAATAAAAGCACAAACTCAAATATATAATATCAAAATAATTTTTTGTGCTTATTTTATTTAAATAAAGATTGTGGTGAAACACAAGTAGTGTAATTTCCAAAATTACTAAAATAAAATAAAAACGTAGGTATTTGTATGCAAAACATTTACAAAACAAAAACAAAGATTAGGCCAAAGCATTTTTTTTAATTTACAAAAACTCTTGCAAACTGCATCAACCTAAACCAAGATGTAAAAACAAATAAAAATTACACAAATGTCCATAGCCCCCTCCACCACTTTGACCTGGGGCCTGTTTGAGATGTGCAGCCATTGCTGAGTTGATCATATACTCCATGGTTTAAAAGTTTTCTCAACAGATTCTGCAAACCAAGCAATAGAATAAATATTGTAAGTGTCACAGAGATCTCAGAGATATTATCCAGTAAGACAAGGTACATGGTTTCAAAGGACCATTCGGTCTAATGACTACTTAATTGCAAGCTAGCTAGCAGTTAAGCTATAGCTAGCCTGCTAGCTATGCTGCACACAGATAACGATTAAATACAAACATTGCAGGACAAAACAACATTTCAATAATGTAACTTTGAGCACTTACCTATATGCGGCCCTTAAAGGTGTATTTGAAGAAAACCATTTCTCAGAAGTAGTGGTCCCAATGAGAGTAAAATAACGTGGTCGACTCAGATATGCTCATATCACCATCAACGACGATTAGATCGACGGGGACTTTAAGTGTGTTACTGCCTCCTAGTGGTGAGGGAAGAACCACTAACATAACTTAATACACGTCTACACCAGGTTGAAATATAAACGTTGAATAAACATCTAAATCAAGGCTAAATCTAAACTTTATTGTATATCGATAAATCGCAATTCTAATTATTTAAGTCCAATTTTTGAACACCAGTTGTGCAACTTAGTTATTTTTTTGATCACTCTTTATTATTTAATGTATTTAATTAAATCATCTAAATTTGGTCTTAAGAGAGACGTTGATACGACATATTTATTTAGACGTCTAAATCGAGTCTAACTCTAAACTACATTGTGCATTGATCAATGACTGTTAAAAATGTCTCAATCCAGCACTTGGCCATCATTTACACAACTTACAGGTATTTTTTTATTTAATATTTAATAATTAATGTATTAACTTGTGTCGTCTAGATTCGGGCTAAAATATAGACCGATTACAGACGGGCTAATTTCGGTTTAAATTTAGACGACACGTCTAATAGACGTCTTTTGCTCAGTGGGTCAGTGAGTAATGATTCGTTCCTTGGCAGGAATTTGAGAGGATTCTTCACTTTACTTTAGGGTATACAAACATAGTATGTGATGTTTAGGTACTGTACGAGTAATGCTTTGTTTCTCAGTAGGTACTTGGGAGGATGCATCACTTTACTTTAGGGTACACAAATGTAGTAGGTAATGGTTAAGTACTGAGTAAATAATGATTTGTTCCTCAGTAGGTACTTGAGTGGTTGCTTCACTGCACATGCAAGTGCGCAAAGTCATGGTCATAAAACTACTAGACAATGGTTTCTTGCTAATTAAGTGCCATACAAGTGAAATCAAGCAGTGCTACATCACTTTGACATTGCAAATGCTTTGTATGCTTATTGAAGTTTACAAAAGAAAGTATGAAGGCATTACATTAATTTCTAATGTATTCCTCATCTGTGTTTTAGACACCTAACCATTAATCCCTATAAGACTGGTGGACTTTTTTCACCAGTAAGTACTGGTTAACTACCCATTAGTCCGTGATTCATTCCTCTTTTGTTCTTTGCATAGCTAACCATTACTCCTTGAATAAGACTAGTGGGTGTTTTCGCCAGTAAGTACTGGTGAACTACCCATTCGTCCCTGGTTCTTTAATCATTACCTCCTAAATTGTTCCCTAGTAACGAAGCAAAATTTTGTGTACCTTATTGTAAAGTGTCGCCTAGGCCAGAAACCTCTGAGCATATTTTCGCCTGCTCTTTACCTTCATTATTTTCTGTAAAACCAACTGACAAAAATGCGAGCATGGAAACATGGTTGTGTACCATCTGTTGCAATTCCCTCCTTGCTGGTCTACCTAATATGTCAATTGGAAACCTGCAGTGAGTTCAGAATACTATTGCCTCAACTGCCAAGAAACACCACAGCACACAAGACCCCCCACCACCACCACACACACTCACACACACACACACACACACCCACACACACACACTGGCTTCTTGCAGCTGTAAAGATTGATGTTAGATTTTTGTCACTTTTTTTTAAATGTCCTTATAGCCTTGCACTCCATTTTTGTTCTGTCTGGGTATAGGGGTCTAATACTATTGATAACAAAGTATCAAATTAACTCTATCCTAAAGCTCTGGAGTGCTCTTCCAGAGACTCTGAGAGCTAATGACTTGCTAGATCACTTTAAAAAGTTTCTAAAGACACTTGAGACACTTTTATTGGATTATATTTTGATTGTTATTACACTTATCTGATCTGGAAATCACTTGTCTTTTTCTAGGCAAGGCAAGGAAATGCAAGGGAATTTAATTTATATAGCAGACTTTCAACACAAGGCAATTCAAGGTTCTTTACATGATTACAAAAAAATTTGAAAATTAAACATAGAATCACTAAACTAAAGAATAAACAAACATAAAAGAAAATGTATGTAAAATTGAGAACATTTAAAAACTGATGAAACATAAGAATCAATTAAAATATTTTCTGATAACAGTAATTAAAAAAGAATGAACGCAAAAGTCGTATCAGTTACTCATAAGTAAGTCTAAATAGAAGTAAAAAGTAGCTGTCAAAAAAATTACTCGAGGAAGAGTAAAAAAAGTATTTGGTAAATAGGCTACTTGAGTAACATTCGATCTAATATTTTCAAGATAATGTCAACAGACAGACAAAAATATAAAATTATGGGTCAATTCTGGTATCTTAAAGAATAAAATAAAAAAGAAGATAAAAATAATATAATTACATAAGAAATTTCAAGCAGAAGAAAGACTTTGCTGAGTATTTTTTTTAAATATAGTACCAATACTTACAGTACAAAGAGTACTTCCGATGACAATTTATGGGGTCTACTATATGTTCACTTGACCTCCATATGCAACAAGTTCAACAGGCATAAGCCTAAATTAGAAAACCAAAGCTTGTGTAGAAACAGGAGGTTTCCTTTAAATAACTGTATGCGTGTGTCTGTCTCTGATGTATTTCTGGTTAACATATGTTTGCTCTTCATTAAGTGAATTTACTTACAGTGGGTAGAGTATCCAAAATTTTACTCAAGTAAGTGTAGCGATACTTCACAATAATATTACTCAAGTAAAAGTAAGAAGTAGGGCATAGGAAAACTACTCTTAAAAGTACCTTTTTCTAATAAGTTACTCAAGTAAATGTAACTATTTATAACCCACCCCTACAACGTGCAGACTTTATTACAATAGAACACTGATGGTGAAAAGGTGGTATTCAAATATTTTTTCCGTTCTTTGTGTTTTTCTTATTTTGTTAAATATAATAATCATAATATTTAGAGATGCAACGATGCAACTTTTTTCAAACCGATATGTTATCGATACTTGGATTTGAGTACTTGCCGAAACCGAGTATCAATACCGATACTTCTACCAAAAAAAAGCTATAAATTGGAAGATTTCATTTTCATCTCTGCTTGTTATAATAAATGTGGTGGATTAATACCTTAAAAAAATAAGATTTAAATAAAAATGACGACAAACCCGAATTTCAAGTGAAAAAAAAAGAAGACTTTTTTGTGAAATTATTCCAGAATTTCCACATTTCACAGTTTCATGGTATTGGTTAACCTTCATCAATACGATACAGTATATAAGAGCAGACTCAGCCCTGATACCGGATATCAGTATGGATAGTGGTCCATAATAATAATACCCTAATCTACTGGAACAATTTTCCAATAAATGTTTTCAGGAGGTAGTAATCTTTATTTTTTAAACCGATTTTTAAAATCTAGCATCCACTAAAATAACAATAATAATTGTAGTCCAAATACCCTACATGTTTAGAAACACAGAAATACACTATTATTTTCAACCCAGTCTTTGGCAGGTTTAAGATTACACATTAGAAGCAGCTTCTTCTTGCCTAACCTAAAGTAATGCAGAACCAGACACATCCGTATGTCCTGTTGTGTAAAATTAACCCAGGTCTGGATCGATTCACAGTTAACCCTGGTCTGATACAAGTAAAATTGGGTTACATACCCTAAGGTTTTTACAATATGGCTTTAAATACATTTAACACATGACCGATCTGATATGACACATATAAATAAATTAGGTTATTACAGCATCTTTATCTGAATCATGCAGGTGCTCCTCTGTTGTAAACTCAATATACCTGCACTATCACCTCATCGTCACAACCAAAATGAGAGCCAGTAATCTGCACCTCCTCAGCCATAGTCTGGTTGACAGCTTCTGGTTGCTGAGGGGTTAAACGTCGTGTGATTGTAGGAAGTGGGTGGTATTGGAGCCGAGGATGGAGCGATGTCTGTGTGGTAAGCAGATATAGATCCCTTTGAACCGGAGAAGCAACGGTACATTGGAGGGGACCAACCCGGACGGAACACACCGTTCACCGGATGACACAGAGATCCGCGTCCCGGAGAAGTAATATAAGAAGCGATCGTCCTGTTTCCACCGCTGTTGTTTGAATCCTGCCCTATGGATGCTGTCCTCGCTGCAGATTCTGTTTGACTGTGCCGTTTTTAACGCTTGACATTGTGTGGATGTGTCACATTATCAAGGTTCTTAAGTCAAATGTGCGGCAAACGTGAGCTCTAAATAAATATATGGAGCAATTAGACTGATCTGGACGTGGTCCGACGCTTTAAGAGGACTGGGTGTCAGGTGTTTTTCAGGAGACAAGATTACTGAGATACAAGATTTTTTTCCCCTCCCATTGACAGATGACAGGCATAATTCAATATCCAACAAACAGATGTGAAGGAATTGGTTTTTGTGTTGGATCGTTTGCGCCGAGTGCCTGGAAGTAAGGACCTCCGCAAACTTGATTGTTCTATCTAATCTGTGGTGTTATAACCTGGTTCTGACCGCCTGGATTCCTGGCAGAGACTCATCTCTATCACTCAGCTGGACTTCAATTCATCCCTCTGATCCCTAACAGTAGTACTTGTCTTGACAGTATGGATTGTCTGCTGGTGTGGAACGCAGGGGCCACATTTGCTCATGAACCTTGTTCATAAATGATCTCTCTCACTTTTTATTTTGAGCTGTAAACCAACGCCTCGTTTATCTTTCGTGTTTTCTATTCATAACAACAAACATAATGCTACACCTTTAGTAAATCTTGTTTTTGCCTGAAAACTGGTGCGGGCCCGCAGAGAAGTGTGCAGCTGTGATGGTATATCGTGAACCGCGCTGGTTATCTGGAAGCAACGCGAGACTTGGACCTCTGCTTTCAACATTAGGAGCTCGAAGTCACGAGATCCGACAACAGGTGTGACCCGGGCACGCGCCATGGATGATTCAGGCATCATCCGAAGACGGAGGCTGCAGGTGAGGATTTTTTATTTGGCCTTTAGTTTTTTTGTTGTTGTCAACAATTACCTTAGTATAAATGTTATAGTCTGCTCTCGGTGTACCTTCTGTCTTCTACTATTATTTTCTTATTTTACTCCCCCAAATTAACCAATGTTTTCATTGCCTAAAAATTCTGGACACCATCATTGGGGATTGCATGTTAAGATAAAAGTAAAATATACCTTAATAGTCATAGTCCAAAAAGACAAAGATGGCCATTTTGGCGAGGAATGGAAGCAGTATATATAAAAAAATCCTACTATACTCTGCAATAGTTCTTAAAGTTGGTGTTAAAAAGATGGTCGGGCTTACAACCCAACCATTCCTGTGTCTGGAGGTTCATGGCTGGTGACTTATCCCTTCTCCAGTGGGATGAACAATATTTAAAATCCAAATTAGAAGCTCATAATTTAATGATTACCTTAAGTGAAACATTTAGTTGTTTTAATTTTAATTATGCTTTAATCAGTGATCAACTCCAAAACTTTTAAAAAATACATTAGCAATAAAAACAAAAATATTCACCATAATATTTTTATTTTAACTTTTTTCTTTCTTGGCTGATCTCTGCCTCACTTGACCGTACGTCACTCAACCCATCAGGTGGGTGTGAGGTGTTGAAAGCCAATTTAAAACTAGGGATGAACTTTTTCAGTCCCGATACGGATTCTGATGGCTGGATTTTGTGTATCTGTCGATACTCGATACCGATCCGATACTATACATGACAGTGTGGAGGTCCTCTCACTATGGCTCCGATAGATCATGTGCCCTGGCTGCTTGGCCACAGGGATTAAAGGCACCAGACTTTACAAACTAAACATAACTGAGACAAAATAACAGATGTAAAATATAAAATTACCAAAAAAAATAAAATGTCAAGTGAAAAATTAAATTTTTTTGGTGAATTTGTTGCAGATTTTCCCCGTTTTGAGTATCGGTTCATGGTATCGGTTAAGTTTAACCGATATCCGATACCACTATCGGCATCAGTGCATCCCTATTTAAAACTTCAGCAAAAGAAGAAAAAATATTGTTGAAGCTTATTGATATCAATATCTAACTGTTTCAGGTATGAAATACAGCTGCTGTATGTTTCATATCCTGCAAATACGCTGTAGGATAATGTGTCTAGTAAGTCCTTTTTTTTAAAAATGTTCCCCCAAGAATGATACTATTAATATGCTGTACAGAATTATTAGGCCAATTGTAATTCTTCCATTGACTTGACTTTTTATAGTTAAGGGCACACACACACACCAAGTCATGATAGTATATTATCTGATAATTTTTTTACTGAATTACCTTTTTAGTACAAAATACTATTTTACCATTTGCCATAACCATTTAACATAACTTGAAATTAATCTTTTAAATCACTGTCATTTATAATCACAATCATTTGTTTTAATACATTTTTTAATATAATTTTTTTTTTACTAGAGGGTTTTCCAGCATGATTAGCTTGTTTAAGTTCACACTTAAGCATTTGAAACTGGATAAGTCTAGACATAAACTAGGTCCCTCCAGAACAATATTTTTATGTTTTTATTACTGTTTAGCAGGGGACTTGCTGGTGTGCCTTTGATCCTTGTCCTGCTGCTGAACAAAAGTGATCCCGAGCTTAGGTTATAAACTGATGAGTGTGCATTCTCCTTTGTACCGCACTACAGCTGTCTATATTTGTATTTCAGATCTATATTTACTACGTATATCTTTATTGTTTTTTGTTTTTTTGTTATTGCTGCTATAACATTGACCTTTCCCCAATGTGCAACAATTAAGTAACATCTTATCTTATCTTTATCTTATCTTGACTAATTTCAGAACAGGTTTTAAATTGAGTAAACATTTAGAGTTTATAGTGTTCTCATGGTTAATTGTTTCACCTAGTCGCTTTAATTGGTTTGTTTTTGTGTTCTACCTTTTAAATAATTTTCTTGCCTCTGCTATTTGACAGCTTCCCCTCATTTTTGTCATGTAGTGTGAAAGAAAAATAATGTGAATGATTATATTTATTTTTCCATTTTGAGCATTTCTTTGACTATGTATATTTTAAACATGTTAGATGTTACAACCGTCCCGGTGCACTGAGGCAGTTGTAACAGTGGAATTACTGCATTACTGCAATAAAACTGCTTAAATAAATGTTTTCAGTAGTTTACACATTCAAATCAAACTTAATTTATAAAGCGCTTTTCAAACCACAGCTTCTATAAGTGCTTTACAGATTAAAATGACCCCCCCCCCCCCGGTATGCGGTATCTGTGTCTTCGAATAAGAAACTCAACAACGTAGGTCCAACTAGTGCTGTTTTCAAACGCTCAATTCCCTGAGAATTATCTATTTGCAGCAACATGACGAGCATATCAGTGTCTCTTTCATCGCTTGGAACTAGCGAAGAGGTAAAAATGTATTTATGGCTAAACTTTTTTGCATTTTGAGGGGAAATCAATGTTTTAATAATTGTCCGTCCGAACTCTTGTAGAAGTAAAGACGTCATCTAATATGGCTTTCCCCTGAAAAAAGCACCCTTGCCTATGTATTTTAAAACAGATTTTGAAAGTCATATTTTACAATATCGCCAATATTTTCCAATTAATGTGCTTTACATAATTATTATAACGTAACATTTTATTGGCTATTTTCAAAGATGTACTGCAAAAACTATACTGTCACTTTAAGGCAGGGGTACCCAAACTTGGTCCTTAAGAGCCACTGCCCATCAGGTTTTACTTCTTTCCCTGGTTCATCACACCTAAATCAAATGATGGCTCGTTAGCAGGCCTCTACAGAAGTTTGCCACGATGAGGAGATAGTTGGAATATTTAAATCAGCTGTGTTGGCGCAGAGACACATCTAAAACTGGCAGGACACTGGCCCTTGAGGACTGGAGTTGGACACCCCTGGCTTAAGGAGATATAAGCCTTAGCAGCCAAGGAGATGGGAAATACTCTGCAGACAGCTGTTGCCAGTCCAAGCTTTATGGGAGAGTGGCAAAGAGAAAACCACTGTTGAGGAAAACTAATATGTCTCAAGGAGACTCCATGGTCAAGTGGAAGAAAGGTTTTTGGTTTGAGGAAACCTTAACAGAGCTTTTGGGCCAACAGACAAGGCTTTATATTGCACTAAACACATCAACCTCACTGAAGCATGGTTGTGGTAACATCATGCTATGGTAATGTTTCTCGGCAGCAGGCTCTGGAAGGCTTCTAACGGTGCTTACAAATCGAACGAGATAGACGCAACCAGAGAGTCAGGTTTACATGTAAAGTCAATGGAGGAGTGCGATAAAGCACGACTGGGGATCACGCGAAAAAGCTTTTCTGCCTGATTTGCGCGACCATGACCGAGAATACACGGTACATTTTATGTGGTACATTTCGCGGCACAAACTGGGAGAGGAGCTGGGGTGTTTATTGATCCCTCTGCCTCGGCCCAACATTTGACGTGGTCCACTGGAAACTCCCGGAGGGTCGGGAGAAGGAGGGAGGGACGAGGAGGAGGCCAGCAGAGCTGCCCCGGTCAGGGTCCTCCCACATTTCTCCTTCACTCGTGTGAAAATGGCATATTTTAAAGCGGGACCAGTTCACTTTCGACAAGTTTCAAGGTGCGAATGTGCAAGCGACCAGCTAGGGGCGTGTGGTGATTTTGGCCATGTCTATCGTATTCAGCGTGTAAGCACCGTAAAGGCAGAACGTATGACTGCATCAAAATATAGGAAAATCCTAGAGGATAATTAGTTTCCTCTATGCATCTATTAAAATACTGACTTGAAGAGCGTCAATATTTATGCAATCACTTATTCTGTGTTAAACTTTTTATTTTTCAAATTATCATTATTTTGTAGAAATCAGCATTCACTTTGACATTAAATGATTTATTTTTTTTCAAAAAAGCTAATTTTGTTAATCATGTTCCATTTGTAAAAGTAATAAAAAGGGTAAAAATATCCAAGGGGGCTAAATGCTTGTTATGGGCACTGCATGTCCTCAAATAACTCCAAGGTAAAGAAGTGTAATTCTAGATACATTCTGATATATCTGTGTTATTTGTTCGTGTCTTTGTGCCATAGCCGTACCAAGAGTCCAGAATTTCTAGTGCTTGGGTGTACAATATTCATGCCTTCATGTACATATAAAATCGCCCCCCACTACCATATAAGCGCTCTCAATTTTCACTGAAGTGATCAATATCCATATCTCACGCAGAGGTCTAAATGCTCAGGATGTGGTGCTGTTGTCAGGCCCATTAGCAGGACTTAATGGTGGCCTAAGAGCCCCCTGAGGGAGCAAGAACAACCACCACCAGCAGGACAAGCTGAAAGGCTTAAGGGCAATGGAATGGGTTTGGGGGGGCAGCATAGACTGTATGTAGGTAGCAGTTGTGTGCTATGAGAGAGTCAGTTTAAATGACTGTAATGCTGTAATGTCTCAGTCTGTGGGGTAAAGAGTTGAAGCAGTTTAAGAATTAATTTTTTACTGTTATTTTCATTATATTTATCCATCCATCCAACCATCCATCTATTCCACTTATCCTCGAAGGGTCCGGGGGATAATATTTTCGAAATATTCCCAAACTAAATCTAGACTACTTCTGATACTTTTAGATGTTACACAGCGGCCTGTGGTGGCCATGCATAAAGTGTTAATCATGCATGTGTATCCAACTACTGGGCTTTTATATCAAATACAACCAGTGTTGACTAATGTTAAAAAGAAAAGCAACATTTTTTCCCTTTAATTACATTGGGAGGCTCCCCACCTGTCAACTTCATCCCCTTTTGTGTCAGGTTGATTTTATTTTCTAAATAGGATATAAAGAGCACCAAACGGGTTGTTTAGGGTTTCCTATAGAAGAGGTTTGTAACTCCTTTATATTAATTACTTTACTCATTAGCCTGATGTTTTCTAGGAAATTGCATTTCATTTCTGTCATATCATAGTTGCAGGTTTACAATTCCTCTGCTCTCTTTTCTGTGCGCAATGAAGTTCCTCCCCAAGGTCCTTTCTTAAAAATATGTTCAGTAGGCGTGAGCATCTAGCAGTCTCAAATTATTTCAGAAACTTAACATTTCAAAACTGGAAAAAATGCCACTTGTTTGTTCTTTCCCGAAAAAGTCCCTTTATGAAGATACCGTAGAAAGTTAAAAACATAAAATAAAATTCGTTTTCACTTGTTAGTACAGCAGGAGGCATGTTATTGATCAGTTGAAGCAATTATTTAGTTTAGTGAAGTTTTTTAGTAATTTAAAATATTTTTTTAATACACCACATCAAAATTTAATATATTAAAATGAAAAGGGGTCTTTAAGTCCGACTTTAACCGCATCTGGTGATATGGTTGAGAGTGTAATAGTGACATCTTACAATCAATACGTGAACAGGGTGAGAGGTCAGGTGTATTTTCTATTATCTGAACGCCCAATACCTCTACTTGTCTACGCCGTGCTAATGGACAATGAGTCCACTCGTTGACCCTCAGGCCAAGGAGAGTGCATCTCCGTTGAGCCGACCGAGCTGTGGCTTGACTATGTAAAAGTTACCACAGCTGTTGGCATGTTGTCGGAGCAGGCACCTGTAGAACTCCTAATTTACACTAGGTGTGGTATGTGTGCGGTCAGGTGTCTGTACGGCTGCCTCACGGACGAAAAAACATTGACAGTCAGAGCATTCACACGGGCTGCTCAGTTAACTATACGTGTCAAGTCTATTTTTCCAGATGCCAGAACTGTTTCTCAATGAAGTTAAAGAAATAACAAACATTTAATGGTAACAGAAAATGATCGAAGCACATAGGACATTGAAATAGACAATACAATGTGATTACCTTGTGAGACCATATGCTGGTGCGGTTGGCCCTTGGTTCCTCCTAATGCAAGTTGGTGCTTGACCTCATGTGGTTGAATGTCTGTAAGGAATTTTTGCAAGACGAAGGCTTTGACGCTATAGCCTGGCCCCCCCATTCCCCATGACTTAATCCAATTGAGGACATCTTGGACATCGTGTCTCGATCCATCCACCATTGCCACGGTGCACCACAGACTGCCCAGGAGTTGGCAGATACTTTAGTCTAGGTCTGGGAGGAAATCCTTCAGCCCATCCGCCCGCCGTTATAGGGAGGTCATACAGGCACCTGGAGGCCCCACACACTACTGAGCCTAATTGTGTCTTTTCTTACATCAAAGTTGGATCAGCCTGTAGTGTGTTTTTCCACTTTAAGTTTGTGTATGACTCCAAATCCTGACCTCCATGGGTTGATACATTTTGTTTCCATTAAACATTTTTGTGTGATTTTGTTGTCAGCACATTCAACTATGTAAAGAGGGGAGCATTAAATAAGAATATCATTCATTCAGGATCTAGGATGTGTTATTTTATTATTCTCTTTATTTTTTGAACAGTGTATATAAACATTATGTAATTATCAATATGCTATATTTTTACAGCAGTAGGCATAATTGTTGCTTTTATGTTTTAAATAAAAACATCCAAATCATGTTCCTTGTTTTTTTCTTTTTATAAATGTTTTTGTTCACTTTGTGGTGTTTACTCGATTGTAGACTCACACTGATCCATTCCTACATCAATTTCTAAAGTTTCTTTTTTCTGTCATTTAGATTTATCACATGGAGGAGATGCCTAATATTCTGTCAACCGTTGCTTTTTTTATTTACTGCATCAGTTAAATTCCATAAATATATTACCTTGAGGCTTTTTCTTGTAATTACATATTTTTAATACTGTTTTAAACATTGAGTTGAAGCAGGGCCGCATGAATACTGCAGAGACCTTGTGAGGCTCCTATGCCACTATTTCTAACATAAAATGTCTGTTGACATGTGTTAGTTTTGTAATGCAAATGTTTTATACAATTAACCTTCGATTCAAACCATCCATCCATCCATCCATCTTCTTAACCGCTTATCCAATTCAGGGTCACGGGGCAGCTGGAGCCTATCCCAGCAATTATCAGGCGTTAGGCAGGGTACACCCTGAACAGGACGCCAGTCTGTTGCAGGGCCAACACAGAGAGACAGACAACCTTTCACACTCACATTCATTCCTAGGGACAATTTAGAGTGATCAATTCACCTATCATGCCTGTTTTTGGACTGTGGGAGGAAGCCGGAGTACCCGGAGAGAACCCATGCATGCACGGGGAGAACATGCAAACTCCATGCAGAAAGACCCTGGACCGGGATACGAACCCACGACCTTCTTGCTGCAAGGCAACAGCGCTAACCACTGCGCCACCGTGCAGCACGATTCAAACCCTGATACATTTATTTATAGCTTCTATTATAACTCTATTATAATGTGATATAAAAAACTCAGAAATTATTTATTACATCTTTTTGAAAAAGCTTACAGATTTCAAGACAGACGATAATATAATATCTGCTGTAGAACTTGAGGAAGGCTTAGAGAAAAAAAGAGTGCTGCCCAACTCTCCTTTTATTGTATAATAGTCTCATCTGCAACCAAACTGGCTGGCAGTGAGATATGCCCTCTGGATAATAATTTAAGCTGTAATGAAGGTTGTAAAAATAGAAAGTAGATCAGCTTAAAGTCCTCAGTTACTGGTGTTTTTATTTTAAGTTTTCTGTGTTCTCGACTGGAACGAATGATTATGCTCTGAGTCAGTTTATGTGTTTCAGTTGTTTTCCAGTTCAGGCGGGGTGGACTGAAATGGCAGGACTTGGTGTCTTGCTCATTGGGATTAATTGCAAGCATATTTCTGTCTTCTGATTGGCTAAGTGCAACACAACTACACTGTCTCCGTTTCCTGAAATCAATAAAGTGAATGAGTGTGCACACATCTAGTTGTATTTAAATGTTTCGGTAAGGAGCTGTCGGTCTGGTACAGACTTTCGTACAGACTTTCTACTCAGATGCATTACTGCGTTGCAAATTAGCCAACAACATGCTAACCAAACACAGTGAAGCACTGCTTCTCCTTATGGCCAGTGACTCTGGAAAGCAGGAGCACGAATACCGTCCTTTGTCATTAAAGTCTCCTGTTTGCTAACACTTCGGCTTACTGATGAAGTATGAGGACAGATGGAAAGAAAGACATGGATAAGATGAAAGCCGTCTGCCGTCGATATAAGTGCCTCCATCCAGTTTCGGCTCCGGCTACACGCGCCAAAAGGGATGTGTGAACGATGTTAATCACTGTCTGATGCTCCTCTCAGGAACTGTTCCTCCTAGGCTAGATTTGTATAATAACATGATAATTTTTTGAAATTGCACAGAATGACTTACAGATAACAAGTTATAATAATTATCAGAGATACAGCCTTATATATTTGATTTTTTAAAATTTATTTGATAAAAGTTTGAAGTAACATCGTACCAGAAAACTATTATGGAGTAATTCATCCAGTAATTTATCCAGATAACATCCTCATGTGTTTCCCCTGTTTGTAGTAGATCACTGTCTGTGTGCTATGAGGATAAGTCAATCATTACCTGTAGTTGCTGATATTCCAATTTGTGATTTGAAGCCTAGGTTGGGTTTGAGGATTGTTAAACAAGCTAAATGTCTGGTTGAATGTGGTCAAAGACATTAGCTGAGGTATTACGTTTCATTTTCATGGCGTGTTTTAACACAATGCTCAAAAAGTGAAACACTGGGTGAACAATTTATTTTTTACTGCCAGCCTTGGAGCTGATGTTCCACTGTTGTGACCGTACATATCCTGGTTTTAAATACAACTTCAAAGCAAAGCAAATGCTCAAATGTCCGTAGTTATGAATCCAATATGCTCAAGTGATTTGAACAAATAACTGACTGAGTGTTGCATTTTGCTGGCAGTGTTCAAAAATCAAATTCCAACCATTTCTTCTTTAGCTATTCCTTGGGTAAAAAATGTAACACTGTCTAAACTCCACAAATATCACAAGCCTGAACATGTTCTGTTGTGGAGTTGCTAATTGTTAGCTTCTAGTAGCAACAACCAGTGTTGCCAAATGTCTCTGACAGAAGGTAGCAGAAGTTGCCCCTGAAAGTTACAAGATGTCGCCAAATGACGTCACATGCTAATTTACATATCAATTGCCTAATCATGTCACATTGGCGTGATGACATCGTCCCTAATATGGCGGTGTTTATTTTCTTCTTTGTTATCCAATACAAATAAACCAGTTTGCAATAAAAACTGTCTCCAAAGCAATTGTGTTCAGACATATTAAAAGTAATAAAATATATAACATAAATGATAATTATAAATAATAAAAGTCAGCCAAGGAAAGATTACAAGGAAAAAAAACTGGTATGTGGCTCTCAAAGGAAAGTTGGTATAATGAGGAAAACGGGGCATAACTGAAAGGAGGAAATAATTCTATCTTGATTTGGATTAAATAAAACAGTGTTCAATAAAATAATATTTAAATGGGAAAAACGTGTTACTGGAAACTGTGGAACATCTTATATTTTTATTAGAGAAGGAAAGTGGTACCAATATATATATTTATACATGTATATAGACATACAGTTATTGAACTGACCGTAAATTCTGAAGGTTTCTTGAAGGCATCACAGGTGCAAATGCAGGTGCAGAAAATTTCTGCCCCTGGCAACCGGGGTGGCGTCCTCTCACGGGACGGTTGTCGGGCAGACATCACCTGGCGGGACGTGAGTCGGACGGACGTCCCGAATGGCATCCTCTCACGGGACGATGGTATCCCTTCACGGGACAAAAGCCAGGATGGCGTCATTCGGCGAGAGAGGGGCGGACAGCCCGGCGGTTCCCTCTCGCGGATGAGGCAACGGTGCTTGGCTGGTCGTCGGCGGAGGAGCCTGGTCTGTCGTCGGTGGCGACAGAGGGACCTGGTTGGTCCCCACTGACGGGGACGATGGAACCTGGCCAGTGAAGCTGGGCGCTCCGTGGCCGGCGGGCCTGAGACTGGGCCTGGAGGCTTGCAGGCTGGCGTCCGGTCTCTCCTGATCGTAACGGGGGGCTCTAGTTCCCCACAAGGAAACGGCGGGTGCTGTAGGGCTGCTGCGGTGATGGCCAGGAGGATTGCAGCAATAATGATGTCCGGCTCTGGCACTTCGACTGGTTCGGGGTCCGACTCTGGGAGCAGCAAATCCATCAGCTCTGGCGACGGCAAATCCAGCAGCTCCATGCTGCACTGAATGAGGGGGAAACCGAGCAAGTCGAAGCAGAATCCAACTTCGGGGCCAAACAGGATGAAGCAGAATCCAACTTCAGGGCCGCAAAGGATGAAGCAGAGGCAGACAGGTTGATGTGCACCAGATGAACTGATCCTGCACCTGGAGAGCTGAGAGGAGCTGGGAAACCAGGAATTGGAGGCTGACTGACAGAGGCAGGAGCTGTAACAGTCTCTGGGCTGAGGTCTGGAGCTGCGATTGCGCCGATAGACGGAGCTGCAACGGGGACAGAGCTACAGATCAGAGCTGCGACAGGAACTGAGCAAGCAGAAGTGGGAACTGCGGCTGCAGCTGACAGGCAGGTAAGGACAGGGACTGGTGGGGCGAAGCCGGGAGATGTCTGAAAAGGCTGGGTTTTGCAGAGCCCATCCAGAAACTCTCAGAGACGGGACCTTGCTGGTTCCTTCCAGAGGTTCGGGTTGGGGAGCTTGTGTGCGCTGGCACGGGAAGCTGAGCCTTCCAAAGCGGTGCTGGTGTTGGGCGCTGGACACTGCACGTTGCGGGTCTGGGAGCTGCGGCGTCGGAGGCTGAAGCGGCGGCGTCTTGAACTCAGGCTCGCAGTAGTCAGTGCTGGTTGGTGGGACGGAACCCACTGTATAAGGCGGTGGGGCGGAACCCAGGGAAGCTCAATGTGGGACGGGACCCACCGGAGTTGGGAGTGTTGGAGCCGGGGAGCCGTAGGAGGCCGAGGGGTCGGATTGCCTCCCCTCAGAAGAAATCCGCTGTTCGGCTGCCTGGTGAATGACCCACGCTTTCATCTCCAGGTCCTCCAGGTCAGAGCGAGGCAGGGCATGGGCGAATCGAGGAAGGAGCTCGCTGAGGAGTTCCTCCGTACCTGCGAGGCGATCCGAGGGGAGAGGAAAGGCGACCACCCTCAGAAGACGACACCACAACACGTCCGTCAATGTCTCTTTGTCGGCTGGGTCTTTACATGGCCGGATCATTCTGTCAGGAGTTACTGTCTCGGTGAGGAACAGACCCAGGCACAGACGTTGGATAAAGGTACAGGAAGATTTAATGGAGAGACAACAACACAAGAACTAAAGACTTCAATGATCCGGCGAGGACTAAGGCGAACGCCAGAACTTAAATAGTGGGAGAACAAAGGAGAACAGGTGAGTCTGATCTCACAGGTGCAGTCACTGAACTAATAATTAGGCAGAGCCTTGTAGGCTCTGACATATTCATGCACATTCCTTTTTTTTACTTTTCAATTCATGTTAAAGAAACAACTTCTTTGGTGATCTGGTGAGATCAGCTGCATCTCTCTGACGCTGGGTGAAATAAACCGAGAGGTTTATGACATGGGATCATACAGTGAAGATTATTCCCCTGCTGAAAGACGGTTCAGAGCAGAGTAAATTGGGTCTGTAATCTTCAGGAAATATCGGCGACCAAGTGTCACAGAAAGTAGCTCAGGGTGGCCACAAAAGTTGCTAGATTTGTTGCTAGACACTTTTTGAAAAAAATGTCTTCAAGGGGATCTGAAAAGTTGTTAGAAATAGCGACAAAGTTGCTAAGTTTGTAACACTGGCAACAACGTGCTCTGTTTTCTCCTGGCCACAAAAATAATCCAGTGTTCCCTTGGGCAGTCCCAAGCCAGGGTGGCAAGGCCATGAATGCTAATTTTCTTTGTGACAT
The DNA here is from genome assembly GCA_028564705.1 of Apricaphanius iberus. NCBI lineage: Eukaryota > Metazoa > Chordata > Actinopteri > Cyprinodontiformes > Aphaniidae > Apricaphanius > Apricaphanius iberus. The sequence continues at coordinate 23,375 of JAPXFQ010001391.1, read as the reverse complement.
ACAAGCGACTGGCTTTTTCTGACTCACTTATGTTCTCTATTTTCTTTCAGTAGCTAGCAGGGAACAGAGTTTGGAGAAAATGTTTCTATGCATTAGGCTTATTATTATGCTCATTATTACTACGCAACTCAGAGGGACCGATTGTACTTAAAAAAAATTTTTTTGTGATTTATATTGAAAGAGACCTTTAAGGGATGATTAGTGTTTGATCTGTAGCATCAATCTATTCATTTTATTTGAGTGTGGCTGTATGATATTGACTGACTGAAGCAAGATGATTTAATCTCAAGCAAAACGTCTTTGTGCAATTGTAGGTGTTTGTGGAGTACACTTATGGCTAACCCATATGCTCATTTACTCACGCTGACAAAGATAAGCATGTCTCATCCCTCTGTGAGGTAGGAGTATAGAGTGCGCTATTTACACACACTTGGAAACATAATTTGTCCAATATTTTGTTCTGGGCAGAGTGCCCATTTCCAATATGCTAAGCACAGTGGATAAGAGTGTGATCACTGCGAGGACCCAGTTCTCTGTGCCAAGTCCTGTCACTCACTGCCTTGTTCTGCCTCAACATGTCCTTCTAATGTCAGTGTTAATCAGAAAAGTTTGGCTTTGAACTTAAAGAGTTTGAGAGAGTTCAGCCTCTATAAAACAACATATTAGATCCAGACCGTTTTTTAAATTGTGTTTTATTGGCCTGACGAAACCAATGAGGTTGCTTAACACCTAATCTCTAAAACAGATTAAAATATATAGATTTCATTACTTATAGTTTTAAGATCCATGTAAAACAGGTATATGACTTGGCCTTTTTTAAAGATAAAATCCTTAAACCAAAGAATACACTGTGGAATATTTGCTTTGGAGCCTGCTGTTAGTTTGGCAGATAAATACAGAGCAGACGCCATGTAATTTACGCAGAACGCTAGCCCTGCATTTTCACGTTTTTATGTCTTTCCTTGCTGTTTGGCCTTTGTTTCTCCTCTTTAGTCAAATAAATAAACACCACACAAAGATTTTATATAATATATAAAAGGACATCAGGACATGATATCAGCAATAAGTAGAAGTAGCAGCCCCACACCGATACCATGCTAATTATATGCTATGCCAAATTAATACAAATTTGCAGTTTTCCCTTCTGTTCATCTCTCTTAGGGTCCCACCAAAGCATTAAATTTGGACTTTGGCTGAGCTATTGCAACATCTCTATTTTTCAATTGTTCATCCATTGTGCTCGGGATGTACAGGTGCTGGGCAGTAAATTAGAATATCATCAAAAAGTTGAATTATTTCAATAATTCCATTCAAAACGTGAAACTTGTACATTATATTCATGCAATGCACACAGACCAATGTATTTCCAATGTTTATTTCTTTTAATTTTGATATTTATAAGTGACAACTAATGAAAACTCCAAATTTGGTATCTCAAAAAATTAGAATATTTTAAAGGCCAATGAAAAAAAATGTTTTTTTTTTTAAATGTTGGCCAACTGAAAAGAATGAACATGAAAAGAATGTGCATGTATAGCACTCAATACTTAGTCGGGGCTCCTTTTGCCTCCATCACTGCAGTAATGCGGCGTGGCATGGACTCGATCAGTCTGTGGCACTGCTCAGGTGTTATGAGAGCCCAGGTTGCTCTGATAGTCGTCTTCAGCTCCTCTGCATTGTTGGGTCTAGCGTATTGCATCTTCCGCTTCACAATACCCCATAGATTTTCTATGGGGTTAAGGTCAGGCGAGTTTGCTGGCCAATCAAGGACAGGGATACCATGGTCCTTGAACCAGGTACTGGTGGTTTTGGCACTGTGTGCAGGTGCCAAGTCCTGTTGAAAAGTGAAGTCTGCATCCCCATAAAGTTGGTCAGCAGCAGGAAGCATGAAGTGCTCTAAAACTTCCTGGTAGACGGCTGCATTGACCTTGGACCTCAGGAAACAGAGTGGGCCAACACCGGCAGATGACATGGCACCCCACACCATCACTGACGGTGGAAACTTTACACTGGACCTCATGCAACGTGGATTCTGTGCTTCTCCGCTCTTCCTCCAGACTCTGGGTCCTTGATTTCCAAAGGAAATGCAAAAATTGCTTTCATCAGAAAACATAACTTTGGACCACTCAGCAGCAGTCCAGTCCTTTTTGTCCTTGGCCCAGGCGAGACGCTTCTTACGCTGTTTCTTGTTCAAGAGTGGCTTGACACACGGAATGCGACAGCTGAATCCCATGTCTTTCATGAGTCTCTTCGTGGTGGTTCTTGAAGCGCTGACTCCAGCTGCAGTCCACTCTTTGTGGATCTCCCCCACATTTTTGAATGGGTTTGTCGTCACAATTCTCTGCAGGGTGCGGTTATCCCTAGAGCTTGTACACTTTTTTCTACCACATTTTTTCCGTCCCTTCGCCTGTCTGTTAATGTGCTTGGACACAGAGCTCTGCGAACAGCCAGCTTCTTTAGCAATCACCTTTTGTGTCTTGCCCTCCTTGTACAAGGTGTCAATGGTCGTCTTTTGGACAGCTGTTAAGTCAGAAGTCTTCCCCATGATTGTGGAGCCTTCAGAACAAGACTGAGGGACCTTTTAAAGGCCTTTGCAGGTGTTTTGAGTTAATCAGCTGATTAGAGTGGCACCAGGTGTCTTCTATATTGAGCCTTTTCAGAATATTCTAATTTTCTGAGATACTGAATTTGGTGTTTTCATTAGCTGTCAGTTGTAATAATAAAAATGAAAATGAATAAACACTTGAAATATATCACTATGTGTGGAAGGAAAGTATACAGTATAGAAGTTTCACGTTTTGAATGGAATTACTGAAATAATTCAACTTTTTGATGATATTCTAATTTACTGGCCAGCGCCTGTACTGCTGCATTGTGGCTCATTTTTGATGATCCAGTTCTTGTCAAGCTGTACTTGTTTGATAAATGTAATCATGTTTGTCTTTAGATTACTTTGGTTTTCAGACAAGTTTGTGGCTAAAATTACCCTGTGATGGGCTTGGGTGACTTTCCTCCTTCTGGAATATTAATGTGACAATGATATCTGCTCCAATGCTAAAGAAAAACATTAGGCAATATACTGTTACAATATGCGAATGCGTTTTGCAGCAGGAAATTGTTCTAAAACACCTAGTAGTCCAAATTCCTTAGACTTGCCTAAAATAAATGAATTCAGGGGATTTGGTTTGACCTAGTTAAAGACTGGACCTAAATCAGTTTGAAATGTTGTTGCATCACTTTAGAATTTTTTTGTTATCAAAACCCCAAAAGTGAGGCTGAATTTAAACAAATCTGCAATAAGAAGGAGGAGAGATTATTTTACAGTAAAAGACTAATTTCTAAGGCGACAGATTTTTCACATAAGTCAGTGAGTTGTTTATCCCTCAGTAAATCAAATCATCAATTGAAAAACTTTTTCACTTCCTCATAAAGACGTTGTGGCCAGACATTAATAGGAACAGCAGAGTAATGTTTGCAGCCATGCTTGATGTAATTTTTCTTATAATGGCAGCTACTGAATCCATAGCTGATTCCCCTGTTGTACTGGTGAATGATGCACTTTTTGTACTAACAGTTTTGGGCAAGTTAAGTATGTAACACTATTTTAAAATACTGTAACTTAACAATTTACACCACACATAAACTGTTTTTAATAACATTTTTATAAACTACAAGTCTCAAGTGTCTTTGGAAGCCTCTATCTCATGAAAATGTTTGTTAAATTGCATACAAATAAGGTGCTGGAGGGACTCATGACAAAGATGGTTAGATTTAGGTGTTAAAACGAGACTCCTGAGGCTTAATGGTCTTCCAACGGGTGCCTAGGGTCTTAGGAAAATAGTGCAGATAATGCCACTGTGTAAATGTACTGTACAGCCGATCTTTTCTTCTGCTCTCCTGACTCTCAGGCCATAAGGTGAACCTGGTTTTCATTTCATCTCGTCCTGACATCTGGCATCTACAAACTGTTTACTTCATAAAATAACCAAATTCCCACTGAGTTCCAAAGTATCTCTGAATTTTTTGGTTTTGAGCAACAGGAAGTGCGCCGTGGATCTCTTATCCAACAAGATTTGGTCTGCTGCATTAGTTGGGCAGAAAAACAATTATAAATGTTCTTGTTGCTCGTCACTACTTAATGTTGTAATGCGTTACTCACAACACTGCACTTATTATAACAGCACTTGTAAGAAGATGCGGCTGTAGAAGTCTTTGTTTTCTATCATACTTCACAAACTGCAGAAAAACCCAATGCCTTGAAAAATTATCAATAATTGACAAATAGGGAGTGGGTTGTGTGTTGACCATCATCTTTGGCATGAAATTGTTTAGGAGCATCTATCACATCTGTCACTGTGCCCAAAGTCATGAATATAATATGTTTTATTATGATCTGTTTGGAAGTCTAGATGTACCCTTTTAGCTGTGGCTGATAATTTTCTTCCACTCTTCTTGAATATATATTTTATGTTGCCAGTTTAAAGACTTGGAGCAGGATTAATGGAACAATGGTCAAAACTTTAATGGATTAGTATCATTACTTGAAGACTGACATATAAAAATGATGTGATGACCAGTACCATGGCAACAGAGCACACAATGTCTTTGGATTGGACAGACTTTGAGAGGGAGCAGGTGTTGGAGGCTTTATCCATTAGCCAGGCATATCACCCCATATCCAAACACACACACACATCCACAGAAGACTCCTATGGGGCTCTCTCTGAGTCACCCTGGCCAAGCTTACTTCCTCTTGATGATGTAGTGTATTAGCATCCCAGAAAGAGCGCACCAAAACAGATGATCTCACTCTCATTGAAAAAAAAAAGGTTGATGCTCCCTTTTGAAAATGTTATGATGCAACTCTAAGTGGTTTTTAATCTCTAACATTTTAAATGTATCTAACTGAATACCAGTTAAAAGGGATAACATGTTTTTGCAAAACCCAAATCGTGTGTTATGATTTTATTTTTGCAATGAAAAAAAATGTTAAACATAATGAACTTGATAGGACGAGAAAGACAAAACACATTTTTTTATTGAATTAAAGTATCTAAAGTAGACATCTCATTTAAACTCTCCAGAATAAAATAACAAATATTAATGTAATTTGGTCAAACTAGAACATGCTTCTGAAGAGTAAGTAAATGATTTATAATTTTATTTTAAGAGTAAGTAAATGATTTATAATTTTATTTTAAGAGTAAGTAAATGATTTATAATTTTATTTTAAGACATACAAATCTGCAAGTCTGAGGTATGTCTATCAGCTGTGAATATTTAGAGACACATTTTTCTTCACAACAGTGCCCCGCCTCAGTTGGAGAAGATGGGGAACATCTCTGAACAATATTTTTTAAAGTCCATCCATCCATTTTCTGAACCGCTTAATCCTCAAGGGGTCGCAGGGGGGCTGGTGCCTATCTCCAGCTGTCAACGGGCGAAAGGAGGGGTACACCATGGACAGGTCGCCAGTCCATCGCAGATATTTAAAGTCTTGCCACCGTTTTTATTTTTGTTTTAGTTTTGGACTTTGACCAGGCCATTCTGACACATCAGTATGCCTAAACTCTTTGAACCTTATTTTTCCTGCTTTTCTTCTTATTTGTGTGAAGTTACTTAATTTCATATGATATCACTTATCATGCCTTTTGTCTTTACTTCCTCTTTTATTCATCAACATTCATTTAGCTTTTTCTAATCTATTTCATTTTATTGATTGCATGCTTAGCATTGTTCATTTTTATCTCTGCACCAAGTACCGCTGCAATTTCCTAATGTGTTGAACCTGTTCATTCACATGGCAATAAAACCTTTCTGATTCTGATTATTTTTAGTGAAAAAATCCTAAAACATAAATAGCATTTTTGTAAAGCCATTAGGCAGTATAAAACATCTAGATAAGGAAAGCACGGCTGGCTGGCAAAAGAATATGAGTCATCTGATCTTTCCTAAACTGAATATTCAATGGTTTTAAATTACAAACAGATGGACAACAAGGAGTGTACAGATTCATCACAGCAGAACCTAATCACATCAGGGTCCTTGCTGTTGTTTCCCAATGTCATAGATATAGCAGCAACAATTTTTCTATTGACTTTTGCTCCACTCAACCTGGTGATTCCTGAAGCTTTGAAGTCTCTGAGCACTTAGGAGGGATCAGTTTTCAAATGGCCTTTCAGCCACTCCAGACATAAATGCAGACAACCACTAGAATGGAGTTAAATTAATCTAAGCACTAAATCACATCCAATGATTTACATTTTGCACTATTATAAAGTATGCACAACAATACATTGTTTCTTTGATCTGTATGCTTCACCTCTACCTCAAAAAAGTTTAAAGACTTGAGGGCCAATTTATTTGAGTAAAGCTGGTCATGTGTGTGTTTTTAAGTAAAGAGCATTAAAATGGATCTTAATGTGAGTAGATGAGTATTGTTCTTGGATTCTTTAATTGTGTTGATCCTCTTGTTAAAAACTGTTTTAAGTTTTCCTTTTGCTTCTTTTTTGTAAGAAACAACAGAAAGTGTAATGCCAAAGGACAGAGGCATATTTTGGGCACATTTGATTGCACAGAGAAACAGGAAAGTAAAAATAGAACTAGTGCTTCTCTGCACCTTTTGTACTCAGCTTAGGACTCAAACCTAATTCAGTTACCATGAGGTCTTTAGTTTAATACCATAGCATTGTCGAAACCTTGTTTTTAGCATTTATTACATTTATTTACTCACCCAGACAAGTTTGGAGGCACTTGGAGTCCTTCGGAAGACGTTTATATCAGCATAGGTTATATCCGTATCATGGGAGTGGTGGGGGCAGGAGATTTGTTGCCTGTAATAAGGCATTATTTGCCCCTAAACTCCTTCATTTAACCATGTTTTGTTATTAATAATTGTCGATATTTCCTTTGGAGTTTGGAACATCTCGGAGGTGCTGCTGTGTAAGCTTCTGGGGGTTTACAGGCTTTTAATACAACCAATTCCATCTTAAACTAACCTGCGATTTCAATGACGTCGCCATTGCAGCTGTACTCTTTGTAAGTTGTGGAAAGGGACCCTGTGGAAGCTGAACTTAGTCCAATTGGTCATTTGGTTAGTGTAATTTGGAAACAGTTTGCAGTAGCCAGTTCTCTCTAGCTGACCACCGTAGAGTAAAGACTGACAGTCCTGCTCAGGCTGCAACTGGGATGGAGCATGGCATTGATGTAATTGAAATCATATGTTGGTGTAGTTGGATTATAGCCTCTAAAACACTCAACAACAGAACAAACAAGCACTTCTGAGACTCTCTGAACTCCGAGCGGGGTTGTCCTAACAATTAATAACAAAACACTTGTTAAATGAAATGAATTTGTTGCCTTGTTACAGGCAACAAATGTCCTACCCCCATCACTCCCATTATACAGATATACGCTAATCGCAACTGGATATAAACCTTTTTTGTAGGACTCCAAGTGGCTCCAAACTTGTCAAGGTGAGTAAATTAATATAATGAATGCTTAAGCAAGGTCCTGGTTGAAAAAAGAGGAACTTTCCGGTTAATGGAGAAATGTAAATACTTTAAAGTTATCCAAAGTGCTATATACTGTAAAGTTAGTCCATTTGCCTTATTGTATAACCATTACCTGGGTTTAGAAATTATCTCCAAAGTACATATCTGACATTTCTGATGTTGACACAACTGATGTGAAGTGATCATAGTCAAACTTTTTTTTAAAAGTTTTTTTACAGAAGTAGCTACCAACACATTTCAATATATGGTAACTACAACATCGGTCCTGTAACCTGGAGACAATGTTATCTGCTTTTTCTTACATGAAATTGATCTAACTTGAGTTATCTGTCTCTTCTCCCTCTATCTTCTTTCTCTCCTTTTCCTTATTTGTCTTCCTCACCAGAAGGATCTACCTCTGCCCCGGAAAAGTAGCAGGTATGATCATATATTTTCTTCCTTCTGCTTTTAAAGTCATTAGAACACATAAAACATCCCCAAACGTTTTTTTGGTCTTGGTTAAATATTATTGAGTTTCAGAGTATTGGAATACAAGGTAACAAGCGGAAAAAAAAGATCATACTGTGATTTGGTGCTTAACCTAAGTACATGTATTTTCACACAATAAAGCCTCTCATAGTCACAAATCTGTCATTTCAAAACATATAAAGTCATGTAAAGTGTTTTCTGAACAGAATGCATTCAGTATTGCAGGTGAAATATAAAAAAAAAATCAGCCGTTTTTCTGTTCCTTTAATGTATTAAAAGTCACACAAAAAAATCTGAAAATGTACAATGGCACCAGAGTTCAACAATTCATTAGACAAAGGAGCTTTATCTAATGAGAATATACCTCCAACCCTTTAAAAAGACGACTTTAAAGTTCTTAAAATGTATTATCGGCATGACTCCCTTAAGGAAATTCTAAATCTGTAGTCGGTAGGAAAAGCCTTATTTGGGCATCTCCAGGTGATTCCTATGTGCTTCCTGCTTTCTAACATTTTAATGTTGTTGTGCAGAAAGCACAGAAACTGAGCTACACATGAATACAAATAGCCTTTTTTTCAAAGACCCAGAATCTCTCCTGCTTTGTAATAGGAAGTCATGGTCAAGTGGGGTTATTGTACTCTGGCTGCCTTGTCTTTCAGCTTCAGCATGTCTCAGCGTTGTGTGAGGCATTTCACTTACAGAGCTCCTCTGCCGTCCAATCTGTTGCACCAGTGAGCTGTGCGATGAACAGTCAGCCACAGGAGAGCTTTGCTTTCACCTCAATGGCCTTTATAGATGAGGGAGGGCAGGAGGTTCAAGAAGAGAGGAGAAACACAGCACTACGTGACATGTAACATCAACTTCATAGTGAACATGTGCGTCACATAAATCACATTGATCAATATCTGTCAGTGAATAACAAACATGTTGTGTTAGTTTAGATTAATCTTTCAGTTCCATCTCAACTCATTAGAGAGGAATGAAGTATCTTAGTTGTGATTTTAACCTTGAATAAACAGACTGATAGCAGATTCAAAGTACATTAATTTTTGTTTGTTATAAAAGAGAGACAAATCTGGCTACTATTAACAAACTCATACAATTAGTGATTAATACTGAAGCTTTACAATGTGTTTGTAGTATATTATAGAGGTGCGTTATTAAATGATCCAGACAGATTACAAAAATATAAGGTAAATGTACTCTTTAAAAGTGAAAATGTTCTTATTCAAGATCTGCAGCAGATAAAATGGAAAGCATTTTAAAAAAAAGGAAACTGTTTCTCAGTCTCTGTCCATGGTGCTGAAATACATACAAGCATCTGTAATTTAAGCTAAAGGATTTTAAAGAGCTTTCTTGATATGCATTTCTTCCACTATTTGATATTTGTTTTAACTGCTGGTACTGTTGTTGAAAACACTTTAATAAAGAGACACAATTTAGGTTTGAACAAATAAGTTGTAAAATCTTTAACATAGTTTTTGGACTGCAGGCAAATCTCTTTGTTTGTGTGTTAATCTTATTGGTATATATCATGATGCTGTTTGTTCACTAATGAACAAATATATACATGCATCTATATGTATGGACACCCAATAGTTAAAAAATATGGGTTAGTATTGTGCAAATATGCATATTTTTGTTTTACAGTACAGTATCTGACTACTCTGGCTGCAAAATATTCCTGTAAGGTGGTTCTTCTTTAGGGGTTGTGGGACTGTGTGTGGAAAGGGGCTATGTCTGGAAGTCTATCATTCCTACAGTTTTGAGCGAGATAAGGGTGAACAAGTCTATCCACCTCCTGACTGTATGCAGACTTATCATTGTCCAATGACAATGGTGTCATTTGTAAACATCAGAGACAGACAGGTCAGCCGAAGTGCAGCCATTTGCGTACAGCAGCAGTCCTCTACAGTTTCTGCCTCAGGGTAATTTAGCTAAGTAGAATTTTCTTCAGCAATCAACTATAGCAGCTGCGGAGGTTGCGCTGGGTTATTTGTTGCTTCACTATTTAGTAGCCAACTGAGCTGTCAGCTGATTAACATTTTCCATCATTTATTCTTACTTCAGTAGAACAGAGTGTTGTATTGTTCAGAATTAGGCAGCTTGGAAATGCTTCCTGATGGGGGAGCTAAGACCAACAGAGCACTGTCACTGGGCTGTCTGCAAAACTAAAATATAAGCAGATGGCTTCCGGTTATGTCGTCCGGGAGGTTTACCACTTCACTTTTGCAGTTACAGGAGCTTTACTGACTTTTTTTAATTGCTCGCCAAAATCAATGTTATAGCGCTAGCTTAAAGCATTAGCAAAGCTAGCATGTGCCCATCTTTGGTAATTCATTTTTTCTTGTCCGTCTGTGTCATTAAGAAAGTACCTCCAAACAACGCTTTTGTGTTTGCGTTGTCAGTTAAACAATATTTAGTTTTCTGGCTTTACTCGTCTTGTTAGCAGAGTTTTAACTTCTTGTTGCAGCTCATTAGGGGGAAAAGGGACCAAATATCTGTTACTGCAGCGCTGTTGCTCGATGAAAGTTTGGGCTAATGTGAACTGGTCTGTTTATATTGACTTTTACATAAATGAGTAACTTTGAATAAATAATCCTTCTAGTATGGATTATATGGAAATAACAATTTTTTGACTACCTAATGGTGCATTCACACCACACAGTTGGTCTGCGTCAGGCAACGCATTCAATGGATGAAGTTTGACGCATGTACTTTTTGGCTTCCAAAGCCTGCTTCTGAGCAAAATGGAGCGCATGGGTGGGGCTTCCTTTGTTGCCCAACCTTCTGAACTGTGGTGGATTGTAACTACAAAGTGGCTTGGCTTTATTTACTAGATAAAGCTAGACAATGTTGATATCGGGTGCATCAGCACCCATTCTTCAGATGCGTTCTGAGTTGGGGAGTTTAACCATTTGCTCCAGCAGCTGCATATGGATGAGGTTCGCTTTCAGCGCTACTTCCGTCTGTCCTGCGCCTAATTTTACGACCTCCTGGGCCGCATCGGAGCTCAAATCTCCTACCAGGACACCAACTACAGGTACTCTGTTTCTCTTTAGTAACGCCTGTCTATCTGACTTTGGTAAGTGTTATTTCTGATTTTTTAAATCTGCATTTGTTGAAAATATTTTCACTGGACCAGCGCTTCATTCAAGACACGTGTATAGTGACATAACTACAGTAAGACGCTCTGATTGGTTGCCGCACTGCGTTAACTGCGTAGGGCCCGTCAAAAGTTAAACTAGCTGAACTTCTGCGGTGCTTGCGTTGCTGCGTTGCCGTATGAAACGCAAGTGAAGTTGACAGAGCCAACGTACACAACGCACCACAGAGACTTTGACGGACCTCTGACGCACTCTATCATAGACTTTACATGTAATCTTGCCGCAACTGACGCTGATGTATGGGGTTGGTCTGAATGTAGCATTACTTATCAGGGACATCGAGATGCATTAACCAGAGAGTAAAGGATTTTGTCCTGTACTCACAAAATCCTCTTGGATTTCTGAAATAATCAGTGAAAGGGAAGGACAGCCCTGCAAGCAGCTTGAAAGGAAAATTTCCCATGGATCAGATTCCAGCAACTTGTTCTTGTTGATGTTTAACATAAACAATTTCAATTGCTCTATCAGTTGATAACTGACATCAAAGTTGTGATTAGATTGTCTCTTCCCACCAGGGACGTGCACAGACATTTTGAGGGGCAGGGGCTCAGGTGAAATAAAGGGCACTTATCATAATTACGTTTTTTCTTTTCTTTTTTTAAACAAAAAAGTATATATATTAACGCAACACTGACTTCCTTTTAAAAAAAATAATTTAAAAAGTTAATTTTATCTTCCTCAAAATCATGCAATTGTTTAATTTTCAAAAGATGTCTACAAAATAATCAGTTCACACAGAAACCATGGTCTCCTTAGTATTCAGTAGGTTTATAGAGCAGCAAAGAAAACCATTCCACAATGTGCATGTTTTGAAAACATTTTCAATGCTAATAGTTTCAAGTATATATTTAGATTAGAAAAACCAAAATAACTTCATCAAGCAGAGGGGTGTGCTTTACTAATAATTTGTTTATTTTGTGCACATGGCACTACATGGCATTACTACTGCAATTATTTTGGTGTTATCAGAACACATAACAGTTTTAAATCAACACAAATATTCATGCTAAACTAAATAGAGTTGTTGGTGGTATTTTGTTAACTTTACTGAAAGAAAAAACTGCAACAATATAATTTTTTTAAATTTGGGCTGGGCTGAAGAAAAACTGCTTTTTGGGAGCCAATTGCCTGGTCTTACCGTTATTTATACTGGACCAGGGTGGGGCCCACACAGCAGTTGGGCGTGGACTAAAATGCTTCAGTGCTGCGCTGCGCGCGCAAGGGGAATACCCCTTTGCTCAAAGCTTGTGGCCCAAAACGCTCCTTTATGCTTTGCCTCCGGTTCCGCTGATTCCGCTGCTCCTGGATCGAGTCAGCTAGGAACAGCTGTCAGTAATCCTTGTAGCACCACAGCGCAAAAGCGCACCGTGGTTCCCGAATGTGCAGCAGCTGCTCTCCGGTGGCCCGTGGCAGCTACCGTGGAGAGACGATGCGCTCCTTCAGGCTGGAGGAGGCATCAGGAGTTACCCAAAGATTGGTCAGGCTCTCTGGGTCTGGCCGCTGAACGGCAGCGCTTAGAGAGGCTCGGCCTCCCGCAGGATGTGGGGCGCACGATTCAGGGCGCACGAGCCGCGTCCACCACGGCGCTATACGCCTCAAAATGGACAGCCTTCCAGCGCTGGTGCGCAGAGAAAGGCGCAGATCCCGTTTCATGTCCGCTAAGTTGCGTGCTGTCGTTCCTCCAGCAGCTGATGGACAGAAATTTAGCTTTCAGCACAGTTAGAACTTATGATGCAGCTATTTCTTCCTGTCATAAAGGTTTGGGTGACAGAACGGTCAATGTGCGCCGCTGCGCAGGGGTGGGGGTTGGGCGCTTCAGAACTCCTGACCTCAGAATCAGCTTTAATGGCCAAGTATGACAAACATACAAGGAATTTGCAGTTTACAGTACGACCTGTCCAAGATCATTACATACAACAACAACAACAAACAGATTCAGGTCACTGTTGGGCATGCAGCCACCGAGCGGCGCTCCCATGTATGAAAAGATAAGATCAGATACATGCAGGGGGGTCCACGGTGGGGGAAAAAAGCGTTCACATGTGTTTTGATCCTTAGTCAAGAGTCAAAAAACAGGTAATAGAAAAACCACACCTGAACATTTAAGCACATATTCAGACATTAACATTGACACATCAGGAGGGAATGAACGGGTATGACCTCCAGTCCACAGGTTTACGCGCTGCCATCGAGGCGTGGTGTAATCAGCTTCCTGGTGCAGGAGAGAGCCTTAGTGTACAGCGAGACGGTGTGTGTGTGTGTTAGTGTGTATGTCAGTAGATGCCTGTGTACGGGGGGGAGGATACTCTGTTTACATTCTTTTCACAGGCATTTGATTGTGGACAACGTTGAAGGTCTTAATGGAAGCCAAAACAATAATTTTTTGGATAACAGGGAGAGCAAATTTCCTCTCTACCCCTTCAGTCTGTCAGCAGTTTCTTTTATAGTCTAATTTAACCAAATTAAATTCCGGATTACATATTTACAGTTGCACCAATCCACACTGACAGTTTCTCCAAGTCCGATGACAATCGCGAGTGAGTCCCAAAGCGCCAGCTAGATCGCTTCTTGCAGCGTCCAGCCTGTGCTCGAGCTCACCAAGCGTGAGGTTCTGATTTCCATCAGCACAAATCCGCGCTTCACACGGCTCCTTCAGCCTTCTAATTTCTTCCAGAACTTTCTCCAATTTCGGTATTTGTTGCTCCATTTTGTGGCAGATCCAGTACATGCCCATTCCAATCAGCAGGAAACTGATCCACATAAATCCAAATAGCCAGATATCCATAACCCGGATGCCCTTTTCCGGTGCTTCGTAGAGTTGAGTAGATTTTATTAATAGCATTCAGACACCAGCGGACCTTTTCCATCTTTCACTTATTCAGTTTTGGTTCTCGTAGAAAAATGCAAAAAAGACACTCCAAATAGAGGCACAGGACATAGAGCAGTGGGATAAGACACAGGAGGAGGAGGGAGAGAAAAAGCGTGCGTTCTCGCTGAGAGCCACTGAGAGCCACCGGATATTTACAGACGTGGACAAAATTGTTGGTACCCTTCATTAAATCAAAGAAAAACTCATAATGGTCACAGAAATAACTTTAATCTGACAAAAGTAATAATAAATAAAAATTATATAAATGTTGACCAATGAAAGTCAGACATTGCTTTTCATCCATGCTTCAACGGAATTATTTAAAAAATAAATGCATGAAACAGGCCTGGACAAAAATGATGGTACCCACAACTTAATATTTGGTTGCACAACCTTTTGAGGCAATCACTGCAATCAAATGATTCCTGTAACTGTCAATGAGACTTCTGCACCTCTCAGCAGGTATTTTGGCCCACTCCTCATGAGCAAACTGTTCTAGTTGTTTCCGGTTTGAAGGGCGCGTTTTCCAGACAGCACGTTTCAGCTCCTTCCAAAGATGCTCAATAGGATTGAGATCAGGGCTCATAGAAGGCCAGTGTTTTCCTCTTAGCCCTTCTTGGGTGTTTTTAGCTGTGTGTTTTGGGTCATTTTCCTGTTGTAAGACCCGTGACCTGCGACTGAGACCATGCTTTCTGACACTGGCCAGCACATTTCTCTCTAGAATCCCCTGATAGTCTTGAGATTTCATTGTACCCTGCACAGATTCAAGACACCCTGTGTCAGATGCAGCAAATCAGCCCCAGAACATAACCAAGCCTCCCCCATGTTTCACAGTAGGGACCGTGTTCTTTTCTAGATACGCTTCATTTTTCCGTCTGTGAACATAGAGCTGATGTGCCTTGGCAAAAAGTAAAATTTTTGTCTCATCTGTCCACAGGACATTCTCCCAGAAGCTTTGTGGCTCGTGTTGAATTAAATAATTATCATAAGTAATTCAATGCATGTTCAAGCAGAGACAAAATGGAGCCAATTTCCAGTTTAATATTTATTTTGAACAGATTAACAAATTGCAGTTTTACAGAGGAATTTTGCCCCCGTCGTTCCCCTGTGGTCCAGATTTAAAGAAATCTGAACAATTAACTGATCTTCATTTCACAGCTTTATAGACAACCGGGCCTCTAGGCGTTTCTTCTCCCTCGAATCTTACTCCAATCAGATCATTTCCAAACAGTCTCTTAGCCATGATTTGCTGTCAGAGAATTATGCAGTCCGAAGATGGGTCGTCTCTGTTCTGGGTCAAAGGTTCATTATAAAGAATTATGGTTAAATTGCTATCTGCTTCCCCCAAACTCTTCTCCCAGTTTTTATCTACACATCCTGCTTTTACAGCCTTGCAATAAAACTCACCCCAGAGTTTTATGACTTAAAAGCTTACCTGCATAAACAATAGTGACAGACCCATTTTTACAACCATGCAAACTATATAAACAGTCTTTTACCTTCTGAATAATTAAAGTTTAAACCTTATGCAGAATTACACCACAATTCCCTCTTTCAATCTTTTTTAAAAATAGATTGATATCTCCTCTGTACGTAAGTGTTTAGAACTTAAGATCAAAACCTGTAAAGCATTTTGAAAATGCAAGAAATCAAATCCAAGAAATTTCATAAATTCACCCTCTTTTGGCATTATACAAAAAAATTATTTTAACAATTCCCAAAAACTAATTCAAAAACCCAAAAATGTATAAGAATGTCTTACATGTGAAGAGATAGAAAATCCATGAACATAGACATTATTACTATGTTATATTCTGAAATAAATCAAACTTAAAGTGGGAAGAACTCTGTGAAACAGAAAAAAATAGTTAGAAGTAACATTTTTGTTCTTTTAAAAGTTCATATCTTCTCTTCCGCACCGCTGGCATTCCGTCCAAGGCTGCTGGGAGCTGCATTCAGTAAATGTCTTTAAAGGAACTGTCTTTTCCAAATGAAATCACAATCAGATGATTACAATAATAATCCCTCTTTAATGGTAAATTACTCCCGTAATTGACCATTTCCCAAACACAGCCAATTCATTCAGGTGCAGGAAGATGCGATCTGATGCCATTAAGAAAACCTGGTATGGAATCAAATGATTAATTTAACATGATTATACAAAAAAATTATTTTAACAATTCCCAAAAACTAATTCAAAAACCCCAAAATGTATAAGAATGTCTTACATGTGAAGAGATAATTAAATCTGACTTGAAACATGTTGATACTCGTGGAAGAAGCTTAGAAAATCCATGAACAAATACATTCTTACTATGTTATATTCTGAAATAAATCAAACTTAAAGTGTTAAGAAACCTGTGAAATAGAAGGTATTAAGAACCCTTTAAAATGTAATCCTCGAGTCTATTTAGTCTTTCCTCTAGTAGACCCTGTTGTTTCCTAATGCAAACCTTAATACAACCTTAAAAACAACTGGAAATTAAGAAATCCTGAAAATTAACTGATTAAAAATTCTTTAAGAAACCCTCCTAGGCAGTGTTACCACTCTTCACTTGTGAATAAAAATAGTTAAACAACCTGTAAATGCAAGAAAATGATTAATAAATGTTCAGTCTTTATATTTGTATTCTGATCCTCTTTCTTCACTCTCATTTTATCCCCCTCAGTGGCTCCTGGCAGCTGGAGAGTGATGTACAGAGCTGATCAGTGTGGAGGGCTCCTATTTTTTAGTGTTCCAGTTTTTACTCCCATATATGCAGATAACCACTCTCTGAAATGCCAATTACTTCATTAATTGAGCATTTTCCCCAATATACACAAATGCACAGACAGGCCCCGCTTCCCATAGCTTAGCCCACCGATGTGGGCTGGTCAAAACCTGCTGTGCAGCTGATTGGTGAGTTGTGATCTTCTTCTGTAGATCCCTCTTTTGAGATGGCAATTTCAAATTGCCCATCTCATCCATTGGCACATAGATCACACTGGATGAGTAATATCACCACCCAAACAACCTTCTGGGTGAGCTAGGCCCCGCCGCCTGTGGCCCCAGCTTCCGATTCAGCTTGGTCAAAACCTTCTCGACCCTCCTTAGGCAGAATCCTGCTGATCCTCGACCAGGTTCGTCGTTGGCGTGGAGCTGCACTTTGTGTGTGTTCCAAGCTGTCATCTGGAACTTTGCTGAACCACTGGACTCCTCACGCCTTCGACCTGGAGCTGTACCTTGGACCCTTTTCAGCAGCTGCAGTCAGCTGTGACCAGAGGAGATTGTGTGCTCCTCACGTGCTGCTGAATCCTGGAGATAAACCTGGGGGCATAAGCTTGTAAACATCTAAAAAAGATCCAGTCTTGTGATCACTCCTTTTCAATCTAATTCAACTGTATTGTGCCAAGAAATTATTTCACCCATCTAATTAAAAATAATCCCTGGGGAAAGAGCAAATCCATATTATTTTGATACAACACCGTTGTTTTTTCTAAAAACCAAACCAAAAACACCTCCCTCATTAATAGATTTAAAAACAAGAGCAGGCTCAAGAGTTTACTTTTTGTGTACAGTTCAACTGATTACTATCCATTTGCTTGTTCACCCAAATTGATCCTTACATTTACTTATTTTATTTATCCAGTTTAAGACACTTATGTCTGTTCCATTACAATATATCCTTTCTTAAATTGAGTACATCCCTGTGGATGAAAACGTAAAAGAAAAAAATGTTTTTTCTCTCTCACCAGCCAGCAACCCCCTGCTATCGGCCCAATTTTTCCTTCCAAATTTTGTTCCCGGTAAATGGTGGTATTTTACCTGGACATAATCCTGGGGAAGACATGGGGTTATCAAAGTTCGTAGAACCTCGGCCACCTTCGATCAGACAAACAGAAACTCTTGTGGTTAATTCAGCAACAGTGACATTGAATCAACAGTCTTTGATCATCACTTCTTCAGCAGAAACAGTCCATCTCACGCCAGCCAAGTGAATTCACACATATTGTCCTTGAAAGTTCAGCTCAGCATGAGGAAACGTGCTCTTTTTGAGGGTGTCCTCCAGTTCACCCCTGAAAATATACAGTCACCTGTGCCCCCCTGTGTGGGAGCAGAGCACAAGAGAGACAAACTTCTCCCTTTCAAGCAAGAAAATGCTCCCACAGGGCAGTTACGGCGGGCCCTGGCACTATCATCACAGCCCACCACCTCCCTCACCCATCTTCATACCCCCAGAAACATAAAGTTAGACAACGTCGATAGAATGTTGTATCAAGATTTCTGTGAGGATGAAAAAGGAGAAAAAAATTATTAGATAGTGTAAAAAAAAAAAAAATAACAAAAAAAAAAAAAACAGACAGTCGATCCTCTCAGCTTATTCAAATCAAGTTACATTCAAACATTTTATTTTCATATTCATTAGTCTCCTTCCTCGAATGCTGAATTTAAATATCTTCCACACTCAGACTGCCTATGTGGGCTCTATTTTAATTTTACTTCAATCAGTTATACTAGTAATAATTTCTTCAGTATTAATTCTGGTAAAATATACCAATCAATAGGTTTGCTCTCTCCACCAGGAATAATAATTAATCCTTATACTTCTAATTAAACTGTTGTTCTAATACTTCCCCTGCGTATTTTAATTAATGATTCCTTCATTTTTCATCCAATTTATATTCTATATTTTATCAATGCAATGCCTTTCTCTATTTTTTCAATTTGATAAATGTCTCTTCCATCCCATGTGTAAAATAAACATTTATAAAGATTGACCATCGCAATATCTCATCAACACACTTAGTTCTTAGAAAAATAAAATTAAATCAAAAAAGAAACAAACAAAAAGGCTGGATTTTTCTGTTAGATATTGCTAAAGCACCACTAAAACATTGCAACAACAAAAATAAAGTCAATAACCATCTGCAAAGATCCAGTCTCCAAACTCCCCCATCTTTTAGTGTACTGGATCTCTATCAAGCTGGCTCAGACAAAAATTATCAAAATTAAAAACATCAAATGTTTAAAACAAAACCAGAGAACAGCACTGACCGATTAACACAACACAGTGTACAAAAACAGTCTTCAGTTTGCTATACTTCAAATTCCATCCATAGTTCTAAACAAAAATCCAAGATTTAAATCACTGACAAAACAGCTTCCCTATAAATATTGCCAAGCCTAAAGTACTTTTTTTTTTCTTTAACACAATCCAATATCAATTCAAAGTACTTTTGCTTATATGATTCCTCTTTAAACAAACCCAAATGTGCTCACTTGCCCAAATATTCTTGATTGTAAATAATGAAAACATTTCATACTTCAAAAACATCTGTCCGATTCTGTGAAGGGAACTGAACATAGTCAAAGTGATTTTTGCAACTAAAACTCCTCTTAAATTTTCGTAGGATACATAGTAGTCTAATTCCCCTCAGCAGTCAAACAAAACAAAACAATTCAATAAAAGAGGTTCAAGAGATGAGATTTCTCTAAACAAAAACTAGTCGCAATAAAATAAAAAATAAAAAACTAAAAACCAGCATTTTTCTTTTCAGTATCCCCCTTTTCCTCTCAGGCTTCTTTTCTATGTCCTTTTCTCCAATGATAAACAACAAATTAAATTGAAGCTTCTAGAGATGTCAAATACATTACCACTGAATCATGTTTTCTTTAATCCAGCTTCCCAAATTAACATTTTTCCAAAGTTCTAATTAATAAACAGACCGCAGTTCAGAAATCTGGGTCATAATCCAAGTCGAACCAAATATATACATTTTGAGAGAGAAAGAGGAAAAAACAAAAAATAAAAATAAGAAAAAATAAAGAAAATAAAATCAAAAAAAAATCTAAATAAATTGTCAGTTACAGAGTCCCCACTAATCAAATGATATATTATGCCATTATTCTAGGATCAGATCTGTTCCAAAATGTTTAGGACCTGTAAATTTACTCTCAGCATCAAATAAACTAGCTAACAATCAATAAAGAACATCTGAAAGATTAATCTTGAATTTTAAAACTAAAACCGATTCTTATTTGTCAAAACAAATGTGTATTCAAATATATGGTAAAAATTATTTCAATGTAGCTGGTCCAATCACATTTTGCCTCTACACGATCAGAATAAATGAATTTAGAATTTACTTCTTACTTCCAAATTAAACCATCATTTTCGATCACCGATGATATTCATTATTTGTTCTTAAATAAATCTACCAAAGACTTTAATTGTTACTTTCAATCCTTAGACCAATTCCAAATTTATCCCCAGTCTGTTAAAAAACAAACTGATTACTTAAAGATGACTCTGTGTTTTACTGTTTTCTTTTTTTTCAAACTCAAACATTCAAATCCCACTAGTTTATAAACTATCACTATGATAAGTGTTGTTTTGCATGGTAAAAACATTCAATTTATAACGGAATTGAAATGTGCTGGGTTATTTCTTGAGCCCCAGTTGAATTTTGATAACTCCAATAAGCCTTTAGTGTCCACAGTAAGACAAAGTCAATTTATAAATGTTGTAAAATAATTTTACCACCCATCTCCGTTAGGACATTCGAATTCAAGACCAACTATCTTTCTAAAAGATCTATAAGTCCCATCAAAAATAAGCCAAACATAATTTTATCTTAACATGACACTTTAATTAAAAATCATAGAAAATTCATTCTCTTACCCTGTTCTTACAACACGTGCTTTATTTAAAATAATGTAAAAACAGGTTTGTTTTGCCTGGGATTTCAGATGGTTCACGCGTTTGTCTTTATTCGGCTTATAATTCTTATAATTACTACTTATAGCTTTATCTTTATTTAGGCCAACTTAACAACTCCTGCTTAGATCAATCAAAAAAGCAAAAAATCCACCTATGTAAGATTAAAAAAAATGCATCTTTTATTTTGACTATAAACTCCCCTCTTTTTAATTTCAAAGATGAAATCAAAAATTAAAACTTCACCAAGTCAGAATCGACTCATGAGTAACTGCTCTCAGCCATTTGCGTTTAATTATAACATGCATACTTGCTCTCCCCATGTAATCAATCGAGCCTTCTCAGGCTAAAGCAGTTAACCAAATACAGCATGTACTTCTTAATCTTTAATCTCCGTACCGTAACAGTTCAGTTAAACATGAAACACCTTAAATTGCCCTTCGTAGAAAATGTGCTAAAATATTGCCGAAAAAGAGTTGCAATCAAAATTTATCTGACCAGTTATGTTAAGGCCGTTTTACATCCTACTCAACCAGAAAAAGTTAACAAAAATCCAAATAAGTCTAAGTCTTAACAAGGCAATCCTCTGCAGGAGTCTGTAATCACTTTCTATCCAAAATCAACTTTTAGCTTGCAACACATAGAACATGCAGTTAGTTTCAACCAGAAACACATTGACACACAAAAACCACCACCGCTAGGTTAGCACAACAGCCTATAGCAACGTGCTACCGTTAGCTTTCTTTGTGAAACTAAACGTTATACAGTACAAAACGTACGGTGAAAACACTCCAGAACATCGCAACACACACTTTAGAAGAAGACTTACCGCAATACCAGGACTTAATCCGCACAAGTTATACCACGTCACCAAACTTTAATTCGGCATGAACAAAAAATCTCCTGTTCTTCCCACGCGGACTGAAACATATGTCCCCAATTTCAGCCGTCCCGCACAGCAAACACCGATTCAACTACGTCCGTTACAGCCCAAAACCATTAACCAAAAACACAACATTATAAGCGGTTGCTTTTAGACCTTATTAATTATTTTCTTGCGGAGGTTTAGACCAATCTGTTATAAGTTCCGTAGTCCGCTTTGAAAAATTTCCTGGCGCCGGCCTCCAGAAAACCACTCAAAAGACTCGAACAGATGGCAGAAAACCGCCTACTACCACTAATTTATTTATCAAAACATATAGTCAAAACTGTCGTATGTTAGCCATACTATCAAGCAAAAACTCACACAGAATTAGCTCCGCCATAGCACTTAGCTTAGGGCGGCCACCCAGATGGCCTGTCGTAAATGTTCACAACTAATTCTTATAGATATTTAATTACCGTTATCCATCAAACACAGTTAGATATTCATTTATCTATTTTAATTTATTTATTATACTCGAGTTCATTATTTATACAATAACATTTTAACACAAAACGCAACATCACCAGCACTTCTCGCCAAGCGCCTGCGTAAAAAACATCTCACACACACACATACAGACACAATTTTTGTAAGCAGAAATCAAAACACTAACCTCATCGGAGCTCACCAAAAAACAATGCCGGACCATTTTCACAATTCAGTTCGTGGTGCTCAGCCACGCGTCTGAAGTAAACGCAGCCCCACTCCCAGGTAATTCGATAGACTTAACAGAGGGCGACCCAGGCCCTTCTGTAATCTTTTTCCGTTTGCCAGCCTGGGAGCTCTAAATAGCGTCCTATTCTGGGCAGGGTGGCCAACCCGTCGAGTTCCGATCCGCACCGTGGCTCCAATTTGAGTCGTTGCTGACTGGTCCCAACTTTTCCACCGCCTCATCGCGGAAAACAAGCATCTCCTCACGAGAGCGCGGCAGAAGTAAAAAACATCGCATCTCCCCGAGCATGCATACACAGACCAGGTGTTCCTCTACGGAGCGAGAAGAAGGACTAAATCCTGCCAGAAACAGGAAAACAGACAGACAGCTCCAACACTCCGGGCATGCAATAGTAAATCTGCTCAAAACAAAAAACATATTTAACTTGCATGACATCATTACCCAATGTTAGATTAACCAATCAATAGAATTAAAAAACTACGCAACTCTGCGCAAATTGTCAATAGAGCAAATACATGTCCGTTTATTAACTCAAACAAAAATAACTGGCTTTTGGTCCAAAACTTCTCGCCACAGTCAGGTCACCATTTTGGTTTTGAATTAAATAATTATCATAAGTACTTCAATGCATGTTCAAGCAGGGACAAAATGGAGCCAATTTCCAGTTTAACATTTATTTTGAACAGATTAACAAATTGCAGTTTACAGAGAAAGTTGCCCTAGTTTCTCTGTGGTCCAGACTTAAAGAAATCTGAACAATTAACTGATCTTCATTTCACAGCTTTATAGACAACCGGGCCTCTAGGCGTTTCTAATCTCTCCAATCTTACTCCAATCAGATCATTTCCAAACAGTCTCTTAGCCATGATTTGCTGTCAGAGAATTATGCAGTCCGAAGATAGGTGTCTCTGTTCTGGGTCAAAGGTTCATTATAAAAATTTATGGTTAAATGGCCATCTGCTTCTCTAAAAACTTTTCTCCCAGTTTCTTATCTAAACATTCTTGCTTTTACAGCTTGCAATAAAAACTCACCCCAGAGTTTTATGACTTAAAAGCTTAGC